>OX346247.1:18135623-18831873 GCA_947049315.1 Epistrophella euchroma
CAATGATTTTTAACATGAATTGGTTTCTGATAAAATTATATTTTGTGAATTATTTTTTGAAAATGGAAGTTGATTCCTTATGAATTATTAAACTACAAAAGACAAGTGATACAAGCATTAAATTTGATAATTTAAAAACATCGCGACCATCCATTAGCGTATACGAGAGGAAAGGTTTCATTTGAAATGAATCTATTGAAAATATTTCATATTCTGTCTTTATATGTGATATTATAAAACATTGATAATGTTTGTCTATGCTTTTTATTATGACTTCCTTTACAAATAAAAATGTATTATTTTCAAATAAAGCTATATCTATTATTTTGAAAAACATATCGCTTTTAAAAACAAAGAAATTTGTTTTATAAAAAGTACCTTGGTACTGTATTTCAGTGTAAAACTGTAGTTGCTCGTAGTCTTCAAATGAAATGGGATTTCTTATTATTTCATGAAAATAATTAATTTTGTCTTTTTTTTGTTTAAAACTTCTGTAGTTTTTATATTTAATCTTGCATGAATTCAGGAAGTATGCGTGTTTAAGTGAACATTTTTTTGCCAATGAGTACGGTAAGTTTCGACGTGATTTTGTAGCATTTGTATATGATTTCATTTCCTTATTTTTCGATTCAAAACGCATACACCAAAGAAATTTCAAGGGACCAGAATATCTTATTAGAGAGCCATAATGGGTCATTAAATGGTGCTTGGGTTTTAGAGTGTCATTAAAAATTTCTATATACATTGCATGATGCTTTGAAATTAAAATTTCAGTTTCACATATTTCTGCCTCAGTAAAAGAAGGTGACGAAGTTTTTAACATAATTTTTTCCAATAGTAGTATGTACTTCCAAATCTTATTAGATTTTGGAATTTTATGACCCACCATTAACGAAAAAAAATGCAACAATGACATTGTTTCTCTGGCACTAGCTTGAAGTTTTTTTTCTTTTAAATGAGAAGGTTTTATTTTTGGACACTTGTTACGTGCTTCGATTTCTCCGTAGTCAAAAAATTCTAATTTATCATTTAACTCTTCAAGAGTGAACAACTCTTGCGCAATGAAATATAAGATACTATTTATGAGTCCGTACTTGATAACACCTTCAAACGTATCGTGCATCAAATCAGAATAAAAATTTTCTGTGACATGAAATGAGGGAATTTCATTGAGAACTGATTCGAATTTTATTCCAGATTCTGAATACGTTTTATTAATTAGTTGATCTTCGTAGTTTGAAATAGTTCTATAAAGCAGTCTGTTTTCTGTATTTTTTTTTTGGTTTTCAACTTTAGGACTTAAACAAATTCTACAGTAAAATTGATGACTGAAAGATTGTGTAAATCCTAGCAAAAGATTGACTGCCAAATTATCGCCAACTATAAGACCTAATAAAAAACGAACATTAAGAACTTGATCATCCTTAGTTTTTAAATCTAGTCCTTTTGTTTCAAGAAGAACCAGCTGGTCCACAAGAATTTGAATACATTTGTTGCTTCCGAATTTTTTTATATCTTGTGTTCTTACGAACATCACAGGAAAAATATGGTCTATGCGGGAACTTAGCTCACGGGAAAGTGACGGAATATTTATGTAAAATGCTGCCATAGCTTGTGATCCTGAATGACTTCCCAAAGGGTTACCAGCTTCAAAATCATCATAATATAAATTATAGTTGATGCACAAATCATTAGGGTATTTTTTTCTCTTTTTTTTCCATAACTCACCCTGTAAGAAGTCCGATGTTATAGAGTTATCACAAGATTCAAGTTTTTTTATGTGTAATAAAGAATCTTCTAAGTTGTTGGAAGTTTCAAATAAACTTTTGAAAATAAATGATATCGGAAGAATTGTTCCCGATATTAAACTATCAGAAAAGTTAGAAAGACCTTTTTTATTCACTAACTTTACTGTTTTATCTATGACAAACTGTTGAGGTTCTTCAATCAACTTTAAGTCATGTAAAAATGAATGTAATTTGAATTCGGTTCCGAATTTTTTAAAGGGATCAGCACAATACTCAAAAATGTCAGAAAATCTTTGTTTAACTGTACTATCAATATATCTAAGGATAGGCTTTAATTTTTCAAATATAATTTGAAGTAAATTTGAGGTATCAGATATTATTTCATCGATTTGTTTTGCTGTCATATGACTATAACTATTTAGTTTCAGTACAAAATCAAGGCAAACATTTTGAACTTCTTCTATATTTTCTGCAGAAAAACAATCATCATTATGTTTGGTATTACAATCGATGTACATCGGGTTGTAGTTGTTGGAATCTTTAGGTTCTTCAGTTAGACTTATATTTTCGGGATTTTTTGAAATATTTCTATCGACAGAGCAATCTGTATTATTAAAATTGGAATGTTGTTCTAAATGCCTCTTCAACTTATTAATGTTCAGAAATTGTGATGTGCAATTATCTTGAACACATTGGTATTTTTGGTTAGCTTTGAAAATGTGGAAACATTTGAAGTGAGTGATAAGTGATTGTATCGACTCGAATACATGCTTGCATTCAAAACAAGTAAACATCGTAAAAAAAAAAAATAATACACGATAATAAAGTGTATTACACTAGTGTAAGTTAAAGGACAATAATTTAGGTGCTACGCACTGAAAGTGTAACGTTAACCCTAGTGTAAATATTTGAGTCAAATAATTAGTAATAAAGAATTATTGATATTAAAATGCATAAGGTTACTTAAAGTATTTGGTCTTTAGACACAATTATGTGAAAAATAATAAACCAATACTATGTAGGTTAAGGATAATATGTTGAGTAATAAACTAAGGATATTATTGAGTGATAAATATAAGAAAGTGTAACGTTAAGGTTAATTTACACTAGTGTAAGGAAAAAGATAATAAATTAGATGCAACGCACTGAAAGTGTAACGTTAACCCTAGTGTAAGTATTTGAAAGTGTAATTAGTAAGTTTTAAATATAGGAGATGATCATTGTATGCAAATTCGTTTCCCTACCATACTCATTGACTAAAAAAGGTAAAATTTTACCTTTATAAAATCAAATACAATCAAAACAAGAAAAATAATAAACAAATAGGTTAAGGATATAATGTATTTAGTGTTAAATATAATATAGTGTAACGTTAGGTATAATAAATTAGGTGCTATGCACTGAACGTTTACAGTAGTGTAAATATTTGAATAAAATAATTATTGAGTTCTAAATATAGAAGATGGTCCTTATATGCAAATTCTTGGAAAATAATAAAGGATACAAAATTTAAGCTCTTAGCAAAGAAAGTATATTATTAACGTTAGTGGAAACGTTTGAGCTTGAAATATCAAAAATTTTACATTGTAAAAGCTCCCAAACCGAGTAACATTCTTTTTGGTAATCTAAATCAAAAACGTAGTGAATTTTAAATGCACACGAAAGTGCTTTGATAAAGGAGTCAAACTTGTACATAATAGTGTCATACACTACTTGAATACTTGTTATATCTGAAAAGTCTTCATTTGAGACTATTAAAATAAATGGCTGCATATGCATGTCATGGTTTTTATATACATTTCTTCTTTGTTCAATCAGTTCTGTATACGAATTACAATTATTTACCTTAAATATAAATGAGTTTTGACTATCTGCAATGCTGAATTTCCAGGTTTTTTTTGTCACTTTATTTTTGGAGTGACCTCCAGGAGGTAGGACTGCATGTAGAAGTAAAGTAAATACTATATCTCGCTGCTCACCGGTACATGTTTCGAATGTTTTTAGTTTTGCTAAACTGTATTTGTCTTTAATTCTTTTTTTCAGAATTGGGATCATTTCAGCTATGAAGTCTGACCATTTGTCCAATAAAATTAAATCCTTGCTCGGATGAAGATACTCGAAATCGATGTCAATCTAGATTCGAAATGTATAAAATTTGTTTTAGCATTTCTATAAACAAAAATGTTTAATAAATATATTAAAAGATACTAGGAACTATGCCATTTCATAAGTCATTGTTTATTACGAATAACGATTATCGTTCAAAACCGTTAAGATGCGATTACATATTACGATAGTCGATTTTTTTTAAAACGATAGTTGTTTTCTTTTACGACTGTTTTTGGCTGTAATGTAATTCGCTGTTGTTTTATTGTATTATTGAACTGTTTTTAAGACCTTAGACGAATAAAAATCGTATGGGAGGGAGGTCTTCTCCCCCCCCCCCCCCTCCTTAGACTTAAAATAGAAAAAAAAATTATTACAAAAGAACGGCAACACTTACAACATTATGTTATACTTCTTTTTAAAGTCAGAAGTTCGTTCTTTTATTTTGTTTTTAATTGAAATTATTAAAAAAAAAAATTGAAAGATTAATTTTTAAAATTTTGAAAAAATATTGGAGAGAATTGTATTCAAATCAATTTTGTTCAAAATCTTTCGTTCTTAAAAGTAACGGCTGACATTGTAAGTGTTGCCCTTGTGTTCTAATATTTTTTATTTTAAGTCGATTTTTTTAAAAAAAATAGACCCCCCTATCCTCTAGCTTGTTGTCACACCTTATGTGAGTCACCCTGTATAGATTAGGATAAAAACATGCCTAGAAGAACTGAACCGTAACACAGCGAAAAGTCTCAACGCCAAGTATTCCACTGTTTTAATTTTCAAAAAGGAAATTTCGACTTTTTTACAATTAAAAAATCTCAAAAACAAGTGTTCATAACGTTCAAACCAAATGAACCCAAAAACTTTATTTATTGTAAAAGAATTGGTGTTTTGATATAGCTTTGTGTATTTTTAAACTATTTTCTGAATAATTTATAATAATAAAATTATAGATGAAGTGAAGAGATTTTCATTCTAAGGCGACGAAATATATGTATATAAATACATATAACGATATATGAATACTGATACAAACACTAAAAATAGTAAAAGCACTTAAAAGAAATACCAATCTAGGTCCTTCCGGTAGTAAAAAAGATGGCCAATCCACTAGAATAGTTGAAATGTCCTTTGTTTTTAAATCTTTAATTTTTTTCGATCTAATTTCTGTTGTTGCCATCCACTTGGTCTCTAATGTGGCAAATGGAGTGGTGTGGGTCTTTAACCACTTCTGATCTTCACAATGTATAGCTGAGTCTATAGAAATTATAAATGAAATATTTTAAAATCAATGCTTTTATAAATAAAAGGACTTTTAATATTATTTATGTAAAGGTAACAGTGAAACTACGGTTGTTACTTCTGTTATCCATTTACTAATCAACATCTATACTATTTCCGTCAAAACCCGGTACAACATATTTTCACTTCCAAATTAACAGTTAATATAATAGAAACATTCATGATGCGATGTAACAGTCATAATTAAAGTTGCGAAATTTAATTTTAATGAAAATAAGAATGATAAGCTATATAAAAATAAATTGATATTAGATAAAGTAAAAATAAAAAAAGTTAAAGTTACATCGCATCGTGAATGCCCTCAAGTATAAATGAACTATAAATACAAACCTATACTTTCTATTCTTTCTATTGTTTCTGTAAGCGACACTTTTTTCCTTTTAGACAGAATTGGTAAACCATTCCGCCGGAGGCGAGCTAAAGTTGTCTTGTAAATAGTTTGAAGTCGCCCCTTTCTAGTTACTTGATTGTAGTAGACAAGCTAAATTATTGAATAGTAAAATTTTGCTTGTTCTATGCATGTAAACTTGTTAAATACCAAGGGCTCATTTGGGAAAGTTTCAGATATCTGTTTTGTTATGCATACAAAATCATCGTGTCTCATTAAATAATTTTTTTCCGTGTAAAATTTAACTGCTTCTTGTATTAGTTCCTCTCTTAAGTAATCCGGAAGAAATTTATTTGCATTATAGGCAATACTAAATTTAGTATGGGAACTTAAAAAAAAAACCAAGTCCTAAAAAAATATTATTGTATGAATGTGTTTATGACATTAAGAAGTCAGACTATGTAGCCATCATTGAAATGCATCAGTGAAATGAAAATTTAAACATTTTTTTCCAACAGGTTTAAACTATATGTAAAAATTTATTGTAGGCATCGAGATTAAGGCCTATTTTTATTTAAACAAGGTTTTGAATTGAAACACTGAAAGAATGACAATACAAAAAAAAAAGAACAATACCCGCGTTGTTTGTGAACAAAAAAATACAGATAGGTTAAAAGTCAAAACAGCTGACAAAAAGAAAGTTTAATGCAGCTATTTTTTTATATTTTATTCCTTTAAAAGCAAAGAACAACCAATAACAAAAGGCCTGACATCAGAAAAACAAAATTCAGGTACATACATGATCAGAACTTTCCTAAAACAACACAAACTGTTGCGGATAGCTTTTGGATAATACTCTAATTGGGCTTTTCTAGAAACTATCTTTTTTTTTCTTTCTCCTTTTTACAGTCATAGAAGAACAAAAGAAAACGTCAAATAAAATTCAGAAGGAAAACAAATATAAAAAATGTACCACGTGTTCTTTTTAGTTAAGGTGTTTTAAATAAAAATTAATGTTCTATCGACGTAAACGTCGGAGCGGAATTCTCTCCGATTTCCTACGAATCGGAGACATTTTGCTGATCGGAGAACTACCTCGAAGCAAAATGTCTCCGATTCGTAGGAAATCGGAGAGAATTCCGCTCCGACGGTTACCTACATTCAAACTACATTCTAAAAAAACTAATTCTTTTTTGAAATGTCATTAATGCCAAATTTGGAAATTTTCTTAAAACCTTTACCTTCCGTTGATAGGATGAAAGTACCTACTTGTTATTCTTACAAATAATGCATTTTTCAAATTAAATATGAAAAGCTTTTGCATTGAAATGTCAAACATCAATGAATAAACAACAAATCAAATTCAAAATGAAATGAGCTGTCAAACGAAATCACCAAATTTCGAATAAAAACACTTTTTCTGTGATTGCGAAATAACTTCATTTCTAATAAAAATGAAGATTTTGCATTTCGAAGCAGCTGGGAATCGAACTTTTTCTAATAAAGCCTTTCGTTGAATTACTTTTCAGAAGTCATAAATACTTAAAGAAGCCATTTCTTTACTTGGCGACATTTGGTAGTGTGTGTGTTATTTTGGGAATTTGATGTTTTCATGTTCGATTGAAATCAAAAAGGATTAGAAAAGTCAGAAAAAAATTCAATCGAAAACGACATATGCATTAATGCGATACGAGTTTCGCGAAAAAATGCCAGCAGTCTATTAATTTAAAAGTAAAATTATCACTGATACATTACAATGATCGCTTTAGCTATCCCATTATATGAAAGTTTTAGCTTACAAAGGATTGAAGCGCATAATTGTTCCTTGACGAAGTTGATGGGGTCGAGGATGTGCTTTGAGAATGCAACCAGTTTTCTACTCCATCCTCTAAGGTATTTACTTTTCCAGAATTCTACATGAAAAATAAAAAAAATCATTTACAAGCTAAGACAAATATAAAAATAAAGCCTTACTATGCCACTCCGCCAAGCTGAAATTTTTGATCTAACTTTTGCCCGATTGCCAACATCAGTTGGAAATAGTGTTAAAAGGTCGTTTTCGGTCAAAAGTGTTAGGGTATTTGCATCAACAATATTAAAATCTATAAAATATTTATCATTTTATGTTCATCCATAATATGAAAATTAAAATTAAATTTTCCAACTACAGTCCTATGTGACTTACCCCCCGACAACAGAAACTCAATTGCACCAAAAACTAGCCGGTATGAGAGAAATGCCCATAAGAAAATAGTTGTTGTTTCCATTGATAGGTATATACAGATGTCAATATAATTTTTTAATTATTTTTCATGGCTAATGGAATACGGTTTTAAATTGTTTTTTTTTTCATTTGATATGCGTAATTTCGCGTCTGTTACTTTATTTAACGAAATGTTCATACGTCATTCATTAAAATTGGTAAAAATTTCTTAAAAATCGATAGATGTATTACGCTCTTATTTCGAAACCTGATTTGGGTAATTGAAACGGTTCCGAGTGTTGATTTTAGTGGTCAACATGAATCTGAAAACCACTTTTAATTCTAACAAAAATCTCGAAAAAAAATTCATGTAAAAAACGTTTCAACATTTTATTGAAATTTAGGTTATAATTAAAAATGGTTCTCATAACCACTTTGATGACTAAAATAAACACTAAGAACTTAAACTATCCCAAAACAATCAAACAGTTTGGAAATGACATCGTAGTAATTTCAAAAAGTTTATTAAAAGTGGTTTCATAAAAAAAGAAATAATTTCGAAAATCAAAATATTTTAAATTTATTATTTGTACCTTAAACTATGTCACAAAAGTTAGGGCGTGTAAATCGGGTGGAGACAAGAAAAAATCGTATGTGGAGGGTGGTCTATTTCATCATTTTTAGGTGGTAAGGGCAATTTTCTAAAAAAAAAACTTGAAATAAAAAAAAAAACATTAAGAAAAATGGAAACACTTATTCAAAATGTTTGTAAATAATTTTTAAAAAAATAATTTTAATTTTTAATTGAAAAAAAAATGTTGTTCAAAATTATACGTTATTAATTAGATTTTTGTTTTTAATATATAAGTTTTTGAGAAATAAAAAAACAATTTTATTAAAATTAATAAAATAATGAATTTCTGTCTTAAAAAAAATTTAAGTATGACTTTTCAAGTGTTTCAATTTTTTTTTCTTTTTCAAAACTTTTTTTTTGAAAAAACATTGCCCTTCCCAAATGATTTTTTTTTTTGTCTCGACCCAGTCTACACGTCCTAGTCTTTTTTTCATATTATGCAAAAAACCCTGTATATTGTAATCCATGAACCATGACCAAATTAAAAAACATTAAAATCGTATTTAATTACTTTGAAAATGTTGATAGAACTCCTCCAGCTCCAGCGAGGTAAGAACTTCAAACAAGCTTTCCATTTCTAACAAACGAATCACAAAAAATACAGCAACAACCTAATATTTTTTTTAAATGAATCTTCATAAATAGCTGGTTCTTTTTGTTCAAAATGTTTAAAAAAATATAACCTTTTTTAATTGCACTATATGCAGGAACTGCCAAAAATAGAACAAATGTTATACGCACAAAATCTTCAGCAGCTATCTAGTATTTAATTAAAAAGATATTTATGTAAATATGTTTCTAGTTTTTTTAATTGGAAATATTTTTCGAAAAGTATATTAGTATTGCAACTTGTGCAGCAAAGGCCAAAAAACGAAAAAAGTGTTAAACGGCACAAAAACGTAAAGCAATCGAATATTTAATTTTAAAGATACAGGCAAACCAGCTTAAATAAAACGAAAAAAATTTAATTATTATTTCACTTAAGCGGGTTTTTCACTTAACCGAAGCTCTGATAACTAAAAAAGTTTCACTTAAGCGAGCTTCGAACTTTTTTTCTTCAAAAATATTGAAAATTTTTCTAAGTCCGAAAGTTTTTCTTAGTCTTTTTCTTCCATAAGAAAAAATATTAAACATTTTCCTAAGTCCACAAATTTGACTGCCTTTTTCGAAAGAAAAAAGTGAACATTTTAATAAGTGCTAAAATTTTTCTAAGCCTTTTTCTCGAAGAAACTATTCCAAAAATGTTCTAAGTCCTAACATTTTTTACATCGTTAAACGCAAATCTTGAGACGCTTAATCAAAACGAAAAAATGTTTTGTCTTATATGAATTACTAATGGTTCCAAATCTGGAAAACAATCCTCGAAAAATGATTGAAAAACGAAACCTTTAAATGCCAATCTTGAGATCATTCAAATTATAAATAGAAATATGCAGAACAATCATCCTTTGTATGTTTTTCTTAAGACATTTTTTTATCAATTTTCTCTATTTTTTTTTTTTTGTATTTTCGGGGTTTTCTGTTGAAACATTCAAAGGTATTGAAAGCTATATACATAGGTATTATATATATTTTATAAAAATATTTTATAAATATATTTTGTGTTCAGGAAATTGCTGGAAAGTTTTCATGAAACGAATGTTTTGAAACCAGATGTGATAGAAGAAGAATAAGTTGACAAAAAAAATATGTATTCAGTTTGTTCATTTTTTTTCACTTAACCGAGTTTTTTCCATAAGAATTATAATTTTGTTCAGATATCAGGATTTATCACTTAGGGCCAATTTTTCAATAGTCAGTTAAACATCAATTAGTACTTATTCTTTAAATAAAGCAAAAATTTGCTCCTATTAATTCCTCTGACAGCTAACTGAATGTTTAACTGATGATTGAAAAATCGGTTCTTAGACGAGTTTCAGTAAAGCGGAGTTATTTATGGGAAATTTGTTGAAAAATGCACGGGGTTCATCTAGTTGTTAAAGCGGGTTTGACTATATTTATATATTTTATTTATTTAAATATCTAGTTTTTTTTAACGAAAATGTTTTCATAAGAAATTACCTTTTATTGCACTTTCTGCAATTAACAACAAAAAAGGAAAAAATGGTACGGCACAAAACTTCGGCAGCAATCTAAGATTTAAGTAGAAATATATTTATGTTAATATCAAGTTTTTTAAACGAAAATATTTGTCACAAGAAATTACCTTGATTCACTTTCTGCGACTAACGCCAAAAAAGGAAAAAATGGTACGGCACAAAACTTCAGCAGCAATCTAAGATTTAAGTAAAGAGATATTTATGTAAGTATCAAGTTTTTTAAACAAAAATATTTGTCACAAGAAATTACCTTATTTGTTGCACTTTCTGCGACTAACGCCAAAAAAGGAAAAAATGGTACGGCACAAAACTTCGGCAGCAATCTAAGATTTAAGTAAAAAGATATTTATGTTAATATCAAGTTTTTTAAACGGAAATATTTGTCACAAGAAATTACCTTATTTGTTGCACTTTCTGCGACTAACGCCAAAAAAGGAGAAAATGGTACGGCACAAAACTTCGGCAGCAATCTAAGATTTAAGTAAAAAGATATTTATGTTAATATCAAGTTTTCAAGTTTTTTAAACGAAAATATTTGTCACAAGAAATTACCTTGATTCACTTTCTGCGACTAACGCCAAAAAAGGAAAAAATGGTACGGCACAAAACTTCGGCAGCAATCTAAGATTTAAGTAAAAAGATATTTATGTTAATATCAAGTTTTTTAAATGAAAATATTTGTCACAAGAAATTACCTTGATTCGCTTTCTGCGACTAACGCCAAAAAAGGAAAAAATGGTACGGCACAAAACTTCGGCAGCAATCTAAGATTTAAGTAAAAAGATATTTATGTTAATATCAAGTTTTTTAAACGAAAATATTTGTCACAAGAAATTACCTCGATTCACTTTCTGCGACTAACGCCAAAAAAGGAAAAAATGGTACGGCACAAAACTTCAGCAGCAATCTAAGATTTAAGTAAAGAGATATTTATGTAAGTATCAAGTTTTTTAAACAAAAATATTTGTCACAAGAAATTACCTTATTTGTTGCACTTTCTGCGACTAACGCCAAAAAAGGAAAAAATGGTACGGCACAAAACTTCGGCAGCAATCTAAGATTTAAGTAAAAAGATATTTATGTTAATATCAAGTTTTTTAAACGAAAATATTTGTCACAAGAAATTACCTTGATTCACTATTTGCGACTAACGCCAAAAAAGGAAAAAATGGTACGGCACAAAACTTCAGCAGCAATCTAAGATTTAAGTAAAAAGATATTTATGTTAATATCAAGTTTTTTAAACGGAAATATTTGTCACAAGAAATTACCTTATTTGTTGCACTTTCTGCGACTAACGCCAAAAAAGGAGAAAATGGTACGGCACAAAACTTCGGCAGCAATCTAAGATTTAAGTAAAAAGATATTTATGTTAATATCAAGTTTTCAAGTTTTTTAAACGAAAATATTTGTCACAAGAAATTACCTTGATTCACTTTCTGCGACTAACGCCAAAAAAGGAAAAAATGGTACGGCACAAAACTTCGGCAGCAATCTAAGATTTAAGTAAAAAGATATTTATGTTAATATCAAGTTTTTTAAACGAAAATATTTGTCACAAGAAATTACCTTGATTCGCTTTCTGCGACTAACGCCAAAAAAGGAAAAAATGGTACGGCACAAAACTTCGGCAGCAATCTAAGATTTAAGTAAAAAGATATTTATGTTAATATCAAGTTTTTTAAACGAAAATATTTGTCACAAGAAATTACCTTGATTCACTTTCTGCGACTAACGCCAAAAAAGGAAAAAATGGTACGGCACAAAACTTCGGCAGCAATCTAAGATTTAAGTAAAAAGATATTTATGTTAATATCAAGATTTTTAAACGAAAATATTTGTCACAAGAAATTACCTTGATTCGCTTTCTGCGACTAATGCCAAAAAAGGAAAAAATGGTACGGCACAAAACTTCGGCAGCAATCTAAGATTTAAGTAAAAAGATATTTATGTTAATATCAAGTTTTTTAAACGAAAATATTTGTCACAAGAAATTACCTTGATTCACTTTCTGCGACTAACGCCAAAAAAGGAAAAAATGGTACGGCACAAAACTTCAGCAGCAATCTAAGATTTAAGTAAAGAGATATTTATGTAAGTATCAAGTTTTTTAAACAAAAATATTTGTCACAAGAAATTACCTTATTTGTTGCACTTTCTGCAACTAATGCCAAAAAAAGGAATAAATGGTACGGCACAAAACTTCAGCAGCAATCTAATATTTGAGTAAAAAGATATTTATGTAAATATCAGTTTTTTAAACGAAAATATTTGTCACAAGAAATTACCTTATTTGTTGCACTTTCAGCGACTAACGCCAAAAAAGGAAAAAAATGGTACGGCATAAAACTTCAGCAGCAATCTAATATTTAAGTAAACAAATATTTATGTAAATATCAAGTTTTTTAAATGAAAATATTTGTCACAAGAAATTACCTAAGCTTTCTGCAACAAACGACAAAAAAGGAAAAATTTATATGTAGGTAGGTACGGCAGAAAATCTTCAGCAGCAATCTTCTAATTAAGTATAAAGATATATATGTAAATATATAGTTTTTTTTTATGAAAATTGTTTTTAATAAATATATTTATATTGCAATTTGTGTAGCAAAGGCCAAAAAAAAAATTAAAACGGCACAAAATCTTCATCCGCAATTCATCTAATATTTAAGCAAAAAGTAATTTATGTAAATACATAGGTATCTAGTTTTTTTTTTTAATGTAAATTTTTTTCAATGAAGATATTTATGTATATTGCAATTTATGCAGCAAAGGCTAAAAAACAAAAAAAAAAATAAATAGGCACAAAATCTTTATCCGCAATCTAATATTTAATTTGAAAGAAATTTACATAAATACCAAGTTCTTAAACGAAAATATTTTGCAAAAAAAAAAGGCTACTTTTCTTTATTGCGATTTGTGCAGTAAATATCAAAAAACGAAAAAAGTGTTAGGGGCTAGTTATAGCTATCATTGAAAATTTTAATTGTTAATTTTGGGATCTTTAGAAAGTAAAATCGGTAAATATTTTGATGCTTAAATATAGGCCATGGCTTGAGTTATTATTTTAGACAAAAAAAATTCATTTTGGCCAAACTTTCCACTTAAAATGACTTAATATTTCAAGGATTGAACTACTTTACCAATGATCATTGAAAAATTCAAAGCCATTTTACGTTGCAGCTTAGGACGGAATTAATTTTTTCTTTGACTAGAATAATAATTCAAGTCATGGCCTATATTTTTTTGGCATCAAAATATTTACCGATTTGACTATATAAATGTCCCAAAATTAAAGATTAAAATTTTCAATGATGGTTTTCAATGAAAACTATAACTGACCCCTTAAATGGCACTAAATCTTCAACAACAATATAATATTTAATTAAAAATATATTTATGTAAATATCTAGTTCTTTTAAACGCAAATATTTGTCATAAGAAATTACCTTTTTTGTTGTTTTTTCTGCGACAAACGCCAAAAAAGGAAAAAATGGTACGGCACAAAACTTCAGCAGCAATCTAATATTTAATTCAAAGAAATTTACGTATGCCTACTTTTTTTCAAACAAAAATATTGTTCAAAAAAAAATTACTTTACTTCATTTTACTTTACTTTTACTTTTACATTTACTTCCAAAAAAACGAAAAAAGTGTTAAACGGCACAAAATCTTCAGCCGCAATCTAATATTTAATTTTTTCGTAAACCTATGTAGTTTTTTAAACGAAAATAGTTTTTTAAAAAATATTACTTTTTATCATTGGCGAAGACGGAAATGCATCATTCTGTTATTTCGTTTTTAATAAAAAAAGGTTTATAAATAGTTTTTGGAAAATTAATTTAAAAACTAAAAATTTTGAAAAAAAAATTGAAAATATATGGTCTTATTAATTAGATTTTTGGCTGTTTACACTAAGTAGTCTAAGTATTTTGAAACAGTCAGAAATATGCTTTTTTAATAAAAAAAAATATTGCATTTCTCTAGGTTTAGACAATAGATTACGTTGTCTAAAGCAAGATAAAAAGATAGATTACTTTAGCAAAAATTAGAAAGGTTTTTTAAAAAACTTGGAGGGCTGTCTAAAGTTAGACAATGTTTATTAATAAGACCAATAGTGTTCAAACAAATTTTCTTAAGAATTTTTGGATCTTTAATTAGTATTTTTGTTCTTAATATTTAATGCCTATATCAATTTTAAGTCAAAGACTAAAAAACAGATGCTTTAATGTTTTTTAGTTTTTGAAAATTACAAAAACTAAAAAAAAAAGAATTGTCCTGGTTTACCAAAATGGTAAAGCTAGACATTATAAGTGTTTCCATTGTTTTTTAATGATTTTTTCTATTCCAAGTCTTTTTTCAGAAAATTGCCCTTTCAGGAAATAGACCACGTCTTCCTTACGATTTTTTTCTTGTCTGTTATCAACCTACACGCCCAAGCCGTTTATGCTATCTTATGCAAAACACCCTTTATATTGTTATCCATGAAAAATCCCACATAAAAAAAAGATAAATTCGCATTTACTTAATTACAGAGTGTTGATTAAAATCTTCCCGCTCCAGCGGGGTAAATACCTCGTAGACGCCTGCACCGCAATAATCTATAGCTTTCAACAAAAAATCTTGAGCCGCAATCTAATATTTAAATTAAAAGAAATTTACGTTAATGGCAAGTTTTCTTAAACGAAAATATTTTTCGAAAAATATTACTTTTCTTTATTGCTATTTGAAAAAGGTGTAAACGGCACAAATCCTCAGCATCAATATTTAAAAAAAAAAATACTTTTCTTCATTGCAATTTGTGCAGCAAACACCCAAAAAAACCAAAAAAGTGATAAACGGCAGAGTCTTCAGCCACAATCTAATGTTTAAATTAAAAGAAATTTACGTAAATGCCAAGTTTCCTTAAACGAAAATATTTTTCGAAAAATATTACTTTTTTTTATTGCTATTTGAAAAAGTGTAAACATATATTTTATATTTAATTTAAAAGAAATTAACGTAAACCTAGCTTTTTTTAACCGAAAATATTTTTTTAAAAACGTTACTTTTCTTCATTGCAATTTGTGTAGCAAACACAAAAATTTATCCATTTCCGGCTGCTACCAGTTCCATTTGACTTAGAAACTTGAAATTTCACATACTGTATATTTTTGTGTAACTAGAGGAAATATAAAAAAAAATTGGAAAAGCTTTTAGTTTCCCAGAAAATTCACGTTGGGTTTTCGCAACGCTCACCGAAAGCAGTATCAAAATTATTAAAATGAAATTTTCTTCTTACATGGAATACATGAACTTTATATGATTAATTTAATGAAAAAATAATTAAGTACACCTAGATATACTTTGTAATGAGAAGATTATTGAAAATTAATAAGATTATCAAAAATAAAAGTAAAAATTGACATACAAAAAAATAAATGTCTACTCTAAAATCACCTATACCCTTTATAAATTTGAAGTTTCTCAAACGAACCCTTAAAAAGATGAAAATCAAAAACTTAACAAAATTTGTAAAAACAATTGACCTAAAAGAAAATACTCATCCTTTTCTTGGATAGGATGCAATCAAAAATATGTGTCTTAGAAAATTGGTATATTATAAACATAAACACTCAATATATTGAGAAAAAACCGTTCAATGTGATTTGAAAACGCAACGCAACAAAATATTTTTTTTAGGTTTAAATACTACTGGATTAGGCGAGCGTTGCGAAAACGCAGCGTAGTGCGTTCATAGGCAACTCATATAAATTTCGTCAAAATTATTTCAGAATATAATCTGAACTCTTATTTACCTGTAGTTTACATTATTTTCAAACATTTTAAAACTGATGAAATTTTAAAATATTTCAAAAATGCTACCTCAAAATTTCAAAAATTTCATATTTTGAAGGTGCAAAATCAACACGAAAAATTGTAGTTTAGATAATTCAATAAACTCTCAAATTCATTACTAAGTTTATCTAAATTGATCATCGGTTAAGTTCCAGAAGTTTTCAGGTATGACGTTGCGTTTTCGCAACGCTAGCCGGAAATGGATAAATACCTAGTTCATATTAAAAATTTTGAAACTTTTCCCATATGAAATTGTTCCGAGATTTTTGTTATATTAATTAAAAAATCTTTTCAGAAACTCGATGATGAGTTAAACCAATACTCGAAACCATTTCAATTATCTTAATCAAGGAAGTGGTTTGGAAATAAGAGCGTTATATATCTATTTCATATTTAAATGCATCGTTGTTTATCTACCAATTTCAAGTAGGTTTTTGAAATTGGTAGAAATTGAAGATTTCACATTTAAAAAATAAATTCTAAGTCGAAATATTTTATATAGATTTTTCGAAACTTAAAATATGCGACAAAAGGCTAAGGCAGGTAGGCTGGGTAGAGATAAGAAACAAAATTTATTGAAAAGGGTGCTATATTTCCTACTGTTTAGGAGGAAATAGGAATTATCTAAGAAAGAAATACTTGAGAAAAAAAATCATTAGAACACAACGGCCATACTTACAATGTCATAGTATACCCTTTTTAAGACAAAAGTCCATTGTTTTATTTCATTTTTAAGTCAAAATGTTTATGAATAGCTTTTGAAAAACTAATTTTAAAACTAAAACTTTTGAAAAAAATGAAAAAAAGTGTTCAAACAAATTTTGTTTAAAATTTTGCGTTTTTAACTAGAATTTTTGTTTTTAATATTTAATGCCCATATCAATTTTAAGTCAAACACTAAAGACAGTATTACATTGTCATATATATATGGCAAGTTTGACAAATAAATATGGCTCAAAAATTTCATATAAGTGTGATAGTCAAATTTTTATGACAAAATATATATGACTCCATGTACATATATGACAGCCAGTAATTATTTTGAATTAAAAAAAATATATGATTTAACGTTTTTTTAAATATTTTATTTTTTGTAGCAACTGTGTCATATTTGTAAACAAAAATTGACAGAAAAAGCTTGTGACCATAGTATAGCATACTTACAAATATTGCGCCATATTTTATATGACTAGCATTGGTCACATATATATGAAAATGTAATTTCACCTTAAGAACCAGATGCTTTAATGTCTTTTAGTTTGTTTTTTAATTGCAAAAACAATTTAATTAAAAGAAAAGAATAGACCTGAAAACGGTACAGCTATACATTGTAAGTGTTTCCATTGTTTTTTAATGATTTTTTCCATTTCAAGTCTTTTTTCAGAAAATTGCCCTTCCAGAGGAGGAAATAGACCACCCTTTCCATACGATTTTTCTTGTCTGTTATCAACCTAAACGCCTTTGTGGCTTGTGCTATCTTATATAAAACACTCTTTATATTGTAATCCATGAAAAATCACACAATTAAAAAAGATAAATTCGCATTTACTTACTTACAAAATGTTTATAAAATTCTTTTCGCTTCAGCAGGGTACATACCTCGTAGACGAAGCTTAAACCTCAGTACTTTTCATATTCGTTTCATATTCAACAACTTTTCTATTGTTTTTTTAACGATTTATTTTCATTTAAAGTCTTATTTTCAGAAAATTGCCCTTCTAGCATTAAAAGGAGGAAATAGACCACACTTTCCATACGATTTTTCTTGTCTGTTATAAACCTACACGCCCTAGCCATTTGTGCTATCTTATGCAAAACACCCTTTATATTTTAATTCATGGAAAAACTCACAATTAAAAAAGATAAATTCGCACTTACTTACACGTTTTTAGAACTCTTGCCTCGTAGACGCAGCCTTCCAACTCCCTATCACCTCCTCCCACAAGCACATAAAATTGCTAAGTGACGTTATAATTAAAAGCAACGTTCATAAGTTTCTATTTCTTTTAATTGTAAATATTTTTTGTGTAAAAAATTACCCTTTTCCACTGAAGACGCCAATAAATTTTCAAACAGATAGGTACCGCACAGCGCACAAAAAAACAAGAACGAGAACAAGAACAACAACGACGCGACGACGACCACATGAATGAAACTACTAAATTAAAACTAAACGACGACGGCCGCCATTGCGGCATCTTCATCGTCTGCTCAAGCAGAAAAGTAATCGTTTTGTCCTTTTCTTTTTCGTGAATCAAATCATGCTCAGACTTGATTAAAGAAATGGAAAAAAGTATATTTCGAATTTAATGTAATAATGGATTTGAATTTTCATATTAATTTCATATTCAACAATTTGTCCATTGTTTTTTAATGATCTTTTTTCAAGTCTTTTTCAGAAAATTGCCCTTCTAGCATTAAAAGGAGGAAATAGACCACCCTTTCCATACGATTTTTCTTGTCTGTTATAAACCTACACGCCCTAGCCATTTGTGCTATCTTATGCAAAACACCCTTTATATTTTAATTCATGGAAAAACTCACAATTAAAAAAGATGAATTCGCACTTACTTACACGTTTTTAGAACTCTTGCCTCGTAGACGCAGCCTTCCAACTCCCTATCACCTCCTCCCACATGCACATAAAATTTCTAAGTGACGTTATAATTAAAAGCAACGTTCATAAGTTTCTATTTCTTTTAATTGTAAATATTTTTTGTGTAAAAAAATTACCCTTTTCCACTGAAGACGCCAATAAATTTTCAAACAGATAGGTACCGCACAGCGCACAAAAAAACAAGAACGAGAACAAGAACAACAACGACGCGACGACGACCACATGAATGAAACTACTAAATTAAAACTAAACGACGGCCGCCATTGCGGCATCTTCATTGTCTTCGTCTGCTCTAACACAAAAATTATCGGTTTGTCCTTTTCTTTTTCGTAAATCAAATCAGTGGTACCAATTTTTATTGTAAGGCAAACTCAGACCAGGGTTGCCCCCCTTACAAGTTGAAAATGTAGTAAAATTTCTTAAATGTAAAGGAATACATACGTATCAAATTGACGATTTTTCGGCACAAAATATTATTTATTAAATGTATTTCACTAGTGTAGTCTTAATCTGAATTTAAGTTAAGTAGATCACGTATATTTACCTACATAACAAATATCATCTGGCTATCATATTATCCAAACTAACTTCAAAAAATTATAAACTAATGTGGTTTTCGATTCAACCATATCAGATATGGGGGTCAACACACAGGTCAATTGTGCTAAATCGAATGGATCTGGATTGTTTTTGTATTTTAACTGTGTGAGTGCTTTGTGTGGAGATTGCAAGGTAGTCAAAACACGTTTTTTCCGTAATAAACATGACAAAACTTCACTAATTGCACTAATTAATCGAATCCATTCTATTTTATTAAACAGATCACAATGAAATTTGTATGTTCGCAAAATTGAAAACCTATTCAAACTGACTTAGTTAAGTCATTTAGTTGATGCATGTGCTAGTACGTGTGAGAATCTGTGTAAATCTGCCTTAAAATCGAGATTTAAAAAATCAGTCGAAAAAAAAAATATAGACACCGCCAAAAGTGAACTTTTTTGGTTGAATCGAGAGCGAAATTTGAAAAAGGTAAACTAAACTCCATAAAAGTCAGTTTTTTTGCTGAATCGAATTCCAATAAGTGAAAATTTTATTTGAGGTAGATTTGTATCTGTTAAATTGATTAGAAAAACAAATATTTTGCCGAATGGAAAGCAAATATAATCGTCTTTATAAATTATAATTTTACTTTCTGAAACTCTTGTGTTGAGTATTTTACGATTGTACGTAGTGAATTTCGTGAAAAGAAAATATAGCAAAAATGCTACAATTGTAGCAGGGAAGCAACGCTGGCTCAGACTTTGTTGAAGAAATGGAAAAAAGGTAATTTCGAGGTCAATTTTCAAATTAATTTCATATTCAACAATTATTCTATTGTTATTTAATAATTTTTTCCATTTTAAGTCTTTTTTTCAGAAAAAATATCTTCCAGCTTTAGGAGGAAATAGACCACCCCTTCCATACGTTTTTTTTCTTGTTGCTAATCAACCTAAACGCTCTAGCTGTTCGATAGCACAAATGTAAAACACTTTTTATATTATTACATGAAATTGATTAATCTTTTAAAACTCGTAAAACACTTCCACAATTAAAAAAACAAATTCGCATTGACTTACTTACAATATGTGTTCGTAGATGCAGCCTTCCAACTCCCTATCACCTCCTTCCAGATGCACATCAAATTGCTAAGTGACCTTATAATTAGAAGAAATGCTCATAAGTTTCTATTTCTTTTAATTGTAAATATTTTTTGTGAAAAAATTACCTTTTTTTCCACTAAAGACGGCAATAAATTTCCAAACAGGTAGGCACCGGTACCGCACGGCGCACAAAAAAAAACGTGAACGAGGAACAAGAACGACAACGACGCGACGACGACCACATGAATGAAACTACTAAATTAAAACCAGACGGCCGCCATTGCGGCATCTTCATTATCTGCTCAAGCAGAAAAGTAATCGTTTTGTCCTTTTCTTTTTCGTGAAGCAAATCAGGGGTACCATTTTTTTTTTAAGGTAAGCTCACACTTGATAGAATAAATGGAGAGAAGATTATTTCGAGTTCAATGTAATACCTAATAGGTTTTGGTTTTGGAATTTCAAATTTCTTACAAATTTTCACAATTTGGTCGCAATGAACAGAGTTTGCAACGCTAGTTATACTTTTTTTAAGTCAGGATTTTTCATAATGTACTAAAATTTTTTTGCAGAATAGAATAGAATAAAGAAAGACAAAAACTTTCAAGATCTTTTTGAACAGAAAACGATCACTTTTTATAGCCCTTCCAAGCTATCCCATCGATTATTAGCACCATGTAAAAAAAAGTGGGATAGAATATTTTACAAATTTTCACAATTGGTCGCAAATAACACAGTTTGTGAAAATTTGTTAAGTTTTCAATGCTTTTATTTACTTCGACACAAGTTATACGTTTTTTAAAGTCAATATTTTTCATTACAAATGCATTAAAATTCTTTTGCAGAATAGAATACAATAAAGAATGATAAAAACTTTCAAGATCTCGTTGAACTGAAAATGATAACTTTTTATAGCCCTTCCACACCATCCCATCGAGTATTAACACCATGTCAAAAAAAAAGTGAGATAGAACTACTTACGACTGCCAAATTTGTGTGCGGAAAATGATTTTCATATTTTGCTTCCACACTAATTGTATCCAAACAAATCAATTCACCATAGCCTAAAATCCTCAAGTAGGATAAAATGTGTGATGGTTTTAGAACCAAGTCTAAAAATTTCATTTATTAATACAATGTCAAATGGTGTGAGATGCGCTGTCGATTTTTATGTTTTGATTCCAAACTTACTACTTTTTTGACATGTATTAAACCTCAGTGGGATAGTATTGAAGGCCTTTTAGTAGAGTTGGTGATATTGGAATGAAGATCGAGAATGCTTTTAAAATTTTTGGACGAGCAAAAAGCGAGCATATAGTTATATATAATATTTCTCATATAAAAGTCAATCCACTGCAGCGCCCTCTACATGTACTGGAAATGTATTTAGCAATTAATTCGTACTTAATAAAGCTTAAACTTTCCAATTTTGTAAGTACCTGTAAATTCCATGAGCTCAAGTTTTTTCGTTATAAAAGTTGACCGATTGCAGCGCCCTCTACATGTGTATTAGAAAAGTTATGCTATTACTTCGTATCTTATTGGTCGATAACTTTAAACATTTTTTCATTTATTTCTCAGGTTTGACACTTTTTGAATGTTTAAGCCTAGTACGCAGATCGAGAAAAATTTTTCTTCTCAATTTTTTTCCAGGCAGTACGCAGTTCACGAGCAAAATTGTGACGTTTGAACCCGCTTTAGGGTGAAGTCTCCACTAAATTTTTTCAAGAAAAATAGGTAATGTTCGAAGCATTATTATGTCATAATTTCGAACCTTATGCCGCATTTACACGAATGACAAATTGCCATTATTTCTGCCATAAAAGTGACAACATAATGAATAAAATCAATGCCTTAATGACACTTATTTACACGCAATCAAATATTGACACTCTGATCACTTGGCATTATAATGACACGAAATGAACAGGTTCATTCTCTATAATTGTGTATTGCCATTATTTTCGAAATGATGTCAGTATTTATTTACACGATGTCAGTAGAATGGCAAAATTAAGGGTCATCTGCAAATGGTCATTATTTGTATGACAAAATTAGTGACAGGTTTTGGACTATTTACACGATTCGGTCATTAATGGCAATATAATGAACGAAATTATTACAATTTGTCACTCGTGTAAATGCGGCATTATTAATCTAGAACTTTTTCGCATATATTTTTCAAGGCCTACTACTTTTTGGATGTTTGTAGTGACCAACTGCAGCGCCGCCTATATGTCTTTTAACTAAGACTTTGTACCTGATTGGCTGAAGTCGAAAGTAAATACATAACAATTATTGATTGTTATCTAATCCTGGAATAAGAGACTTTTTAATGTATATGTATTAATTTTATCCTAAAGGCTCTCCCAAACCAACGCGAGATATTCGGCGCAACAGTGACACTTTCCGCGTCGCCGAAGTGTGGGAACTCTCATTAATCACCATGTAAATAAATTTTGATTGCGGAAAGTGTCGCTGTCGCGCCGAATGTGTCGCGTTGATTTGGGAGAGCCTTTATGTATGAAATTAGAATTAAAAAACAAAAAATCTGTTTGAATGTAGTACAAACGAAAAAGATAAAAGATGATTGGGATCTCACAAAAATGCCAATTTGGCCACTGATAAGCGTAACCCAGCTATATTTCAAACTGATAAATTATGATGGATTTACATGTATCTGCATCTGCAAACATCAAGAAAAGTAGAGCGGGATAGAGTCACCAAAAACACGAATGTGTGAAAGAGCACCACTATGAAGATGAACATGTTCGTCTTCGCTATAATCTTCATCTGCGTTCCTATAGTCAAGATCTCTGCATTTTGTTCTTCTCTCTCTATCCAACAAACATACATTTTATATTTAGTATCCCTTATTTTTTGCAGAACTCGCATGAAGATACATGTAAATCCACCATTATTGAACGAATTGATGAAATATTATAGTTGTGCACCCAACATTACATTTATATTGAGGTTAGGTTTTACTGCTGATTGCTATTTAGATTTTACTGGGAAGTACTAAAATCATTTTGCAAGGCCCAATGGAACATCCTCAATGATATTCGTTCAACCTTAAAAGAAATCTACAAGTTTAAACATACCTTAATTATGAAATTGGCAGCCCTGATTAAACTCAATGCATCACTAAAGAATTAAAGAAAGACAAACACTTTAGTGTTGCGCTGTTGTATTCTCTTTTGCACACCCGAATTTCATGATCGTGTGGGTAAAAGAAAAGCAATCATCACTAGCCATCACCATAGACAATGATTTTGGCGCGTTTAGATTGGACTTTGGACTTTTATTAAAAATAATATAGTTTTCGGTTGAATTTTGAGAGTGTTCCATTTTTATCGAATAATACGCAATTTTTTTCACTTCTACTCCGAATTTTCTATATTCGAATAAATAGAAAACTTCCAAAACCCAACCGAAAACATCATAAATTGAGGCGCAAAAATAATATTCATATTGCGTTAATACTGTAGTATATTCTTCTCATTCGCACGCGCTCAAAATGCCTTACATTTTAAAGTGCAAGCGAAAGAGAAAACAACACCACTCCAACATTTACACCCAGCTTACACCCAGTGCAACAATATGAAAATTTTGAAAGCCTTTTTCATTTGTCTCAAAAATTCACGGGGCAAATAAGTTACAAAGGTAAAAAAATTAAAAGAATTGATTTATTGTTAATTTTGTTGGAATTCACAGGAAACCTACAATTAAAGTACGCAGATCGAGAAAAGTTTTTCTTCTCATACAAAATTTTTCCCAGGAAAAATTTTGTCTTCAATTTTTTTCCAGGCAGTACGAGTTCACGAGCAAAATTGTGACATTTGAACCCGCTTTAGGGTGAAGTCTCCACTAAATTTTGCCAAGACAAATAATGTTCGAAGCATTATTTTGCGGGAAAAATTTTGACAGGTCAATAATTTTGAACGATAAGCACTATCAACTATTATTTGTTGATAATTTTACAAAAAGAAAAGAAAAAAAGAACATTTATTTTGCGCAATTTGTACAACGTTTTGTAGAGATTAGAATTGTAGAGATAAAATTTGTCTTTTCTCGATCTGCGTACTATAGGCTTACGTTTTCCGTTGGTCACTCCTAGTATTCTTTCTTTACTCTATTTGCACTCTCAACACTCCAGAAACCTTCCATTTGCTGTTCGGAGTGATGTTTTACGAGTGTTTTTTCACTCCGGATTTAATTAAGGAGTGCTAGGAGTGCACTCTAAACACACACATACTTTTAAAATTCGTTCGTTGGATTAAATGTCAAAATAGTAAATGCTTTTGTTGGGATGTTCTGGAATTGAAATTATTGAAGAATTCATTTAAGTTCTTACCACTACATAGATACACATATTACGGAAGTTTGTTTTTCATATTCCATTGGAATCAAAAAGGAGTGAAACACTCTGAAAATCCAATCGAAAATGACATATTCCAGGTACGCAGTTAAAGCTAAACTAAATTTTATCTCTACGATTCTTATATCTACAATCGTTTGCTAAAAGCACAAATGTCAACATTTATCTGTGAAAGAATGCGACAGCGACACTTTCCGCAATCAAAATTTATTTACATGGCGATTAATGAGAGTCCCCACACTGCCGCGACGCGATTATTCATGCCGCCAGTGAATAATCGTGTCGCGGCAGTGTGGGGACTCTCATTAACCGCCATGTAAATAAATTTTGATTGCGGAAAGTGTCGCTGTCGCGCCGAATGTGTCGCGTTGGTTTGGGAGAGCCTTTAAGCTTGATCTGCGTACTAGGCTTAAAGCCTAGCGCAGTTCATACGCTAAATTCTTAAAGTCTCCATTCAATTTACCGAGCGAAATAATGCTCAACGCATTCTTTCACAGATAAATTTTGACATTTGTGCTTTTGGCAAACGATTGTAGAGATAAGAATCGTAGAAATAAAATTTAGTTTAGCTTGAACTGCTTACCTGGCTTTACATTCGAAAAGCACAAAAAAATTAAAACGTTTTATTTTGAGCACTATGAACCTTGGGTTTGAACTTTTAATAAATAAATAGTGTCAAGGTAAGAAATGAAAAGCAATTAAAGCTGCTTCAGGATGTTTGCAATTGTCAAATCAACAATTGCATGACCATTTTTTACTCCTACTCTCGTCTAATTCCTTATTATTTTATTTTTATTGTCACCACCTTACACTTCAACGTACAAGCCAAAAATAAAAAAAAAGGGATTTTTGTGCCTCCATTGAATTTTTTGTAGACATGTTCATAATCCTAACATCGTTCATGTTCAGTGGAGGCGGCATGTTATGTTTATCTTTGATATTTTTCTTCTAAACGAAATGCCCCACTCAACGAAATTTATTTCAATGAATCGAGATCAACTAAAATTTGTTTGGCCAAACAACTTAAAAGTTGACTAGTGGGTGTAGGGACTTATCTTTGAAAGATATCTACAAGTTAAAACATACCTTAAATGAAACTGGTAGTAAAAACGCAAAGGCGCTACTCGCTGCCATGATGATATTTTCTCTTTTGCACGCACTCATGAAAATCGAGATCGTGGTAAAAGAAAAGTTAAGAGATATATTTTGGCGCTTTTGGATTTGGACTTTGATAGAGCTCTTTACCAAATAGCAATATATCCCTCTCGTTTTTTCACCACCGTCAAAATCATCATTGTTTCTCTTTTTTGAAAGCAGTAGGTATAGGACATATGTAGGTAATTTATAATTTTACGAATTTGTCAACCAACAACAGCCATGCCATCGATTTGGGGCAGATGCAAAATTGCAAAACAAAATTTGTGCTCGATTTTAATGTTTAAAATGGTGACTTTAAGTAAATAAACTTGCTATTTTTATTTTATATTGCACAAAATACCGGCAATAAATTGCTTCCAAAAAAGAAACAAATTTTAGTTCCCAAAAAGTGATGATTTTGACAGTGCCGGTGGTGAAAAAATGAGTGGGATTGCTATTTGTTAAAGAACTCTATTGGTATTTTGTGCAATATAAAAATAAAAATAGCAAGTTTTTTTATTTAAGCTCAGCACAAACTTCGTTCTGTAATTTGCATCAGCCAGATCGCACAATCTGATGGAGCCATAGACAGAAGTTACCTATTGCAAACAAATTAACAAAAAATATTTCGGTTGTTGATTTTGTTGGCTATGCTGCGTGTTTCTGAGTGGTATTTGTATAAGGAAGAGTTATTTTAAATAAATAATCTTGCTATTTCAGATTTTGACGGTGCCGGTGGTGAAAAAATGAGAGAGGGATTGCTTTTTGTTAAAGTACTCTATTGCCGGTATTTTGTGCAATATAAAAATAAAAATAGCAAGTTTATTTATTTAAACTTACCATTTTAAATATTTAAACTGAGCATAAACTTCGTTCTGTAAATTTGCATCAGCCAGATCGCACAATCTGATGGAGCCATCGACAGAAGTTACCTAACCAACTTCCATCAATTGCTGGGAGAGATCGAACAATGCAGCAGATGGCTTACGCAAAGCACATGATGAAGGCGATAACTTTTCTTATGGAACGTCTGCTGTCAAGGATACTAGTCAGCAACGACCGTGCTAACGCTTTTTGATGAAAAACTAATAAGTTTATTTCATTACGGGCCAGATGACTTAAGTTAAAAGACTGCAGTCAAATGACTTGCTGACTAGGGTTAGAAGTCATGTGCAATATTTTGACTTAAGTCAATTAAGGCAGTCAATTGACTTACAGTTGATAGACTGCATTACTTTCTACTGGTTGCAGTCTCTAAGTCAGTAAGTCATTTGACTGCAGTCTTTTAACTTAAGTCATCTGGCCCGTAATGAAATAAAGTACTACACTACACAAAAATATGTAAATAGTTTTCTTTTCAAATCGCTTAAGACAGTAAAAAGAATAAAAAGAAAAAAAATTACCTAAGTTAAAAGACTGCAGTCAAATGACTTGCTGACTAGGGTTAGCAGTCATGTGCAATATTTTGACTTAAGTCAATTAGGGCAGTCAATTGACTTACAGTTGATAGACTGCATTACTTTCTACTGGTTGCAGTCTCTAAGTCAGTAAGTCATTTGACTGCAGTCTTTTAACTTAAGTCATCTGGCCCGTAATGAAATAAAGTACTACACTACACAAAAATATGTAAATAGTTTTCTTTTCAAATCGCTTAAGGCAGTAAAAAGAATAAAAAGAAAAAAAAATTACCTAAGTTAAAAGGCTGCAGTCAAATGACTTTCTGACTAGGGTTAGAAGTCATGTGCAATATTTTGACTTAAGTCAATTGACTTACAGTTGATTGACTGCATTACTTTCTACTGGTTGCAGTATCTAAGTCACTTAAATGTCAGTAAGTCATTTGGCTGCAGTCTTTTAACTTAAGTCATCTTTCTTTAAGAAGTTAAAGAAGTCGAAGAAAACACAGTCAGCCCTATCTCGAATGGCAGCGTATTTGGAAACTACGAATCCCGAGAAAAACCATCACCGAATCCGCTCGTTATGTCAATTTGTATGAAATTTTCCACTAAGGTGGATTCTATAGTTTTTTTTAATGGATTCGTAAAGTTTCCGATTACGATGCCATTCGAGCTAGAGCTGGCTTTTTTTCTTCGACTTCTTTAACTTCTTCCCATTACGATGGAATTCGTGAGGGCTGATAACTTGAAGAATTCGAATAAAGAAAAAGTATGTATACCAAAAGACCGGTTACATTGATTTCTTTTTGGTATTGTTAGATAAGGAGGCCCTCATTATTTAATGCAATGAATTTGCAATAATTTGGACCTAAGACAAGACAACTATAGGGGTATTAATGCAATGAGATAAATTTACGAACTTTGTATTTGCGTAAATTTATGCTTCACTTTGCATGAACTGACCAATAAAGAAATCTGTGTATATGGCATAAACTCTCAGGTGTTGCTTCAGTTTAAACTTTCATAACTTTATCATTTCGTTATGAATTTTATTTGAAAAAAAGACGTTTAATTTTCGAAAGTAAATTTGTTGTATAGTGCATTTAATTTTCTGTGCAGGCATTATAGGGATTTTGTACCACAATAAGTTTCTTATGTCAGTATTTTTCTCATAAACGTTTTCCTTATATGAACTTAATCTACCACGTATTTTTATGAGGACGTGTAGAAATGGTATTTTGGAATGGCTGTCTAATAACCGTGTTTTTCTTATATGAGATTTTCTTACAGGTATCCGTCATTTGCTGTATTCATTTTTAAGTGATTTTTGAGAAGGGACATTTATTTTTGCAGCTATAAAAAAGGACAAAGCTCAAACGTATTTGAAATTTGTTTACGGCCATGTTATTGACTTTCTTCAAAGCTAGTTTTACTAAAAAACTATAGTTTTATATGGGTTTCGAGTTTTAATTATGTTTTGATTTAGATGTCAAAGTAATAAGAATTTGTGAAAAACTTAAAACTCGAAACCCCTATAAAACTAGTATTTCCCTACAATAGCTTTGATGAAAGTAAATAATATGGCGTTCAGGTATGTAAAGAGCAAGTTTTATTAGTTTTAAAACAAAACTGAAAATGTAAAAAAAGTTATGTTTTAAAAA
The DNA here is from genome assembly GCA_947049315.1 of Epistrophella euchroma. Classification (NCBI taxonomy): domain Eukaryota; kingdom Metazoa; phylum Arthropoda; class Insecta; order Diptera; family Syrphidae; genus Epistrophella; species Epistrophella euchroma. The sequence continues at coordinate 18,164,709 of OX346247.1, forward strand.
TGTTTATATTTTAAATCAGCTATTGTTAAAGAGGTTCGAATGCAGCTAAATTTTTGTTCGTCCGGAATTTTAAAAGCTATTTTGAGTTTCGCCTGAGCGCAATTTTCGCCTAATTGCTATCCCGTTCGCCTACTTGAGTAAGTGAAAATTTAAGCTGTCCATGGCATTACAATTTGCCACAAATTAGTGTTCACAATATTCGAAATATTTTTCGAGTGAAACTCACAACAGGCGAAAAATTGTTCCCGGTGGAATGTTTTTCGGGTGAAACTCGCAATAAGGCTAATTGATTTAATAAAACTGTTGATGATAAAACAGTAACAAATCTTTGTAAATTACGATTTCCGAGTGCGTCGCAAATTAATAAATTTAGTTGTAGATTTGATCTTGCTATTACGTTGACTAACCACATTTTTTTTTTGTAAATTGCAAATTGAAAGTATCAACTTACAATTACAATTCAAGATATAGATTTGAGCTTTGTGTTGTGATGAATCACCAACTATTTTTTGTAAAACACGAATTGAAAATGTTATCAAAGAATTTAAAATTTAGTTGTAGATTTTATATTTCGGTTGGAATGAATCATAAAGTATTTTTTTTTTGTAAATTACAACTTCAAAATGTCATCCCCCGAATTTATACAACAGTTTTAGATTTGACCTGGTCTTTGTTTTGAATCACCATATCTTTCTTTTGTAAATTGCAATTAAAAAGTATCGACTTACGAATTTCAAATCTAGTTATAGATTTGAGCTTTGTGTTGTGATGAATAGCCAACTATTTTTTGTAAAACACGAATTGAAAATGTTATCAAAGAATTTAAAATTTAGTTGTAGATTTTATATTTCGGTTGGAATGAATCATAAAGTATTTTTTTTTGTAAATTACAACTTCAAAATGTCATCCCCCGAATTTATACAACAGTTTTAGATTTGACCTGGTCTTTGTTTTGAATCACCATATCTTTCTTTTGTAAATTGCAATTAAAAAGTATCGACTTACGAATTTCAAATCTAGTTATAGATTTGAGCTTTGTGTTGTGATGAATCGCCAACTATTTTTTGTAAAACACGAATTGAAAATGTTATCAAAGAATTTAAAATTTAGTTGTAGATTTTATATTTCGGTTGGAATGAATCATAAAGTATTTTTTTTTGTAAATTACAACTTCAAAATGTCATCCCCCGAATTTATACAACAGTTTTAGATTTGACCTGGTCTTTGTTTTGAATCACCATATCTTTCTTTTGTAAATTGCAATTAAAAAGTATCGACTTACGAATTTCAAATCTAGTTATAGATTTGAGCTTTGTGTTGTGATGAATCGCCAACTATTTTTTGTAAAACACGAATTGAAAATGTTATCAAAGAATTTAAAATTTAGTTGTAGATTTTATATTTCGGTTGGAATGAATCATAAAGTATTTTTTTTTGTAAATTACAACTTGAAAATGTCATCCCCCGAATTTATAAAACAGTTTTAGATTTGACCTGGTCTTTGTTTTGAATCACCATATCTTTCTTTTGTAAATTGCAAATAAAAAGTATCGACTTACGAATTTCAAATCTAGTTATAGATTTGAGCTTTGTGTTGTGATGAATCGCCAACTATTTTTTGTAAAACACGATATGGAAAATGTTATCAAAGAATTTAAACTTTAGTTGTAGATTTTATATTTCGGTTGGAATGAATCATAAAGTATTTTTTTTTGTAAATTACAACTTGAAAATGTCATCCCCCGAATTTATACAACACTTTTAGATTTGATCTGGCTTTAGTTTTGAATCAACATATCTTTTTTTTGTAAATTGCAAATAAAAAGTATCGACTTACGAATTACAATTCTAGTTATAGATTTCATCTTCCTGTTATTGTGATTTACCATATTTTTGTTTGTAAATTAGAAATTTTAAGTCTCAGCTACTGAACTGCGGCTTCTACTTATAGATTTTATCACGCTATATTGATAAATTAGCAAATATTTTTCGTGAAATACAAACTCAAATTGAAACCGAGAAAAATTTTAATGAAATTTAAAGTATAAGACTTAAATTTGCTTCAAAATGTTCGTAATTTACTAATTTTTCTCAAATTGTAAAATACAAATTGTTTTTCTGATTCACCAAAACACAAATTTTGTAAATTATCGCGACTTGAGTACTAATTTACAACTTTATGTTTTAAATTTAAGAAAAATGAGCTGTAATTTAAAAAAAAAAGGCATTTTGTGAATTGATCCGAAGAAATTTGTAATCGGTGGTTTCTAATTCTCTCCGTGTTAGTTGGTGTGTTTTTCGCGGGATAAGGTTAACATAATTCTCCATCTGAGCAGACTTTAGCCAAAACTAGAAAAACAATTTGAGGAGACTGGCTTTGCTAGAAATATCTTAAGGCCTAAGTATCTCATATGTGTTTTTATTTTTTAGCTGTGAGCAGAGCCTGAGCGAGTAAGCTCTTGAGTATGATCAGAGGTCACAGCTCCATATAAAGCAGATATTACATCTGAGAACTAGATTGTCATATCTGTCAAGTTACATGGAAATTGTATATATTAATACTCCGCATGCTCCGGAATGCTTATAACATGTGCCGATTAGGTGAACATCTCCGTTTTGGTGACAAAATTTCACACAAAATGTTCTTCAGCTGAGGCTCACTTTTTATATTAAAAAAAATCGAAATGTACTTCTTGCCAAAAAAAAATAAACTTAAATTTTTTTTTAAATAGTGGTCCACTCGGGCGTATACGTACTTTTCTTATTTTATTCAATTAAAAAAAAAAAAACTACTACACTTTTTATTTTTGCATAGGTTGGTGTGGTTTATGTCGATTGAAAAAGCTATTTTGATTAAGTTTGTTTTTTAATTTAAAAAAATTGTTTTTAATTAAAAAAAAAAAAATACAAACAAAAAAAAACCTGGATGCGTCCAGAAAGACGAAAATCCTATTTTCATTCAGCGTACGAAACCACAATTTGAGTGGCTGCAACTTCACATAACTAAGAGCATCTCAACAGTGAAAGTGAAACTATTGTGTTATTATTTTTTTTGATTAATATTTTTTTTAAAGATGTGACAAAATTCTGGTCAGGGGGGGGCATCAGATTTCAAATAGCTCAGAACGGCAAAAAATTTAAATACGTCACTGCTCCGCTATTGTTTTTTGATAAACCAGATTTCAGCTTATCGACAGTATGTCCGTCCATAAGAAAAGTTACACAATTATATACCTACCTTAGTTTTTAATGTGAAGGAAAGGGTAAGCGTCAGCGTGAGTATAAAAGGAGTTTTTCGGGATCAAAAGTGGTGATCATTGAATAGGAGGTAAATATTTTTTGCAATATCTTCAGTATTATATGAGCCTATGGCTTATTAAAAACAAAAAAAACTCTACATAACGGGCTTGCAACCCCACAAACATGTTTTATACTCAAGCTGACATATGCAAAAGCTTATCTTGTCCAAAATGCAAGGTTCGACAAAAATTTTGAAACAGTATAAAAGACAGCTTAAACTCGTTCAGTTAATTCGGTATATAAATTGAGAAGAGAAAATTTAAAATTACTTTGAAGTGGAGCTATCGCTTGTTGTTAATGTTTCCAACAACAAAAATTTAATGTTCGGATAAAACATCATAAAACGATTTGCAATTGCAAGTATTATAATAGGTACTCTTAAGTATGGCCTATTCCTAAAGCCAGACCCGTAGCCAAGATTTAGTTTCGGAGGGTGCTTGCTGCATAGTTTTAACGAAAACTTGACGTTTCATCCTGAATTTTGTGGCAGATATAGAATTTGTATTATATAAAAGTCTCCTTATAAAAAATATAAAACTAATTTAATTTATAATATTTTTTTTTACTAATGTACCTTACGTAAATTAAATATGACGTATATTTTTTATTTCCTTGAAAAATATAGTAGCCTTGAAAAACCCTTTTCTGTTTTAAGCTGTGGAGGCTGGGAAACGAACGCAGACCTCCGACCTGACAGCCCAACGCACTAGCCATTACGCCACGGGCTACTACTTTTTTGTTCAACTGGCATCACTAAATTTGGATGGTAAAAGGAAAATAGGAAAATATTCCCTATTGTATTCTCCAACCATATCGAAGAGAGACTTATAAAGAAGAACAAAATTCATAGCTCAAAAGTAACATAGAAAATTGTTGCTGTGACCTGGCAAGCATTTAAAAGCAAATATGGTTGACTGAAGGCTGACTAAAGGCTAGGAGTTAAGAAAGGACGACTTAGAGGGCTCGATATTATTGTTGTTGTATTTTTGTCGGCAGAAAAAGTTTATCATAAGTTTGTTATTTTTTTTAATGGCCATGCCGTTTTGAAAACACTTGGAATGCTTTAAAACGCTAAAGGAATACCAGAATTGGGTATGATGGTGATTGTGGGATGAAGCAACAATATGTAGAGATATGTATGTACATGGATGAAGGATAGATCGTGGGTACAAGTTGAATTGCTGGCACTGCTGGACGGTATGTAAATGTAAAAGGATAACTTTTGCCTATTGACGATGAATGAAAGTATAAAAATGTTATTGTGTGGGAAAGGGTTGGTATACAATCATCAGAGGGGTTGTTCAGTTATGTACGGTTGATTCTTTGTTTTATTTGAAATAATTTTGGAATGCCAAGAAGGTGGTCACAAGAAATTTAAATAAAAATTCTTCGACTTGATTCTTGAGAAGGCAATTAAAGTCATATGTAACCACCCATACCTACACGCCTTCACCTTTGTAATGATGGGTAATGGATTCTAGGTAGGTACACTGTGGGAATTAATTCGAGTTAGTATTCTTATAAAAGATATGTATTCAAATTCATTTCCGCAACATTTAAGTCTTTAAGTCAATGCCCAACGTTGGAAGAAATGCTGAAAATTCCAAAACTGAAAGATGTAATTAATTAAAGTTGCCCAATAAGTGCCTGTTTACATTGGATTTTTAATGAATAACGCATTCAGTGAGACGGGTAGATTTTATATGTGTGAAAAAGAGAAGTGTAGATTCCACCCAAATTATGCCGATGCACCAGTTTCAATAAATATTCTCGGATTCATTATGAAGATTTTTTTTTATTGTGTGAGTGAGAGATACATGGATTTGAAGGGTGTGAGTAAGGGATGGGTAGATTGAAATGAAAGGATTTTTTCTTCAGTAAACACGAGGAGCATTTTAATGAACAAAAAACATACTTCATTAAAAATCCAATGTAAAGAGGCACTAAGGCAAGTATAATGATCGTTTCGTGTACAAAAAACAATGATCAAAAAGTCGAAAATGTGGGGTTTGCCACAACGCCCGTGGGCTTCTGCGTTAGATCGTTTGCGTCCATGCATCTCTAGTCCACTAAAATTTGAACTGGAGCTAAAAAAAGGTAGACAAACTGCTCCAAATGTGGCACAGAGCATTTTAATGAGTGATTGCCTAGGGATATTGATCGATTCTACTACGTACCTTACTTGTGATGACCAAAAGTAATTATAAGAAAACTGCTTTTCGGATTTTTGCCAAAAATTTTAAAATACGGAAATAGCAGGGTTTTGACACTTTCAACAGGTAGGTATAGTTATTAGATTTAATCGCTGCCTCCTTCTCTCGTTGTATTAAACAGATCGATTTAAATCTTTTAACTTTAATTTTTTTTGCCATTCTATAGCCAATTTTCTATATTTTTCATTCTTTCTCTTACATTTTTATTCTTTGAAGTGATATTTTTACTATAAAGAGCTATAGAATCTAAAATTACCCTTCACCGAAGCAAGGACGTGCAAACTTTACTGTTGATCTAAACCGTGTTTTATATCCTTTTGCACTTCATCATATAGGTACTTTGCTAGTGTTCTGTCTGCGGAATATAAACTGCATTTTCACTGCTCTCTGGCACGACAAAAACCCAACCAGATAGAGAAACGAAACCAACCCACCTTATCCTTCCTGATGTTTTATTTGTTTTTTTTTTTTATTATTATTTTCTAAACCCCCATTTCCAACCTAGTTTAAGGTTTTTGGTGCAAAGTTGAACTATTTTTTTTTTCTGATTTTGTTCTCTTTCTACCTTTATTCGTATTTCCATAGCTCCATCATCATGCCTCTCATCTAAATTTTATATAAGGTACGGTTTGGTATCGAACTTCATTCCATCGTCATTTTATGGGTCGAGGTTTCAGGTTTCATTGTTTGGGTTGAACGGTTCGTTGACTGTACTGGAGATAATTGGAGTGTTGGTTAGCACTCAATACTACCTACCTACTCTGTGCAGCTAGTAGTTTTCTCCCAGTGAAAAACTTTCATGGCTATAGTAAAATGTGTGTTGTTCCATTATCAACCCTATTACACCTATACACATATACTCCTGCGTTCTTACACATTCACTAACAGAAAGGATAATCGAAAACTTTCTATCATTGCTCCTCGATGTTTTGAATTATTAATCGAATATTGGCAACGCTTAACACAATGTGAGTATAATCGGAGTTTCGAAACCTTGTGTTGTGTTGTGTGTTCGAAGATTAGTCTGGGGTGTTGGTTATTTCTTAAACTTTCCACCCTTATTTAACCTATGCTCACTTCGCTATCGTGATTCTACTAAAAACACTGAACGTTTTCACTTTGTCAAACTCTGTTCAGGGGGAAGCGAGTAACTATATACGTACAACAATTTCACAAAATTTCCCTGTAGTTCGAGTAGATACATTGAAGTTGATTTACGGAAACACAATCGGCAAGTCCTTGCAAGAATCTTCCATAACTTAAAAACTAAACACTTATGTAGGTATATCTATTTAGTTTAGTTTTTTTTGTCGAGCTTTTCCAACAATTAATTGATTATAAATGAGTTTTTGGAAGCAACCTATTCGTACTTATTTTTTAACTGTTGCTGTTGCTTAGTTTAAGTTAAGTTGTTAGTTTAAAAATTTAATTTAATTCATTTTAATATTGTTTGTTGTGAAGAGGAGTAATTCAATAAACACAAATTTGTACTTGGCTTAGGAGCTGTATTCAGGGATGGTTAAGGATATGCAGAGGCCCCAAAAATATTTAAGTCTCAGTGCTTTGTATAGGTAATATCGGTTATTGTCAAAAGAAAATCGTAAATTTTAAAAATAGTTTTTCTAAAAAAAAACTAGTACGGTACGAAAAATTTGTTAAATTAGCGATTTCAATTTTTAAAGTGACAATTTTAATCTTTAAAGTTAGTGCAAGACATTCTTGCTTGATCGAAAATATGTTTTTAAAAACAAGTTTTTGGAGAATTGATATTTTTTTTAAATAAAACAAAATCGAATGATATTTTTTATAGTTTTCTCTTACAGCCTCTTGGTTCAACGCCTACAGAACTTTTAGTAAAGTCTCAAAAAGAAATCTCCTCAACTTCTTTGCTTGAAACTTGAAAGTATTTTTTTGCCTTGAAGAGAATGGCATGGGCAAAGGAAGTGACAAAATCAAATTGAAGAAAAATGTTTTTGAAATTTTTTTTCACTCTTTACTGAGTAGGCTCTAGGTGAATAAAATAATGTTTCCTCATTTAAAATACACTAGTCAAAAATATTAAGGGAACAAAAAAAAATCACTTTTTTTCAGTGTTTTTTGAAGAGCTGTATCTCTGAGGAAAGTGATTAAATTGAGATGAAACAAAAAGCAATCTAAAGCTTTATGTTTTTTTTTGTATTGAAAAATTAGTTGAATTGATTTTTTTCAAGCTACCGTTATTCCATAATCATACAAAATATACAGCAAAATATTTTTTTGAAGAGTCATTTTCTTTGATTTTTTTTTTTGAACCAGATAAACGTATTGATTCGATAACTTGTTTAGCTTTTAACAAATCTGTGAAAAAAAGTGGACAGAAATTGTTCTTTTCTTTTCCATTTTGATGACGATTTCACAAGGTTTATAAGTAACCATACATTTTGTTGCTTTAATTGGTTTGTATGACTTTGATCATTCGGTACGGGAAAACGGTTCAATATATCGATTTATAATTTTACAGGTATACTGGTAGCTTATAGCTTTTTAAAATTTCTTAACAAAATAAGTTCTGCAATCAATATTTGTAAAGCAGTGAAAGATTTACCAAAAGTCTTTAAAAAGACGTTTTTTTACCTTTTCTTAAAAAAAAAAATAATAGTTATAAAGCTTTTAAGAGATCTTGTAATAAATTAACTACAGTTTTTACAGCTGCCCTTAAATTTTGCGTGTCAGCATTCCTTGCTGAAATATTGGTAACCAAACTTAAAAGTCTCTTTTTTCATTCAAAGCCAGATATTTTTCTGAAAAAAAATTGTAGAGCGCCAAAAAAAGACGACATTTAAATTAAATAAACAAGTTATCGAATCAATGTATTTGTCTGGCTCAAATTATTTCAAAGAAAATGGCACTCTTCAAAATAAATAAACAAAAATAAAATTTTTTGCTCGTGCTGTTTAAAAAAAAAAAGTAAAACGTCAACAACTCTTTTAAGATTTGTTCGTTTGTTTGAAAAATGTCTAAGAAAATGACAAACTTTAAAAGAAAATTCCGGAAATTTGTACATGCAATTCTTCATCACTTGGAATTACCTAATTAACTGCAAATATAAAGCTAACAAAGTCACAAGAATGTAATTCGATGATGGAAAGATTACATAACCTCTGAAAAATATGAAACTATCACGATTGTCGATTTTATTTGACATTTGAAACAAAATACGCTATCACATGTCAAAATAAAAAGCGTCCACTATCTGTCAAGTCAAACGTTGTTGCATCCAAGGATGATTATATTTTCGATGGAACACAAATTAACGCATTTTAATTTTTGACATTTTGGCAAAACTCCGGAGCCCAACTCTCTCCAACGCTACTCTTGTATTCGGACTAAATCGTCGAATCAATCCTATATCAATTCGTTGACGTTTTGACGTTTTATGTGAAAATAGTCATATTTTTCAATTAAATATATCGAGGTAAAGCTTTTTAATGGTTTTACCTAGTTTTGAAATCTGGTGCTTGTAAATATATTAAAAACAGAACTGTATATTGAATTTAAATCTTGTTTCATTGAAATCATTATAAATATTTTTGTATAATTATTGCTGACAATCGGCCTATACTTTGTGATCTCAAATCAAATCGAATATATTCCTGCTAATTATTTTCGCATTAAATTCAAACTTTTCTTAAACTTTACCATAATTTTCTCTTTCTAATGATTTTCCTAGAAGTGAAGAAACAAAGATTCATGAAGCAAATGTGTAAAATATTAAAATTAAAAAAAAAAAACCTTAAAGAACATTTTCAACGGTTTTTCAAAAGATTTCCCAAAGTAATTCTCCTGCGTCAGTGTCACTTTTTGTGTAGGTATTTCTAAGTGGGTATGCGTTCAAGATTTTCCGTATTGGAGTAGGTATAGGTATACAATATCCTTGTTCCTGTGTGTTCTATCTTTAGATAAAGTTTTCTATTTTGGAGACGAACGTCTTTCGACTTTATTCAGTTAGTAGAAAGTTTATTCAAGATATTCTCTTCTTTGCCATGGCTGTCGTCGTTGCCGTTGCCATCTTGTGTCTATTTTTTTTTTGTTCGTCTTGTCTTTTTTTTTTTTCAATGGAACAAAAAAAAGTCAATTTTTATGCCACTTGTTCTTTGTGTGCTTTAATTTAGGTTGGGGATGGCTGATGTCTGGAGGATGATGGCATTTGCTTGAGTTTGTGTTTTTTTTTTTTTTTTTTTTTTTATTTGGTTTAAATAACAAAGTGGGCAACGTCCCTGAGGATGAGCTGTTTTTTAGTAGATTTTGTATGGCATTGATTTTGCTCCATCTTCAAATATGTATAGGAACCTACTTGATTTTTTTTTGTATAAAATTCAAACGCAAAGAAAATAGAAAGCAGAAAAATAATGATAATTTATTTCTTCGTTATTCTTCTTTTATTTTTTCAGCTTTACGTATAACTTATACAAATAAATATTGATTTTTATTTATAAAATTTTTGATGTGAAACAAAACCCAGATTATGTTTGGGAAAATCAACAGAATTAGGATTGTCTGAAATTTTAATTTACAATTTGCCCTGTTTAACACTAAAAATACTAAGATGTTTTCTTCCTTAAGGGTATGAGTAAATATGAACGTGAAAATATGTGATTTTTCGCACTTAGTTTAATCTAAAATAATTGTTTCTATCATTCATTGTCTTTTCCACATTTTGATCTTTAAATAAATAACCTTAAAGATAATTTAATGTCTTCTTAATTTGCTTTATTGAAGCTATGATTTTCGATTCTTCCACACTTTTAAACATTTTTGAAGTTTAATCGAAACTTTACAAAAGCTGGATTTAAATAGACTTTTATGAAAAAATTAAGCAAAAAAAATGTCGCAAACACAAAAAATAATAAAATAAAGCTATCTATTGGAAATTTAGGTATTACATGTGTATTTTTTGCCCAAAGAAAGTAAATATTACATTTATATATCTACATAGATAATGTGAGTTAAAACACAAAGGACAAAACAATAAAGACTGAGAATTTTAGAAATAGAAAACGATTTTTTTCGAACTAAATATAGTTTGTTATTTTCAGTTTAAACATCCATCCCATTGAGACCAAGAACACACATCAATGCCTACTTATAATCGAAGATATTTTTTCCTTGAATTGACGTCAATTTATATTTTATTTTACCTTTTTTTCCAAAAAAAAAAAGATAATTCAGTCCTCAAAAAATTTTTTTTAGCTTGCCTTAAGCATATGCTACTTACTTATCTAGAGCTAAATTTGTATGTAAGTATAAATAACAGCACAGTCTTTTGACATCATAACCCTTATCTTATCCCCAAAACTGTAAGCTGTAACCCGACAAATGTCAAGAAGGTTATGTACATTATTTAATGTCTATACCTAAAGGTAAGGCTATGTACATTGTACATACTACATAATAGCAAAAAAAAAAATCGCAAAATTATTTCCGATTGCTCTATGGTTATTTGGCTTAGAGTGTCGCTTATTTTTCTCGCGCGCGAATACGAATATAAATGAGGATAACCAATCGACCTTTCACTATGTCAACTTGAAATCCGACGAGAGGAAAAAAAAGTTGAGCTGAACAAGGACGAAAAATAATAATGTGTGGAAAATTAGTTTCTAAAACGGTGATGCGTGGGAGTAAAACAGAAAATCCATGCTACTGCTAACAAGTGGATAGTTTGAACTTATGTTTACTTTTTAATGGTTGCAATGCAATAGCAGAGTGATCGGCGTATAGTGGAAACTTTATTGAAATTTGACAAAACAAATCACTTCCCACACAAATTCATGAAGAAAACATATAAAAGATAAAACGCACGACTGGACTGCTCTTGTAGTAAAAGTTTCTTCGAATTACAATGATTGTGCGTATTAAAAGTAAATAATTTTTTTATGGGAGCCTTAAGTTTAAACTAATATTATACATTATAGAGCTTAAATTGAAAAATTATTAAAAATCAACATAATTCGAAATAAATTTATTAAAAAAGTCTTCTTAAATTGTTTTGAGAGTTAAAACAAGTACACTATCTGATTTCTTTAACTAATCTTAGTTTTGCAGAAAAAAAAATTAAAATCGTAGGAGCGGTTTTTTTTTAATTAATTTTTTATATATAAAATTTTGTAGAAATTTTTAAAAACAAAAATTGGTACACAATTTTTTAGTATTTATTAATGTTGAATTAAAAATTAAATTTCTAAAAAAATTATCAACCTGTTTTTGAAATATCGAATTTTTGAAAAAAAAAAAATTTGATTTTTTTTTTTTTAAATCCAAAATTTGTTTTTTGAAAATTTTGATATGCATTATGATTTCGACTTTTGAGAAGCTTTTGTATAAAAAATTAAATTTAAATCGGTTACACACATAATGATATAGTCCAAAATAAAGAAAATGGTTCTATGAGTAGGTCCTGTTAATAATGGCTAACTTAAAATTTTGTTTTTGGCAGATCATAGACCATACTAATATTAGTGTTTGGAACAATTTTAATCAAAATCTCGAAAACGACTCCTATTTCTAGAAAATTTATATTTTCTGGAAGGTACCGTTTTTAGATAATGTTAAGAAATCGCTTGTTACCAAGTTTTATAAAAATCAAACAAGTCGTTTTCGAAATATTTGGTTTTCAATAAAAAAAACTTTTTTAAAAATCAAAAAAAAAAAAAAAAAAATTGAAAATTTTTGTATAAAATCTGTTTATTCTTTTTCGAGAAAAACGAAAATAAAAAAAAAAATGGTTCTATGGGAGGTACCATTTAAAACCATTTTTTGGAAATTTTATTTTCAAAAGAAGGTTGCATAAACTTAATAAAATTTATTGATTTTTTTTAGAAAAACCTGTCGAGCCATTTTTGAGAAAAAAAAAAGTTTTCCCAAAAATGCTAAAAAAAATTTTATGACAGGTACTATTTTTGGTCCTAAAAAACGTGTCGGGGAAATGTCCCAAAAACACTTTACACCAAGTTTAATTAAAATTGGCCCATGGGTGTAAGCTGTAGGCGAGTCCACAGACAGACAGACAGACGGACGGAATTGCGAGACCCACTTTTTTCGTCTTCCCTATCATCGTAATCTATCTAAGACTCAATAGACAATAGGTGCATAGACGTAGTTTTTATTCGTTTTTATTCAAACACATATTCAAATTTTCTAAAAATTTCTTTCTTGTCTTTATTTTGTTAATGTTTTTGTATATGCCAGATTTGTATCGAAACATCGGTAACTATAATGTGAAATTTAATACCTAAGTCAAAAAACAACCTTTAAAAATGCTAACAAATGGGTTTGATAATAAATTGCGGGAAAACCGTTAGATATCTGCGAATAAAATCAGCTTAGGTACTGTTCTTGTGTACAAAATTCGATGATTGCGAAGTTAGAACCAGTTAAATAAACGAGACCACAAATCATAAAACCGTTATAATTGGAAACAGAAGCGATTTAGCCTTAAGTTTTTCGACTTAAAATGGCCCCAGGGACCCATGTGGGGCACCCTGGATATAGATAAAATGAAATTGAATGAATTATTTACATCTATATAGCATTGTTATACTCTAACAAATGCACAACACAAATTGTGCCCAAGTTTCGAGCAATGCTTTTCACTCCTACTTTTAAGTCCAATTTACTGCCTGAACAGAGTGGTGACGGAGACGGAAACGGAGCCGCAGCTGGAATAGCTGTCAAAATATTGAATACACACAAATTCAATGTTGTGAGCCCAACTGAACGTAGCCGCATACTGAGCTGTAGCCGCAGACGGCAGAGTTCACCAACTTTTAACTTTTTATGTACAGCACTTCTGACGTTTAAAATTGTATGAAGAAAAAAAACAACTTTTTGTGTCGGAAAAAAATATTGTGGTTATTTGTATCGCGAAAAAAATTATTGGAAACAAAAAATGTGAATTCTGAGCTTGTACACAAGAATATTCTTTTGTTTTTCTTCAAAATACATTCAAAGCTGTACAGCTGCATTGTGGACAGGTAAAAAAAAGAACGTAGGACACTTTTTGATAGCTCTTCCAGTTTCATCTGCAGCTCCGGTTCCAGCATTGTATTCTGTTCAAGCAGTTATGGTGTATTGAAGATACAGGGCCCTACCAATAATCAAATTTAGTTACGAACTAAATATTTCAGTGAAATGGACCATAATGGAATTCGCTCTTACGAATAAACTGTACATGGTATCTTTGTATATAAAATATAATATACAAAGATGGTATTACCTAAATATTTACGTGGACTTAAAATATTGAACCATATACATATTAAATTGACTTGAAAAAATTGAGAATATTTCCTTTGGCTCTCATTGTGTTTATTATTTTAAGGGTTGTCAAACTGGAATATACATGCAAACTACTACCTAACATATACCTACTAAAAATATACTATATAAACAGTTCAAATCATAATTGAAAAAATAAATCATCTACATAATGTGGTTAACATTTTTCTTCAAAAAAAAAAAAAAAAAAAAATACTTGAATTTTTCCCCCATTTCAAAAACTTTCAAATTAAATTTTCTTTAATCAATACACAAAGTTATGCCTCATATCCACCCTTAAGAAATTTTCCCACACAAACGTGTTTAAATTTCCTAGTGAAAGTAAATCAAATTAATCAAATCAATAATTTAAACAGCGAAAATTAACTGCTTTCCGTTTATGTTCATTCTCATCTGCATCCTTTTTTATTCTTGGGGGTGGGTGAATGCGAATTTCAGAGTATATGCGGCTATCCTTCCGCAGTTAAGGCTTTTGTGTGCTGAGCGCGAAATATCACGTAAATAAGTTCCCGCTTTAATAAAGTAAAAAAAAGACGATTTATTTTATCCTTTCGCTCCGTTAACTAATGAACATAGCATACAAACTAGTGTTGCCGCTGAACAATTTTGATAAGATTAATGTAGACAAAAAAATAAATATGTATGTACAATATACAATTTTTAAGCTAAATTTGCAACAAGAATATTTAAGTTATTAAAACCTTTTCAAAAACATCCTCCATTAAAGTTTAAATTCTCGCCAAAATATACCATACGTTCTAATTTGACTACAAACTGACCAATATTTTTATTAATTTTTTGGAACATAGGTACTACTCAAATAATAATTTTGCTATGAACGTATCAGAGTTAGAATTTAGAGAAGATGCCATGTGGGGTGGGTTGTTTGGGTGGAAGGACTCTGAATGTAAACATATGATCAAACCGACGCAGTTTTTCAGTCTTAAAACACGTGTTTCAGTAAAAATTCTCGAGTCTATTTGGTGAGTTTACTCTGAACAAACGGATGTGATATTGTTAGCATACCGCATACTCGCTAAAAGACAGTAACTAATTTATTTAAATGCGAACTTTGGTTTAACAAAGATTTAACTCAGTACTCAAAACCATGGCCCGGTTTTTCAGTGCGAGATTAAAACTAAACACGAACTAACTCACCAAATTTGGTGAGTTAACAATAGATTTATTGAACACACAATGTTTGATGTTTCATCCTCCGAGTTTGTTAAGCAGAATGTAGATTTAGATATACATGAAATACTCAGCAGAAAAAATATTTCATGAGTTAACTTTATATTAATTTATGTCCAGAGTTAACTCACCACCCGTCCATCGATGAAATTTCTATGATATTTCCCCGTTTTTCCCTTTTTTGGTTAAAGCACAGCTGTACCTTTTCCTGACACGGTTTCGTAGTTCGAGTCAATTTTGAGAAACTGTTCCTTTAGAATCCCCCAACGACAACCCTGGCACAAGCTACTGAATAAATTCTGTTTGTTTGGAATGGAGTAGGAATAGGATAGCACAGTGGATGAGGGTTGAAATTTGAAAGATTCATCATCTTTACAGCCTTATTGTAAAACATCGCATCTCACAGAAGAGCCCGAGTACACCTAAACTCTGTCGTCTTCTTTATAATAATATAAATAATTATTATTATTACGATTACTATTACAAGAGGAAATAATTAATGTGAAGTTTGTTGTTATTGCCCGGATGAAGGAAAGCAAAAGACAACGGTAACGCAGCAACAAAGGGTTATAAGGAATAGCGCTTCTCACCAAAAGCAAAGGGTGTTTAATAACGTTGCTTACAAGGGAAATATGGTTAAATAGATAAATGACAGCGGAACGACTTGGGGTATCGTATAGGTATAGTAGTTGTTGTGTTGGAGTTGCGTGCCGGAGGAAAGGGTAAAACTAGATGACACCAGAGGGAGGCATAATTAATTCAACGTTGTGGCATTTGCGTGTACATTTTGATACATTTTAAAAAGTGAACGGGTTTTAGGGTTAGTATCAGTATGTAGGTACCTAGGTAGCATAGTGGGTGTAAGGCCGTGGTGAACTTTGATTACAATTTTTGATGGCATCAAAATGGACTGGGGGATGAAGTTTGCAGCTAAAGGATAAATGATTTCGAGTACTGTCTTGGATGGCGCTAAATTTTTAATTCCTTTGAGATTAAATTTTCTTGTTTATATACCTACAGGCATACGCAAGCACGTGCTTGCTGTGGAAATGCGAAATGCTCCGGGATATTTTCAGTATAGTTTTTGGTACCTATACAACAATAAATATTTAATATTTGTCTTTGTGTTAAGCTGATAATCATCATCGGTTCTTGTAGAGAGGGAAATATTTGTACAGATGAAGAATTGTTTTGATATTTTAAAAATTACAATTGCACTTAAATATGCACGGAGGAATTATAGACATTAGAAGAAGAGTGGTTTAACTGATTTTTAACTTTTTCCTCGAGTTTCGAAGCTACCACCGAAGATGGTTAACGCAGCAGAGGAAGACCTCACCATAGGTGGCGCACACAAGTGGAGTACGACCTAAACAAACTTGGAATGCGGGGCTTGTTGGATGAGGCCGTAGTAAATCCTGGGGGCCGATTCTGGTTCTGTGAAAAAGTGTGAATCACACCTACCTATATGTATATAAATTCTTTTCACATTTGCTCTCACACATTGCTCTCACTATTTCGATTCTGGTTCTATGAAACCATAAGACGAACTAGTACCTATTACCGAACTTCCTTACCATTTCTCCTAAAGCTGAAGCGCATGAGCAAGCAACGCAATTCTTCATTTTTCTTATTTTTTGAAGAGAAAAGAGAAACCTCAATATTTTTCACAATGGATTAGAAAGAGATGGAAACATAGTTGGATTTCTCATTACTTGTTTTGTATAAGTTTTGTATTCATCCTTTTCATGTTGAAGATTCCAGCCCATTTAAGGGGCCAGTTATAGCTATCATTGGAAATTTTAATGATGTATTTTAAGATGTTTAGCATACAAAATGTATGGTTATTTTGATGCCAAAATAAAGATTATGACTTAATTAATATATCTGGCCAAAAAAAAATTTAATTTTGGCCCAACCTTTCTCATGACATGTCTTTTATTTTTTTTAATGATCATTGATAAGGTAGTGCAATCATTGAAAAAATGAAAGTCAATTTATGTGAAAGGTTGGACCGAAACGAAATTTTTTTTTTTCGCAATAAATATTAATTGAGTCGTGAGGTACGGCAGCATCTAACTGATGAGCCCAACTGTCGTGCCTGGGCGAAAGGCATTTGACTAAAGGTCGCAAAAAATGTTCCTTATTTATTTATTCATTCATTTTCTATTTTATTAATACTTAGCTTAAATCTAAAAAACTAAAAAATTTTCACGCAACCAAATCTCTTGAAAAAGTTGGAAAATACCCAACGTAACTTCGGAAAGTAATG
Organism: Epistrophella euchroma; assembly: GCA_947049315.1. Taxonomy (NCBI): domain Eukaryota; kingdom Metazoa; phylum Arthropoda; class Insecta; order Diptera; family Syrphidae; genus Epistrophella; species Epistrophella euchroma. The sequence continues at coordinate 18,181,998 of OX346247.1, forward strand.
GAATAGTTTTTTATTTATTTGCAATCGGACATCATAGATCTTTAAGGCTGTCTTATTAAACTTAAATTATAATTAATCTACCAGAACCACTCTAACCGCCATATTATTCACTCGATACATCCAGATTTAAACTTAAATCCAGATTAATTTACATCGAATTTGTATGATTTACATCTAAATTAAAGTTTTAATCTGGATGTATTGAGTGAATAATATGGCCGTAAGAGAACGAAAAGATAAAAACTGTTTTAACGTTAATAGAGAACAAATAATTTGCTACAACGTTAATTGATTGAAATCATTCAGATAGCGCTTAGTTATATTTGTACTGCGGTCAGAAGTGGCCCTTCATCGAGTTTAAAAAAAAAATCAATTTCAAACGCAATTTTGAAAAAAAAAATTGTATATAGGTAACATTATTTTTGTTATAATTTTTTAGACAGTTTAAAATAAAAGAAATAAGCTTGCCTTTAATTTGACTTTAATACGTTGTTAAACATTGCTCCAAATATCCTACTGCTGTCGTTTTTTGATATTTCCCATGTTTTTTATTTTTGCTGGCTCAAAAACAATTGTATTTCTTATATAATTTTATATTTTTCTCGAAAATGGATCAACAGATTAAAAAATGGTTAATATAACGTCCCATATAACACTTTTCTCATAAACTGTTCAATTTATTTTGATCAAATTTATTTAAGGAGAATGTTTTGAAATGTTTTGAAATTAAATACTATTTTTTTTACCTAAACTAAAAAAAAAAAAACAATAGTTTTTACATTTTTAAAAAAGTTTGAATTTTTTCACAGGTGTTTAATTAATTTGTGGTGTAGTCTCCATATCTATATCTATACTATTATATAAAAGAGTAATTTTTTTTGTTTGTCAGTTTGGCTGTATGTATGCACTTAACTCACAAACAAACAAAAAAACTCTTTTAAAAAATAGATATAATACAAATTTCACTTATCTGGTATGCTATAGGATACAGCAGAAAAGAAAATTTTTGTTAAATACAGAATAATAAACAAATTAAAAACTTACCACAAAAAAAATCGTATGGAAATTTTCTAAAATCAAGCATGTAGGTATTTTCCTTGCAAAATTCTGTTTTATAGATTTTCAACTCACATTTACTTCAAGCTCAATTATTTATAAGGAGGAGTTGTTTTGCCATGGAAAACTGCCTTTTGTGGCATGTGGGGTGGGGGATCGGGAATTTGACTGGTTCCGGTGTAACTGGCTGAACAGAATAGAATGACGGAACTGAAGCCGCAGACGGAACTGGAAGAGCTGTCAAAAAGTGTCGTACGTCATTTTTTTTACATGTCCACAATGGAGCTGTACAGCTTTGAAAGTATTTTGAAGAAAAACAAAAGAATATTATTGTGTACAAGCTCAGAATTCACATTTTTTGTTTCCAATAATTTTCCTTTTAATAAATAATTTTTTTCGCGATACAAATAACCACAATATTTTTTTCCGACCCAAAAAGTTGTTTTTTTTCTTCATACAAATTGAAACGTCAAAAGTGCCGTACGTGAAAAGTTAAGAGTTGGTGAACTCTTCCGTCTGCGTCTGCAGCTCCGTATGCGTCTACGTTCCGTTGTGTTCGCAACATTGAATTTGCGTGTATTTAATATTTTGACAGCTATTCCAGCTCCGTCTCCGGTTCCGTCTGCGTCACCATTCTGTTCAGCCAGTAATCCGGTTCGTCAAATCAAATTTTTGTTGGGCTGATTTCTGGAATCGGCTCAAAAAAAAAGTTGCTTTAGGTAGGGTAATATTTTTGTTTTTTTTTTTAGGGAACATTTTTGATGAAAATAAGTAATGGGTAGTTAAAAATCTTCATCGAAAAAAAAAAAACAATTCAAACCATGTGCACTGTGCCTTGGTAGGTGCAGGTGGGATCGAGATAGTGAGTAGAGTTGACTGTTTTAGCGTTTCGCCGTCGACGAATCGTGGTGATATTTTTGTGTATAGGAAGGTATGGTAAAATAAAACAAAGGTATGAGTAGGTATAGGTATGAGTAGGTAGGTATAATAGGTATTTGCAGCAGAAAAAAAATGTTTGTAGGTATCTAATCTACTAAAATTGGTTGGTTTAGCGGTGGGTGGTTGGTGATGGTGAATGGAATCGAACTTATTTAGAGGCAAAGGCGTGCACAAGGAGGGGTAAGGGGGCATTTGCGCCCCTTATACAAATTATTTTCAATTTTTTTTCTGAGTAATTACACAATCAAGGGCGCACGTAAATAGGATAGGGGGATGCTTATTACATGAAAATCGACTAAATTTACAACGTGAGTTCTAATTGTTGGATTTTAAGGTAAGACTGAAATTTTTGTTGGTTTGGAGGTTGGTGGTTGGTGACGGTGAATGGAAACGAACTTATTTAGTTGCAAGAGCGTGCAAAATAAGGGGTAAGGGGGCACTTGAATACTTATACATTTGTTTTTCTAATTCTTTTTGTTGAGTAACTACACAGTCAAGGGCATAGGTAAGCAAAGGTGATGTGGGGGTGCTTATTACGTTCAAATCAGCAAAATTTACACCTTGAGTTCTAATGATCGGATTTTCAAGGTTCGAGATTTTAAATGAAGATTAAATGTAATGTGGAAACACAAGAAGACAAGAACGTGCGCAAGGAGGGATCTGGTTTCCAGAATCGGCTCAAATTTTTTTTTTTTAGGTAATACCTACCTACATATGTATTTTTATTTTAATAGGTAGGTACCTACTTTATTTAGTGGTAAAATTTTTTTGATGTTGATAAGTGATGCGTGGGGTGGTAAAAAATGTATTCCGGTTTTTTGGCACGGAATTATTCTTCATAGACGGCAATAACCCTTGCTGGGAAAAAATGCTTCGTTTTAAGAATATGGTAGGTATATGGTAGAGAAGAAGAAAAAATTTAACATTTCATTGATAAATTATTAATTTCTTTATCAAGTGGTTACTAACAAAATTCACGGTCGTTCGTTCCTTAGGGGGTAATAGGAGGTAGGTATAACATAACATACAAATAGCCTGATTTTCAAAGTTGTCTTAAAATTAAACTATAGGCAGGCAGGTAGGTACATAATTAGGTTCATTACATTTTTATTCAAATGCAAGCCCACACACATAATTTTAGGAAAATAATTGTCAATGTTCATTGATACGTGTGGAGGCTTGTTTTCAATGTTACCTGACAAAAAAAACGTCAATGTTACCTGACAAGTAACATGGATGGTGTGTAGGGCTCTTTAAGCTGAACATTTTTCGAGTGCTGATTTTAAATCATCTTTTTGGTCGATATTAGGTTGTCATAAGGTTTTACTAAAGAAGACCCGGGCAACGCCGGGTTTTATCGGCTAGTTGTGTTATGTTTTGATAAATAAAGATAAATTTTACCAAAAATTTGTGTTTAATTAATTCAATTTTTGTTGGTTTTAAACATTTTTTAAAAGATTGAACTATGTAAGTTACATATTGAGTTGTTTTTTTTCCGGTACAAATTGTCCTGCGGCCAGTTACGTTGTGGGATGAATCGTACGAGATGGGCTGTCTTGGTACCCATTGGCTTGAGAATTGGAATGCGTTGCGTTGATACATCTATGCGTGCATGAATTTATGTGCAGCACATTTTTGTCTTACTCAGATAGCATGTTGTATTTGTATTGAATGTTTTTTTTATGATCTCGGTCTGTATGGCTTAATTGTGATAGAAAAAAAAAGGCTTATGTTAGGTTTGTTTAAAACTTTGACCTGCCTTTTTTTACATTATTGTTTCACTTGTAAAAAACAATAATTTAACCCGAAAAGCATACGTTTAACATTTATAATATAATTTAACCCGAAAAGCATACGTTTTGTCCCAAAAATTAATGATTTTCTTTTCTTTTTTTTTTTTTTTGAGTATTTTTGTTTTTGAAATATTAGTTTTATATATTTCGTGGATCGTGGTAGACCCAAAAACTAGCTAAAAAGTTTTTATTAAGACCGTTTATTAATTTTTGTATTAAAGACTTGTTTAAATTAAATTTTTGCCAAGAGGTGAATGCGTGTGGTGGAAATACTAAACTAAAAACACACGGCCTCTGGCTTAGAATCTTATACATTTTACAATTTGTTCAGTAATATTTTATCAAATGTACTTAAATATCTACCTATAGAAGTTAAAAGCTATTCCTTAACAAAAAAAAAAAAAAAATAGGTGTAATAAACAAGCCACACCAACATTGCTCTTCAATAATCTTAGGAGTCAGCATTATACGCAGTTATTCGTTCAGTGTTTTCGATACTTACTCTTTTCCTGCAGGAACGGAGTAGGTAATGCAAAGAAAATAAAAATAAAAGATTCTTACCCGAAGTCTTCGTTCCATATATTCACAAGGATAAATTACCATTCCATCATCTATGACCAAAAATAACAAGGATTTTTCCACCCCATCTTTTGGCTGAGTAGCTCGAAGGATACGTGTATATGTATGTAGGTATGTATTTTATTAGCGATAAACCAAAGTGGAGAAATGACGTTGTCTTCGGTTTCAGTTGACAGCAGTTGAAAGTGAAGGTTGCTGGTTTTGCGTTTGGGACTTGAAAAGATGATGATTTGATGAGACAACGAAGACGACAACGATAGCAAGCTATGAAGATAATATAGGTACCTATATACGTAAAAAGATAGATAGATAGATATTTAGATGTGTAGATGGATGAAAGGTTTGATGGTTGTGATGGTTTAGTTGATATAAAAGTGCGGAATACGAGTGGCGGAATGGGGTCAAGTGGTGATGCTTTTTTTTTTTTTTTTTTTTTGACATTTTCTTTCTCTTGTCTTGCTTTCGGGAGACTTTTCTTGAGCTGATACTTCGGTCTTGCCTTGCCATAAGTAAAGTAGATGAGATTTTCATATCTGTAATCATATTGATGGTAGAATGGAGTGCATCAGGCAGGAGTAACTGAAAATGTAGCATAGCAGTTTCATTGTGTTTTTGCGTATAGCATTTATATAAAAGAACAAAGTGAAGGATACACACAAAACACAACCCTATATATGTAAAATTTTAGCCAAAAAGTATGGGCTTTTGAGATATTTTTCCTTCTGAATAATGCGTGATGAATATTGTAGCCCCAGAGGTTAGATATAAGTTAATTTTGCAGAAATAAATGGGAATGTATATATCTATGTATAGATGAGCGTATATAGATGTCTACATATGCTTTAAGTTAGAGTGGGAGATTCGCCTGAAAGAATATAAATCAGTTAGAAATCTTGGGAGGTGGTACAAATTAAGATTAGTTACAAACTTGGATTAGAATATAAAAACAAAATTTTTGTGTTTATTTTTTTTTGGAGCAGTACGTAGAACAAATAATAATGAATAATAAATTAATACAAAATATCGCGTCTTATAATTCTTTCCTACAGAGATGAAAATGCAGAAAGATTTCTTACTCCCATTACTTTTTTTATACCTATTAATTTTTTTTTCTATTCAAATGCAGGTTCGTCTAAAATTTGCACCAATGTCTGTTCGTTTCGTAACTCTTTGCCTTTGACACTATGATCATATGATTATATAAAAATCTAGGTACATATCGTTTCTTCTTTCATCTTTTTGACGGATTTGGTGAGGGGTGTCGAAATGTAAGGGGAATGAAGTAACACATCTAAGTCACTTCACCAATCTTTCAAAACTACGAATGACGAACTAAATATTTAAAACGCATGACTGGATCGCACAAACTTGCTCTTGTAGTAAAAGTTTCTTCGAATTTAAAAGATTGAATGTATTCAAAGTAAATAATTTTTTTATGGGTAAGTTTAAATACGTATTATACATTACAGAGCTTAAATTGAAAAATTTTTAAAAATCAACATAATTCGAAATAAATTTATTAAAAAAGTCTTCTTATATTGTTCTGAGAGCTAAAAAAAAGTAGGTACACCACCTGATTTTTTTTAACTAATCTTAGTTTTGGAGAAAAAAAAATTTAAAATCGTAGGAGCGGTTTTTTTAAATTAATTTTTTATATAAAAAAATTTTGTAAAAATTTGGTAGGTACATAATTTTTTAGTATTTAATTTATGCTGAATTAAAAATTAAATTTCGAAGAAAATTATCTACCTGTTTTTAAAATATCGATTTTACCAAAAAACATTTTGAAAGTTTTTTTTTAAAATCCAAAATTAGTTTTTTTTTTTGAAAATTTTGATATGGAGTATGATTTTAGCTTTTGAGAATCTTTTGTATAAAAAAATTTAATTTAAGTCAGTTACACACAAAATGAGATAGGACAAAATAAAGAAAAATTTTGTTTTTGGTAGATCATATAATATACTAATATTAGTATTTAGAACAATTTTGATCAAAATCGTAGGATTCGTTTTCGACAAAATTTATATTTTCTGTTCCTGTTTTTTAACATTTATGTGGAAGGTACCGTTAATTTTGACTACATATAAGAAAAATTTTTCTTCAAAATATTTTAGATAATGTTAAAAAACCTCTCGGTACCAAGATAGCTTCGTAAAAATCAACCCTCTTGTTTTCGAAATATTTGGTTTTCAAAAAAAATTTTTCAACTGTTTTTTAAAATCAAAAAAAAAGTTTTTTGAAAATATTGGTATAAAATACTATTTTAAATTTTTCAGAAGATTCTCCGTAAAAAAAATTTATCAAAAATGGTTCTATGGGAGGTACCACTTACAACCACTTTTTTGAAATTTAATTTTCACAAAAAGGTAGCATATACATAATAAAATGTTTTGATTTTTTTTTTTTGGAAAAATCTGTCAAGCAATTTTTGAGAAAAATAAGATTTTCCAAAAATGCTACAAAAAATTATATGGCACGTACCGTTTTTTTTTGTTCCTAAAAAGAAAATAAAAAAATTGTGTCGGGGGAATGTTCCAAAAACATTTTATACCAAGTTTAATTAAAATCAGCCGTTGGGTTAAGGCTGTAGGCGAGTCCACAGACAGGCAAACAGACAGACAGACACAGACAGACAGACATACAGACAGACGGACGGAATTGCAGGACCCACTTTTTTCGTCTTCCCTATCATGGTAATGTCAAGTTTGATCAAAATCTCGAGTTCAATTTTTTTTACACATCCAAAACTTGCCATATAGTATCTATATACATATCGCAATTGTTTCTCTTGTCTTATGGGTCTGATCAGTACCCTTTCCTAAGAACAAGAATTCCTTCCATCTTTCACAAGTAATCATTATATACATATTGTAAAATAATAGCTATTTTTCAGTAGACTGTAGGCATAAATCATTAAATCAAACACATTTTTTTTTAATTTTAAAGAACACTTCTTGTTTATTTAAACTCTAAACTTCAAGTGATTTTAAATTCCGTGCTGGGCGATGCACGTCTTGTGTATTCAAGCTCTGTAGTGGCAGTAAGTCAAAAAATACATAAAAGATATGACGTGAGATACATTGGCGGTTGCTGGTTGATTTCCCCTGCAGTGGCTGGCTGGTAAACGCCTCCTTCTTAACTTCGATATATAATATCGAACACATATATTTATATCGCCAGTAAAAATGGTACGCCATTTTCAAGAATTTATTTATTTTTTGAAAATATTTGTACATACGCAGTATTTTTCAGACTTCAAAGGAGTCCAAGTAAAAAATTTGATCAAAATTGGTTGAGCGGCTAACGATAAGATCGAAAATAATAAAAAAAAAAAACAATTGGATGACAGGTACCGTCATTTTTTGAAATTGAAAGGGAATTTTGATTTCCTTCTAGGAAAAGTCTTGGTCGAAGTTTTAAGAAAATCGCTTCAGTGGCTTAGGCTATAGGTCGAGGTACAGACCGACATACACATACTTGTTCTCTACCATCGTAATGTGAGGTTTAATTGAATTCTTGAGTTCGATTTTTTTCAAGAATTTAAAACTTGCCCTAGGTAGGTACACTGGGGCGTATACTCACTTTTTTTTTTTTTTTTTTTTTTTATTATTTTTGCACTTTGAGTAGGTTTATGTATGAAAAACCTATTTTTCTTTATTGCGAGCGGGTGGTATGGAGTTTGAGGCCAAACGCTATCTAACTCAAATTTAAAAAAATTTAACCCACCACATGTTCAAAAAATGACGGAAGTAAACTCAAATACGTAACTGCTCAAGGCTCGAAAGGTTTATAAAAAAAAATTTATTTTGCTGTATAGGTAGGTTTGGTTTAGATAAGTTCGTTAGACTGAAGTTTTTCATTTCGCTGACCCTTTAAAATCAGCATTTTAAATGCGTTTTTTCTACAAGTGCATAGACATTTGTATTTGCAATTCAAAGATATACCTTATAAGATTCTCTAACTATGTTTGTAGTAATTTTCATGGACAAACTTCTATGGTATTTTTTGTTTTAGTGGAAATTAAGCCCTGATGCATTCACAGTACTTATACATATAGACGCAGAACATAAAATCATTTTGTTTTCTGCAGAAAAACCACTTAAGTTGCCCTATATTATTGTTAGGCAACATCTTTTTGTAAGTAACCCTCATAGCTTACATCTAATTAATTTAATCAACTTCTAGGTATATCTACACCGCTTTTCATCGTGATCATCATCACATATATCACCCATCTATGAGTTTGAATTAACAAGTTTCCACACACTTAAATATTGTTGACACTCTTGAGTGTTGAAGAATACCTAATAAAGAGCTCTTCTGGATACGGATGAGTTCTACTGCTACATAGCTATCTCTTTCTCTTCAGTTTGCAAGTCATAATACCTTTACACATTTTTTTTCACTCACTTTATACCTTAACTGATAGGTTTGCAGATATTCCAAAATGATGAAAAATTTTCAATATAAAATTCAACATAAACCAATTTAAAACACAAACAGACAAAAATAAATAGAACTAAACTTTTTCCTATTTTTTTTTGTAAAAGAAAGGCATGTAGGTACATACTCTGTTTGCTATTATCCATTCGTCCTTGATCGGCGGCAGCGGCGGCGGCTTCAATGGGAATATAAATCTGCACTCACATATTGCTACACACGTTCATAACAAAAAAAAAATACACTCCCACTCTCATCATACACAAACAAGGTGATTGGTAAACGTGCAGAAATATCTTGATTTGCTGACTTTATTACAATCGGCTGCTGCTCTGTCTCTTTCTCCCAACCCTGGATCATCTACCCTTACTCATATTATCATTGGTTTTGGCTCAAAGGAAAAATAATAAAAACAAAAAACCAACCGAGGGTTCATCCAGCAGAGTTTAAACGCTTTAAGCTTTTGATATTTTAACTGCAATTCAATCTGCACAAATACACTCTTCAGCCCGTTTATCCACATTGAACTCAAGCATGCATGTATGTTCTCACAAATAACCATCACACTTCCGGTGATGCAGTTGCAGTGTCGTATGACTCGTGAGCTAAGAACGAGTTAAGGGTGGGTTCGCATTTGAAATATTTACACTACAGCACTGCGATGCTTCAAAAAATCAACTGTGATAAACTCTATGAGTAGAATGGGAAGGAGAAGGAGAAGAATATAATAGAAACAAAAAAGCCAACGAAGATGAGATGAAACGGAGAGTCAAGATGAAAAAAAGTTTAAACTAAATGGAGCAACCATCCAGTACAACCACCACCCTTACTAACTCATTCCCTATTTTCCGTTAAATGAGGAATAATAAAGAAGAAAATGGTGCAAAAAACACTTCATTTTAAAGATCTAAAAGTTTATACACCATTCCATATAGAAATGTATATAGATAGAATTATTTTTGAAGCAGTGGTGCCAAGCAGAGGTGTTGCCAAACTCTGTGTGTTTTAGAGAAAGTTCTCACTGCTCCCAGTATCAAGAAAAAGGAAAAAAAAGTCGAAAGATTTACAGGCTAAGATTCTATATTTTTGTAGAAGGCATATGTAGCTTTTAAAGTAATGGCTAGTTTGTTGGGCTATCAAAGAGGAGGCTTGAGTTCAAATTCAGGCTATTATTCCTGTTCAGGGACACAACCTCCTGCAAAGTGCTACATCTTTCCATCAAAGGATATTGAAATGCTATCACAAACTGCCTCTCTCTTCTTGTGTGGGAGAGAGAAGAAAGATTTTTATAACACAAAAATATACTTGTCAAATTTTATGAAACGAATGCTGGGTCTTTCTAAAGTATTACTTACAAAAAAAAAAAACAAAAAAAAAAACTGACACGGCTATAAGTGGTTTCATCAGCCACCATTAAAAAAAAAATCGTTTCGACCAATATTTCAAATATACTATTCTTCGAAAACCTTTTTAGATATACAATCAGGCATGCAAGTTGCATGAAAAACTTGCATGCAAATTGCAACGAAAACTTGCATGCAAGTTGTATGAAAAACTTGCATGCAAGTTGCATGAAAAACATGCATGCAAGTTGCATGAAAAACTTGCATGCAAGTTGCATGAAAAACTTGCATGCAAGTTGCATGAAAAACTTGCATGCAAGTTGCATGAAAAACTTGCATGCAAATTGCATGAAAAACTTGCATGCAAATTACAAGGAAAACTTGCATGCAAGTTGTATGAAAAACTTGCATGCAAGTTGCATGACAAATATGCATGCAAGTTGCATGAAAAACTTGCACGCAAGTTGCAAGGAAAAATTGCATGCAAGTTGCATGAAAAACTTGCACGCAAGTTGCATGCAAAACATGCATGCAAGTTTGTATGAAAAACTTGCATGCAAGTTGTATGAAAAACTTGCATGCAAGTTGCATGAAAAACTTGCATGCAAGTTGCATGAAAAACTTGCACGCAAGTTGCATGAAAAACTTGCATGAAAAACTTGCATGCAAATTGTTTGAAAAACTTGCACGCAAGTTGCATGAAAAACTTGCACGCAAGTTGCATGAAAAACTTGCACGCAAGTTGCATGAAAAACTTGCACGCAAGTTGCATGAAAAACTTGCACGCAAGTTGCATGAAATGCTTGCATGCAAGTTGCATGAAAAACTTGCATGCAAGTTGCATGAAAAACTTGCACGCAAGTTGCATGCAAAACTTGCATGCAAGTTGCATGAAAAACTTGCATGCAAGTTGCATGCAAAACTTGCATGCAAGTTGCATGAAAAACTTGCACTCAAGTTGCATGAAAAACTTGCATGCAAGTTGCAGGAAAAACTTGCATGCAAGTTGCATGAAAAACTTGCATGCAAGTTGTATGAAAAACTTGCATGCAAGTTGCATGAAAAACTTGCATGCAAGTTGCATGAAAAACTTGCACGCAAGTTGCAGGAAAAACTTGCATGCAAGTTGCATGAAAAACTCTCATGCAAGTTCCATGAAAAACTTGCATGCAAGTTGCATAAAAAACTTGCATGCGAGTTGCATGAAAAACTTGCATGCAAGTTGCATGAAAATCTTGCACGCAAGTTGCATGAAAAACTTGCACGCAAGTTGCATGAAAAACTTGCATGCAAGTTGCAAGGAAAACTTGCATGCAAGTTGCATGAAAAACTTGCATGCAATTTTCATGAAAGACTTGCATGCAAGTTGCATGAAAAACTTTCATGCAAGTTGCATGAAAAACTTGCATGCAAGTTGCATGAAAAACTTGCATGCAAGTTGCAAGGAAAACTTGCATGCAAGTTGCATGAAAAACTTGCATACAAGTTTCATGAAAAACTTGCATGCAAGTTGCATGAAAAACTTGCATGCAAGTTGCAAGGAAAACTTGCATGCAAGTTGCATGAAAAACTTGCATGCAATTTTCATGAAAGACTTGCATGCAAGTTGCATGAAAAACTTTCATGCAAGTTGCATGAAAAACTTGCATGCAAGTTGCATGAAAAACTTGCATGCAAGTTGCATGAAAAACTTGCATGCAAGTTGCATGAAAAACTTGCACGCAAGTTGCATGAAAAACTTGCACGCAAGTTGCATGAAAAACTTGCACGCAAGTTGCATGAAAAACTTGCACGCAAGTTGCATGAAAAACTTGCATGCAAGTTGCATGAAAAACTTTCATGCAAGTTGCATGAAAAACTTGCATGCAAGTTGCATGAAAAACTTGCATGCAAGTTGCATGAAAAACTTGCATGCAAGTTGCATGAAAAACTTGCACGCAAGTTGCATGAAAAACTTGCATGCAAGTTGCAGGAAAAACTTGCATGCAAGTTGCATGAAAAACTTGCATGCAAGTTGCATGAAAAACTTGCAAGCAAGTTGCATGAAAAACTTGCATGCAAGTTGCATGAAAAACTTTCATGCAAGTTGCATGAAAAACTTTCATGCAAGTTTCATGAAAAACTTTCATGCAAGTTGCATGAAAAACTTGCATGCAAGTTGCATGAAAAACTTGCACGCAAGTTTCATGAAAAACTTGCACGCAAGTTGCATGAAATGCTTGCATGCAAGTTGCATGAAAAACTTGCATGCAAGTTGCATGAAAAACTCGCACGCAAGTTGCATGCAAAACTTGCATGCAAGTTGCATGAAAAACTTGCATGCAAGTTGCATGAAAAACTCTCACGCAAGTTGCAGGAAAAACTTGCATGCAAGTTGCATGAAAAACTCTCATGCAAGTTCCATGAAAAACTTGCATGCAAGTTGCATAAAAAACTTGCATGCGAGTTGCATGAAAAACTTGCATGCAAGTTGCATGAAAATCTTGCACGCAAGTTGCATGAAAAACTTGCATGCAAGTTGCAGGAAAAACTTGCATGCAAGTTGCATGAAAAACTTGCATGCAAGTTTCATGAAAAACTTGCATGCAAGTTGCATGAAAAACTTGCATGCAAGTTGCAAGGAAAACTTGCATGCAAGTTGCATGAAAAACTTGCATGCAATTTTCATGAAAGACTTGCATGCAAGTTGCATGAAAAACTTTCATGCAAGTTGCATGAAAAACTTGCATGCAAGTTGCATGAAAAATTGCATGCAAGTTGCATGAAAAACTTGCATGCAAGTTGCATGAAAAACTTGCACGCAAGTTGCATGAAAAACTTGCACGCAAGTTGCATGAAAAACTTGCACGCAAGTTGCATGAAAAACTTGCACGCAAGTTGCATGAAAAACTTGCATGCAAGTTGCATGAAAAACTTTCATGCAAGTTGCATGAAAAACTTGCATGCAAGTTGCATGAAAAACTTGCATGCAAGTTGCATGAAAAACTTGCATGCAAGTTGCATGAAAAACTTGCACGCAAGTTGCATGAAAAACTTGCATGCAAGTTGCAGGAAAAACTTGCATGCAAGTTGCATGAAAAACTTGCATGCAAGTTGCATGAAAAACTTGCAAGCAAGTTGCATGAAAAACTTGCATGCAAGTTGCATGAAAAACTTTCATGCAAGTTGCATGAAAAACTTTCATGCAAGTTTCATGAAAAACTTTCATGCAAGTTGCATGAAAAACTTGCATGCAAGTTGCATGAAAAACTTGCACGCAAGTTGCAGGAAAAACTTGCATGCAAGTTGCATGAAAAACTTGCATGCAAGTTGCATGAAAAACTTGCACGCAAGTTGCAGGAAAAACTTGCATGCAAGTTGCATGAAAAACTTTCATGCAAGTTCCATGAAAAACTTGCATGCAAGTTGCATGAAAAACTTGCATGCAAGTTGCATGAAAAACTTGCACGCAAGTTGCAGGAAAAACTTGCATGCAAGTTGCATGAAAAACTTGCATGCAAGTTGCATGAAAAACTTGCACGCAAGTTGCATGAAAAACTTGCATGCTAGTTGCAAGGAAAACTTGCATGCAAGTTGCATGAAAAACTTGCATGCAAGTTTCATGAAAAACTTGCATGCAAGTTGCATGCAAGTTGCATGAAAAACTTGCATGCAAGTTGCATGAAAAACTTGCATGCAAGTTGCATGAAAAACTTGCACGCAAGTTGCATGAAAAACTTGTATGCAAGTTGCAGGAAAAACTTGCATGCAAGTTGCATGAAAAACTTGCACGCAAGTTGCAGGAAAAACTTGCATGCAAGTTGCATGCAAAACTTGCATGCAAGTTGCATGAAAAACTTGCATGCCAGTTGCATGAAAAACTTGCATGCAAGTTGCATGAAAAACTTGCACGCAAGTTGCATGAAAAACTTGCATGCAAGTTGCAGGAAAAACTTGCATGCAAGTTGCATGAAAAACTTGCATGCAAGTTTCATGAAAAACTTGCATGCAAGTTGCATGAAAAACTTGCATGCAAGTTGCATGAAAAACTTGCTCGCAAGTTGCAGGAAAAACTTGCATGCAAGTTGCATGAAAAACTTGCATGCAAGTTGCATGAAAAACTTGCACGCAAGTTGCATGAAAAACTTGCATGCTAGTTGCAAGGAAAACTTGCATGCAAGTTGCATGAAAAACTTGCATGCAAGTTTCATGAAAAACTTGCATGCAAGTTGCATGCAAGTTGCATGAAAAACTTGCATGCAAGTTGCATGAAAAACTTGCACGCAAGTTGCATGAAAAACTTGCATGCAAGTTGCAGGAAAAACTTGCATGCAAGTTGCATGAAAATCTTGCACGCAAGTTGCAGGAAAAACTTGCATGCAAGTTGCATGCAAAACTTGCATGCAAGTTGCATGAAAAACTTGCATGCCAGTTGCATGCAAGTTGCATGAAAAACTTGCACGCAAGTTGCATGAAAAACTTGCATGCAAGTTGCAGGAAAAACTTGCATGCAAGTTGCAGGAAAAACTTGCATGCAAGTTGCATGAAAAACTTGCATGCAAGTTTCATGAAAAACTTGCATGCAAGTTGCATGAAAAACTTGCATGCAAGTTGCATGAAAAACTTGCACGCAAGTTGCAGGAAAAACTTGCATGCAAGTTGCATGAAAAACTTGCATGCAAGTTGCATGAAAAACTTGCACGCAAGTTGCATGAAAAACTTGCATGCTAGTTGCAAGGAAAACTTGCATGCAAGTTGCATGAAAAACTTGCATGCAAGTTTCATGAAAAACTTGCATGCAAGTTGCATGCAAGTTGCATGAAAAACTTGCATGCAAGTTGCATGAAAAACTTGCACGCAAGTTGCATGAAAAACTTGCATGCAAGTTGCAGGAAAAACTTGCATGCAAGTTTCATGAAAAACTTTCATGCAAGTTGCATGAAAAACTTGCATGCAAGTTGCATGAAAAACTTGCACGCAAGTTTCATGAAAAACTTGCACGCAAGTTGCATGAAATGCTTGCATGCAAGTTGCATGAAAAACTTGCATGCAAGTTGCATGAAAAACTCGCACGCAAGTTGCATGCAAAACTTGCATGCAAGTTGCAAGGAAAACTTGCATGCAAGTTGCATGAAAAACTTGCATGCAATTTTCATGAAAGACTTGCATGCAAGTTGCATGAAAAACTTTCATGCAAGTTGCATGAAAAACTTGCATGCAAGTTGCATGAAAAATTGCATGCAAGTTGCATGAAAAACTTGCATGCAAGTTGCATGAAAAACTTGCACGCAAGTTGCATGAAAAACTTGCACGCAAGTTGCATGAAAAACTTGCACGCAAGTTGCATGAAAAACTTGCACGCAAGTTGCATGAAAAACTTGCATGCAAGTTGCATGAAAAACTTTCATGCAAGTTTCATGAAAAACTTGCATGCAAGTTGCATGAAAAACTTGCATGCAAGTTGCATGAAAAACTTGCATGCAAGTTGCATGAAAAACTTGCACGCAAGTTGCATGAAAAACTTGCATGCAAGTTGCAGGAAAAACTTGCATGCAAGTTGCATGAAAAACTTGCATGCAAGTTGCATGAAAAACTTGCAAGCAAGTTGCATGAAAAACTTGCATGCAAGTTGCATGAAAAACTTTCATGCAAGTTGCATGAAAAACTTTCATGCAAGTTTCATGAAAAACTTTCATGCAAGTTGCATGAAAAACTTGCATGCAAGTTGCATGAAAAACTTGCACGCAAGTTGCAGGAAAAACTTGCATGCAAGTTGCATGAAAAACTTGCATGCAAGTTGCATGAAAAACTTGCACGCAAGTTGCAGGAAAAACTTGCATGCAAGTTGCATGAAAAACTTTCATGCAAGTTCCATGAAAAACTTGCATGCAAGTTGCATGAAAAACTTGCATGCAAGTTGCATGAAAAACTTGCACGCAAGTTGCAGGAAAAACTTGCATGCAAGTTGCATGAAAAACTTGCATGCAAGTTGCATGAAAAACTTGCACGCAAGTTGCATGAAAAACTTGTATGCAAGTTGCAGGAAAAACTTGCATGCAAGTTGCATGAAAAACTTGCACGCAAGTTGCAGGAAAAACTTGCATGCAAGTTGCATGCAAAACTTGCATGCAAGTTGCATGAAAAACTTGCATGCCAGTTGCATGAAAAACTTGCATGCAAGTTGCATGAAAAACTTGCACGCAAGTTGCATGAAAAACTTGCATGCAAGTTGCAGGAAAAACTTGCATGCAAGTTGCATGAAAAACTTGCATGCAAGTTTCATGAAAAACTTGCATGCAAGTTGCATGAAAAACTTGCATGCAAGTTGCATGAAAAACTTGCTCGCAAGTTGCAGGAAAAACTTGCATGCAAGTTGCATGAAAAACTTGCATGCAAGTTGCATGAAAAACTTGCACGCAAGTTGCATGAAAAACTTGCATGCTAGTTGCAAGGAAAACTTGCATGCAAGTTGCATGAAAAACTTGCATGCAAGTTTCATGAAAAACTTGCATGCAAGTTGCATGAAAAACTTGCACGCAAGTTGCATGAAAAACTTGCATGCAAGTTGCAGGAAAAACTTGCATGCAAGTTGCATGAAAATCTTGCACGCAAGTTGCAGGAAAAACTTGCATGCAAGTTGCATGCAAAACTTGCATGCAAGTTGCATGAAAAACTTGCATGCCAGTTGCATGCAAGTTGCATGAAAAACTTGCACGCAAGTTGCATGAAAAACTTGCATGCAAGTTGCAGGAAAAACTTGCATGCAAGTTGCAGGAAAAACTTGCATGCAAGTTGCATGAAAAACTTGCATGCAAGTTTCATGAAAAACTTGCATGCAAGTTGCATGAAAAACTTGCATGCAAGTTGCATGAAAAACTTGCACGCAAGTTGCAGGAAAAACTTGCATGCAAGTTGCATGAAAAACTTGCATGCAAGTTGCATGAAAAACTTGCACGCAAGTTGCATGAAAAACTTGCATGCTAGTTGCAAGGAAAACTTGCATGCAAGTTGCATGAAAAACTTGCATGCAAGTTTCATGAAAAACTTGCATGCAAGTTGCATGAAAAACTTGCATGCAAGTTGCATGAAAAACTTGCACGCAAGTTGCATGAAAAACTTGCATGCAAGTTGCAGGAAAAACTTGCATGCAAGTTTCATGAAAAACTTTCATGCAAGTTGCATGAAAAACTTGCATGCAAGTTGCATGAAAAACTTGCACGCAAGTTTCATGAAAAACTTGCACGCAAGTTGCATGAAATGCTTGCATGCAAGTTGCATGAAAAACTTGCATGCAAGTTGCATGAAAAACTCGCACGCAAGTTGCATGCAAAACTTGCATGCAAGTTGCATGAAAAACTTGCATGCAAGTTGCATGAAAAACTCTCACGCAAGTTGCAGGAAAAACTTGCATGCAAGTTGCATGAAAAACTCTCATGCAAGTTCCATGAAAAACTTGCATGCAAGTTGCATAAAAAACTTGCATGCGAGTTGCATGAAAAACTTGCATGCAAGTTGCATGAAAATCTTGCACGCAAGTTGCATGAAAAACTTGCACGCAAGTTGCATGAAAAACTTGCATGCTAGTTGCAAGGAAAACTTGCATGCAAGTTGCATGAAAAACTTGCATGCAAGTTTCATGAAAAACTTGCATGCAAGTTGCATGCAAGTTGCATGAAAAACTTGCATGCAAGTTGCATGAAAAACTTGCACGCAAGTTGCATGAAAAACTTGCATGCAAGTTGCAGGAAAAACTTGCATGCAAGTTGCATGAAAAACTTGCACGCAAGTTGCAGGAAAAACTTGCATGCAAGTTGCATGAAAAACTTGCACGCAAGTTGTATGAAAAACTTGCACGCAAGTTGCATGAAAAACTTGCATGCAAGGAAAACTTGCATGCAAGTTGTATGAAAAACTTGCATGAAAAACTTGCATTTTTTTTTTTTTATGATTTTTGGAAAATCTTATTTTTCTCAAAAATGGCTTTACAGATTTTTCTAAAAGCTATATGCTACCTTTTAGTAAAAATTAAATTTCCAAAACATGGTTTTAAATGGGACCTCACATAGAACCATTTTTTGTATTTTTGTTTGTCTAGAAAAGGAATAAACTGATTTTGATAATTTTTTATGGAGAATCTTCTGAAAAATTTAAATAGTATTGTACACCAAAATTTTCAAAAGATTTTTTTTTGGATTTTTAAAAAAAGTTTCATTTTTTTTTTTTTTTTTAAACCAAATATTTCGAATACGACTTTGTTGATTTTTATGAAACTTTGTAACAAGCAGTTTTTTAACATTATCAAAAATATTTTGAAGAAAAATTTTTCTTATAGTCAAAATTAACGATACCTTCCATATAAATGTTAAAAAACCGTTACAGGAAATATAAATTTTCTCGAAAACGACTCCTACGATTTTGATTAAAATTGTTTTATTATTATTATTAAATGTTTTATCCAAAATCTTCTTTAAAGTTGAAATAAAACTTTTCAAAAAAACACATTTTGGATTTAAAAAAAAAAATTAAAAAATTTTTTTTTGAAAATTCGATATTTAATTTTTAAGTCAACATAAATAAAAACTAAAAAATTGTGTACCAATTTTCTTAAAAATGTTTACAAAATTTTATATATAAGAAAATTAATTTAAAAAAAAACCGCTCCTACGATTTAAAATTGTTTTTTTCTCCAAAACTAAGATTAGTTAAAGAAATCAGATGGTGCACTTTTTTTTAGCTCTCAAAACAATTTAAGAAGACTTTTTTAATAAATTTAATTCGAACTATGTTGACATTTTAGAGCAAATGTTTCGAAATCATATCAATGTAAAACCTATTTCTGGCAACATCTAGAACAGCTTGTCAAAATCATCACCATCATCATGCCATAGTAAATTTGTTTTATTTGTTTGTTTTTTTTTTTTTTATTATTCTTTGAAGTAGGTACCTATACAAAACACAAATACAGACAAAAATCAAAACAAAAGAAAGTAGGAAGTTTACAAGTTTCCTCGTGTCGCGTATTATAGAAATCATATAAAAGAAAACATTGCGCCAAGAAACACCAAAATGGCAACTTTAACCTCCTTCATCTTCTGTTTAGTTGTGCTTTCACCCAAAGTATATTCCTCATCGTCATCACATCACCATCCCTCCAGTCATCCTCGTGTAAAGCAAGCATTTCATGCATACATTTGTATATCGCCCTCTGAGAACAAAACGAGCTAACTTTTTTTGAAAAAAAAAAAAATAAATAAATAAGAAAGATGAATATACAAAAAAAAAAAAGAATATAGGTACCAAGAATTACGACGATAAAAAAGAGCAACCCAAATAAACCCCCATCGACAATCCTTATACCACCCGACCCATAACAACAAACACACAAAACCCAGGGTGTGAGATGTAATGTTAAGGCAAAAAAGGATGATTTTCCATCCGCAAAACTTCACAATCTAGATACCCGACATGACTTACTCCGGTGGTGGTGAAAATATTGAAACCCGTTATGTGATTACCAACTGCATCACTCTACCTTCTCACCCCCCCCCCCACACTTTGGTCATCTCATTTAACAACAATACTCCTGTGCACCAACACAGCCAAAACACATAGTTGAACCGAAAAAAGGACAAAAACCAACTAGAAATGGAAAAGTTTGCCAGTGTATTTCACTATTTCAACACTCCCCATGGGAGAACTCCCAGGACACAACCACCCAACACGAGGTGAATAAATGGCTTGATTCACAGGGTTGGCCGTTGGATTCACATTTGGGATCGGGTTCGGGTTCGAATCGGGAGTGTATATAATGCAATAAAACCATTGTGGATTGAAATTGCTATGAAGGTACAACCGAACAAAATAAAACCAAAGCAAAAAAGAAAAAGGACGAGGACGTGGTGTGAATACTTAATCAGATTGAAATGGAAATACAGAGAATCATACATAAATATACACAAACACATCGAAGGCCATGCCGTGTGTCGGTCGTTCTCGTCGTCGTCAGAGAGTTCGTTTCATTCAGATTTTGTTGTTTTTGGGCCATGACCCATACCATGATGGCGCGTTGACTTGATATATTCTACGAGGACAAAATAATCGTTGCTAACTTAAGTTGCTGTTCGCCTGGTAGCTTCGGCCTCCAACATGTCTGTATGCAGCCTTGCTCGACATATTCATATCACACTCTTCCATCCCCTCCCCCATAATTCCGTAGACCTGCCACGACCCTGGAAAGAGGGCCTCTTACTTGTATAATTCGGTATCTCACATCTGACAGTCGTTTGCTTTTATTTACTTTCGTCAGTCAGTTCAGGCAGTCCCAGTCACTCTGACTATACCACCCGCGTCCCGCGTACCACGCCTTCAGAAACACAGAGGCTTTTCCTCTGTATTCCTTTTAAATAGGACCAGCACACAGTAAAGTATACCTATTCACCAGGCCACGCTGGCTGTATGGAGGAACAGAAGGACTCTAAAGCATTATAACATTATCCTTCTGGTTATGTTTCCGCCACTGTCACTTTATGTGTGCGCATACCGTTACATGTGAAATACACCAAACGCCTAGCCGAGCACTCTCTGTGAATAGAGGCAGGTACGGAGTAAATGAGTCTCCTATAAATGTGTGTATATCGGGCGATAGGTACCTATCCTCGAACACCGACTGTTTTACACTGTTTATGTTTTTTTTTTATGTTGGCCCAACATCGTGAGAGAAAATTTTATTCACTGTATATTCCTCCTAGATGAAACTCAACCAGTGATGACATTGTAATATTTTAAAAAAACCTGGGGAAGAAGATTTTCGTTTCGGCTGAAAACATCATCAATTTTTTTAGTTTTTTTTTACTTATGTACGTATTTATTTATCGGGCTCCCCACTCATGTGATGAATTTTAGTCAGCTACGGTCCCGAACGCGGTGCTTTAAGTCATCAAGACAAAACGCTCCGCCTCCGATTACTTAGTCCTCCAACTACAACCCGACCCGGAGGTTTGCGGCTCAGATTCTAGGACTTTCTTGTCTGGAAACGGTTAAGGGCAGGCAGTAAAATGACAAGAATGTATAAAAATAAGCGTTGCCGAAGTGACGAAATCGTGCTTTTTTGACACGATAATTTCCTTGTGGTACGGTGGCATGAAGAAATTCGGTAAAATGAAGCAAGTTTTGACAAAATTTAATGAAAATCGCTCCAAATATGTCGGTAATATGTCAAAAATGGTTAAGCCATTTTTTTTATTTTTTTTTTCATTTTTCTGGTACTAGAATTTCCAGAGATGGTTGTACTGGGAAAAAATTTGCATGTTATTTTAAAGGTTTTAGATAGAAAAATTACAATAGCTAATATTTCTAAATTTAAGAAAAGTAGGCGTGGCATAGGGCAAATTAAAAAAAAAAAATAAAAATGTTACGCTTTAGGTTCAAGATAGGTAATTTATAAAATTGCAAATTTTAATTTTAAATATGCAGAAAAGAAAAGTAGGCATAGCGTTAGGTAGATTTCAAACCAGAACTTAATTAGAATGTCTGCTTTCTATGGAATTTAAATAAAGATAAGACTAAAATATTATAAAAAATGGGCGTGGCAAAGGGTGGAATTTACTACAATTATTTTAAAGAGAGTTATGTAATGGTCATAAGTTCATATAAAAATCATTTGGAAAATATCACTTTCAGTTTTTTTTCGAATTTTCCAATTTGGTATGGAACTTTTCCAATTTTTTTCCCATACAAACCTTATTCGGCATTCAGGATAAATATTTCTCAACGTTTACTTTTTTTTTTTAATTCTCTATAAAGCATAAAACATCTAACAAAAGCCTATAAGATCGTCAGGACTAAAAGCCATCAAAAAGCTAAATTTTGAATCATTTTTATAAACATGGCAGGAAAAAGGTATAACTGATTATTTTCGCTTTCGAAAGCATTATATAGCTATAAGTTATAATGGTATGTATATAAATTTTTCTGCCAAATAGTCAAATCAAATGTTTGCTGCAGTTTGGGGGAATTTTTGCGAAGTTAACGCGTCCATATTTTCTTGTTATTGAAAATGGCTAATGACTTACATTTAGTTGTGTGCATACAAAATTTTTTGTTGAGTTTTTATATTTCTGGTGCACCAGGGCGTATACGTACTTTTTTATTTTATTGATTTTTCTTAAAAATATTATACATATATTGAGCTATATGGAACGTATCGTTTAAATAAGAACCTTTGGCCTAGTAAAGATAATAGAGCATCATTTTATAATTAAAAAAAAAAATATGAATTCTAGAGACTTACCCTTTTTACGAGTCCTGTGCAGTAAAAGACTTTTGGTGATTGCTGACTCGGGTCTGACTAATTTTGTGTTTTTTTTTCCTTTGCGTTTAACTCAATATACAATAGATTGGCCATCTGGTGTCCATAGCACACATGCAAAATATTTTTGAAATCGATTGACTTTATCTGCCTCCAATTTATCTTTAAAGTTTTGACGTTTTTAACTTATTTACCATGATTGATTTTTTTATTTTTCAAATTTTTCAAATTTTTAAATGAGGTGGCTTTGACTTTCTATTGGCCTCATTTCGTTATTTGAACTTTATTTAAAAAAAAAAAACAAAGTAGGCCGTTACCCCAGTAACATGGCATTCATTTAAAAGGTTCTTCATCTTCAGTGTAGTCGCAAAACTGAAGCTAAGTTTATATTATAGTTGTGATTGTGATTGCTTTAAAAATTTCTTTGAATTAAATCTGTCGAAATGGAACGTACTAGAAAGGCTTTCAAATGTCCTATATTTGGCGAGACTTGTGATTTTAAGACTAATGTACTCCCCACTTACGAAGAGGCAATGAAATGTTATGAATGGAACAGGCCTAATTTTAAAATTAATAAAAAGGAACCAACGTTTAAGGAAATAAGTGATATAGTGTGTGAAAAAATCGAATTTGTTTGGAAACAGGCATCACTACCGGTTGTTTCGACTACGAGATCATTAAAAATGATAAAATCTTATCATGGTAAGTGTAAACAACTTCTGAAGTTCCATCCCAACATTCCAAAAAAAAAGAAGCTAGAGGAATTTGTTTCTGCTAGCAAAGTTTTATTTGACATTTCATCCTGTAAATGCTCTGATTTTTCAAAATGCAACTGTCCAAAAGAGAGAAGGGTACCACTGAATGAAAGAAGTTTTCTGAATGATCAAAGAACGACAAGGAAAATGATAATTGGGAACATAGATGTACTCGCTACAAAAAATAATTTAAAAGTCTGAAAAGAAAAATGGATAGAGAAACATCAGCAACTTGCCTTGCGAAAACGTCTAAAAGTGTTTCTGCTTCTGTTCTTAACAATATTCCAACAGAAATACCATCGGATTCATGTGAAGATTCAGATAACGAAGATATTTTTACAATTGACGATGACGACTCCAAAGAAAAGAAAAAAAAAACAGCAATCCGTAACACTGAATTACTCCGCGTTATCTCGAACCTGCGACCAATATGAGGTATCAGACAGAGCGGCAGCTGCCATTGCTTCTGTAATCTTACAGAAATCTAAATTACCCATTATTGACAAAAATAAACTAAGAAGGGAGCGAAAAAAGGCAAGAAAAAGTGTTCAAAATAAAGAATCTGTTTCTGAGATCAGTGCTTTGTATTTCGACGGTCGAAAGGACAAAACTTTAGTCAACCGGAAAAGAAATGGAAAATATTACCGCGAACAAGTGATCGAAGAACATATTTCACTAATAAGCGAACCAGAGTCAAAAAACTTAGGTTACATTGCTCCAACATCAGGTACTGCTAAATGTGTTGAAAAAGAGTTGTTTAAGTATTTCCTGACAGAAAAAATATCATTGGAAAATTTAGTAGCTATTGGATGTGATGGTACCAATGTCAATGTTGGGAAATTTGGAGGGATCATGCGTCTGTTGAAAAAAAGATTAAAAAGACCATTACAATGGATAGTTTGCATGTTGCATATGAATGAGCTGCCATTCCGTCATTTATTTGCCCATATTGATGGCGTAACTTCGGGACCAAGAACATTTTCAGGAGTGATTGGAAAGGATCTGGAAAATTGTGAAGAAAAGACTATCGTTAAATTTAAGAGCATTCCAGGAGAGTCGCTGCCGATAATGGACACGAAGAACCTTAGCTCTGACCAACTTTATTTATTCAGGATCGTTTCAGCGGTTTTGACTGGCAGTTGTCCCGATGACCTAGCTGATAAATCCCCCGGAAAGATGTCCCATGCTAGGTGTTAACTGATCCAAGAAAACATATCAGAGAATTGGATCTGCGCCAATTCCAATCTAAGATTGTATCTCGTAAATTGATGCCAAAATTTGACAGTAAAAAAAACTTTTGTGTAAATTGATTGTCGATTTAAAATCAAATAAATTAATAAATCCAATGTGATGAAAAATAATTTTTGTTGCATTTTTAAGTGAAAATACTGAATTTGAAAGAAATTTACCTTACTTTGGAAATTTATTACTCAATGCTTTTTTTATTAAGAATTAGAGGCAGAAGGAGTTGCCTGATCTCAATAAATTTTTTTGTGTTCATTCACAACATAATTTCGCAACTTTTTACCGCTATGAGAATCGAAATATATGAAAAAAAAAAAAAATGTGTCTTACAAATGTGACCCACCCTTATATACAATATACTCAATATACAATATACAAAAAAGACCCTATTTTTATAAAAGATGTCGGACTCAACACCATTAACAAAACATTTCAGGTAAGAATGTAGCCCCAAATTTGATAAGACATCGTAGGAGTGAAGTTCTCTCTCAAATAACAAAAGAATGTCAATAATTAAATTACACTCTAAGAAGAGCTAACAAATCAAAGTTACTCCTTTTGTATGGCAAAATTTGTAAAACACACTTCTTAGTCTAAAGTGGCAACCCTCTAAAAGATTTAAGTCATTTTTTCATCCTGACAGACAATAGTAGCATCCTCGTTCCCAGAATATTTCAGTATATCACTTATGTATGTATATACAACTAAGTATACACTCATGTATAGGTTGAACACTGAGGACAAAGTTTCATTCTACATTGAGTATAGCAAGCAGTCGGTTGTGGGTATCTCGTGCCTCTCTCTATACTGTATAGTGTATGGTATACCTACCAAACCATTGGGATATTATTCGCTCTTTCATTGCTCTTTTCATTTTTTCTTTTTGTTTTCAAATTTCCTTCTCTCTTTGTCGCTTAAATTCATAGATCCTACGTCTCCTTTTCTCTGCTTTGAAAAATAAAAGAGAGAAAAAAAACAACATTTTCAGGATTTTCATTTTTGAATTTAGTCTTGTGCTATAGCAAACTCAACTCCTAAACCACCCAACACCACCCCCACCATCCTACAAACGAATCAACCTGCTCCAACAACAGATGATTTTCTCGTATACACAAGGACATTTTATTGAATCCACGTTGGTGCTTATAGCCTATTTGTATGATGATAACTGTGTTGTTATGTATACCTATACCTCTTACCTTATAAACACAGATATATGTATGCACCTAGCTTCAAAGCTGATGGGGTATAGATAAGAATACATCTTATAATAAATGTTTTCTTTCTTTTTTCGGTTTAAATACATTCATTCACTTTATAAAGTTTGTATACTTTTTATTTATTTTTTTTATTTAATTTTTTTTTTTTTTTTTGAAAAAGGCATTTTTAGGAAAGATGGTTGGTCGAAGGTTATGTGAATATACGGGTGGGTATACATGGTCGATAAAAGTTAACTTATGACCTATGGGACCTTAAAACCAAAGCCAAAATTTGCTTTGTATGTTTTATAACGCAACATTTAAATTCAAACAAATTTCAAATACCTACATAATATTATTAACTTAATTTGGGATAATTTTTTAATTTAATTTTACCTTTGGGTTACCCTTTTCTTTCCCCCTAAATATTAATTGTGAGGTTATATCCAACACAACATAACAAGTATTCCTTTTTTGTGTCAACACATTTTTTTTTATATAGATTAAAATCATCAATAATTTATTCTGAACCGATTTCAGTAAAACAAAAATACCTAGTTATATGTATAGCTACAGGGTGTATTGTATAGAAAATCAAGATATGAACATTTAAAAATCACAAACCGGAAAAAAATATGCTTTTGAAATAATTTGCAACAAATTCAGATGGTTTGAATATTTTCGGAAAAGTAATACAAAATTATTTTAATTTGAAGAATTTTTGATTTAACTGTTTTGCGTGGGGAATTTTTTAACAACACACATTTACTTTTTTTAAAATCGTAAATTTTAAGGCAAGATAGATAGGATTCGTAGTGTAAAATTTTGATTCAGCTATATGCTGAAAGCAGAATTTCCCTCATATCTAATTGTTCAGATTTTAAGACTTGAGTGGGGCATGATTTAATTTATGCATTGAATAGACGATTTTTCAAGCGTTACAGGAAATCTGAGCTTCACTAACTTGTAATTACAATCTATAGTACAAGTATAGTAAGTCAAAGACTCCTTTAGGTATTTTAGTTCAACTTGTTTTTTGTTGCCATTGTTTGAGTTACTATTATTCCATTGAAATGTTACGTTGACCTTGCATTTTGTACAGAACAAAATTTTTTTTAATTGATGTGTGAATATAAAAACGAGTTTTTGGGGTTGAAAGCTCCCTCATTTGAACGTCATTTTGGAAAAGGGAGTACTAAAATATCTCTATATTTTTTTTGATAACCAAATATTTCGAAAACGACTTGGTTGTTTTTTATGAAACTTGGTACCAAGCGGTTTTTTAGCATTATCTAAATTATTTTGAACAAAAATTTTGCTTATAGTCAAAATTAACGGCACCTTCCATATAAATGTTAAAAAACCGTTACAAGAAATATGAATTTTCTCGAAAACGACTTCTAAGATTTTGATTAAAATTGTTCCAAATACTAATATTAGTATCTACGATCTGCCAAAAACAAAATTTACAGTTAACCATTATTAACAGTACCTCTAATAGAACCATTTTCTTTATTTTGGACTATCTCATTAGATTTTAATTAAATTTTTTATGCAAAAGCTTCTCAAAAGTTGAAATCATACTGCATATCAAAATTTTCAAAAAAAAAAAAAACACATTTTGGATTTAAAAAAAAAAATTCAAATTTATTTTATTTGAAAATTCGATATTTCAAAAACGGGTAGATTATTTTTTTAAATGCTTACATGTATATAAAAAATTAATTTAAAAAAAAACCGCTTCTACGATTTTGATTTTTTTTCCCAAAACTAAGATTTGTTAAATAAATCAGATAAATTAATTTTTTTAGCTCTCAAAACAATTTAATATTAATTTTTTAATAAATTAATCTCGAATAATTTTGATTTTTAATAATTTTTCAACTGAAGCTCTAAGTCCCATGTACATACAGTGCTGCCAAAAACATTCCGGATTTTTTCCCATAGTAATGATTTTCTTAATACCAAGTAGAAAACTAACAACTTTCCATAAGTTTTTTAATAATTTGTAAAGAGTAATTATAAAGTTCATTATAACCTTAAAAATTTAATTTAAATTTACAAGAACAATAAAAAAAAAAATTATTTTATAAAGTTACTCAGTAACATGCCTGTGCAAAACTAACCGGATTTCAAGAAGATTGCAAGTCTCGATGTTAAAGTAACGGTTTCTTCGAGTCTTTTGACTCAAGCCGTAGATTAAAACGTTTTTACAAGTTGAGAGCTGTGTAAGTTGAAATTATATAGTGCATAAAATGGCTAAAACACGTTATAGCAACGCGATTCGATAAGAAATAATAGAAAAGTTCCAAGCCGGTATAAAACAAAAAGTAATCGCTGAAATCTTAAAAATTCCAACGTCAACGGTTTGCGACATCATTAAAAAATTTAAAAGTGGAAAATCAGTAGAAGCAGATCATTTTGGTGGACGCCCTCGCAAAACAACAATTAAAACTGATAGGCGCATAAAGAATTTCGTGCTTAAAGACCCTTTTGCGACTTCAAAGACAATTTGTGATGAACTTAATCTACCCATAGGGCCAAGTACGGTCAGGAAGCGTTTAAGAGATTTCGGTCTTTTTGCATTTCGACCAGCTAAAAAACCTCTTCTTACTGCTAAACATCGTAACAAAAAGATAATCCGTAAAAGGTATTTGGGGAAGACTTAAAATTCCTAATCAAAACATTTAAGCCAGGGTTGAATTTGCAAAAAATCATCTTAACCGGTCTTTAAGCAAATGAAGGAGTGTGCTTTTCAGTGATGAAAGCAAATTCAACTTATTTTACTTCGATGATGCAAGGACAGTGAGGCGCTCAAAAGGTACGCGATTAAAGCCTGAAAATGTACTCCCTACAGTAAAGCACGGTGGAGGTTCGGTGAATGGTTTGGGGCTGTTTTTCAGGAGCAGGCTGCAGTCCTATACACCAAATCACAGGAATTTTGGACCGTTTCCAATATAGAGACATTTTGGAGTCAGTAATGCTTCCATACGCAGAGGAAGAAATGCCTCTGCGTTGGGTTTTTCAGCAGGATAATGACCCCCAAACATTCTTCAAAGCTGCTAAAAGAGTGGTTTGTAACTAAAAATATTCGTGTTTTAGAATGGCCATCTCAATCACCCGATTTAAACCCAATAGAAAACTTGTGGGCCATTTTAAAAAGGCGGGTTGGGAAAAAAAAGCACACGTCAACAACTTCTCTTTTTGCAGCTTTGAAAAATGAATAGGAGAATATTCCTACTTCTGTTTTCGAGAATTTAATCCAGTCAATGCCTCGTCGATGCCGAGCTGTGATTAAAAACAGGGGTTACTGGACAAAATATTAAATACATAATAAAAGTTAATTGCAAAAAAATAAAATCCGGTTAGTTTTTCACATTAAAATTTTGAATTAACTTTAATTTTTTGAATTCTTTTTTGTTTTGATGGATAAAGTTCCATGGTTTTTGTTTAAAATAATAAAATATATTCAATAAAAATG
The DNA here is from genome assembly GCA_947049315.1 of Epistrophella euchroma. NCBI lineage: Eukaryota > Metazoa > Arthropoda > Insecta > Diptera > Syrphidae > Epistrophella > Epistrophella euchroma. The sequence continues at coordinate 18,211,114 of OX346247.1, forward strand.
GGAAAAAATTGCAAACATTTGATTTTTTTAATTTTTATATCACAAACCAACAATCAATGCAGTTTACCAAAAAAATCCGGAATGTTTTTCACACCACTGTATGTATGCACATTATGTATATTTTATATATATGTGTAGTGTGCTATATTGTTGAATTTTCAACACTTTATGCAGTTATACACTTCGATGGTAAGAGTAATTCTTTATTACTGTACGTACTTAATAGTATCTATATTATATTATCTACCTTAACTATTGTAGTCGTAGGGAAAAAAATAGTTACAAATCACACTAGACCCCATTTGTCACACAACACAAACATTTCGCAACGGTTTAAGATCTTGACAAATTGATCAAAATTCCAAAGTAGAATCTTGAATATACGATGCCCTTCCACTTCCAACACCATTTCACCTTTCTCACAAAATACCTCACATTATTTAATCTCATCTCATATTGAAATCCTTATATATTTTCAAATTTTATTTGATTGCAATAGGTTTATTCTCAAGTTTGGCAATTCTATTTTTTTATATGGGAGTTCAATACTAGAATATTAAGGACATAGAAATACTTTTTTTTTTTGAGAAGAAGTAAAAGGGTTCTTTTCGAACCATATTTACTGTTTTGCACTTTAAGTAGTATACCGATAGATGTATCTTAAATTTGTTTTTTTTTTTTTTTGTCTTGATCCCAAATCCCCTAAGTCCAGTCTCTTATATAATAACCATTCATTTCCAGTTCACTTTCGGTCATACTAGCTCTCCGTAGTATCATATCCCCCAAAAGAACAAGCAGGAATAATTTCTATTTCGTAACAAATTACCATTCCAATGAAGAAAAGGGATCAACAGCATTTATTTTTTGCTTTGAACCTTTTTTTTTTTGTCCGTGAAAAGGGTAAGAAGACACCTTCTTCATTTTTTTGCGTTGGTGTTGCAAAAAAGGAAATTAGAGAAAGGGTTTTTATATAAACCTTCTATATAACCTCATACTGATATCCCCCTAGAAGGACCAAGTCACAAAAAAAAAATACAAGAAACCATCGTCTTTTACATCCCCAAAGCATAAAACACCAAAATTGACCACTTCCATTCAATCCAAATGATTGCAATGAACGGGCGAAGGACATATTATACTCTCCGTCCTTTTATACACAGACTCGGAAACTGAAAATAAAAATAATAATAATAATAAAAGTAATAACAAGGAAGGGAAAAAAGGATTTTTTACCATAAATTCACCCTCGAACCCAAACCATGAATATGTTTTCTCGGTTCTTCGTTGGGCTTCCTTGTATTATATGCTAGACCAAAATTTCCAAACCCGATACGACCGACACTTTGTCACAGTTTTTTTTTTTTTCCTTCGCCCTTTCTACCCGCCACCCAAATATATAGACCCCAGCCAGACCATGACAGCTTCTGACGAAAAAAAAGAAGTAAAATTACCAACACACACACAATCACACAATGGAAAATCTAAAGGACGAAAATCTTTTCAGTAAAATAAAAAAAAAAATGATACCTTAGGTTTAGACTTACTTTGCTTACTATGTGAATTTTTGTGTGTTATACTTTCTTTTCTTTAGATTCGTACAAGTCAGGCCTTCGAGAAGAAAAAAAAAAAAAAAAAAAAAAAACAGAACAAAAAATTAAGGACAAAAATGATTTGGTGCAAAAAAAAAAAACTATATAAAACGGGTAGAAAATGTAAATTTTTTTTGTTGTACAACAAAACTTTGTGCCTAGCCTTTTGGTCTATCCTTCTTTTCACAAAAAAAGGACAATCTTTTTTTTTGTTCATTTTTGCTTTTTCTTAAGGCTAAAGATTGTGTGGATTTTTATTTTTAAGCCAATTTTGCCTTCGAATAGCAATGTCAGCCTTCACTCACTCTGCTTCGTTGAGTTCTATTTTTTTTTTTTTTTTACATTTTCCGAGGACATACCTAAGAATTCCCTTATTTTGATAGATATTACGCAGTATCTAAGTGAGTCCAGGCAGATTTATTGATTGAGATGAAAATTTTACATCAGTTATACTTATACATCTACCAGATTTAGACTTTCAAATTATCTTTCGGAATCAAACTGTACTTAAGTGAAAATGTTTGATTTGGTCATTTTATATATCAGAGCGCTCAGTAATTTTCCTCCGTCACTTTGAAAGAGCGGGAGCATTAAATATAAACGAGATTTCTCAAAAACACTTGCTTTTCCTTTCTTTCTGTTTGACAGAAAATAATTGAGCAACGAATCCAAAAAAAAACTTCCTCAGTATTTTGCAAAACTGAAGAATTTTCGTGTTTATATTTCTGAGAATACGGATTCCTCCGAGAACTCTTAAATATAAACTGGCCAATTGGCTGCAGATAATTTCGCCAAAAAATTAGACATTTTTTACCTGAGATTTTAATCTCGAAAATATCGATTTCAACCAAGCTTTACAACCATACTTGCACAGTGTTATATTCTAAAAGCTGTTGTCAACAAATTAAATCTTATTTTAGGTAAGAATTTTCGGGGCATTTCGCAAACATTTGTTGGCTTAATTGTAGCCTAATATTTAAGCTTTAACAAAAGGCCTCAATATTTATAATCAAATAATTAGAACCAAAGTTTTAGGCTTCTAACTGCACTTATATCGGTTGTTTTTAGGATTTTGCACAAAACGGAATATGTATGTATGTATTCTCTATTGTGTTGATGACGAGCAAATTTACCCTCTTTTCTTCGATTCCTTGATTTTTATTTTGATTTTTTAAACATATCAAAATAATTGTCATTTATTGAACTAAAAAACTAAAGAAATAGTAATAATTGCATCCAACCAAAGAGTTGTTATAGGTGATTTGTAAAAAAAAAGTAATACATACATATGTACTTATCCCCGCTTAACAGTATTTTAAAATTAAAATAAATAAATTTGGTGGCACAACAACTCATGAAGAACTAGGGCCTGTAGGGATTGAGGGAAACTAGAGCCTGTAGGAATGGAGGGGACCTACAGTTTATTGCTGAATCCAAACGGCTAATGTGAGCAGCACTTTTCTATGACAAGAAATACTCTCGGAGGTTTTAACAATTCCTCGCGAGAGGCAGTAGCCGTTTTTATTATTATTATTAGTTGGAATTTTGTATACTCCAAAAAAAACGACATTTCGTCGTTTCGACGTTTTTGAAAAGGCCATAATCTTCTAAATATCTCTAGAAAAAACGATGTTCTGGAATTGGTAATTTATGTATATAAGGTTTGTAAAAAAAATGGCGTTTTTTTTATATAAGCCAACAAAACTGCAAAAGAAGTTTCTAAACATTTTTGAAAATGTTTTTTGTGTTGCATATATGTATTTAGAGGCAACAGCCTGATAGAGTTTTCGAATATTTTGAATTGGTAAATTTTTTTATAAAAAATAACATCGGATATCAAGTTTCAATGGGCTGTTATCATGTGAAGTTATCAGTGTGGGTTGCAACCAGCTTCTTTTTTGGTTTAAAATCTGAAGATAATGTTAAAAAACGCTTTGTACCTACCAAGTTTTACAAAAATCGAATACCTGGTATGTTGTTTTTGAAATATTTTATTTTATGCAAATATATTTTTGGGGATTATTCTATTCTTACAAAAAATTTTATGGGGGAAAAATTCTATCTATTTGTTTTTTTTTTTTTTATCAAGTTGTTTAAGTTAATACTTTTTGAGAAATTAAATTTGAACTTAAACATTTTTGAAAAGAAATTTGTTTTTTTTTGTAATTGATTTCTTTCAAAATTTTTCGTTATTAAGTGCTGCTGTTTTTTTCTAATATTCAATTCTCTTATCAATTCTTTGTCAAATACTGAAAACTAGTTCTAAAAAAATTTCCTACTTATACTCTGTTCAACAAAAATGTTCAGTACAGGGAAGATAAGATATTTGTCTTTCACCTTACAATTATGGATTTTAATAAGCTATTTCACTGTAAGGTCCATCCAACATAAATTGGCAGTACACGTCTTATGGGAGAGCTTTTTCAAAATCAGTAGCGCACCATATTTTAGCACCATACTAAATTGAAAGAACTCCTTCATAAAAAGTGTTTGCCCGCCCGTAAATTTTTGAAAGCACCTAACGCAGATCCAACGTCCTATCGAGCGCACATCTGAGTACGCACTGAATTGCTGTGGCCTATGGCTGCTGCTGCTATTCAACTTCAACCCCCATAAAATATTGATGTGCATTCAGGGTTACCCATGTCCATTTGGCAACTCGTTCAGATTTTTTTCCTTGGGTTTCTGTTGAGGTGCTTTTGGTTTTAGAGCTTTAAAAAAAGTTTTTAATGATGAGGGTTATCGTAGAGTGTTTTCATCTTTTGCATTTTGTTTAATGTGTGGAAAATACGTTAAAATGCAGTTACAAAATTTTAAGCTGTTTTCTTTGAAAGAATATTATTTGCGTAGATTTTCGTAGCGGTCAATTAATGTGAAGTAAAGTATTTTTATGTAATTTATTTTTTTAAAAAGTGTATTTTTTTTAAATGCAATTTATGTTTTTAAGACGGTTAGTTTTTTAAGAATCGTTTGTAAAGTTTTTTTTTAAATGTGTGTGCAATAAATTATAATTCAAGTAATATTTACAAAGGTTAAATAAAAGAATAAACATTTAACCAAAGTGTATAGTAAAAATAAATTTAAGAATATTTCAAGTGTCGACTGTTTCTTTTGGGCCTTCGTCAGTACCAGACTTCTTTTCTTCATCGTCCTTTAATTTGTGCAATTTGTATTTTAACTCGTGTATTTTTCAAGAGGTGTGTTTTTTCTAGAGTTTTGTGCAATTTGTATTTTTAAGTCGTGTATTATCTTACCTCATGGTGGTATAGAAAAAGATAAATGTGTTTTAATTTGTATCCATAGAACAATTAAATGAAAATTTCTATCCAAAAAAAAGGCGGTAACCCTGCATACCATTCTTTCATATTTGAGTCCATTCAAAATAAACAATACGACAACCCTGTGAGAGCTTTAATAAAGGACAGATTTATGCAATCCACTATAGCCAGAATGAGAGGCAAACGTCCTATCTTGCCTACACTGCCTTTTTTATTTGGACAAGGTATAGAAACTTTCGTATGATTGCCCTACTGAGCATTATCATTTGGCATAATTCTATCGCAAATGTATGCTGGGTTGCCAACTGTTTATTATAATTTCATGAATATAAAAATGTTGACCGTGAATTAAAAGAAAATCTAAGCAAAACTATTTATTACTCACAACTGTTTAACTCTAAAGTAGCGAATATAAGCACATAATGTCGAGACCTTGCGAAAATAATTTGTTCCTTCTAAGAGACCAAAAGCGAAAAAAAAAATTAACTGCATTTTAAAGTAATTTTCAGAACAACAAACAAACAAAACTTAATAGAAAACACTTAACTTTTCGTGTTGTTTTCAAAACCTTTGATAAATTCCATTTAAAAAAAGCTCTTTGGTGTTTGGTACTGCTTTTAATGGGCAACGGTAACTCTGTTAGAATGCATTTTTTTTTCATCTCACCCTCGTCACCCAGCAAGAATAGAAATGAGCAAGCGATCAGTTAATCCAGTCGGAATGTACAAAAGAACTCGTGAAATGCAAAAAACTAGATAGGAGTTTTTTTTTTAATTTTAATCGTTAGAGGGGCTTTTTAGGCGTCTACACTTAATTTAATTCAAGCCGCCATCTTGAATTTAAGGAAAATTGGTTTTCGTTGAATAACTGGTTTATTTTCAACTTTTGACTAAAAACGCACTTAACAAAAGTTGTTCAGAATTTAATTATCAACAACTTTGGTGAAACAGTTTTTTACCCTAGGATTTATATTTTCCCAATTAATTTGGAAAATACAATTACGATGGTTTTTTGTCAAACATTTGTTTTTTTTTTACAATATTGTTTTGTCTTTTCTGATGTTTGAATCAAATATTTATAACAAAAGGTTCCGTTTCTAACAAATTTGATAATCTTTCAGTTATTTTTGGGTTATCCACGCAATTAAACTACATTTTACTCTGTACATTTTTTTTTTAGCTACCCGGGTAAAAATGTATATTTATATTTGGAAAGAATATTTCAGCTGGTGCCTGCTCCTTGTTTACATTGAGGCTTCTCTGATATGATTTCGCATTTAATTTCAAAACAAACACAAGTCACCCCCCGAATTTCATTTAATTTTCCAAAAGTTCACTTTGCTTGGGCACAAAACTCAAAACACAAAATGATAAACGAAAATTCCATCCCCATTCAGTGCCCATCATCTATATCCGCTTTGAAATTCAATCTCAAAGTTAAGCTAACAAATTAACTCGCCAAAGACGAAATTTATTTCTCTCTAACCCTTTACTCTGTTGTAAGCCATTTTTCTCTTATTGCGTATAAATATTTTATCCTTCAATTCAACCCACCATACTATAAGATCTATATAGAACTCCTGCCATCACTACCAACAGTACCCAGCACCACCCATCATGGTAATAAAAACAATCTTAAACGAGTCCAGTTCTAGAGTTTAAGGCACACTATTGCTTGGCTAAAATTGTTGGTTGGTTGGTTGGTAGGTATGGTTTTGCTTTCCGAAATAGGAAATCAACTCACTTGATGAGAATTACTTTCATATGGCATACCTAGTAGCTTCCTAATACTATCCAACGACAAGGACTACGAATACGACTAAAAAAAACTCATTCTCCTCCCATTATCGGGTTCTATATCTGTCCATTAGACAATTTTATCCATCGTATCAGATCCAAGGTCTCTACTACTGTACTCTTTCACCGAATTTTCTACACCGAACTTCCAAAACTTCATTTGGCAAAACGCCATAAACTTCTCTTGGCAATGGTTGCCTAAGAGAAAGGTGGTTGGATTGAGAGGAGTTAGGTGTCGGGTATTGGGTTGGTGCCTAGCTCTAGCTATATAGTAGTCATTTTGGACCGATAGGGATGGTTTGGGAATGAAGGTTGATGGCTCCTTAAGCCCCCACACTTTTCACTTGAGGATTCTTGACGTGGCTCTGGTTTTCTATTAAAATGTATTCTTGTATCCTTTTGTTATGCTGCCCGCCTGTGCCTGAAAGGTTCAAACCAGAGAGAAAAGTCGAGAGATACAACACGATATGAGAAAATTTCAAATAAAAAAAAAAAAAGTCAAGGAAAACTTCTCGAAAGTTTACTTCATCCATGATTCAAAGAACTCGCACACATTCATAGATACATAGATACAGATGTTGGACGGGGAGGAATATGAATAAAAGAAAACGCAGAGCAGGAACAACCGACATAGAAGACAAACTTTTACATTTAACCTCATACTTCCGGTGGGTCCTTCTGGCTTCTGCTTCATCTTCTACTTCTTAGATATAATATTCTTCATCTTATCCTTTGGACAAAAATTAAAGGACTAGGTACACTTTATTTCTATGTTCGTTGTACATATATACATTTATAGCTGTACACTGCTTCTGTATCTGCACACAAAGGAAGACGCAAAAGATTTTCGCTCAAATTGTCGGAATAAATTTAGCAGCTTTTTGAGATATACCAACCAACCAACACAGTAGTTTACACAGTGCAAGTTCTACACCAAAGGCGGCAAAGTTTAAGAGCAAAGATAGGAATAGAATGTGCGTAGAGGAGTGTGTGGATGGTTGAAGGGAGGGGGCGATCGAGGGCAGTGTAGAAAACTTTTGTCGTCCATATAGTTTGTATGTTTATTTCTTTTTTTTTTAGGATTTCACTTGGGTGCATTTTGGTCTTCTTTTTCTTCTACTTCTTTTTCTTCTCCATCATCTGAGTTCAAGAATGGTTTGGTTTTGAATCCAGAGACTTCGAATCAAAAGGCGCATGCATACCTATGTATACCTATACAAAAAGGAAGCTTTTACTACCTTATCCTTTCCTCATTTTTCTTTGAAAATATTTCTGAAGTAGCCTTTGGTATGGAAGCGATTGTGATGTTGGTGGACTCTTTGGATAGATACGCCGAAGGATGAAGTTGTCTTGTTATGTGTTTGGTTTATTTAGTTTAAAGTTAAAGTTTTATTTCTTTTTTATTTATTAAATTATATAAGGAAGAAAAGCAAAATTAGGATTTAATCTTTAAGAAGGAAAACAGATAAAGCAAAACAAAAACAAGCATCTTTTGACTTTGACAGTTAAAAAAAAATACCTAGCCCTTTTTAACTTTAAGGAATTCTAAAAAAAAAATTTTTTCTTCATCTCTTAAGGGAACTTATGACTGGATGATGTATTTTGAATTGCATATGATTTTCTTTTGATGTACATAAGATAGGATTGATTTTTTTTAAAGGTTCCATAAAGAAACCGTTGCTTATAATCAGTAAATGAACGTTATGTATAGGTAAGAGTTGGTTTCATGAAGTTTTAAGAATAAATTTAATTGCTCTTTGATTTAACCTTAAAATTCACCTTAAGAGTGCAGTCGAAAATCCTAAAATGCCTATAAATTAATGCATAGTGAAAAGATTAGTATCAAATAAAAGGGCTTGTCCAAGCCCTTTTCAAAAATGTACAAATCAACTTTTTACCCCTAACTCCTAACTTCGTTTCCAAATTTTCTTGTGGCGGCCCAATCTTGACGTCAATTTGATCATGAAATCGAATGCAAAAGTTACATACAATTCAAGACTTTTTTATTTGGCCTTTTTTTTTAGGAAATTTGAACTAAGTGCTCATAAAAAAGTCAAATTTTAGTTTTCTACCTCCACCCTACACTGAGGGAAAAATGCATTGTAAAATTAAATACGATCGTATTTGATTTTAAGTTGCATAAAATTAACTGAAACATATTCAATTTTACGTTGGAACGCTGTTTATTCAAATAGACAACGTAATTTTTACAAAGTCAACCTTGTTCTAAAGCGTATTCATTTTAACATGCAATCCGCATTTAATTGCCCTCGATGTATTTTCAAAGTGAAACGTATTCATTATTACGTTGCAGTTCACATTAAGTGCGCTTGACTTTGTTTCAAAGTGAAACATATTAATTTTTACGTTGCAACATACTTGTGTAACTTTTAAAGTGCGAACAACGTAGTTTTAAAGTTGATGCATAGTAAGTCAACATTAAAGATGGATTCTTTTTCATTTTTGAACTTTTTGAATTTCGTCTGTGGCGGCGCGACGCACCTAAGTTACATTTGGACTTGGAGTTATTATGAAACGAAAAATCGAATCCCTGTTTTTAGCCAAGCGTTGTATTCAGCCATATTTATTAGATTTTCTTAAAGGTAATTTAGTTAAGTTCGCTTAAATGTTTAATTTGAATTTAAGCAACGCTGCTTAAATTCTCATCTATAATCAATTATGCATGGGTGCTTAACTAATCAATGGTTGTGTCACGTAACGTAAAAGAATTTGCGAATCTAGTACAATCAAAACAAAATATTACTACATTTTTTTTTTAAACAGCAGTTTCGTGACAGATTTAATAAATAAAAAAAAAATTGGAAAACAAAAAACAACTTCGCCATACTCGCCAATAAGAGAAAAAGGTCAGAAAATTGGGACTCTGCCGACAAGGTAACGTAAAACATTTCCAAATATATCATATTATGTGAATTAAAATATCCTAACGTATTTATTACATTTAAGTCATTTATAAATGAAATAAATTTGAGATCCATTTTTAAATTCAGATTTTAAGAAATATTACAAACAAAACACAAATTCTCAATTACAAATATAAAAAAAAAATCCTTCTCAAATGTCAAACTACACTTTAGATAGATTTAAGCAACCTCTAAACGCGATGGATGGCGTTAAGTTAAGAGACCTTTAAGCAACGTTGCTTAAATGTGAAAATTGATTATAAATACCGATATCACGCTTAAGTGCTGTTTAAAGGCATTTTAAAGTTAAGAAGCCTTTAAGATTCTATTATAGATACGGCTGTAATATTTAAACATCATACTAAACTAAATCGTCTGAAATTCTGCGTCATTATTTTAACAAACCTTATTGTGAAAATCCTTTAATCGAGGACCCAGTGCTTATTGAGAACCGAGGTGATGAAAAAAGAGAAAACGCGATTTTTGTATATTATAGAGCTATTGCTATATGCAATAAAATCCACGACTGTATTATACGACTTTGCTCTTGTGGTTAAAGTTATGTACTTGGTAGATGGAGAAGTTGTAAAGACTGTGTTTATTTTAGGTATAGAATTAATAAAAAAAATAAAAACAATTACATATGTGTTAAATTAGAGGCTATGGAAAAAAAAAATATACAGTGAACTCTATCATAACCGGACACTGACGGTGCCAAAAAATGTATCCGGTTATGAAAGGTGACCACTTATGAGAAAAAAAGCAAAATTGAGGGACTTTCAAACAACTTAAATATCATATCAATATTTTCGAATTTTCTTATTTACTCCAAGCACGTTCCTGTTCCGGAATTTCTCAAGTTTTTAACAATATAGATTTTGCGAGACACTACTTTTAATCTTTTTACAAATTTCTGTACCAAAATTTGTTTGTGAATATTCAAAATTCGACAAGATGTGAGTTACCATAAAAAAAGTTCCTTATATAAAGGGAAAAATGGTACTTTGTCGACCTAAAAGCGAGCCAGGCTGTATTGCGATGTTTAAATTTGGTGGGAGAGTTGTTACTATAAAAAACCATGTATTTAATTCCGTTCTCTAAGATATGTCCAGTAATGGTAGTGGTCCGCTTATAGGAGGTATCCCTATGGAGAGAGTACACTATAGTATGTGAAATACGTTTTTAAATTACTAAAACAAGTATTTAAAATCTTTGAATCTCAAAAAACTAAGAACGCCAGCCGTCTGAATTCTGGAAAAAATATGAATTTAGGCAGAAAAACAAGTTAAATGTCGTTGGAGCAGTTTTCTTAAAAACTATAATTTTTGATATATAAAATTTCGTGAAATTTATAAAAACAAATCGTACCCGTTTTCAAAAATTTAATAATATGCGCCTTAAGTTATTATTCATTATAAATATATTTATTGTTTCTTGTTTAGGAATATTTATCGTATCTGTTCGGTATCGGCACTATTAGTGTGAATCTTTCCTGAGTGCCAAAAACATCTTAACACATAAACTGATTAACTCTAGATAGAATATTTGCTACTTTTTCCCTTAAATAGGATGCATTTAAAATGCCTATAGAAAGTCGAATGACATTTTCCTATGTCAACGGAGTTTTTTTTCTCTAAAACAACAATAAAAGAGTGCGGTGCACTCGGGCGTATAAGCACTTTTTTTTATTTTATTGAATTACCTCTGTGAACAAATTTTGCTCCAATTTTTTAAAATAGTTTTTTTTTTTTGGTAGCTCACAAATGTTCCTCCATGTTTTTGTGTAAACAACGTTTTAAATTGAAATATGTATTATTATTTTAAGTAATATCACCAAACAAAGTCAAAAGTTAATAAATCAAGTATATATTTGCATTTAAAAAAAATAATAAAGTCATTACGAATTAGGCCAAAATTAATGCTGAGTGATGTGGACCCAGTAAATCAATCTGGATCGAAAATCGTGCCACCTAAAAGCAGAACAATGGCTGAATTCCAAAATGCATCAGATGCGCATTGACTGCGCAAACGGCGGATCCAAATTTTTTTAGCTGCTTCGATTTAAAATATTTTTTTTTGCATTCTGAAATTTCTACAAAGCACCAAGTTTGCGTTACTGATGCGCATGAAAAATATAGGTATGTATTACTTCGGATCAAAACATTTTTAACATTTCGGAACTCAGCCGATGTCTCCATAGGGCTTAGCTTAGCTTCATTTGAGAAAAAAGAGTAAAAGTGAAAAATTGAAAAACTTTAGTGTCTGCTATGTCTATGTCAGTCTGTCTGCTGGAAGTATTTTTTGTTTTTTATTTTTTAACTAGAAATTGCTATGCAAATAAATTCTTATCCTCCTAATCCTAAGAATGAATTGACCCGTGGCCACCACTATTTTGAAAATTAGCCGACTGGCCACTTTTTTCATAAAAAGGTATATTTTCATTCGAAAAGGTATACAAATTGTTATTTTTCATAGAAATGATTCAATTGTACAAAATGACTTAATACTGAGAACTGTCATTTTTCATCGAAAAATACACCCATCTTTACCATTTTAGCAGAAGAAAGGAACAACACAAACACTATCTTTGGCATCACTATTCTGGAACAAAGTAATAAAATGATCATAAGGCTTACGGCCATATTATTCACTCAATACATCTAGATTAAAGCTTAAATCTGGATGTAAATCATACAAATTCAATGTAAATTCATCTGGATTTAAGTTTAAATCTGGATGTATCGAGCGAATAATATGGCGGTTAATGTCACGATTTGTGTTTCGATTATGTCAGCTTTTACATAACTTTATTCAATCCAAAAAAAAATTGAAAATTGGTTTCCAAAAGAATATATTAACAATGAACTTATATTAGGTACCTACAATGTACCTACAGGACAGTCTTTTTATTCATCTTTATTTGTTTATTTATTTATTTTCACAAATCCGATTTTTTTTAATGTTATATTTGTAAAGTCAATTATAATTTTAGTTTTTCAATTTTTTTTATTGTTGTCAGAATATAATTATTTTTTTTTTTTACATTTTGAATAATGATTATAAATGTTTTAAGTATTTTCTATTCTATCTATAGTGGATTTGTTCTATATGGAACCCTGTTTTTGTCTTGGGACCCTTTCAGGGACACCTTTCAAATTTTTCCAGCGGCAACACTGGTCGGGCGTCAACCATAAAGATGGAGAGAAGAGCTACATGCTTTCGACAGACTTTGGTTTCAAAAAACGCATAATAGAAATGAATGGAAATCAATGGGGGAGGGTTTTGCCCGTGCATAAGTATTTTTATTTTATTATTTATTTTATTAGAATTAGTAGAAAAAAAAACAATATGATTTAGGTATATAAATATTAATACAAAGATAAATTGAAAAAGAAAATGTAATTTAGTATTAAGGCAGAATAGCTAATAAATAAATAATGAAAATAATCGTACTTAATATCAAATCTGTGAAAATATATTTATAGATTATAGAATAGTTTTTAAATGCATGAGTTGCGGGGACAAAATATAAAATACAAATTAAAAAAAATAAAAACATCAAAATAGAATAATAAAATAAGTTGAGGTATTCTGTATTATCGAAAATTCTGTTTTTAAAAAATTTTGTTAATTTAAAAAATACAGTTTCGACATATACATACATCCCTACATAACTATGATTCTAAAATTAACTCTAAACGTATTCAGAAGAGGAATAACAAAAATAAAAGAAAAATATTTTTGTTGTTGTTTAGTGGACTATACTGAATTAAATTCAATTGGAAGATTCTTCATTTATAGTTAAAAATTAAAGTCGACAGTTTACAAATTTTTGTATATCTGTTGTCTCACTATCAAAATTTCCTTCCTAACTAAGATTTTTCAATAAAATTTCTAATAATATCTAAATTTTTCAGCTTTCATAAAATTCTAATCGAGTATTTTTCCACCCATTTATTTTAACATTTCGTCTAGACACCCCCATCTGACTTTCTTACTTGATTTCAAGATGTTTTTCACAAGAACATACGCCTCAGTATTTTGTCATCGCATATGTATATCCATAATGCGCATCTCCGAATCCCTATATATCTAGTCTTTCACAAAAGTAAACTTCCCAATCCGTTTTTTTTTTTTTTTCATAAACAATTCATTGAACTAATCCAGCCATTGACAATATGTATACTTAATTGTGTATGTGCGAGGCAAACTTATTTGGTTAGGAGTCTCAATCCCTTCGAACCAACAACAAAATCTCACGATACCGACCGTGTTCATAGTCATCGTGTGAAGTGAACCCGAAAATACTTGTCGCATCCAAAAAATTCCACCACCAAACGAATAGACGAGACTCCCCACTGCAATGCAGCTTTAGCCAGACCATAGTTCTCCCTCTAACCAGGCTATCAGACTTGTAAGAAACAAGAAGAAAAAAAAACAAACAAACAATCACCCTTCAGCTACTTTACTACGATTGTGGAATGTCGATGAGGCATTCAAAGAAAACACTCGGAAATATTCTCGTGAGGTATAAACACTCTTTTACGCCACTTCTACTTCACGAATTCCATGTTGCTTGTTTCCTTCTCACCCATCATCATGAGGGGTACAAGGAGCTCCGTTTTGAGCTCTGAAAATATTTCTATAGAGTTGTCAGCTTTACCTACCGCGTTAAGTGACAAGCCTTTGTGATGGTAAAGTCTGGCTCGGGTTCGTCGAGTTCGAAGCGATGGCAATAAATCATAGAACCCCAGTGTTTGGAGTTTCGAGGTTTGAAATGAGTTTAGCTTCGAAGCCTGTGACTTCTTGAGTAATCACTTGTTGTGTATTTTGGACCTCCACCTTGGGCGGCAAACGGGTTATTGTTCTGGAATTGAACAAAAACACGCGCCGCGCCGACCAGGAACCGGCTTTATGCGATACTTATGTTGGATCAAAAGCTATTATTGGTGTATGACCAAGCCATTAGGGCGATTTGGAATTTTTGCTAAAACGTTTTTGGCGATTTGCTAAGTGCCGCTCATTTAAATCAAAATTCATATTTAATTTCAATTTGTCGGGAGCAGAAATATTAGCATAATCCCTATATACCTCTAGTAGAAGCGCACACTCGAAGATGTTTAACGGCATATTAATCGGACAGATTAAAGATTACGCTAATTAATCCATGCACGCCCTTTTATGTGTATCTTTGAGATTGATAGGAGTTTTTTTTTTGTGTGGGGTGATGGAGAGGTCAAGTTCAGTTTTTATAGACAAATTAATATGTGTGAGCTTTGTATTCCGATGAAACCATCTTAATGGGCTTCTAATTTGGTATTTAAGAATCATTTCGTTAGTGGAAATAACATGAACAATAGGTTCGATATTTTTTTTAAATTAGCTATATACCTTGAATGGTTAAGTCAAATAATTTATGTTTGAATATTCTTTTCTAATCAGTTTCTTATGTATTTTTAATTTGTATATTTTATTTGATTATTTCTGAGAAATGATTTTGAAGAATTGATTATAGCTGAATTTTTTGTCTTCGAAATATTGAAAGAACATTCTTAATATTTCGTCTAATAAAATTTTAATTAAACTGTTGTTTTTTTCTTTTCTTTTTATTTTGTCTTTCAAGACTTTTTAGGTAGATATTATAGTTGGAAGGTCACTTAAACTTTCAACCATAATTCACTTATGTAAGTGAAAGCAAAATTTGTTGTCAACAAAAAAGTTGGTGTTTCTTTTTTCGTTCAGAGCTAGCTAGCGTGCTTCATGTGCTTAGAATAAGATAACAATGAAAAGCTGAATGCAGCAAACTTCATATAATTTTCATGTAACTTGCTATTTTATGACAACTCAGTGCTCAGGTATGTTTCATAATTACTAACCATAGAAAAGTAACCTTCGTCCCTTCAACTAACATGAATTTCAGTTATCGATAAATTGCTCAAATGCTTACGAAACGCTAAAAATTACTTTACATGTAACTTTTAGAACGGCTAAAAATACCAAATGTTCAACTTTTTAGATACAAATATGATAAATTAATTGATAACAAGAGAAAGCAATAGAAAAGAAAAAAGGAATTAAATATTTTTGAGAAGAAAACTAAATTTTGTTTCGAAAAAATTTACAAATTTTAAAATTGTGTTGACATTTTTTTTAAATTGTTTTTTCCCTTTCAAATCAAAAATTGTTATTTTCTTTTCAATTTTGATGACTATTACACAATATTTTGTACCCTTAATCAATTTGTTCTTTTTTGATCATTCGATATGAAAAACGTTGCAGAAATCAATTTGAAATTTTAAAGAAATATTGCTGGTCGATAATTGGTCTTGAAAATATTTTACGAAATTAAAGCCATTTAAAGATTTTTATAATTTTTTTAAAACTTACGGTGAGGATCGAAAAAAAAATAATCATTTTAGAGCTTTGAAAAGGTCTTATGAGAAATCAATTCAAGTTTTCAAAACTGCCCTTAAATTTTCTGAGTCATAATTCATTGCTGAGAAAGTTTCTTTTTTCATTCTAAGCTAGATATTCTTAGGCGAATAAAATTGCAGAACGACGAAAATAATTAAATTTATAGTATTAGGTAAATAAAACGGTAAACTTCTTTATAAAAATGTTTTTATTTATTTAATCAAAAATCTTATAATATATACAACGTTTACTTTTTGATTTCGCAACCAAGAATGAATCGAACTGACTCGTCGTTAATTCAAAAATTGACATTTCGTTCTTTCTGTTCGCCTAAGGTGACATCTAGTTGTTCTTCTTTTATTTAATAAAAAGTTAGAGCAGTAGTATCACGTTTATAAAGGAGACATAACACTACTTTTTATCCTGCAATTTCACTATAAATTAGAGGTTAATTATAAGAATTTATCAAACCAATACATTAATTTGGTTCAAAAAAAAATTCAAAGATAATGAAGCTCATGATCTCATCAATTCAAACACTTAAAACCAAATCTATAGATCCTTATTATCCTTAGTAAGGCTTCCACAAATTTTTCCACAAACTGATTAATTTAGCTTAGGAATCTTGTTCATGTAAATGAGATTGCTGAGGGCTCTAAGATCTCATTTTCCTGAACATGTCTATTATTAAAGTTTGATTTTTTTTTTTAATTTCTAATTCTACTTCGGAAATTTCTGATTTATTTCGCTTTTTTCCATATTTGCTTCAAAATTTTTGATCTCAAGTCCGAACCCTGACACTGATATCGATAAAAAATAGTCGAGAAACGTTGAAAAAAAGAACAAAACTTATGGATGTGAGAGGCACAGAACGTAGACAGAATTTCGAAAGCAAAATTTAGAAAAAATAGTTATAACACAGGCAGAATTTTGACTCCCACCCAATCAAGAATATGCACTACAAGGCTAAGTCAATAAGTCCTTGAAAGTAGAAACAAATGGCGTTCACACCTCAAATCCAACACTTTGTATGTCAAGAAACATCCTTTAAAAGAATACACTCAAATTTTCAGAAGAATCTGTGAAATAGTTTTTTTGCGACGAGAGCCATTTTATTCAGACGCCCACAAGCCTTTTCGTAAAAATGGAGAAAAGTGTATTTCTCATCCTCGTACCTCGGATTATATTAGATTACGCAAATATTAAATATTGTAATTAGATCGGTAGAAGTATAAGCTCCATTTTTTACTTCTGATTCTTTATAATTTTGAATAAATAATTCAATAAGCCCAGGTAAATATGTAGAGCTAAGTCTAATTACTTGGTTAATTTCAATAATTTCAAGAGTAGTAAAGAGTTGTACACAAAATTAAAAAGTATAGGAGCTAGATACTTTCTCCTTACTTTTCCCATTAAAAATATATTAATAATCAATATTTTAGGGAACGTCTTCAATTTCTAGCCACTTTTATAGCAAGCTCGTGCAATCGATTCATCCTAAATATGTCTTTAACGAATACAAAACATTGGCTTCAGGAAGTACCTTAACTTTTCTACACTTATAAATTTTGCAAGGAAGAAAAGAATTATTATTGATCACTTCGAACAAATTAGTCCAAGTTTAATATTCAATATGCAAACACTTTTCGCGATATAGGGTGTGAGAATTTGCTAAAATTAAGGACATGAAAACTATTATTCTCTCACGCAATAGTGTTTTTCCATTATTGAGTAGGTAACTCGATTTCCTCAGAAAATTCTTGTTTATTTCGTTCATTATTATTTTGGAAACAGGAGTGTCGCCTGTTCCTCATATTAATTCAAATATACAAAGCTAATTAAGTTAATTGAAGAAGTTGTTTTTCGTCTGGCCATGTCCTTAATTCTTATCAAATCAAACACACAAAAATATACTTTTTCCTCCTTTTTCTAGTAAGTTTTCGTTTAACTCACATTTCTCTATAAGTGATATATATTAATAATATATCTAGTATAACCTTGTTGTTAATTTTTTTTTTTTTTTTGAAGAGAAGCCAAACAAAAAAAATTGCCTCACGCATTTCCTGGCCGTCACCGTGGTCAAAGTAAGAAGAAAATTTCTCCTGAAAATGAAATAATATAAGAAAATGTTTTGTACTTGGATTTAATATGTTTGAATGTATATTTACAAGTTGGTCACTGAGCTCATTTTTTCTTTTAATATACATTTAGTTTCCTAAACACCCCTAAGTATGGAGGTCAGCCCTTACCTTAGCTTGTTGTTGTTATAACACAATTCATACATCCATGTCTTCATCCCTGTGTTAATGGGCAAAATTGCTGTTTTGTTCATTGTTGCTTTGAGTGAGTTAGGAAATATTGACACAAAAACTAGGTACTATGAAAAATGTACTGCTTAATGTCACTGGAAATACGAAACTGTGCTTTATTTTCTTCATTTATAACATGCATTTAAGGGTTGCTTTCGCATGAATGAAGGATCAACATTTGTGCCCCTTTCTCTGCGTTAAGTAAAAATAGGTAAGTTAATGTGTGGATTTTTTTTTGTGATGATGATGGCCTTTTGTTGTATAAACCCCAATCAAATATGACCCTCAATTAAATATACGGGCTTTGTATAGAGCATAAGCACCCACAGAAGAAATTCTACGCAATTTGTGCAAGGCTTAAGGAGGTAATGACTTTTTGCTTTTACTTGGAAGATTTTTAATTCATTCTCTATGAATCCTACAGTAATTGTTAAAATTTTTACAAAATTACTGTTGTATATTTGGTAACCTGGATTAAAGTTTAGTGCTTATACCGATTTATTTAAAAAAACATGCGATACTTCGAATATTTAAAAAAGATGGGATTTACTTCAAATTTATGTGATTGCCTAAAGGTGAAATTCGAATTTTTGATTTAGCTCCTCCAGAACAGGTTGCTGCCATGCAAATATTTCGTTTTTTTTTTTTAATTTTCTCAAAAACGGCTCTAACGATTTTGATTAAACTTTTTACTTCTAATGAAGTTGTATTTAAGGTTTTTGTGCAAAAAATTGAATCGGGGAAATAAGGTTTTGGTGTTTTTTGAGAAAATTGCCTTATTTTTGAATTATTATTCACGTATAGTTTCTCAATGGGTGGACCGATTTTAATATAATTTCTCCACCATAGTGCGCAGCTGCATTAAACTACATGTGAACACATAACCTTTCTGTACTCCCGCGCTTTGACAGCACACATATTTTTATTTTATCTCTGTCTGTATTTTTTTTTTTTAATATGTATTTTCGAAGTAGTTTTGCCATCTATTTCAAAGAAAGTAATGTAATTAAATAGAAACATATAGGAACTTTAACTTTATTTGCCAGCATTAGCCTTGCAAACTAGCCTGGTGGTGCAGTTTTATTTTGTCTTTCATTTTTTTTTTTTTTTTTGAGGAGCAAAATAAAAGCGTCCTGTTTGATTATTTCCAGATGATCCAGGTTTATTTTAATCAAGTTAACATATTTCTAAAATCCTCAGTCTCAATGTTCTTACCCTTACTTACATACTCAAAAATTTTAACACTTATACTCGCATCGCGTCGGTCTGAGGGACCAAAAACGAGCCAAAAGGAACACATCCACTGGGCACGTGCGATTTCGCCCCAACTAAACAGTGGAGAACACTTATTTAGGAAGCTACTGAAAACTTCAAAGAGGCCAGGATGCTATTTTTCAATTAAACAAAGAATTTATTATTTTTGGTCTGAGAGACCAATGCGCGAGTATAGGAAGGAAGGTTAACGAACGCAAACGCCTCTGGCCTCTGCAATGTCACAGTACTTTACGTGTAGCCCGATTTAATTTTTTTTTAATTGGCACCATTAGAGACGATTTTTAGATATTAGTTTTCTTTTATGGAACAAAAATAGCAATACATATTATATGAACTACTTCACATATGTTGCAAATCATAAAAGCAAAGCTTATCGCTCTCAAAAATGAGTTTGATGAAAAAAATTATAATTGTAAAATTCACTAATTGTATAACTAACTAGGTACTATTATGTATAACTATTCCCAAAAATACTTTTTCTACCAGTTTTGGACCGAATCCTATTCGTGTACGCCTATTTTGTGTAGTTTTGGACGGAAGATATGGCTCCCGAGGCAGTTAATTATTTATTACGTTTCAATTTGTTTTTGTATACACGATAAATTTCTTCGGGAACGACAAAAATACGAAATGGCTGCTGTTTGCTAATATCTTTTTTTTAACCAATGAAAAAAAGTGCTTAAAGAAGAAATTTTACTTTAATGTATCAAATTAAATTAAGATTTTTACCAAATAGATTCTAATTTTGGAAGCCATTTTTTTTTCAGTGCGGTGATGTACCTACCTACCTACCTACTTCTGGACAGTTTAACTTCTCTCTGAGAGAATTTCTTCCTCACTCCTTAAGATTTGACAGATTGCAATTTTTAGCAGTGTTGTTCCTCTACATGTCGACCTTAAATGTTCTACGTTTCGAATAAGACAATAAATTCGACAATGTCAACAATATATGCAGCGGTATTAAATAATTATATACCTACATATAATAAATACATATGTAACTCTATATCTTCAATGTCTAGCCACATTACAGCCTTGAACCACAAGAATTAATTCATGCGATTCAATCATTCATTTTATTTATTTTTATTATAAAAGAAAATCCTTTTTAAACTTTTGTTGGACGTCAATTTTACAATGAACTCATAAAGCAAAATTATTTTGATATCAATATGTAAGTAGGTACATACATAGGTATAATATATATAAAATATATGTCTTCTATACAAAGGCTCATATTAAACATTCTATCATGAACACACAAATCAAAAACAAGCAAAGAAACATAAACCTCTTAATAATCTTATATTTTTCCACAAAAACAAAGAAAAAAAAACTTAAAAAATTCCTTCAATTTTTGAACCTATGCATATATAATATATATGTTTATATACATATAACGTACATTGTACAATCTGTTCAGTCTATAGGTACCTAACTACCTACTCTTCCTCTAGGCCATCCTCGCTTCCCATACTATCACATTCAATTAGATAAGAAATATTTGACTTTCATGCCAAGCTCTTCACAACTGGGGAGTCATTTTGCCTTGCCATATTATAGTGTTCGTCCTTCGAAAAACTCTACTTCTTTCTTTGTATGTATGTATGTATGCATGTTTTCATTTTGATTCAGTAGCAAACTTTAAGCAAAAATAGTGTTGCCATACATGCTAATTTTTCTCAGAATAAACAAAACATGTTTGAAAAATTTAAAATATTTTAAATTGTAGCTTTTTAAGATCTAAAATCCTGCAGAAATTAAGTCTCTGTTTAAAGCAACTAGGGAATCAAAAAAATTTGAAAGTTGATTAATAATGATAATATGTAGGTATCACTTATATTAAAACTATCTCATCAAAAGTAAATATTAACAATACGAAAACAATAACAAAAATTTGAATTATCATCTTTTTTATGAATTTTGCAACATAGCTGCATTGTAGGACACGTACAATAAAATAACGTACAACACTTTTTGATAGCTCTTCCAGTTACGTCTGCGGCTCTGGCTCCAAAATTCTATTCTGTTCAAGCTGATATTGCTATTTCAAAACAAGCACAGCAATACAAGTTCAATAAGACACTATATCCACTTTTATGTACACTCTCTATTTCTGTGGCTGTGTGCATATCTTTTTGTGAATGACAAACAATCTCCGTTACCGACATTCAAGGTTCAAATCCACACTCTTTGTCCACTTTTATATTCACTAATTTACTGACACATTTGGTTTTGTTATTTCTCAAGAAGGGAAATTTTACTGTGCTAGCTATAAAATTGCCAATAAAACGCACCTACTGTTGAATTTCTAACAAAGCTGCCGTGTTAACTAAAAATGAAGTATACAACGTCAATTTTGTGAGTTAAGGTAAAGTTTGTGATCCTTGGGATGATTTTTATTAACAACTACAGCTGTATCTTGATATTACGCAGTTAAACCTTCAAAAAAAAAACTCTTTTAATTGAACCACCAATTTTCAAGAAGGGAATAAACGACACCATTTCCAAAAATGACTTTTTGATGCAAATGTCTTCTGTAAGGGTAGACGCATCTATTAGGCGTAAGAATGACACAAAAAACCATTTTCACTATCGAGATATACTTAATTTAATAAAGCATAAGCCTTAAGAAAGAAACAAATCCATGGAATTATTTCCTTCCTAGAAATATTTTTTTTGCTTATATACAGGGTGATTCACCTAAAGTGTGTTAAAAAACTTGAGCGTGTAGGTTGAGGTAAGACAAAAAAAAAATCGTATGGGGGGTCTATTTCCCCCGTTTAGGCGGGAGGGTCAATTTTCTAAAAAATCAACTTAAAATAGAAAAAAACATCATTCAAAAACAACGGAAACTCTCACAATGTCATCCTTTACTTTTTTTTAAAGCCAAAAGTATTTTCTTGTATTATGTTTTTGATTCAAATTATTTAAGAAAATTGTTTTTGAAAAATTAATTTTCAAACGCAAATTTTCAAATTTTCAGTTCTATAAGAAGGAAATAAATCCAAGCTTTTTAAGACGGTGTATCTGGCTACCAGTAATAGATAGGAACAAAATGTCTTTTACATATGATTCAAATCATAGTGCTCTTTCAATCATCTACAGGTCAAACAACCAGGAAATGAAAAATAAAGAAGATATTAAGTTTTTAGATCAAATGGATTTATTCCCTTCTCGAAATTGGTGGTTAAATTATAAAAAATAGTTTTATAACTATGAAAAAAATGGCAAAACCTACTCCTGAAATGATTAAACAATAACTTCAAAAATGTAGATCGATACGTAATTTTCAGTTAAGACGACAGAGTGTGTAATATGCATGCACTCATATGGCAGCACTGACAATGATACACATACCATACCTTGCCTTTCACATGTGAGATGTAATTTTTTAATGGGTTTCGTGTCCACCCTTCCCAAGTATACTATAACCATGGCCACCCATCAACACCGCAACTCTACTCAACATAGCCGATCTTCAAACTCAAACTCAACCAAACATTCATTTCAACCTCAATAAATGTACAGTACATATTATACATACATACCCTCTCACGTGCAGGCATCCACCATCCACACTTACAAAAAGTCCTGAGAACGAGGTCACACAGGAGGACAGAGATGCCAGGAGGTTGTCGTATATATATTATATAGCGGGTGCACAATACGGTAGAAAGATTTAGAGAATCCACAAAACACACATACAGAAATTACAACCCTTTCTCCATCACAGGGAGTCTCATCCTCATGAGATCCAACGATAGGTAGATGGATGGATGCGAATAGCGAATGCTCTGTGTTGTGCTATGCTCCTTGATTATGGTTATTCTGGTGGAGGTGATGGGGGGATGGTGGGTGCTGGTGGGATGCAGCAATTCAAACCAGGATAGGTTTAGGTACCTACAAATGAATAGCGCGCACAATTTCGAGCTTATATTCGTCCTCGCCGTCGACATCGGCATCGTCGTCGTCGTCCTGTTGCAGTTCTTTCAACTGCATTCAGTTGTGGCGGCAACGATGGGGTAGCTGGGTGGATGGATAATGAGAAGCATGGGCACAAGAGAAGATAAACTGCACAGCGGAAGTTGCTAAAATAAAATTGTGTTCGCCTTAGTTGGTTTTTGCTTCCATTTTTTATTCGTTTCTTATACATTATATTTTTTTTTTATTGCGACTGTTTCTATACAATAGTTCAACATTCCAGCTTCAGTTGAGTATTGGTGCAGTAAAGGATTTGTTATATTAAAGGCCTTAATTAAATATTACATATTTTTTAAGTCCTTCATTTTAAAATTCTTGCATACAAATTTTGAAATTAATAAATGATTGACTTTAAAACACGATAGCTTTTAAGATAGAAATAAATTGTTAAAAGCTGAACTAAATTTTAGATGTTTCTGCTTAAAGTACAAAAAGAACGTTTTACTTGAATTTATTTTGGTATCAGGAGAAATAAATGAATTTTTGAAAAATTGTTCGCCTTATATTATCAAAAAATTCTTGTGTATCTAATTTAAGTTCCCAAAAAGTAAGAGGGCACCAAAGTTTTCAAAAATCAATTTTTTGTTTTAGCCTGACAAAAAAATATGAAAGCTCTAAATCTTGTTTCCATTTATTTCTAGTCAGTGTGCGAATTAGATTAAAATCGCTTTTAATTTCATCCGAAGATAAAGTTTTGGCAGTTTTTTTTTTAATGCGTTTTTATTCATCATACTTTATAATTTACTAGCCAATTCAACATCAATAACTTACAACTAACTTACTGACCCCGATTCAGGTACTCTATGTTAAACTTAATACATAATTCAATGCTAATGTTTTTCGGCCTAAAAACGAAATTAAGACTTAAATTAAAGTTGGTTTTATTTTTTAACGAGAAGAATTTAAAAAAAAAACTTGGTTTCTATGTAGATTTTATTTTTACATAAAACTAGCTGACCCGACAGAAGCAGTCCTGTCTTAGCTATGAACTGGAATACATAATTAAAAAAAATGTGTATACCTACTTCTAGATAATTTACCATCAGGTGAAGAAGAAAATAAACAAATGTTAGGACCCGTAAAAAAAAAATTAGCCAAACGTGTTACACACTGATAAATTTTTATATTTCCATTTTTTTTGGGACCTTTTAGTCTATTACATTTGGATATGAGAAGAAAGAGAGAGGTGAAAAAATCCTCTTTATTATTCTTTGGCTGTTTTTAGTACCTTTGTATACAGACCCTTTAAAATAAATAATACAAAATAAGAATTAGAAGGGTCACTGTGGCGTATACGTACTTTTTTATTAGCATATATTAGTTAGATTTAAAAATCTGCACATCACAGCTTTAGAGTTTATTTTTTTAAATTAGCTATATTTTGAATAACAAACCACTCTTAAGCAAAAATAAGTCTTAAGTCTCTGAGTTAAGGCAGAGTTTGTTGTTTAAAAAAAATTGAAATAGATTGCGAATTTTATTCCACTAAAAAAAATTTTTTTTTTGGATTTTAATCATTGGCGAAGAGGTCAAATTTTTTACAAAATTTTTATATGATGAGCTTTTCTTATTACCACAAGTACTTATATGAAACTATACACATATGAAGAACTACCTGAAATTCTTCATCAGCAGAAACAAATAAGTTCAACTATGAAATAGATTCCCAAAACTGGGGACTTATTTCACGATATTCAATTGCGTTATGGGGACGCTCGTGGCACATGTGAAAGTAGATAACTATTCATATGTGTATACTTTTTTTCTTTAATTCATAAACATTAAAATAAATTGAAAAATCTGGGTGTAGGTAGTAAAACATATATTTTTGACTCTATGAGGATTAATTTCACCTTAAAAAAAAAAAAACAATTTGGGGAGATTTTCATTTTTTGTTTGGGGAGCTATTATCCCAATAAAAGAAGAAAAAAATAAAATTTTTAAAGAAAACAAAAATAATCACCTTTTTTTTTTTAACTAAATTATTTTTTTTTTTTTATTTTTTTTATTAAAAACAAAATTAACTCACGAGTCTAACTCAGATCGTCGGCGGCGCGGCAGTTGCGTGTCGAAACGACAATTTTGTGAAGACTAACTGCCTGAACAGAATAGAATGACGGAACTGGAGCCGCAGACGGAAGAGCTGTCAAAAAGTGTCGTACGTTCTTTTTTTTACCTGTCCACAATGCAGCTGTACAGCTTTGAATGTATTTTGAAGAAAAACAATAGCCACAACTAATAGCCATACTAATAGCCACAATATTTTTTTCCGACCCAAAAAGTTGTTTTTTTTTTTCTTCATACAAATTGAAACGTCAAAAGTGTCGTACATGAAAAGTTAAAAGTTGGTGAACTCTTCCGTCTGCGTCTGCAGCTCCATATGCGGCTACGTTCCGTTGTGTTCGCAACATTGAATTTGCGTGTATTCAATATTTTGACAGCTATTCCAGCTCCGGCTCTAGTTACGTCTCCGTCATCATTTTATTCAGCCAGTAAAGGTCATAACTGTTGACAAAAACAATATAATAGAGATCTTAAGGACCACGGAAGAATTATAAAATATTAATAAAATTGATCTTAATTTTTTGAAACTAAGACTCGTACAAAAACATTATAATTAAACTTAAATACTGCTTAGTTCTCTGCTGAGAACCTCAAACTCATTATTGGAGGTTGAATTCTCAAAGAATTGGAATAATTCTAATATTAATTAGGGAAGATATGTAAGAAAATCAATCAATTTATCTTTAAACCCACCAACATAAATTTTTCCAAATTAACAAACATTTTTGAAATACAAAGATCGGCTGACTTCCTTAAAATGTGTTTAAGGCTTTAGTTCGCAACAAATACATCACAAAATTATATCTGAATGAATCACAATGCAGAAAATACTAGCTCGGTTATATCTGTCATTCTCCTCTGGTTTCATGGCTTCTTTGTTAATCTAGATAGGGGCTCTAGCTACGTCAAAATGGACGGGGCTCTTGGGTCGATGCGGATGGTATGTGGTGGGTATCCGCTACTCTTCTGTTCATAAACTGTTTGGAGAAGAATCCTCTAAAGTTTGTCTGTAGGATGTTATGTTTGTGTAAGTATGTTGAAGGATAGTAAAATGACATGGTGGTGAGAAAAAAAAAACAAAACAGTAACAGTTCGTAAAGCCAAGGACCGGAACTTGAATAGAGTAGGTAGTAAGCAGTAGGTAGGTACTAGAGCTATCATGTGTGTGCTTGGTATTTGTTTTTGTATCGTTTTTAGGGATATTTTTGTGGATGTTTCAGGATATTTGGAGCATGTAATTTAATTGCACTTAGAAAAAAGGGGAAGGTACCAATGAAAACAAAAACAAACAAACAAACAAAAAAAAAAGGGAAACAAACTGCAAAATATCTCAAACTAACTAAAAAGAAAACTTAAATTATGATGTCCACAAAGGTTTTGTAAATTTGTGTGATTTATGTAGGTTTTAGTCTTTTATGGTATCGTTTGCAACTTAGGGGATATTTAATGGTTTATTTTCAGTTTTAAATTACTTAAGTTAACAACAGATGATGCTTTTACTTTAAGGACATTCAAATCAAAACCTTACCTACATATTTGCGTATTTTGTCTGATTGTTCAGTAAAAAAAATTTTAAATTTTGCATTTTATTTCAAACTACTATCTTACCGATGAGCTACAAACAATTTTAACCAAATATGAGAACACAATAATGTTAAAAGTTTCAAATCTTTAACTCATCAGTTAGGTATTTTAAAGTTAATTGCAAAATTTAACAGACAGAAACTAAAAAGTAGACAATATTAATTATACCTATACCTAGGAAAATTAAAATGTTAAATAAAACTAAAAACAATAAAATAATTTTTCCAAGCCCAACAGATTTAAAACTGCAGTCCAAAGGAATACAGGAAGAAAGAAGCATGCATGCGAGTTTTTTTTTAATCTAAATCGATTCAAAAAATAAGCTGGTGCTTACCTTTTTTTTCTAATCTTTTTTTTTTTTTTAATTTTGGATAGTTTTTTTTTTAATTTTTATTTTTAAATTTTTGGAGACAAATTGGAAAATTTATTTTTTTTGAAGTTTTTAGATTTGTTGAAAGGAGATAGTTTTTAAAAATATGTATCTTTAAATATAACAGTTTACGATGTTAGAGAAGACGAAAAAGGGGATCTCGCAATTCTTTCCGTCTATCTGCCTGTATGTATATCTCTCTGTGTGTTTGCCTATACCCTGAAACCAAGGGTCGATTTTATTTAAACTTTGTATCTATCGTTTTTTTTTAGATGTTCCCTCGACACTTTTTTCATTTTCTAGTACCAAAAGTAACGGTACCTGCCACATAATTCTTTAGCATTTTTGGAAAATCTTATTTTTCTCAAAAATGGCTCAACAGATTTTTCAAAAAAAAAATCAAAAAATTTCATTAGGTATAAGCTACCTTTTAGCGAAATTTTGTTTTTTCGAAAAATGGTTTTAAATGGTACATCCCATAGAACCATTTTTTTTTCGATTTTCTGGAAAATGAGTTAGCTGATTTTGATAATTCTGTTATGGAGAATCTTCTGAAAAGATCAAATAGTAATTTATATACCAAAATTTACATAACTTCGAAAACGACTCGGTTGATTTTTACCAAACTCAGTACTGAGCGGTTTTTTAACATTATCTAAAATATTTTTAATAGGTAGTTTTTTTTTTTGTCGAAATTATTTTGGATTTTGGATTTTAAAAAAATTTCAAATACCTATATTTTTTTTTTTGAAAATTCGATATTTCAAAAACGGGTAGATGATTTTTTTCGAATTTTAATTTTTTACATTAATAAATATTTAAAAATGGTGTACATACCAATTTTTTTTTTATAAAATTTTATATGCATAATAAAAAATAATTTTTAAAAAACCGCTCCTACAATTTTGAATTTTTTTTTCTCCAAAACTAAAATTAAAAAAAAAAAAATCAAATGTACATTTTTTAGCTCTTAAAATAATTTTAAAAAATATTTTTAATAAATTAATCTCGAATTGTTTTGATTTTTAATAATTTTTCAATTTTAACTCTAAGTTTCGTGTAAATATAATTTTATTTTTATGTGCAGTGTGCTATAGTGTTCATTTTTGTATACTCACAAAATACTACCTTCAATTTAAAACTTATAAAACACTCAATTTTTAAAATTTGGAAAAAAAATGTTTACTACAAGAACAAGTTCCAGTCGTGCATTTTATCTATTTGCCGATAGCGGTTTACCCGCAATTTATTACCCATTCGTTGGCATTTATGCTTGTTTTTTTTTTAGTTTGTTATTACATATTTTTTTGTACAAAAACAAGTGATTAATTAAAATTTTTGATTTTTATTGTGAAAGTCCAATTTATCTTCTAAAACACAATTGGCATATACAAAAAAAAAAAGTACATTTGAAATTACAAAATAAAAATTCAAGAAAATTTAAATACATATTTGTGTATTTAATTTTGTCTAAATGGCAACTCTCGTGGACTCAAATTTTCAGTCTCATTGCTCACTCACTCTGCAACATGACAATATTATACCAACAAGAGACAAACAAACAAACAAATAAAATTATACATCATACAACAAACATAGGATATACCTACACTTTGTGATAAAGCTGATATTTAAATCCAATACCTGCCAAAGCAATGCCAGCTGCCACTTTACTTTCCTCTCTTAAAATTTGACTCTCTTCTTCTCTCTTTAATTAAAAAAAATGTATACATATTAGGAATGAATTCACATTTATCCAAATACACATACAAGTTGAGCCCTATTCATATACTATGAATAGTATAGAATGGAAGACAAAATAAATTTACAATAAAAAGAGAAAATACAATACAAAAGTTCTTAAAATCATGTCACAATAAAAGAGAAAAAAAATACACCTTTGTGGTTGTTTCACAGCTTTGGTTTAATGTTTTTCATTTAATTCACTTTGTTCTTATTTAAACCACAATTTTTGTCGGTTGATCAGCTAAACAGTGATGTGTTGAGATAAGATGATTGGCTTGTTTCTAATACTTTTTAAAAACGATACCTTTCTAAGTGTTACCATTTATAGTTTTTTTGTAAATAGGTAGGTACATTTCATTAAAAAATTAAAAAAAAAAAAATATATTGTTTAATTAATAAAATAATTAAAGTGAAAGTTCAATTAAATTTATTATTTAAAAAAAAAAAAGTATTGAATTTTTAATGTTATACTTGCTAAAAAAAAATTTAAAATTAAATAAAAATAAAAAACAAATTTAAATAAAAAAAATATTTTCTTTTATTATTTTCTACAATATATTAGCGAATCAAAATAAATGCTTTACAATCTAACATTTTGATTATAACTTTTGCGGCATAACTTTTTCCTCATGCATTCAAAAAGAAAGAAAAAGATTTGTCAGACTGAATTATTTTGTTTTTTTGTCAAACGATGAAAAAGGGAATTTTTTACCAAGGTAAAAGAAGATAATTTCAATTTGTGAAATTATTTCTCTTTTGAGAATTTGCACAAAATTAATTTTAAATATTGTGTTAGATTGACGGAAAAAAAATTAGTTCATCTAAAGATTCGGAAATCTGAATTCGAGTTAATCTCGTTTAAGTGGTCAGTGCGAAGGTAGGAACTATTAACCTTATAATAATTACTGCGAGTTTTTTAATAACATTTTTCACACATTTTAATTGGCCATTGAGAACGATTCAAGTTTGAGGGCATATCGTTTAGCTAAAAACAATTTTAAGGATCTTTTTTGATTTGAAAATGTCCACATTTTGTATCTAATGAAGGAGATCTAAGTTGCCTGTGTCAATCAAACAAATATATCAAAATTCATGTTTTCCATAAACAAATATAAACTATTCCTCAAAGACTTCTGGCATAAAAAAAAAATTATTCTTCCTTCTAGAATATGTTTTCATGCCCAAACTTTCTGAAAATTTTCTCTCTGAATTAAAACTTTTTAAAATAAATTAAGGCATTTCTGTACTACAAAATCAAATTGAAACATAAAACATATATGTAAATTGAAAAATATATTCGTTTCATAAATAAAGTGTAGATATTTTTAAACATCTGCTTCTTTATAATTATTCATATCTATTTATCCATGGCAACTTGTTAGGCACCTATAAATGCCAACATTCTTGAAATGCTATAAATAACTGTTCTCATTAACATTTCATTTATACTTCATACTAAAAATTAATCAAATATGTCAACAAAGTTGTTAAATTCAAATAAATAAATTGGCAACCTTTAGTTTCATGAATGAAAACAAAAAAAAAAAAAAATACAAACAAAAAAATCACTCATACGCCACCGATATCCAATAAAAAAATGATTATCTTCACGCAAAACAAAATGCTACTAAGTTATAGGTAATGCTCCCCAATACCAGTGTTCACTTATGTGATATTTTATGCTCCGTTAATAAAATTTAATCGGCAAAGAAGACGGAATATGACAACAATAAGAAAACACAAACAAAAAAAAAAACCAAAAGAGCAACCAGAAACAAACAAAAAACTGTAAAAAATTGAAAAAAGAGCTGAGAATAAAAGAAAAATATTAATTCATTTAAAGATTTAAAACGTTGATAGAGAGAGGTGAAATGCGAAGAGCCAGAGGTATCCACAAATAGCGTTAAAAATAAATAATTCTCCTCCACCACGAATGAAATAACCATTTTTCCCATCACATAAAAGCCAGCTCCTCTTCGAATTGTGTATGCAGCGAAATCAAAAAATTTGCTTTATGTGTGCACGGTGATGTGGAAAGGGCAACAAAACAGTAAATAAAATGAGCATTACGAAACTAGTTCAAAGAGTAAAGTGGAATGGAAGTGATGAAAATGTATTAAAAACGCCACCCGAACCCGACCCAGCCTAAGGCCCATCGGCAACGGGTGAAAAAGATGAGAGCAATCTGCTTGTACAGAGGACACATACTGTTAAATGTTTGAAAAACTGTATCTATGCACCTGTGAACAAAGTATGAGATGGAATCATGGATACAATTTGTTCTAGGTATTTGTGGATTTCATTTCACTTCACATTATATTCATCAGTTTTACTCCTACTCTCTTACGCGATAGTCAATGATTGGTGGCGGTGACGGAGGAGAAGATTTGAGATTTCATGTGACTGGGAACGATAAGTTGAATGCTTTAGCAAAGTATGGCGATAATCGAACCAAGTGCACACCACTACCATGTTTTATGAGGCTCTTTAACCCCACAGCACAAGTTTGTGCCTTTTAAAGTTAGGGTTGCCAACACTTCTTTATAATTTTATTATTTTTAATTTCAGAAATACAAATTGCATAAAATCGCTAATCTTAGGATATGCATCTTTTCAACTCTTATATTATTTTACCCTGCAAGGTTTTGAACGAAATTTTGGGATAACATTTTGGTCGCAAATTGAAAGTAATAAGTTTTTGAACCCTTCTTGTCTCTGTCATGTTAATTGGATAAATGCAAGATAGAATTTAAGACTTGTCAACAAAATTATGGCAACTCTGTATAGAGAGGTTGAATAGGTTGCTTGTTGCCGTTGTTGGTTGTCTACGTTCTACGTCTACTCTACACGCTAAAACATTACACTACCTGCAGTTGTTTACACATGCTGTGCAATGACTGCTCAGTTTCATAGTCTCGCACAGTTTACGTTTGACATTCATGCTGACCAGTTAGGTGTGTGGTAGGTTTCATGTGTCAAAGCGAGCTTAATTGAGCGATATTTTTTTTTTTTTTTTTTTTTTGAGAGCACAGGGGGTGTGGGAAAGGTAGATAAATATATAGGTACATATTTATATATTAAATATATGGCAGTTGAAAGGGTGATGGTGGGTAAACTGGTGGTGGGATCAAGCGCTCAAAGATTTTATTATTTTTTTGTTGTGCGAGAGCGATTCAATTTGCTGTCATGTTTAAATGTGCATTCATATAATGCAAGTATGTAGGTACAGTACATATGGGAAGATTTCATTTCTTTTTTTTTCTGTTTTGTTTTAAATGATTTTTTTTTTTTTTTTTTTTTTGAAATGAATAATTTTTGTTGATGCTAAAAATAGAAAGGCAAACAGAGAGAGAAGAAGAATATTATGATGATTTGGATATATGGATGGGTGAAAGGGACTCTAACAGCTTCTGTTGCAGTTAGTTTAAAGTTGATAATTAAATTAAAATATTCAAATTATTTTGCTGATATTTTTTCATATCAACTTATTTTAACTGGGTATGGGTATGTGTTAAAAAGTAGGATTTTAAATTAGGTACCTACTTTTTTTTTAAATTGATCTAAATTTAAGAATTTTTTATTTTAGACAGGAATACAAAAAATAAAAACTTGTTAGTAAATTGTTTTTAAATCATTTTAATTATTCAAGACATTTTAAGGAAAGGATTTGATAAATTGAACTTTCACTTAACGAAATTTTGATGGTTAAAAAATGTTTTAATTTTTTTTAAATTTATAGGTAATTAAAATGAAATTAGATCAAAACAAATAGATATACCTAGCTACTGACTAAAATAAAATTGTAGGTAACTTGAACCTTATTTGTGATGTAAGTAGGTAGATGGGTAGAAATCTATTTATTTAAACGTAAATGAAAAAAAATATAAAAAATTACGGAAAGTAATAGGCCTGGGTACAATATGTAGGTACCTACTTTGCTTTTAAAATTAGATCTCTATTCTTTTATACAATTTTCATACCGATCTATTTATGTATCTACAAACCTACCTACAATACATAATATTTGTAACAAAATTAAAAAAAAAAAAAGGAATTTTTATAAAAGTTTGGCTTTTAGTAAGTTTCTATTCAAATCACCAATTTTTCGAAATTCAATCTATCTATAAAAATACAATAGAACATCTTGAACTCGTTAGTTTTTGATTGTACAAAAGAGTTGTACATTAAAAAAAAAGACATAGAAAAGTCTAACGAAAGTCTCCATTGATGCCAGCACCTTAATTTTATTAACAAAAAACAGTTAAACCAGAAGGTAACCTATAGTGTTGTCTTGCATTGAAAAGAACAAAAATAAAATTAATTCTCGCATCAAGCCCACACTAGAAATAGTTATTTTTTTGACGCCCTCAAAAAAATTGATTTCAATTTGTAGCCTGTTATTTCTCCTCTATTTTATAGCCTTAATCTTGAAGATCCGGCAATTAAAACCCAAGTTGTGAGCTTCTTTACTCGTTAGGTAATCAAATCGATTATTTTTGGGAGGCTTTTTTTTTATTAAATAACGGGACTCACCCACTATGGTGGTTGATTGTATTTCTCGATTGATCTGAAATTTAAATTCTGATGCCTGTTTTACGGTTAGCACTGTAAAACACTTATATAATTAACGCATATCCATCCACTAGATATTTATGTATGTACATAATATTGGTTAAAAAAAGGCATGGAATGAGTATTCAATATATGAAAATTTTAATAAAATTATTTATGAGATTTAGCCGTGGCGTGATGGTTAGTGCGATGGACTGTCATGCCGGAGGTCTAAGGTTCGATCCCCAGCCTCGCCACCTATTTATTTAAAAGAAAAAACCGCTACTGCCTCTTGCGAGGAATTGACAAATCCTCCAAGAGTATCTTCTGTCACAGAAATGTGCCGCTCGTTAGCCGTTCGGATTCGGCAATAAATTGTAGGTCCCCTCCATTCCTGCAGACACGCACACAGGAATGGTTGAGAGTTGTAAGTCACTAGGCCCTAGTTCTTCATGAGCTGTTGTGCCATCAAATTTATTTTATGAGATTTAATTTAAAAATCGTCTAAGTGTTTTAATAAAAATCAATCTTTAAATTTTTTAACTTTTTAAGAAAAATTTATTGATACGCTAATTTTAAATGCTTCATTATATGTAGATAAAAACAAAATTAAAAAGAAATCATCAACCAAATTTTTAAATAAAAAAATAATTTTATAATTTTCTTTTAAAAATTAAAAACATATTTTTGTAAATTTTTATATGTATAGTTACTTAGTAATATTTAAAACTATTTGAAGCGTGTGTGTACAAAATTTTGATTCATCCAATAAGTTATCAGGAAAACTAAAAAAAAATTTCTCCGAATTCATAACAACATTTTGGCGCTTATAAAAAAAATTACCAAACTCTTATAAGAGCCGTTTCTAATTATAAAATATGTATAAGTTTTGTTAACATTTATGTCGAAGTTGTATGGCACAGTACACAAATCTAAGGTAATATCTTGCGCAGGTTGTCAGAAATTAAAAAATGGTTGCTCAAGTGCTCCCACAAACTTCACTTCACACCGCAATATTAAAAACAACAACAAATATCGAAATCTGACATGTAAATGGGCACTGGATCCACCATTTTTGTAGATGCGCAGAACAGAACAAAAATGAAAACGCTAATGATATTACCTTTAATATATATACGCGTGGTTGTATGGTACCTACCTATATGTTCTTATTTTTATCGCAGAGTTTTTTTTGTCTAGGTAATAAGTAATAAGGTAATAGATATTAAAAAAACCACTGAAAAATTGATCACTCGAAAATAAAAAAACAAAATGCTTCTAGGGAGGATATCCACTATTATTATTTATTTTTTTACTAAACGGTCTCCATAATGATTATGTGTTTACCTATGAATCGGTTTTTTTTATTGAAGACGGCTAAGAAAATTTGTATCGCAGCAGTAGGTAAAAAAAAAACTTACGACCCTCTAAGACCGCTTAATATTTAATTTAAAAAAAAGGACTCACTCATAGGTTGTAAGACTGAAGCCAAACAGACTGATGGTGAGAATTGCGATAGTCCAATATTTTTTCGTTGCCCCTATCATTGCAATATTAAGTGTTTTTTCTATGAATATCTAGGTGTATTTCCATATTGTATAATAGCAGCTTCATATGCAGGTATATGTAGCAAGTTAAAATAATTTTCAAATGTTAAATCTTCAACCAAAATCATTTTTTTCTAAAATAAAATAAAAAGACTAAACTAAAAATCAAAATTATTTTTTGAGAAAATAATTAAGTGCAGGATACGTCGCGTTCGTTGGTGGTGCTAGGCTTTCCCAATAAAACAACAAAAAGCAACATGAGCTTTAATTTTAATAAAACATAATTTCTGTACGTATAGGTATGACATACTTAATTTAATTTCATCTACGTCATTTTATCTACATCTACACACCTCATGAGTCTCTATCCCTTATCCCAAGCCACTGCTTTTTAACTTTAAAATAAAATAATACGATTACTTATCATAATAATCTTTTTGATCCTGACATTTTCAACAAAACCGAAATTAAAAAAAAAATAAATAGATACACATTTAGCTTGGCACCCTTAGCCAAATACCCACAAAAACCCTTCTTCCTCAAGGTTTAGGTAATGCATATTATGTTTGTATTTAAAGGCTTATGAATAAAAGTGAAATAACCACTAATGAAAAGTCGTGCACAAAAATCAACTGCTTTCTTATTCTTATGACTTTTATTGGCTTCATTTTCTCCTTGTTCGTTTAATGTTATTTGTATTTATTCCATAAATTCACCCCTTTCATAGTCAGTGTTATAAAAGTAGGTACATCAGAGAATTTTACGCATTTCAAACTTATGAAAAGGTTCTTGATCCTTCGTGACACACACATCTTTATAACCATTAAATAAAGAGTGATGTGTTCGTTGGTTTCTTTATTAGGGGTTGTTTACAATGCAAACATTTCTACACCTTAAGACAAATGTCAGTCAATTAAAAAAACGAAAACCAGTTTCTCATAACTTCACATAAAAATGTCATCCAAATTCACCTCATCTGCGGCACTGCGCAGCTTTGACCTGTTCTCCTTTCTTAAACTTTTCATAATCACCAAAAGAACAAAAAAAAAAACACACAGGCTTCACACAAAAAACAACAACACTCCAGCAAAATGTGATTTATCGTCTGATTTGTTTCTTATTTGCTAAACACTCACCCATCAAACAATTAATCAACATAAACGTCATCGTTGTTGTCGTCAGTGGGGTATGTCATAGTGTAGTCTTCAGAACATGCCACCGTTAGCAGCCAAAGTTTAACTTGTTGGCAAGATAAACAAGTTTCAATCACAGAAAAAAAAAACAAGTTAACTACATATATGACTATATATCAGCGATAGACTAACAAACTGTCAACACTAACGCCCTCTATGTGTACATAATACTCTTTTTTTTTGTAGGGTAGCTTGAACTGTCAGTGGCAATTAAAACAACATGATCTTTATTTCTTCTGGTCTGAGTTGTTTCACACTTAAAGGAATTTGGCTTAGAAGTATAAATGACACAATGGGTGGCATGGTGAACAACTCAGTGACAGTGAAGTTTATAATAATCCGCCAAAAGGTGAGGCTTTTAAATATTGAAAAATTATTGTAATTGCTGGTCAATAAATTAACAAATCTGGCATTTATCGGTGGTTGAATTAAATCGAGTTAATAATGCCAAAAGTTAAATGCCAAAGTTGAACTTATAATTTGTCTGCATATTTCAAATATACTGAATGTAACAAACGACTTTAAGTGATCGCACATAGCTGTCAAATTTTGTATTTTTTGTTTTTGTTTTGACATTTTGAGATGAACGCGTTGTATATGTAAGGAAAATGTATGCGAGTGTTATTTTTGTAGCGCTTGGTATTTGCAGTGGCGTCACAGTTGGCAGATTTGACGTTAAATCATATACACACCCCCAACTGACAGCGCTCGTGCTAAAATCTATTATACACACACTTATGGGACATTATGAATGATGTGTTAAGTTCTTAGTTTCACGCATTGTTTGTCATTTCGGCATTTAACGATGTGGTGCGTTTAGCCGATAACTCATGTGTGGGAACTCTGAGGAATTAAAAAACAAATCTGAAGCAATGAATGTTTGTAGAAAATAGTGTTGGGACTGATATCAATAACACAAAAGTAGGTATATGAATGATTGAAACCTGGTTAGGAAAATAATATACAAATATGTGTGGATGTTTTCCTGATTATGTACATATCATAGAACTTAGAACATATGAAAATATATTCATGTCGATTATGGAATCCGCAATAGTGAATCCGCAGTGATTCGCAATACCTTGTTCTCTTTTCTTTCTACGTGAAATCGATGAATAGAAAAGTGAGGTAGCCTTAACCTGTTTTTTTTTTTTTTTAATATTTGGAGCATTTTCAAAAATGCTATACCTATATATTTATATGTCAGATATCGTTGTTCTTGTTCTGTTCGAAAAACGCAATGTACCAGGTTTAAAGAAAATCAAGCTATCAGTTAAGCTGTAGCCTAACAAAAGTCAAGTTTGATCAAAATCTAGAGCTCGACTTGTTTAATCTTTGTATGTATGTAGTAGGTACATCGCAAGTAAAAATAAAATTTGAATTCAATTGATAGAAATATGTATGTAATTTTGGGAAGTAAACGAACAGACAGTTGTTTTTATTTAAAATTTTAAATTCAAATTTTTAAAAACTTCATTAAAATTTAAAAAAGAGTGACTTTCTTACTTGATTTAAGAAAATACCGGGTAGGTATAAAATCTTGATCTAAAATCCGATTTTTTTGGAACTGGTATCTACATACCTATACAACGTAAAAATAAAATGTGTATTTCCTATCTAGAAAACAGTAGATCAAACTATACGGTATACACCTGATGTCATGGATTTTTTGTTTGGAGCACTAATTGGTAAAATTTTTAGGTTTAAATTGATGAGTAAAGTTTCTGACTGGTATAATTGAAAAGTCGACTGCATACCTACTTCTCAAATGTCAAATGTCATAATTTTCTAACATATAATTTAATTATTGACTCTCGGTAAGTGGCGCAATGACTGGTATAAATTGATTGAACGTAGGTCCATTTAAAATGAAAATTTAATTTAAAAATTAAAAATTTTGTAATTTTGTATTTGTTTTCTGAGTGGTATAAATTAGTTTTCAAGCATAAATCGAATTATGATTGCAGAGCTTGACAAGCGGAAAAAATGTAGGTGTGTAAGATTGCTAAAAAATGTTTATTCTAACCCTAAATGGTGATACATTCACTTCATTTAATAAAAAGTGAAAGAAAAATGTTATACCAGTTGGATACTCTACTTTTTATGGTTATAAAGCTATGCTTGACTATATAAAAATTTAAAAAAACATCGATTTGTAACACCAATCACTTTCATTATACCAGCATGCGCGTAGTAAGAGGGGGGCAATGCCCCCCCTAGAAAAATTCTTGCCCCCCCCTGGAAAAATCGACAGAACTTAACTTGTGTACTTGTTGGCAGTAACACCTGAGGGAATTTTACCTTGATAAAAAAAGTATTTAGGTATTTAATGACAAACAAATATCAAACCCACATTAATCTAATTGTCCACCTTAGAAAAATCTAAAATTCTTAATATTTGTTTATTTGCTTACCCAAACTACCAATTTTACTTCGAAGTTACAAAAAATTTCAAAGTGCATTTAAATAAAAAAGAATTAAATTAGACCAAAATTGGTAATTTCGGGAACTCAACGAACATCGGACATTAAATTTATATTTTCGCCCTGACATCTAGGAGAAGTTCATGAGTAAAGACAAACAGTAACCAAATATTATAAACAGTACGCTCGTAGAGTATCTAGTTTGGGATAAGTTTGCGCACTTTTGACTTTGAAACCGGATTCAAAGTTTAATTGAAGAAATTTTAATTGGATTGTAAAGATGTCTATATGTTTTGTTTACATATATGTATATATGTATAAACAATTAAAAAATAATCAATATCGACAAATTTATTGGATGAGTGTATAAGCAGTCTATGGCTTAAGGCCGCACAGGGTTTAAAATCAACGCTTTTAAAATTAAATTAAGTTTAAAGCCCAGTTTATATGTAACTATTCTTACAATCCATAAATAAATACTATTTCGGATTAGCCAAAAAAAAAATATTTCAGAGAAACCTAACTACTTTGATAAGTGGAACTTTAACACGTCAAACATTTCAGTTAAATTTAACAATTTAAGTATAAAATTCAAAATTACTGTTATGAATTTCCATACAAGTTCGCATGGGGAATTGAAATTAAGCAGAAATATTTGAAGTTTCATGCGATTTGCATGCGCAGACTTAGTCCTCAAAATGAATGCGCACATTAACCCCAAACGAAGATTTTTTCTATTTTTGCTAAAATTTAAACAAATGAATTATAAAAAGAATGCAATTTTTATTGATTTATTATGCTATATAATGTTTGCATCAAATTCAAACTAAAATTGCATATTTAAAGAAATTATTGGCATATTTCTTTAAATATACAACACGGTTTGAAAATTACGAAAAATTATAAGAAAAGTAAAGTTTTTTTTTAACTGTCTCTCATCAGCACATTATAAATAAAATATCTGCTTAACTACAACTGATATCGAGGGTTGAAAACCTCCTTGATTGTGCATTTTCATAAATTCGAAGTTCACCCCTCGCCCCTTTTTGTTTCGTTGAAGGTATTTGCTTTTTTATGCAATACATTTTGTGTTTTTCTTAAGATCTATAGATAAATAGATCTAAAATATTCCAGCGATTAATTAAACAAATTGGGTGAATAATCAATTTTTTGACTTAAGTTCGATAGTAAATTAGCTTCAACACCGCATAAATGTGGTACTTACATAAAGTACACACAAGCAAACAGAAGATAATGTTGAAAATCCAACAAAAATTTGGTTACGTTTGTACCCCGTGGTACAGCCATGATTTCGAACTTTTGGTCTGCTGGCTGGTTGCCCCCCCTAGGGAAAAACTCTAACTACGCCAATGTATACCAGTCAGACCCACAAAACGACATTCTTCCCGATTTTTTGTTGACTATCAATTTATTTTTGGGAACAGTTTTCTTGTTTTTAAATTGTATTATAACTAAGTTAAAATTTATAATTTCTTAAAAATAAAATACCCCATTTATGCGAGTGTATGTTGAGCAACTCTGCCCTTCTAACAAACGATCTAAGCAAGTTCAACAATAATTGTTTTTATTTAAGTTCAGACCTTTACCAAAATTCAATTTTTTTGCCCAAATTAAGTAAGACTCAAGTGAAACTTGCTTTCAAAAGCATAGTGGATCTGATGGATACTTATTGCAAAGATTTTCTTTTTCACACACCAGAAACTGACTATCAAACCATTTTTACCATTTACACCTCGATGCTTGCAATCATGGGGCCAAGCCCATTTCAGCCTATTCTGCCAATTTTCTGTTTATATGCTTGCACCGTTACTGTTGCCGACGTCAAATTGAATTGAACGTTACTTGCTCCAAAATCAGTTACAAAAAAAAAAACTGTTAAGTATGTTGCGCTGTACTTAAGTTTTAGTATCTATAAGCTATATTCATGTGGTTTGCATTAACATCACTAGACTCTGGGCGCAACAAAATTGTATGCCTTCCTTCTCCTATTGATCAGTTTGAAGTTGGCCTCATTTCGAATCTGGCCGGCTGACAATTGCTAGTTATAATACCACCAGCAACAGCAGCTGCTGTTGACCAGCACCAGCACCAGAGCAGTGCAGGCATAAGCGCAGCGTGGCAAGAACTATGGACATTGCGGTGGAAATCAAAGCAAATTCCATCAATAAGACTTGCGCAGCCAATGAGAAAAAGTGTCTGCTGAAGTCGAAGAAAAATTTGTAGGTATCAACGAAGCCATAGATTATTGTTTTTGGCGGGAAAATATTTGATTTTTAATTTTTAATTTTGTCTTTTTTGGATCACCCTGTTTGTTTTGGAAATACCGACTTCATAATTAGGCTCCAATAGCCAGAGTGTAATAATTTTTCTTTCTTTACCCATAACTCATGACAGAACTCTAATTTTTAATTATTTCTTCGTGGACGTGGTATAGTTTTTTTTTTCCATGTGAGATTCTACCATATTATAAGCCTGCATGGCTTGGGCTATATGGAGATATCGATCTTTTCTTCTTCCTTTAGCTTTTCCATCCCGAAGGGGTGTACCTATCTATCTATATTACATGGAACGAGTA
Organism: Epistrophella euchroma; assembly: GCA_947049315.1. Taxonomy (NCBI): domain Eukaryota; kingdom Metazoa; phylum Arthropoda; class Insecta; order Diptera; family Syrphidae; genus Epistrophella; species Epistrophella euchroma. The sequence continues at coordinate 18,252,757 of OX346247.1, forward strand.
AATGGATGTACGAACTTCAATAGCTACCGAGATGTTGTCATACTGTTCGACTGTCAATCATCCGGAGTCCGAGAATTGTGACTGTCATTGGACAGAGCGGCAAATGAAGTCCGTCGAGGACGCACAATGCTATATACGTGAATTTCAAGTGATGGCTTTCTTGTTCGATTGTCACTCTGTGAAGAGTGTGTTACTCGGTACATTGGCACTGGATATATTCACATCCACACCACCCAATGCACATAGCTTACTAGCTTTTTACTGATTTTTTTGTTTGTGACAAGATATTTTCGTTTTGGCTTGGCACTGAGTTTTAGGTCGTTTTAATTTTTTTATTGTATATTTTTTTTTTTTTGAATTTTATTCTCGCAGTTTTAAGGCCTTGGATGCAAATGGAAGATATGGAACCATGAGTACCATTTTTGATATGTCATATTTTTTGTTATTATAGGTGCTGATGAGTTGATGGCCACATTAAGTAGCTTTTAAGGTTTAATTTTTTTTTTTTATAAAAGTCTGTATTTGTGGTTAACTTTAAATTGCGATTTTATGTACCTACTTACCTATACCTAGTTTCTTCAAAGTTGTACGTTCGTAATAAATAGCAGCCGTGACAATATAATTAAACACAGAATGGCTTGACGTCTTTATAATAAACTAGCCGTCCCGCCCGGCTTCGCACTAGCAGACAAATCTAAGCTTCGTAAAATACTAAAAAAGACAATATAAATAAGTACATATGTACTTATAACAGAAATGTAACTGTATATTATGTGTTCGTTAGGTATTGTCGTGTTTTTATAATATTATAAATATGGAATAGGATAAAAATTAACGGCCATATTATTGACCTTCTTCAAAGCTAGTTTTACGGCAAAACTAGTTCTGTAGGGGTTTTGAGTTTTAAATTTTTCAAAAATAATTACATATTTCGCGTGTTCAAGAAAATGAGATCTCTGATATTTCTCTATTTCAAAGAATGAGCAAGCGAATCCAATTTTTTTTTCAGAGTTTTGACAGCAAAATTGAAAAATTTTCAAGTTAAAACAGAAATAAAAAAATACAGCTTAGTGGTTTGAGCAGTTTTAGCACCTCTTGCATTCAAAAACAGAAATGGAATAAAAAATTGAAGATATAGATGGCCGATTTCATAAAGCTCTTTTAACAATTTAACAGGATTTTAAATCTTTAAATGACGTTTGTTCAACACAAAATACTTACGTCATTTACAAATTTAAAAACCTGTTATTTTTTTTTAATGGAACACGAAACTAGAAAAAAAATAACTATCGGATATCAATTTTCTGTATTTACTCAAATTGTTTTTTACCCTATATACCTTCTTTATTAATTGCTAGTTTTTGAAAAACTCTAGCCCTTTGAGTGATCCTCGAAGTCCATCCTGTGAGTATAAGGCCTGAGTTCCAAAATATAAACAAAAATGTTTTGATGCGGTAGTAACACATTTTTCATACGCATTAGCAACGCAACTTGATGCTTTGTAAAAATAAATTTACTTTGCATAAGTTTCGGAACGAATTTTATACATAATTAATTAATTATATTAAATTTTGAATACCTAAATTAATATTTTGCATGATTTGTCAACAGCGATTTGTCAGCGAAAGATACATTTAAAAAAAATGAATAAAATGGCACAATTATCCTAACCTATTGACCAATTTTATACTTTTCACTGAAAATATCCCAAAAATAAAATATGTAAAATTTTCATAATTCCATTTTAATTTCGGGACATTTGTAACCTATCACATGCGGTTATAAAAGAGAAAGGTGAAAAATCCACTTTATAGATCTTTATGCCTGTTTTTGGTACATTTGTATAACTTTACAGACCCTTTAATATAAATAATACAAACTAAGCATTAGCGGAGTCACTGTGGCGTATACGTACTTTTTTATCAGCATATATTAGTTAGATTTAAAAATTGTACATCACAGCTTTACAGTTTGTCACATTAAATTTGAAAAAAAAAACAACAATAGTTTGCGCAATATAGGCCTTGTTTCGGCGAATAATTTCAACCATTTGGCATATTCAGTATATACAGTGAAAGCTCCTTTTGCGGACAACTCCCTTTAGGCGGACAAATTCTCACGACCGAGGATCTTGTTCACGAGCGTATGTACTGTACATACGTACCAAACACACTACACACACAATGGATTCGGAACTAAGAGACCTCAAAACGTAGAGAAATTTCAAAATTTTGCGATTCTACAAATCGGCTCTACTCAAAACCGATTGATTCTGCGATCAAAGTTAGAGAAAAAAGTAAAATCTAATTTCAAATTAAAACCTAATGTATGTATTAAATTAAACAATTTTTTTCTGAAAGCACTTAGGTGATAAACCAAAAAGGTCGAAAAAAATCTTCCATTTGAATTTAATTAAATACAGTCCACTAAAACAATAACAAAAATAATTTTCTTTTGTTTTTGTTAATTCTCTTCTTCATAAACCAAAATCAATATCTATTTTTATTGAAGCAAAAAGGCAAATGTACTCCTTTTTACAAAATAAATCTACTATTTTATTCAAGTCTTAATTATGTTAATGATTTTAGGAAATATTCAACTCAAATATTTTGTTATCAAATTTAAGTGCATCCCTTCAAACCCAAGTGTTAATATTTTTCCTAACAAAAACAAACATTTTAATTTGGTACAAAATCACACTAATCAACTGCCTTAAGAATCTCTTAAACGTTCCGACTTGAAAAATAAAAAAAACAAAAAATATTTCACCGAAATACGAAAACACAAAAATTCAAATCACATGGATAAGCTCAAACTAAAACAAACAAAAAATGCCGCAATTCATCCACCTCCTTCGATTTAGCAATGGAAAATACCAAATAAAACAAAAATTAACTACCAAATCAAATTCTAAAAATATTCAATAAAATCTTTGACTGTTGAAAGTATTTTCTTGTTTTTTTTTTTTTTTATTTTTTTTTTCTAAGTTCTATTTCTAAATTGAATTTATACACCTATGTAGTAGCGCAGCTATAGACTTTACTTCAAAAACAAAACAAAAAATAACAAACGAATCGAAAATTATTAAAACAACAAACAAGTGAATAAATCGCAAGTGCTAAATTATGTACCAGGAAAGATGCCCACGGCAAAGTTAGAAAAATATTTTCCCTCGATCCGGCGCAATTACATTCGCATTGCCATTTCTCATATAGTCGAAGTGTTCATGGGTTGAATTTGAAACTCAGTCAGACAAATTTATATAAATGTATGTATGATTGGATGTAGGAAAAAATGAGCTTCAAATAAGAATTCTATTTTTTTTCTCAGTTCATGGTGCTAAATGATATGAAGATACAAAACGGTATTATTAAAATAATCAACGGGATGAGGAACATAATATTTGGCATTTAGTCCGAAAGTTCCCAATTCTTCTATTATGGAATATTTTAAATTAATTCATTTTGTAAACATTAAAAAAAAGGTTTGGTTAAGTAATAATACTGGCGCCAACAGTTTGGGCAATAATTTCAAGGGAAAACAAAATCTGATTCAGTTTTCTAGAAATTTCAACGTTAATTTTTGAGACTTTTAAGAAACGTACGGCGCGGCGCAAACGTGAAAGGTACCTTTCTGAATTGATAATGCATTAATTTATAGAATATATTAATGCATAATTTTTAAAATGTTTCTAAAGAAGAATAATCAAAGGTTTTTAGGTGGTTTTCACTCTTGAACTGAATAAAATTCATGACTGGAAAAGAACTTGCTCTTGTGGTTCAAGTAGTGGCTTAGAATTTCAAAATAAGAAAAAAAATATTTTTTTATCATTAAAATGGTAAAGAAGAATGAAAATAAATGAAACAAATTCTGTAAATTGCTAAATCAACTCCTAAGAATATTTCAATCTCAAAATAGAGTGTCTAAATTTAAAAAAAAAAATCATTGCAGGTTTTCTTAAAAAATAATTTTACATATCTGCATATAAAAATTATTTGAATTGGTTGAATTTAAAACATTTTTTGGGGGAGAGTACGATAACTCAGGCGCTGCAAAATAATAACGGATTTTTATAGAGAGGTTTAAAACAAGCATTTTTTACTATGGGAGGGGTGAGCGGGTCTACCTCGACCCATTTAGAAGGTGGGGCAATTTTAGACAAAAATGACTTTAAAAAAAAATTATTAAAAACAACGGCAACACTTACAATGAAGTTCTATAGGTACTGGGTTAAAAAGCCAAAAATCTGTACTTAAATCCTATATTTAAACGAAATAATTTAAGGCAATAGTTTTAAAAAAAATCGCATGCAAACTCAAATTTTTTTCAAAATTGTGAAATAAAGTGCTGAATTGGCTTTCTGAAGTCAATTTTGAATCGAACACAAAGAACCGAATGGTTTTATTTTTACTCGTTTTTGAGAAAATTGATTTCCAATTTTATGAGATTTTTGTTTTTTGTTGTTGCTTACATATTATAGAGTGCTAGCGCCCGGCATTACGGCGTATAAACAGTTAGGTATGTAATTTAATGGAATTTAAATATAGATTTCTGGCTTCCAAACCCAATATAGTACTTCATTGTTAGTGTTGCCGTTGGTTTTTAATAATTTTTTGTCATCATAATTTTCTAGAATTGGCCCTACCTCCTAAACGTGGAGATAGACCCCCCTCCCATAGTAAAAAAATGCTTGTTCTTCACCCCTCTGCAAATAACCGTTATCAATTTTTGGCGTCTGAGTTACTGTAGATCGTACTCGTGCCAAAATTATTATTTAAAATCTAATGAACCATTTTTGATAAAAATAAGACTTTTCTAACAGCTTAAAATTTGTATGGTAGCAAGAACAAAAAGAAAACAAATTTTCATACGGATATGGAAAGCTTTATAGCGAAACAAAACAATACCTAATTGGTGGATTTAAAACTTCAAATAAGAGATTGTTGTCGAATTTAAGAGTTGCAGCAACATCGATCATTAGGACACAATAACATTTATTTTTAATTCGAAAAAGCAACAAAAAAAATTAATATTTAGATAAAATAAAAGATTGACCACAAACCACAAGGCTACAACTAAATTTCACATTTTTGACTAAATCTCCCAATTTTAAAATTTCACAATGCAAAGTAAAAGTTTTCACATATTTCACTGATTATTATCAACCTTTATCTAATAAAAAATCAAAGTATTGCATAAAGAAGAATGTGGGATCCAATAGAAGTTGAAAATAAAAAAACTTAAATTGTAAAATTTGCAGTCAATTTTACCCAACAAAAATAAAAGTTTATCTAGTGAAATACGACTACTTTAAGTAGGTTTTACTGTGAACTCATAATTTTCACCTCAATTAAAAAATCGCCAACACATCATATTGATTTTTTTACGAAAATATTTAATGCGAAATATTCATGTACATCATTACTCATCACTCTCAATTCGACCAAACTATAAACCAGGCCTTGTACGAGTATGCTTTCTCCAAATGGCAACCATACAAATTGCATTCCTCTCTTATAACACAGCATTATGCTTGCTCAAACAAAAACAACTACAAGCTTGAAGAATTTCAAAATTCAGGTCATTTTGAATGATCATTGCGAATAGAATTAAATACGCCTTCCTCCATAATGTCCATCAGATCAACATAATTATGCCAACAATAAACTCTCTAGCAGCGTACTCGTATACAAAAGGAAAACCTCCTCGTCAAAGAATCACAATATTTACCAGATCCATCATCTGAGCAAAATGGACCAAACAACTCTCTGAAAGAGCAAATCTTTTACAACTCGCCACAATCCATTCGATTCAATTATAATAATTCAACCAATAAACCAGGCAACCAAATTAAAAGCAAATAAAGAATCCGCAAGAACAGCAAAATAAAGAGAAATAAATCTAATAACAAGAAAAAAGACAATTGGAATGCAAATAGCTCGACGACGGATCTGAATTCGAGAATCCGAAACGAGAAAAGCTCGCATGGGTTCGTTCCTCTGTGTGCTAAGTGAGCAGAAAACGAGACTAATTCGATCCGACACATCTTGTGCGCCGCCGCCGTCACCGCCACTGCTGCCACTGCGCCCAACCAACTATATAGCGGTGTGTTCTCGAAACCGCCAAAGCAGGTTTTCCCAATCATCCCATTACCCGCCCGACCGTCCGGCTCTCACCTTTTGGCCATTTTCAATTGTTGACTCTGCACTGCGTTGCGTACGCAGCCACTGGCAACAACAACAACATCGAAAACTGTATTACGGTACAAAGGCATTCTCTAGCTCTAGCCCAAGAATAAGAAACAAGCCCTCATAGTTCACTGACATTGTTCTACTTTCGGTTCGGTTCAGTTATGTTGAACCTGTCAAAAATGTTCTTCTACAATACGAACCAAACATTGGGCCGGCCGGTCGGGTCGGTCGGTGCGAGATGCTGGTCGAGTTAGTCTCGGTCGGTTCTATTGGTTCATAACAACTAACGACCGAAGACCACCGCCAATTCATTCATCCACTACCATTGAGGCCATTCATACTAAATGTTTCGGCTTTAAAGGGGCTTGAGGGCACTTGAGGAGGTGAACAAGCTGGCCACCAGGGGGGTTGGGAATTGTGGGTATCGTAATAATATAGAATGAGGTGAGTATATGGAGTTCAATTTAAGTCGAGTGCCATGAGGTGTGGAACGAAGCCAAACATAATGTTCAGGACCAAGAGAGTGGTATTAAGCAGCGGCACGCCATCGCTCCGCGGTAAGACCTCTTTTCAAGCTTAAGTAGGCTCTTTCACTTCTAATGCTTTGTAGAATTTTATCAAGTCGTCATAGTTCAGTCGAATGGCATAATATATCATCGTTTTGGGTTTTTGTGGAGTAGCAAAGCAACATAACGTGCGCGCACTTGAAACGGATAATTGGAAGTGTGTTTAAGTAGTTGCTGGTTACTATAATTGGTATTATTGAATTTGAGTTAGTACGAAAAGATTGTTAGTGGTTAATTCGGGAGTCAAAATCATTTAAGAACTTTTGAAAGGTTTTGAAATTATGCTATTAAGACAGCGCAGCTTATACACGTTTAATGAAGATTTAAAATTTAGAAACAGATGAAAAACTTGACGACAATAGAAAGTCTTTACTGGATGCATTAGAAGAATTGCTTTAGAGAAAAATTCACAACTAGGCTAAGGTACCAGCTGGGATGGAGTATTCGACGTAACTATAAGACCTGTCGATTACACGAGTAAAATCAAGTAGTCTACATGGATTTGTCGAAAATTTAAAAACTATTTTTCATAGCAATTAAATCAAGAAAAAAAAATAAACTACAATGGATTTTAGCTATAAGGAGGGTTCACATTCAACGATGTGTCGACGACCGACCCGAGTCGTTTTGCTAGCGTTCACATTCTACGACCGTTTCACCGACTTTAATTGAAAACTAAATTTCAATAACCAAACATTACGCGTATTTAATTTTTTACACCAATATTACCGCACTATTTTTAATTTTTTACGTTTCCTTTTTATTGTTTAACTTCGATTTCAACGCGTGCTAATTAAATCTTACATACAAAATATGAAAAAGCTAAACAATTTAAAAGTCCTAACTGCTCTTATGTGAACACAAAAAAAAACTCAACAATCAGTGGCAATTTGGAAAAGTTAGAGCCACTTAAAGAAACAAGATTAAAAATCATAAAAACCGTTTTAAGCCGAAAAGGAAGTGAAAACGAGAAGATTACCTCTTAAATTTTTCGACTTAAAATTACCTCAGGAACTCATGGTTTTCGTCTGCATCGCTGACAGCAGGAAACCCTGTATCTCTTGTAATTTAAACACTTGCCAAAATTGGTACTATGTAATTAGAACTTTTCTGTTGTTGCTTTTTAAAGTAAATTTGGTGGCACAACAGTTCATGAAGAACCAGGGCCTAGGGGCTTACAACTCTGTGACTGTGTGCGTGTCTGCAGGAATGGAGGGGCCGTACAGTTTATTGCCGAATTCGAACGGCCAAGATGAGCGGCACTTCTCAATAACAAGAGATACTCTTGGAGGATTTGATACCCGGAAGAGGAGCTTGTAGCCCTGAAAAACATTTTTTGTTTTTAGGTGGCAGAGGCTGGAAATCGAATCCAGACTTCTGGCGTAATAGTCCAAAATTAGGGAAAACTGTTTCTAAGAAAAAGACGCATCGATCCAGTTTAGTAGGCTGCGGATTTAATTTTTTTGCGACAAAAATTTTGTTCCAGACATTTTTGGGCAGATTTTAAAGACATGGATTTAACGACTAAAATGCATTTGGAAGAATGGTTGGCAAGAAAAACGCAAACCCTTGTTGCAATGGATGGGCACAAAATTCAACCATTGGTTATGAGAAAGTCAACTAACCCAAGATTATTCAAAAACTTTCACTATCCTCTTATATACAAGGCTACTAAGACTACATACATACATACATACATTTATGATAAAAGAGATTTTTTTAAATTGTTTTCATCAAGTTTTCGTTTCTTCAGCTTTTAATAATTTGACTTAAAACCACTTTACTCTGCCTTTTCAATTAGGTAAGGTCTCTAAGGCCAGGCGCGCACATGCAACTAAACAGTTTGGTTTCGATTTTGAGTACTATAGAATTATATGAGAGTCCGCGCACATAAACCGGCGCGCACTCTTATATAAGCCCATTGTGCTCAAAATCGAAACCAAACTATTTCGTTGCATGTGCGCGCCTGGCCTAACAGTTCGAATTACAGAGGTCCTACTGTTTCAGAATCAGTAAAAAATATCACTTTGTGTTTTTCATTACTTTTTCAAACATTTAGGAGTTTTCGAAACAAATAATTACCTACTCGAAAAGGTACACTACAGTTATTTTTTAAATTCATTTGTATATTTTCAAAAAACTTTTATAGCTATCTTAAAGCTACATAAAAGTTTATAGAACCAGAATCCTTATCATTATTAAAAACAAATTAATGGCCAATTTGTTCACACTCCATTCAAAACTGGGTTTTGTCGTTTTAAAACCGCTTAAAATGTAACCTCCATTAAGGCTTAAAATACCTCTTAAAAAAGGTATTTTGTCGTTTTAGGCTAACATGGGATTTAAATTAAATTAACGGTCAGTTGATGTAGACATCCACAGCTAAAAACGCTTAATGTTACTTAATAAATTAAATTTTATAAAATATACAAATTTTCTAATTTTAATTGTGTATTTAGATTTAATGGAGAGTGAATAAACTGTCCCTAAAACTTTTTGTGATGGCTTATTAGTTCTTTTTCTTATTTTTATTATATCCAGACGCGACGCGACATTTTGTTCAGATAATAAATTGGAGATATCATACAAATATTAAAATAGTTTTTGTTAAAAGAAAGATTTAAAATCTTTTCACAACACAATAGCTGAATTGAATTACCAAGCCCGAACTGCAGTTTTTCATTTATTTACTTAACTGACATTTGTTACGCGGATTTTTTTTATTTTCAACACAATTTTATTAACTGAATTTTATTTTTGAATTTTAAAATAATTTAATTGTAACAAAAAAGAACTTAACTTTGATGTTAAAGTGCTAATGACTTAAGAGTGGTGCCGCAGAGTCGTTATTTTTTTTTTTATAGGAAATCGCCCCAGCTACAAGATTGAGGAACAAAATTTTGGACCCAATAGCGGTCATTGGATTGATGAGGAACTCTCTCAGTTTTTAAAGAGTCCCATTACCAACGGCCATGCCAAATTTCAGCTTTTAAATATTTAGCTATTTCCTTTCTTTGCCATTTTTTCGTCTATTCTTACTGGACTAATAAGTTTAGACAGCCGTTCAAGTTATAATATTAAAACTTTTAATTTGTTGCTTAAGTTATCTAACGCTTTAAATATCTAACTTTTGACAACGAAATCCATTGTCTAAACCTTGACAAATAGGTATATTCAAAAATCTAGTAAATATGTACTACCATTAATTTTTAATTTATGGACATTTTTTAAAATTTTTTGATTAAAATAAACACTTGTTTATTTATTTATTTATTTTTTTTTTCCACAAAATAATTTTTATTTTTATATTATTTTTATAAAACAAAAAATATAGAGGCCGACGCGTTTCGTCTTCTTGAGGACATCATCAGGGCACTAAACATCAATACAAAGAATCATACAATCGCATAGTGGGTTACTAAGCACGTAGTGAACAAAAGTTTTCTTACATAGAATATTTAATTATTAATTAATTTATTTTTTTTTTATTATTTTTTATTTTTTTAACATTATTAAAATAAAAGTTAATCTGACGTAAAAACGAGAACATTACAATCGTACAAATTTAATTTAAATTTGTTTGTTAAGAAGTGGGCTGTTGTTTAGCAAATCAATTTGGCAGTTAAGAATATTCAGGCACTTGTGCTTAATGATTTCAAAAATTTCATATTTGTCTAATATTCGTCTAGCTGGCAAGCAATGTAAAAGAGAAACGTCATCCATGGTGCAACTATGTCTAGAAGATTTGATGTATTCAGCGAGGCCCGAGGATGGTGCTTCACGTGTAGAAGCTTTTAAATGTTCATAAAATCCCTTAGATAGAGACCTAGATATTTTTCCTATGTAAATACCATTACATTCATTGCATGTCACTTTGTATACACCACTTTTCAAATAAATGTTCGTTTTGGTTCTAATTTTGTTGTTACAAAGAGCGTTTTTTAGTGTGAAGTTGTTGAAAAATGCTGGTTTAATATTAATAGATGATAATGGATCACGTAGTTTTTCAGAAACACCTGGGATGTAGGGTATTTTTCGCCAAATGCAGGACTCCTTTTCAGTTGTTACTGGGAAAATTGATTGAAGAGCCAATCTTGTGGATTTTTGATGCATTAACCGCTTGATTGTTTTAATATCATATCCATTTTTTACAGCAATGTCCTTGATTATATTAAGCTCCTTTTTAAAACTATTAGGATTTAGAGGAATTTTAAGGAGACGATTAATCATGGAGTGAAAAGCAGACATTTTTATACTCCAAGGGTGGACAGACGACATTGGAATTACCGAATCGGTAGAAGTTTCCTTTCTGTAAATCTCAAAACTAAGTTTGTTAGAAGTGATTGACAAGCTCAAATCGAGAAAATTTATGGAGTTTGGTCCATATTCCAAGGTAAAAGATATGTTAGGATCCAGTTTATTTAAAACGGTGTCGAGGAACGAGGAGAGATTGCGTTGAGTGCCTGTCCATACACAAAAAATGTCATCTACATATCTGGCCCAAAATAATATATTCTGCAAATGCTGGTTTTTTGACGAAAATAACTTCCGTTCCAGATGATCTATAAAAAATTCAGCTGCAAATGAGGAGAAGGAAGATCCCATAGCAAGTTCCGATCTTTGCATATAAAATTTCCCATTAAATTCGAAGTAATTTTGATTTATGCAAACTAAGATCAGTTGAGTAAACTGGCGGCATCTAATTTCGTCCCTTACACGCGGCATCTAATTTCGTCCTTTACACTCATAGACAGTTGATTTATTTTGTATTTTATTTTACATACATATGTGGCTTGAGCATTCTTTTAGTCCTCCATTTTTCAGATCGTTTGTTTTTCGACACCTGAAGGGTAGATTGTCAAAAAATTTAATGGGTGGTCAAAAATGTTAATTTTAAATAAAAAATAAAATTAAAAATATGAACACGTTTTTAAGTCAGTATAGCTTTTTTTTATAAAATTTCACAGTATCTTATACAAAATTGTCAATGCTGAACCTTGAATAAGCTGCTACTGATGGCATCCATCAATACTGTAAATGGTTACTTGGTAACACTTTATTTGACGAAACCTCTGTAGAAAAGAATTTTTTTGTCAATGATCTGATGATTCATTATCTATAGTTTTATTAAAATTGAAATAAAAACAAACAATACAATATCAACGTTAAATAGCAAATCCGTTGACCCAGCATTATAATTGAATAGAGTAACGATTTTTTTCGAGAAATATTTAAGTATTGAGAACAAATCTAAACAAAATAAATTACTAGTCATCAGAACGTAGGGTTCACTCTATGATCAATTCTACTTCGTTTTTTTTTCTCGATTACGATAGCGAAATCGATGAGGAGCATCATTTCAATTAAGTTGTGGGATCTGTATCCATTAGCTTTGTAACCGATCGTTTTTTTTTTACCTTCATATACATATATATGTTTGTTGTATGTAGTATAAAAACCATTTCAATATGTTAAATGAGGCTCAAAAAAAAAAAACAAATAGGCATTTTTTTCCAAAATGTGCCCTCGAGGGACCTATAGAAAAAAATAAACTCGTTAATTTTTTGAAAGATAGTTTTTTATGAGGTCTTTTGCTTTGATTTTATCGGTTTTATTTTGTATAAGTATATGTATATATTTTTTTTTACATAAAAATATTCAAAGCAATAATAATTGTGTTGCGGGATGAGGAATTAAGTTGAAATGGTCAAAAGTTTGGATCTTTTTTTTTTTTGTGTTAAAATGTGGTTGTGGATATGGTTTGCCTTAAATATTCATATCAAATCAGTTTTAACAAATTGAATTCAATTTATTATTTATTTGGTAAATAATGATTCTTTTATTTTGGTTTTATTTCTTAACATTAGTGGGTTGGCACGTTTTTCGAATTTTAGGTGTTTTAATTTTTGTAGGTTTGCCCTAAATTGCTTTGAGTTATTTATTTTTTTTTTTTTTCATTTTCGTGATTCTTCTTTTAATGATGAAGCATTTTAGCTGGACTATAAAAAATGTTTTAAGATAAACTTTTGTTTAATAGTTATGATAGCATTTTAGTGTTTTGATCTGGATATGTCATTAATCACTTCGATTAATTTTATTAAAAAAAAAAAAAAAAAAAAAAAAACGTGAGAAATGTTAAGTGCTTAGATATGGGCATACAATAAATTGGTGAAAACTCAAAATATAAATCAGAAGTAAAAGCTTTAATTATTTATTTTCACTTGATAGAGGGTATTTGCTAAGAGTATTGTTACAGGCACATAGAGTAACGAATTTCAAAGATAAAAATTAATAGTTAAAAATTAATAAAGGAGAGCACAATTAAAGGAAATAAAAACTATATGCAGTCTCGGTTCGAAAGAAAAACCGCACAACTTAACAAATAAATTATTTTAGCTAACATTGCAATTCTGCGAAGAACAAAAAAAACTATTCATTGGAAAAAATACCATACTCTACTAAAATACATGAAAATTATTGACGAATTATGTGGTCTTGGTATTTTACCAAATAAATGGAATTTCAGTTTTGTATGTCATTTTATACTGAATATTTTGAAAAAATGAGATTTGTTGAGTTGTGGTCCTTAGATATATGAATGCACCATCAGATTTTTTCGAAATTGTCAGCACAATGGAAACTTTTAGTGCCACTAATACGACTGAAATAAACATTGATTAATTTTGTACTTTTACTCGTAGAAATAGTAACAGAATCTCGAAAGAGAAAAAGGTTCGACAGACAAAGGTTCGAAAAATAAAGTTTCAAAAGAACAAAAAGAATAAAGTATCAACGACAAAGATTCGAAAAGACAAAATTTCGAAAGACAAAGTTACGAAAGACAAAGTTTCGAAAGACAAAAGTTCGAAAACCAAAAGGTTCGAAATTTCAACTTTTTGAAAAAAAATGTATCTAAGAATGCTGCGACGATTTGTTTCCGTTTAAATTAGTATACTCGTAAAATAGAGATGAGCAAACTCAGATACAAACATTTCGCTGATACACTTATTTGTATTTGTATTTGTATTTGTATTTATTAATTTAAAATCGCTTACAAAGTAAGATATACATCTTGTTAAATATTGCAAGCCTTGAATAAGATGTAGGATTACAAAAATTTAATTTACTAAATGTTTAATTTTATCTACATAAATTAAAATTAAAAGAGTATATTTTAAGATAGCAAATAAAGCTGAACAAGATTATAATCTAATCTTAATTAATATATTTAACTGTTAAAGTTTACAAAAGAAATATAAATTTTGAACAAAAAAAAAAAAAAAAAAGAAGAAAGCAAAAAAAAAAAAAAAAAAATTTCAACGATTTGCCAAATAATTAAAAAGTGAATATGAGAAATTCCTTGTGCTTCCTATTCCTCTTATAGAAATTGGCAAAGAGTTCCAAAGGTTAATGACACGAATAAAAAATTGACGCTGAGTATTCAGATATTTAAATCTTGGCGTTATAAGAATGAGAGACCTATTTGAATGAGGGAAGTTCAGTCTACGGTGTAGATAATCGGGTTGTTCTGTTTGAATTACGAGTTGAAGGTAGCATAGTGACCGAAATTTCAATAGGTTATCCAGACTACAACCACATAGTTGTTCAGAATAAAAAGAAACGTGATCAAATGAACGAAGATTATATACGAAACGAGCAATGTTATTATAGACAACATTAAGTTTTCGAGACGTCGCATAGTCCAAATCACTAAAAACTTCACAACAATAAAGCAGCACTGGAAGCAAAAGGGTTTTTGCTAATAGAAGCTTAGTTTTTCGTGGAATGAACCCTTGAGTGATTCGAAGAGCTCTGAGAGTGCTATAAACCTTTCCTATAGAGCTGTTAAGATGGTCATTCCAAGTAAGAGTTCGATTAAAAACCATACCTAGATTACGGGCAGAGTCAACATAAGCGATGGTTTGATTCTCTATCTGCAGAGGGCTTAGTATCGTTTTATCAAATATTTTACGATAGATGGGCAATGTTTTTGACTTGGTAGGATTTAGGTGCAGATTGTTTAGTTCGGACCAACGTAAGATGATTTGCAAGTCCTCGTTCATCAGAGAGACTGCCTCGTCCTTCGCTGATAAGGGTCGGCTGATCAAAAGTTGCACGTCGTCAGCATACAAATGGATAAAGCAATTTTTAACTATGTTTGGTAAATCGTTAACATAAATAGAGAAAAATAGTGGCCCTAGTATTGATCCTTGTGGGACCCCGTGAAGTACATTAGTGAAATAGGACGATCTACCATTTGCTACAACGCACTGCTGTCTGCCACTTAGATATGAACGGATCAGTTTGCACGACTCGGTTGTAAATCCAAAACTTTGTTGTAGTCTTCTACAAAGTACCGAGTGATTTACGGTGACAAAAGCTTTGGAGAAGTCTAGTAGTGTGAGCAGGACAAAATGATCTTTGTCTAAGGCTACTCTTATTTCATCAGTAACGAGAAGTAAAGCCGATTTGCAACTACGTTGTGGTCGGAAGCCAGACTGACATGGGCTGAGGAGGTTGTAAGAAGTGAGATAGTTTTGTATCTGTTTGGAGATTGTCTTTTCAAATACTTTCGATAGGAAGGGTAAAATGGCTATTGGTCGGAAATCTTTTACCGTACCTGTACATTTCTTGGGAATGGGAATGATTTTTGCTTTCTTCCATTCTGTAGGAAACTCAGATGTAGTCAAAATATTGTTAAAGATATATGTTACAAAACGCAGAATGTAGGGAAGCAAAAGTTTGATGAATTTTGGGTTAATTAAGTCAAGTCCAATAGCATTTGACTTGATCGAAATTAGAGCCTCCACAACATCTTCCTCGGATAATCTGTCGAAACTAAAAGAACTTCCAGAGAATGACTGTTCAACATTGTAAGGTTCACTGAGAACGTCGGATGATGAACACCGCAATGAAGTAAATTTTCGGTTCAGTACATTGCAATCAATATCATCAGAGAAAGCCTCAGGTTGTTTCCCGATACCTATTTCGCGAAGATGCTTCCAAGTTTCTTTACTGGAGTTTGAAGTTCCGAGCTTTTGTTCATAAAATATCATTTTGGCCGATCTAATCATTTTCACAACTTTGTTCCGTAGTTTGCAGTAGTTTTGATGTAGAAGTTCTACTCGGAATCTTCTCCACTGACTGTAAGCGGCATCTCGTTGTGACATTACAGAAATGATGTCGCCATTCACCCAGGGAGAAGACTTATGTTTCACCAAACGGGTCTTGATTGGAACGTGGCTATCAAACAGCAAATTAACGTTGTGGTTAAGAAAAGATATTTGTTCATTTACATTTTGCATTGAATAGATTGAATTCCAGTCTAAGCGGTGAAAATCTCGCAACAACTCTGATACGTTTAAATTTTTAAAATCACGAAACTGAAAACTTTGCTGATTGACTTGGCAATACGTTTTTATGCATACGAATATCAGATCGTGTTTAGAGAAGCCGGGTGCTTGAAGTTGGCTATAAAGAAGAACTCTATCGTTGTCGCTTGTTATGTAGAGGTCAAGTAATGAACTAGAAAATTCAGTGAAATGGGTTTGGGATGACCGATTAATTGGGTTCAAATCTAGAGCCTCAAAAGTACTTAGAAAAAAATCCGAATTTCGTTTATCTAGCAGATTACAATTAAAGTCTCCACACAATACTGTGTAAGAAAAATTGCAGGAAAACGTCTCCAGTGTTGTTATAAGCGGCACTAAGCTAATGTTGTTGTAGGGTCGGTAGACCGACCCAACCAAAAAATCTTCAGAGCTACATTTGACACTGACAAATATGAATTCTAAAGGACATCCATCATCTGATTTACAAACGACCCTGCAATTTAACCCATCCCGAATGTAAAGAGCAGAACCTCCACCTGATCTTGAAATACGATCAGCCCGAAAAAGTTTGTAGCCCTGAACTCGATAAATATTGTCACAAACGTCTGATTGGAACCATGTTTCGGAAACAGAGACAATGTCAATTTGCGAATCCACAAACAAGTATCTGAACTCCCCTAATTTATTAGTCAAGCTCTGTGCGTTTAAATGGCAAATTCGCAATCCTTTATTTTGGCCCCGTAAAATTCTTATCATGCTATATAAATTTGTATTCGTGTCACTGCCAGTGAACCCTCTGTTATTGTTAGCTGCGCTGATGATTTTTAATTATTCCATAGTAAAATAAGAAAGAAAATGAAGCAAAAGGATTAAAAGTATTAATAGTAAATATTAAGAGTTTGTAAAGGGTGAGAAATATGATTCGGCAAATCATCGTTACATAAAATAGATAAATAAGTGAGAAATTAACTGAATCCAGAAAAATTATTAAACTAAAAAAGTGTGGTAATGAAAATAAATATTTACAGGTTATTGTTGTAATGAAAAGAAATACAAATGAAATTGAGTGTAGAGAAGATAATAAAAAATTAAACAGGTTGAATAAGGGATATAATGTAAAAAAGTATAGGGTAAACATCATTAAGGCATACGCAAATTTAGTTAGTCGTCACTGCAGCTTCTATTTCTTCCACGTTGTGAACAGCAAAGCTTTCTCCATCAGCTGTTAGTTTAATAAAAACATTACCGAATGCAGTGTACACGCTGAAGAGTTGATGATTCAGCATCCGCTGCAATCTCTTTTTTCTCCACGTCACCAATTTTATGTTGCAAAGACGAGAGTTTAGAGCATAGCTTAGTCACATTAACTGTGTTTTCCTCTATTAGATCAATCCTACGCACAGCATCAGCAATGGTTGTGTTTGCGCCAGCCAACTTCATGTCAAGAGCGAGTGCATCAGATGAATTGGATTCAAGGCATTCAATGCGACTCACAATTTCTGTTATTGTTGTGTTGACTTTTTGAAGCTTTTCACACCAATTAATTTCAGTTTGCTCTAGTCTAGCAAAGAATTCAGAGCGAATTTTTGACAATTCGTCCGTGATGCGTTTGACGATCATTTCAGTATGTATATTTAAGTGCTTGTCCAGAGTTTCGAGCGTGAAATGAGAGTCGTTACTGTTGCATTTGGTACTTTTTAGACTTGATGCTGTTGGGGAACTGATGCTGGTTCGGGGTGGTGGTGCAGAGAGAGGTGTATGTTGTTGTGTTGTTTTTTGTTTGTTCCTCTTTGGAGCAGTTAATGCTGGGGAATCGTTGGTGGAAAGTGGTGGTGTGGATGAAGGTGTGTTGAGCAGTGCAGTTCTTGAACGTGTTGTTGACATTGTGTTGTATGTAGTGGTAATGTGAAATTTGTTCAATTGAATTTAATTTAGCAATTGTAAAAACTTTTCTTAATATTCACTGGTTGTCGTGCCGATATTTTATGATTTATGAAAGATAATCTACGTTAGATATTGAATTTCGTGCACCTCAGCAATTTACTTTAGCAAAAAACAATGTAAAAGAATTCCGACTGCGGACGATATAAAAGTGCGTCTATACGTTGTGCATGCTTGTTAACTTACACAACTTAAATAGCGATTTTGCGCTATAGCGCAGTTTTATTTTTTCTCCGTTTAATGCAAGTCCTAGGATGATGAACTTAATTAAAAAAAAAATTCCAGCTGAAAATGAGTTTTCTTGAAATTTTTGTTTTTTTTTCGGCGGAATTTTGTGATTCGGGATTTTGCGTTACGCTCCCATTAGCGGAATATTTTTATCTGAGTTTGCTCATCTCTATTCTATAATAATTTAAATGAGAATAAATCGTTCGCAGAATTCTAAAATAATTTTTTTAAAAAATTTGAAATTTCGAACCTTTTGGTTTTCGAACCTTTGTCTTTCGATACTTTGTCTTTCGAAACTTTGTCTTTTCGAAACTTTGTCTTTTTGCACCTTTGTCTTTCGAACCTTTGTCCTTCGAACCATTGCCTTTCGAGACTTTGTCTTTCGAAACGCTGACGGTTTCCCATACTCGTAATGTGGTTCAATTTTTTGAAAATAGCAAAATTGAAGGATGATATAATTAGATTATAACTTTTAGAGCTGCTGCTGCAGGGTAAACTCGGATACAATCGGCACATTGTTTTCTAGGTACATACTTTAAATATTTCCAAAAACTCTTTATGTGTTGAAGAAATTATAATTGGTTTGTGTACGCGTACAAAACGAATATTTTAAGATCAAACCTCATAAAACAAATTTGAACATTTTTTCTTATTTATAATAATATGGAGGTATAATACACTGTACAAATATCGAAGGTAATATATTGCGCATTTTTAAAAGCCTGCCTGCCTGTCAGAATTTACAAAAACAAAACACAAGTGTTTACGAATCTCGGCCTTACTAATAATCAATCACTAATGTCGACTATTAGTAAGATGTAACGTTAAAAAAAAGAGTAGAGCTTAAATAGAATCCTACCAATAAACAATTTAACCTTCTGGTTAAAAAAAATCCCCACACTTTCCTTGAATCTACTACAATTTCCATCAAAGTTGCTGTCAAATGAAAAAAAAACGCAAAGTGAACTGTCAAAATGTTTTCAATACATTCAAAAAGGAGTATTGCCGTATTATTTTTTAATAGTAACTATTTCACTACTTAAAGCAATTTGTCTATTTAAGGTATTCACAGCTTTTCTTTTTCTAACCTTCATTATTTTTTCACATTCGCAACATATCGGTAAAAAAAATCCTATGAAAATCTCCGTGAAAAATTCAGCTGTCAGACATCAGTTCTTTAAGAAGTGTGTGTTTTGGCTTATTTTTTTTATCTTTGAAAGAGATGTTTCAAGTAGTTTTGGCTGATAGTTTTGCAATGAAAAAATACCAACAAAAACGAAATAAATAATTATCTGCTTCCGTTTCAACAAAATAATAAAATCATAAAACTGAAACTAAAGCCGTGTGCAAATCGGTTCACCTCAATAGTGTCAAAGATTAATCTTTGGATAAAGTTTAACGCGATTTGAATCCAACTCACACACGGCCTAAAATATGCAATGCATACTCAATCAAAATCAAAATATTATTTAAGTTATTTTTGGTCCTAACCCTCAAGAAATCAAAGAAACAATATTTTTCTAAAAACGCGTCGTTTTCGTATTTCTCACATCTTCTAAATTCAATTTCAAGCTATTCCAAACTTAGAGTTCAGACTTTCCTATATGTACCTACTAGGTATTTATTTGTGAAACACCCTGTTAAATCACTTTCTATTTTAAACCCAGACCTGTAGTCGGGTTCACTGAACCCCACCATGGAGACAAAAGCACAAAGTCCTTGAGAAGTTTCCAGTAATTCTCTCTCTATCAAAAAAAAAAAAAATCGTGCACTCACATATACTTGCCGACAAAAGCTACAAATTAATAAATCCAATCACGTGTGACAAGTTGCAAACACTACGATCACCACCATGAGTGTCACGAAAAACAAAAAAAAACGCATGCGACAATAACTTACGCGCATTCCATTAGCATGGCCAAGTGCGCAATGCATTCATTTCATTGCACACGGGAAAGAATCCATCAAGTCGCTTAATGGCCATTTTTCATCATAGTAGCGCCCTCTCTTTCCGGTCTAGCCGCCATCGCCATCACCATCACGGACAAGAAAGTCCATATAACATCACCATCATCATCGTCATCATCACCAACCGACATAATATTATACTAAATAATCCCACCCGTGTGCCAATCCAACTGCTTCATTAATAAAAAACCATAAAAACTACATCTAATTTATAATTCATTTACAATTAAATGACACAAATGATATGTTTCGGTGATAACAGAATTACGTTTTAATATTTATTGCGCTATTTTAGTTAAACATACATATTTTCTGCTTATTTATTTTAGTTTAATTTTTTTTTTTTTGTTGTTTTTTAAGTCGAAATTTCAAGTTTTTAGTTTAAATTAGCATGACGGCTGACAACAAATTTGTTTGGGTGATGGGCAATCATCTGTGACACGAACCAGAAAAAAAGACAAACCGCAGTATTATCTCGTAGTGATGGCCGCGACTGTAGATTGCGATGATCGGAGGCGCGATTAAATTGTCGTGTTGTGGTCGTTCGCTGTCGGCAATGTTGTTGTTTTTGTATTTTAAAATGACAGTTCGTTTTTATATTTTTAACAAGAAAAAGGAGTATAGAGTAATAGTTTGGGAGGTAGAGTTGAATTTCACAGACTTAATAATGGTAACGATAATTAATATCTCCTGAGGACTTTTTTATGAGCTTTTTAAATTATTATTATTTGTATTGTATTATTTATACTAGAATGTCAGTTTATTAGACTTGACCATTCTTTATTCCGTCAATTTCATTGAATTTTGAACAACAACAACAACTTAAAGGTGCTACCACCAATTGCTTACGAATTAATTTTGGGTATTTTAATTCGTTTTATTTTTGTTTGGCTAGAGATATAGCTATTTCAAGGGGTGCCAAGCCCTATCATCAGTCTCCTTTATAGTGGTGCTGAGCTTTAATCCAATTTTATTTGAAAAACTTTCTACACATCATGCGGTATTTGAACCCGCGCATCAGATTTGCTCAGTCTTCGGAGCTGTGTACCCTACGTACTACGCCACCGTTGACCACTGACGTCACAGGTCTAGATGTGCTGTTTGTTTATCAATTGCATTTGGAGCATCAGCATTTTTATAAGCCCCTTAAGGTATGCTTTTTAAATTATTGCTAATCTCCAGTCTTTATTTGTTTATTTAATACATATAGATTTTTTTAATGAATTTTTAGTTTTAATTGAGTAAATAAGTTTGTAGTTTTTTTTGCTAGTGTTTGTCTTGAAGTAATTTATTTAAGCTTAGTTCGCTGCTGATAAGAAACGAAATTTTTAGTTGGTCTCCACCATGACAACGAAATGCTTACAAAAACCACAACGAAAAATCACCCCTTGAAAGTGTCACCGTTTGGAAAAAAAAAACACAAACGCATAAAAATCAGAGAAAGCCATGTTGTGATGAAAGAAACAACAAATACAAACACGAATACAGGCCAAACGTCACTTTGTCGTATACAAATTAATAGTATAGGCAATTAATTCTGTATGAAAAAAGAGGGGAGATCTTTCCAAATAATCTGCTACAATTATCGATTTCGCTCATCGAACAGCAGAACGAAATTTTTCGTTTGTGATTTCGTTGTGTAAGTTTTGTATGGGATTTATCGTTTCCCATCAGCAGCATACTAGGCTTTACTCATAATTACTAACCCACTGCACTAAGTGATAAGCCAGAAAATTAAATTTAATTTTTTAATTTAAAAGATTTCCGCTTAAATGTAAATAATTTTTTTCGGTAAAAAAGAAATGAGATTATATTTATGTAATTCTAAATGTAATTCTATATGTAATTCTAAATGTCATAGTAATTCTAAATATCATAGATGTAAACACTTTCTTTGGAAAAAATAAATCCGAGTAATAATAAGGCATTAAAATAAACACTGCAAATAAAAAATGAGTTAAAAAAAACCTAAAGAAGATATAATTTTGAAGACAAAATAAGTAATAGTAATTTTAAAATTTCAAAACATATGAGGTTGGGTTCAGAAACCCACATAAAAATATTCAAAAAAAGAGAGAATCACCACGTCTTGAAATTCGGTACTTTTCACTATAATTCTTACATATATATAAAAGTTGCAGACAAAATGCTCTTGCAGACTTAATACCATATTTGTATGTGTAAAAACAAACAAAATAATAAAAATTAATACTCAGTGAGTTTTAATTTTTGCAAAATGTTGGCATGTTGGTATGTACTTTTGAATATTTAATCTACTAATTTTTAAAATGTCTTCGATAATTGGATATAAAACTTCGAAATAGAATTTTTATACAATCTTTATGAATTTTAGATATTTCTAAGCAAATCAGTCTAAGATGGCTGCACTTGCAACATAAGGTTTGTTCCAGACCTTGACCAAAACTGCCAATTTTCACAATTTGTCAACAATTGTTGCCAAATATTGTTCCACACTTCAAAAATTCGGCAGTTTTGGGCAAAAGAGAGCGCTCACGAGAGAGTAAAACATTTCCCCTTCCTGACAATTTCTGGCCAAGAAATTTCTTTGGGCAGAAATTGGCCAAGTTTGAGTTCTGTCAAAAAATGGCAGTTTCAATTTAAATAAATTCAAATATGCTGTTGACTAAGGGTTGCCCAAGTGTTATTTTTAATTTTGGTAGATGGGTTTTTTTTTTTGTATCGTTTTATCGATCTATTAATTAGTAAATTTATGTTCATAAAATTAACTATTTGTTTACCTAAAGTAATTCTGAAGAAGAAACTGTAATTAAAAGTCTTGAATTTCTTTTTTGAGATACGTTTCTACAGCAAAATAAATATAAATTTTATAATTTAATGTTCAATTACAGTAAATTGTTGTTTTATTATGATTTAATTTGTGTTCTACAAGTTTATTAATACTTTGCAATTTTTTTTATTGTGGTTATAATTTTTTTGGAATTTTCTATAATGAATTATCATATTGATCCATGGCAACTCTAGTTGATTCTTGTATTTGACGTTTAAAAAGTGGCAGAAATTGTTTGCCCAAAAAGCGTTCCACACTTTTTTCTCTCTCTGAGAGAATTTCATCCCCACTCCTCAAAATTTGATAAATTGCCCAAAACTGCCCAAAAAAGTTGGGAACAAACCTATTATTTTCACAACTGCAGCTTACAATAAAAATTTGTAAGATACGAACTAAAACGTATAATAAAAAAAATTCGTACAAAAACACAAGCGGAACAATATAACTTCAAAAATTTCCAACACTACCTCTCAAACTGTGAAAAGAGCTTTATCATCATTTGCCCTTATGTAGGGGAATTTCGGGTGCTTCCCTGTAGAGGCACACACTGTCCGACAGAGTTCGTAACACAAACTTATCCATCCCGTATATCATAGCGAAATACTAATGTTAATTTGTGTTTTGACAGGGCGTGGTATGGGAATGTCAGCAGAAAAATGCTCGTAAATAATGCCACGAGCACAACATCCACTGTGATCTGATCGCACGTTGATCGCGATGTGACCTTTTTTCTGGTTTGGTTTTTTTTTTTTTTTTTTGCTGAACCAGCAAACAAATTATAAAAAATGATTTATTACGATATGGGCCGTTTGTTAATGTATGTTTATTAAGGTATTTGAAATTCCGTTGCGGTTTGGATTTGATTTGAAATTAATTAAGCGGTCACTTTAAATTATTTAATCATGAATAGATGAGGGACGGGTTGTCTTAAAATTAGATTGTCAACTTTTGACGTATGAGCATGAGGTGAATCATATTATTGTGCATCTTTTGTCATGAAATCTGATGAAGTGCATCTTTTCAAAGAGATTTTGGGCATTACCACACGCTACAACATTATACTTACCTAGATACCTATGTAATTCTTGGACAAACAAATTTTTTCAGAACAAAATGATAGTACACCTGTTAATGTCTGTAATATTTTCTATACTTACACCATGTCACCATGTTTTCTATGGTGCTAGTGTTTGAGTTATTTTTTTCTTTTAACTGACTGTTTTTTTTTTAAAGAATTTAAAAAATTGTAATGCTTAATTTTCAAAAAAAGACTGTGGTCAAGTTCGTAAACGTATAAAACTTCGGCAACACTTTCAAGTCGCATTTCTGCAGGCAAATGAGGTCCGTTCCAAATTGTGTTCACTGTTTTAGAAGCGCTGATGTTTGCTCTCAGCATTAAAATCAAATTTTGCCCAAAATGTACATAACTACTACCATTTTTTATTGCAATTGTTTCAAGCAGTGATTGAGCATGTTCACTTTTACGAACTCGGGGTGTTTGTGTCAGTCGTATATTTTATAGATATCCTTCGAACACTCTTGGACAGTTGTCCAGCTAGCTACTGTTGGACATTTCTTTATTATAATTGCATTTAAATATGTTCTCAATTACTCATTTACATATCTAATCTATTTTGAATGAATTAATGAATTTGAGTGTACTTTTGGATACGTTCAAAATTCGGCCAACAAGAACTGAATTAAAAATTAAAATAGGAAGAAAAAAACTAAATCTTTTAGGGTTTTTACTTTTATTAGTAAAATCGATAAAGCACGAAACAGAGAATAAACAAAAATAAAAGAAAATTATTTTTGTTATTGTTTTAGTGGACTGTATTGAATTAAATTCAAATGAAAGATTTTTTGCGACCTTTAGTCCAATGCGTTTCGCCCAGGCACGACAGTTGGGCTCATCAGTTAGATGCTGTCGTACCCTTCTAAGACGCAATTTTTTGTCGATGAATACTCTTAATAAAATCTACAGCGCATAGGCAATGTAAATTATATAATTTTCTTTTATTTTTGTTTATTCTCTTCTTCGTACATTAGCCAGACCACGGGCTTACAACAACAACATATATTTCTAGGTGCAAGAATGTAACCATGTTCCCCTAAAATCGATAAAGTACAGTTGCTGACACCCACTTAGGTATATTCAAAATTTAATTAATTAATTTGATCTACATTTTCAACATTATTAAATTCATTTCAAACAAACACCACCCTGATTATTGTTGAATTATTTCTGAAATTTTTGATTTTCCGAAATTTTTTAATTTGCTGGTATATGAACATATACCTACCTAAACTTATATTTAAAGTATCTATCGAATCGACTAGTAAAAAAAAAAAACAATTCTGGCAGGCATAAGGCTGAAAACATAACGTCTTGGACCTAAATTTTGATAATTAGTTCATTTGGTTATACCTCAAAGGAAAGAAGTTGATTTTCTGCAAACTTAAGAGCCGTCAGCTATAACCTGTGTCAGTTTTATTGAAATCGCTCAAGAAACAACGAATAGATAACATTTTTCGAATTCGACCGCTGTACTTGTATACACATCCGCCATGCCACCCACTAATGGACAGATCACAGCGCCTTATTTTTTTATTCGCTACTCCACTCGCGATCAACTTTAGGTAGGTACTATTTCCTACCTATTGCTATACCATCATTTTACCTTATTGTTGCAGTTTAATTTTTTTTCCTTTTTCACAAAAAAAAAAAAAAAAAATAGTTTTTGTAACAGTCCTAATTTTGTTTAAATTATTTAAATAAAAAATTTTGTTCTCGTTTTAAGCAAAGTATACTACATTATTATGATGATAAAATTTCTCATATCAGTGATTTTTGCACTAAAATATATAAAACTGTAACTTTCTCCGCTCTACGGTAAGTTAGCAATTTTATTTTTTCATCAAAAATCCAAATCGATAAGAGTCATCGTCCCCAAAATTTCAGGCATTTTAAAACACCTCTTAAAAAGATAAAAATCAATACTCTCTCTCAAAAAATTCAAATAACCCTTGCCTGCCTTTAACAGTTTCATATGCATATAATTTTTTCTGCATTTTCTGCACATATGTGAGACAAAACCCTTCTAACAATATATCACTCATACATTTTCGTTGAGTATTAATGGAGAAAAGTGTACCTTAAGTTTTTCCCACGCGTATTATAGATAAACATAGCTCTTAGAAGAAAAATGTTGATGTTTTCTTATAGGAGTTGTATAAATTTATCTGTAAATTATGGACTTAGATGATTTCAACAACATTTAGCGTTTAGGAGAAACACTTGTGATCTTGTGAAACACCCACGATATTTTTCTTTCAGAATGATCTTTGATCTTAAGTAAATCATAAATGGTTCGCCAACTGGATTATACTTCATCAATATAAGCTATATGTTAAACTAAGCTATGAAGTCACATAAGGTATGTACTACACAACAAAAATGTATACTGATAGCTCCGTCGAACCTAATTCGTAATTTTTTTTTTGTCCGAATTATTTGTATACAAAAATTTCAATTAAAATTCTTTAGCAAGGCACGCAAATATAAGGTGATGTGATACTGCATTTGCAAACATTACCGAATCCAATTGTCATTATTTCATTCAGCCCATGTAAATTCCTTAAAAACCTCCCAAGCTGGTCTTTTGAACGACGTGGGTGCTCTAAATTGTGTTCATAAAATAAAATAATATATTTCCTTATTCAGTGGTTCAGCAGCACCACCCCAAATATCCCCACTATCTTCAAAATCTCTAAACCAAAAGTAAAACTCCACTGGCGGAGAAAAAGCTTTCAAAAAACCAAACTGGACTCAAACTAGACAAAATCATTGCTAAAAGCAAAAAAAAAACTATAAACAAACCTACATAATTTAAGTAATAGTGCTGTCCCTGAGTCTGAGGTGGTAACAAAAACGGCTGGCTAGACAATGTGTCCACTCAAGCGCACAGCCATATGGCCTTTGACCAAACCAAACCAAACTATTATAAACAACTAATTTGAAATCATTTATTTACTCACAAAAAATTATAAAAATACAAACAAAAAATATATTTCAAAGAAACTTTTTTTTTTGTATCTATTTACACGAGTACCTTTTTTTCTGACGGCCTGCAATTCATATTGTAATTTTCCATTAGGAAAACAGCAGCAACACATTGCTGTGATTTACGTAGTAGATAAAGTGCGACGTTGTTATGACGATGGTGATGATTCGGATATAAACAGTGTTGCTATACTCGTAATCGCATCAATGACGAGTACAATTATTGTTTTGACAGTGGCAATGGGAGCTTACAAAATATTCTATTAGATATACCTAGTCTTGTGGAAGGTAAAATATTATATATAATCACATTGAAGGGTAAAATACAGTGTTGCCATCAGTTATTGCTAATGTTTAATAATTTTGACATTTAATTCACATGCAAGTGGTCGCTCCAGCAAGTTAAATGAAAATTTGAGGTTAAATTCGAACGACAGTTTGTGGAATATGTCCTGCTATTGTGGATTGCAAATTTACTATTGACAGTTTGCAGAAGATAAGTTGTTGAGCGCGTAGAAAATATTAAAATACAAAATATTTCAATTGCAACACTATATTTTATGCAGTGCTATCCGTTTAAATTTGTTGATTCGGTAATTTATTCACTTCGTGGTAAAGTAAAACCAAAAGCTTAGGTATTGCAAGTCGTATTAATTTTCTCCAAGAAATTACGCAGGAATAGATATTGGGAATTCACATCTTCTCTTAATAAAAATCCAACAAGGGGCAATATCTATTTTGAAGCTTCATTTTTAATCAATAGTTTTTTCTCAAAAAATAAAGTTCTTTAAGTTAAGCCAGTAGCGGTAGATCTACTGCATTTTCTGCAAAAAATAAATCTACTAACAAAAAATCAAATATACTACGCACTTTTTTCCAACATAACTCTCTTAAATTGCTTTAGTTAAATAAACTTTATATTTTCTCTTTCTTACGTTTTAAATTTAATGAATCAAAATAAAAATTCAGCCAGAATACTTCTACTTTCTTTTTAAATATTTTATAAAACTTGATAAAATAAAAGTCAACATTCAAACGATTTTACCCAGCACAAGTCGCTATCAAATATAAAGTTTCAAGAATACGTAAATAAAAATTATTCTGTCTCAACTCAAATTTATGTTTAAAAAAGAAATATTTTACAATTCTATTTATAGACGTTTGTAAGACGCAATTTATACCTTCAGTTTTTTAATGTACCTATATGACACTTAGAAACACTAATCGTTCTGACTCTATCTAATCGTCACGTTAAAGTACTGAAACCCGTCTGAGCAAATACAAATTTGTTTATTCAAATCGATATTTTCAACGCTGGCCAGTAGCCAATGAATTGAGGTCTATGTATCTTGTCGATTATTTTCATTTTCATGGACGTACCATACTCGTAACTTATGTTCGTTATGTTGAATCAATCCTTAAAATAAATTAAACAGTTTGGAATAAAATATTCCGAAACACGCAAAGCTTGATGAAACCAACTTACAAAAAAGTGACTAAAATAAAGTTTCAATAAATCCCAACTAAAAACAAAATTTTAACCTGGCAATACTTTGTGGTATAATTTCAGTATAGGTTACACAGTTAAGTATCATTTTTTTAAGTACAAAAAATAAAAAAGAACAATAAATTACGAACAACAAAAATCTGATGCGATTGGAAGCGGTGGTTTACACGCCCTTTACCTCTGCATAAAAAATATGATAGGTGTATTATATTCATTTGAATAAATTGCACGGATAGTTAGATCAATATAAAGTCCATGATGTTTTAAGATACAAATCTGTTGTTTAGAAAATTGTAATTTGCTTAGAACACTTTCTGAAGTATTTTTAGCCAAAAATTGTTTTACGGACACAGAAAAATCGAATTTTTGGATTTTTTTTTTTTGAAATTTGCGATAGATGGATGGAAAGGTGGCACTATCAGGAGTAGTAGGTAGGTACCAGCAGTAAGAAATAATCTAATGTGTTGTGAAAAATGATGGTATTGATTTACCTATCAATCAATTTGCTTTGCTAAAAAAAGAAACATTTCCTTTTCCTCCGAGAGTGATTTTTTTCAAGATTCTGATTCTGCTTAATCCAAAGTACCTTTTTTTTTGTTTCAGATTTTTTTTTTTAGCAAAACGAATTGATTGACAAAATGTCACACTACGAACTTATATTTTTTTTTACAAAATTGTCCATGATTATTTTGCGTAACTGATGGGTGGGTCTTGAGGTTATTTGAATAAATCTTAGATTTCCCTAAGAAAAACTAACTGTAAGATTATTAAACGAATTCAATTGAAGAGTTGATGAAGTTTAATTAGATACTATTCCGACCATATTTTGTACCAAAACTGCGATCTACTGTATCATCCAAATCTTCATTATTTTCAAAATATTGCTTAACATTGAAAACCAGTTCGTTCTATGATGGTTACGCTCAGTTTTTTATGACCCTGAACTGACATTTTCTTTTTTTCCGTTGGCAACACTTTGATGCATAAAGCGCAAAAACAAAATTTTGTCTGAGTTTTGGAACTGTAATATAAATTTTCTAATTCAGATTTCTGATTTCTGAGACAAATGTCTATGTCTGTGAACTGATCTGCAAATTCTCCTCAGAAAAATTCGCACTTCTCCTGTCAAAAAACTGAAACTAGAACTTTTTGGATTTCCTTACATAAAACTGAGGATAAGTAATTCACTATCCTAGTTTAGATAATAAATAAACGCTTCTCGTTTTTTAATTGCACGAACATTAATTAACAAGCCTAAATATAAATATATATTTTTTTAAGAATCACCAACACAACAAATACAAAACACATTGCAAAATAAACAAACTCGATCGCTTTGACTTGCTTTCTCGTAAGAAATTATAAAATTTGAAGTGAGAGGTATTTAGAACTCTAAATCATACGATTATATGTAAATCGGAGTTTACTGCTGTCAGAAAACTTTCGTGCAAGTGACCCTTACTCAATTAGTTTTTCTCATAGTTGATCGTTTCTAAAGCCTTCAAATCGAAATGAAACATCAATAAATCTCGCGACGAAAGGTTTGCATGAAAATTTCACTTCGCTTCGATCTATAAACTAGGCTTTAAAAAAAAAATGATAAGAGATTTTGAATTCTTGGAGGAAAATTGTGTTTCAATTTTCTCCTCTGTCAAATTGACGAAACAAAATTTCTCAAATGTCATAAGCGTGCACTGACTATAAGTATAATAAAATTTCAACTTCTTCAAAGTCTGACAAATCTTTCTTCTTCTGTCTTTTTTTATGAATCGTTTCTCATAAATCTCATTCAGTAATAACAAAAAAAAACGTTTACTATCTCCTGGTTATGATCTACTATAATCCATATAATTACATCATCTGTTACAACTTAAATCACGTTATAAAAATTCCCCTATACAAAAATTCAATTAGTTTAAACAATAATAATTTTAAATACAGACATTACGTGATATTTTCCAGCACCAAAGCAATGTTTCTCTATTCATATAGAGATATTGTGATAGTTGAGAATGTCAACTTTTAACAACAAGCTCGCGTCATCTTGTGTCAAACCCATGCCGAGTGATTGATAATCATCACTTGCAATCAATTCAAATTCTTGCATACAGAAATACACTAATAAACTCGATGAAAAATGTCCTCAGCCATTAATAATGAAATAATACCTCACAAATACCACACCGATCGTGTTTCTTAAAGGTCAGCCTTTCATACGGATAAAGCCTTTTGCACAGAAACTCACACTAACATAGCGTCATCTCGAGAGATGTCAATTCAAATGCTAATTAGCAGGCATATGGAGGAAACTTGTAAATGCGACAATTAATAAATTTGACAGTAGCACTCCATTTAACTGTTTCGATTTCATTAAGCACTGTAACACGGGTTCTGAGCACCGGTGATGTTGCCTGGAGGCTTCGCAGTCTCGCTACCGCCCCTGCTATGCCATGCTGTATGAATATTGTGTTTACTGCGCCTACATGTTTGTTACAGTCTCTGACAAATTGCCACTATATTCAATCAAATTAGCCATACACACCCCATTCCCATCATCGGCATCATCATCGTCATTGTTGGCAACATCATCACACCAACCACCATATCATCGCCATAGCCATCGCGATTTCGACGACTTTCGACATCGACATCCCGATCCCGGTACCAGCAACACACAACATGACAGCGACCGCAGCAACAGATCAGCGCCATTACCAGCAACTAGTAACATCATAAATCATCATATGGCGGTGAGCGGTGCAGCACGGGTGGTGCGGCGGTGGCCGACACAACGCGCCAAGCCAAAACACCCAAGAAAAAAACATTCGGCACGCGTTAAAAAATTGTGCACCGCCACTTGACTACAAATTTCATAATTATTATCAAAATGACAAACAAGTGTCAAGCGGAAGAGTGAAGCCAACAGCGCTTAAAGCAATGCGGGAATGGCGATCGGTGGGGCGATGGCAAAGAGGCGCACGAAGGCACACAACAAACGAGACAGACTCAATTATTTTATTAGCAGCAGTGCCTGGTGACTGATAGTTTAATCACGAATCACCTTTCTGCGAATTTTCACAGTTACGTAGAAAAAAATCAAAGTTTTTCGAATTCGAACTTGACATTGACAATTTTAAAACAAAACACGCTGCTGCTAACTCTGCTATGTTGCGTAACATTGATGACTACCGACACGCCGCCCGCCATCGTAACACCTGTTCTGTGACAGAATAATTACCCCTTATGTTCTACGTAAACGTTACGTTTAGTAGGCAATACAAAACATGTCTGATGAGTGATGACACCCTATATTATCTATGAGAAATCAATGGGAGATAAGAGCAAATATTATATCCGACGCAATAAATAAATGATATTGTTTACCAAAAGATGGAACAACTACGTCGCGTAGGTACGTAATGATTACATAAATAGCAAAACCAGGTATTATAAGACTCTACTCATGTCGTGCAAGTATTATAACTTTAATTTTATTATTTTTCACCTATAATGGGTGGCGTGCCATGGGACACGTGAAGTTTGAAACAACATATTGCTAATAAAATGAAAAATGGAACTGAACACTGATTGAGACAAAATAGATAAGAATAAAGCACAAACAAAAAAAAACTATCCCAAATCTGTGTTTCCCACTTAGGGCAGGAAGTCGATGTTTACGTTTGCGACTTTAACGTGAAGTATTAGATCACTCACGATGTGTGCGTTTACATTTAAGTGAATAAATTATAAAAAAGAAAGTAATATACCTACAAAGTTTGGGGTGGAATCAGAAGGCTTTTTGAAACTTAAATATTACTCATGATTTAGTTATGTTGATCAAGATCATGGTCATACTTTAGCTGATTGATTAATGTACGTTATAATGAAGTTTCATACGACTGTAAATAAGTTACTTCCGGTTTTAATGAATATTTTGCAATAACCTTTGAGTTTTGTTATGCAAATGAGTGTTTTGAAGTTTTCAAATCAGTTTTTTTTCGTGAAAGTATAAAATATTTTTGATTGATAAAAACTAATGGAACAGAATGCCAAGAAGTGTTGAAAATATTTGTATCTATATTCTTTTGTTTTTAGTTAAAAATTATTCATAGGTCACTCACTACCTATTGAAAATATGGCTTGCGTTAGCTTTTTTCACTTTGATTTATTTAGACCCAGTAACAGTTGGAAATAGAAAAATATACTTCTTTGAAGTCATGGAAGTTTATGAAAAAAATATTCTAAAGCTTTCAGCGAAGTAAGCCATTCATATCTACACTAGCCAGATTAAAAAAAAACTGAACCTTCTAAGGCTAGGCGCTCACTGAAATGGTGACGAAGTGGAGTGGCATTGGAATGGTGAACACGTGGATTGGCGATGGAGTGGTGGCTAAGTGGTATGAAAGTGATCTAACGCCCACTGAGGTAGCAAACTATATACGTATGGTGTCACTGATTACCTCCAATGTCCTTCGCAATTTTGGCCCAGGCCCGCTCTTGCACATGGCTTATATGATGATCCTCCCAGGTATTATCATATAAACAGGGATATGCATGTACAAGGGATACAAATTTAATATTTAAATCCTGATCGTCTCGCATGTTTTTAATTTTTAAGCACCCCCTCTCTAATTTATTTTGACATTTTAAAATATTCGAGACGATATACTTAATATGTATAAGTCAATAATCACAAGCATAAATACAGTGCAAAAATCCGTCTCACTTTCCGAAAATTAAACATGTTCGAGATATGTGGCATCAGACTGGCACCACATTACCTGAAAAATATCTTGCCACCGCCACTCCACTTTTATGAGCGCATCTTCATTTGTTTACATAGGTTTTATTAATTCCACCTGCCACTTAATCACCACCCTACTACCACTCCACTTTGTCACCACTTCAGTGAGCGCATTGCCTAAGAAATCCTCATTTAGTTGCATTTTGATGTGCACCAACTTAGCTAAATCACTTTTTCCGTTGCAGATTAAAAAGTAAATAGTAATTAGTTGCTACTTAATTGCTAATTAGTTACTCAAAAAAAAAAAATGTTATCGCTCTGTTGGTTTGCGAGGTAATGGGTGTCCTGCTTAGTTGACGTCCACTTAGCAGGTCAACTTTCTCAAAACTATAAATAAACGGTGTGGGAGTGGACATTATATTGAGAACTACTTAATTGCTAATTAGTTACGCAAAAAAAATTAATCGCTGTTTTGGTTTGCGAGAAAATGGATGTCCTTATATGATGACGTCATCCCTATTTATTCGAAAACGAAAAGAGTGATTAATTTTTTTTGCAGAAGGCTTAAGCTGAGCAAAAGGTGGTGCATTCTTCTTGGTTTATATCCGCTTTACCGAAGAAGCCAGTTGTTTGGTGAATGCATTGATAATACCTACTCAAACATTGTCCACTCAGCTAATTCCAGTTATATGGACGTCCGCCACGCCAGGGGTGTAGAGAGCTATTTATTACTTTGGATGAAGCCAAATTATAGAGATCTAAGCACGCCATTTGCTGAACGACGCGACGGGAACTTTTCCCAAGCGAGGTTGCAAAGTTGCAAACAAGAGATTTTTTCAACAACAACGCATAAGTTTCATATTGCTATGAATATTTTATTTCTTAGGTTGTCCTTGGTAAAGAAGTAGAATACAAAGGAGACGCCGGCCGGCTGTAAAAACTAGAGAGAATAGAATTAATATCATAATTAAAGCTGCTTGCAGCACCATCAGCGACTGTGGAAATGGATAGTTTGCCGCTTAAAAAAAAAGACGTAGCGTTTATCCGCGAACTCTATATACCGCGTCTTTATTTTTTTTTTAACATAGAAAAATTATTCATCAAAACGTCAATCGACGTTGACCAATTGGACGTTCCAAAATAAAAATCCTAGTAAAATTTGTTAAAGATACAAGAAAATCAGAAAAGTGCGTATACGCCCGAGTGTACCACATTTGAATGAGTTTCATATCTTTATAGAGCATCTTGTAAAATAAATTTTATTTATTTATGTAGTTAGGGCTAATTACATAGATAAATATGTATAATATTTAATGACTGTAACCTTCAAGAAGTCGAAGGCTCTTCCTTGAAACTATTTTTAATTTTTGTATTTAATGTTGTATTTAAAACTTTTATTTATTTACTTACTTTTTGTCTACCTTTTTTTTTATTGGATTAGGCCGTAGTCAATCCTGGACTGTAAGCGCCATCGAAAAGAAAACATGAATTGCAAAATAATTTTTTGCGTCCTAGGCTATAGCACGTTCTACCCATAAGTTAAATATAGCTCTGATGCTAGTCGTTTTCTTCTTTAGTTAAATATTATAACTTTTCAATATTTTTGTGTTCAATCATTTAGCAAGACATCATGGAAAATTTAACTTGACATCAAAAAGCTAAGGCACTTCCCGTGTTCTTTTGATTCGACATAATTTAATTGACATTCGTGATTAATTTAAAATTAAGTAAAGTCCAATTTAAACCTTGTCGTGACTGAACCCCAATAAACCTCCCTCATTTGAATAAAACAAAAAAAAAATATAATACAAAAATTACTGGAGTCAAAACAACTATGATGAAGGGAGACAAAATTAAAACCAATTGGCTTGGCCGGTATATCTACGTGATTCTCATATTGGCAACAACAATCATCGCCAAACTAACATAAATACACAAACACAACAAAAAGACTCAAAATATACCACACTCAAACATAAATGGACTTTTTGTTGAAAGTGTATAAAACAATTACAAACATAAATCGAATTTATCACCCCAAGGTTAAATCGGAGATTTCCGCCCAAAGATCACAGAAAGCGCTCTAAAGCGTTCACTTATATATATCTATCGCTATAGCATTAGATAAACCATCAAGCAATTGACCGACGACGTGGTGTATCTGCGAGCTGCGACATCACTCAGCGCGGCAGAGGACGTTACCAGATCGAAGGTGAACCTATTTGAATATAAAAATACAGCAATGCAATGAGTCGGCAAAACCTTAAAGCTGAAAAGTATATCAGTATAGAAAAAAAGTTGTTATTATTTTTTTTCTTGTTTTTTTTTTTTTTATTATTATTTTTAAGCATTTGTTTACAATTTATGATAATACCTAATTACAAAGTGCAGCGCGTGCATTGCTGAGCGTTGACATGCGATGAAAAGACCGATAATCGTGGACAAAAACAAATCCAACCAAATCGCTTGCTTGTTTTTAATACATTTATGCTCATTTTGACAAGGCAGCATTGCCAACAGCCACCAATAACATGTTTACCTGGTGTACAGCACAGTTCACTCCAGTTAACTGAAATTGCAGATAAGGTCATATTTACTTTTGTATGTATATCACTGAAAAATATTAATTTAACATAACAGGAGTTTGGATTGATAAACGATTGAAATAAAATTCATTAAAGGAAATATCAAGAAAACAAATTATTATTAACATTGCACTGTCGAAACAGACAAGCCATCCAAAGCGAGTTAAAAAGTAATCAGTTGAGAAAAGAAATAGTTTAAGTACCTAATGTGCTTTTTTTAATATCAGTTATTACTCTTATAAACATCTCTTCTCCCACTCTAAAAAAAAATCCTAAATCCGGGCCTGGAGTATTCAAGGCATAATGACTAGCGTATTTACTTATCATGAAATTATATCCAATTATTTCAATCCAAAGTAATGAAAAAACACAAAAAACATACTGACTTACTCGCTGCCGCAAATTGACTGACACTCAATCTCGGTGGTTTTTCTTTGAAAAAAATGACAGACCAACTGACAGATATCTGTCATTAGCATTATGGGCGAAAATGTATAAATTATGTGACATTTGAGAGTATGTACGGTTTGACAAAAGTACAAACCCAACCGATGACGAACAACAAAAATCTACAAAAATAAAAGCAAACGAAAAGATTGGAATCAATCATGACATACATACATTTACATTAAGTTGAGCCGATTGATGTATTATTGTTTGAACGACGGACGGCGCGCGTCCACCCACTCAATATTGCAACCGAAATAACTATATGTGGTGCCTATTTGACAGTCATGACGCGGTCGTTTTTTTTTTTTGGTTTTGCATTGAAGAATGATTTTTATCAGATTAGCCAACATTCTTTTGGTATTGGCTTTAGATTTTCGGAGGAGGGCGGTGACAGGATGCGAATGAAGAGAGTGGCAACTCCAACAGAGTAATTTAAGAGACCTTGGTTTAAGCTTGTGATTTAACTATGTAAACCATCTGAAGTCTTTGGTTTTAAATTGCATTTGGTCATGAGCAAGCATTATGTGTAATTTGTTGCAGTAAAACAGTAGATTGTGTTGATGCAGTGCACAGCTTTAAATAGTGATTGTAATCTTTGAATGTGATGAGGTCATGTGGTTTAACTATCAATACTTACTGATCGAATTGGTGGAAGCACTCTTTGAAACAAAACTTAAACTGTCCTTTCATTTTATTAAAATACGGTTGATTAATATTGATTCAAAAAAGCTTTTAACAGTCTTAATTCCACAATCTACCTATCTAAACTCATCACTTGTTGAGTTAAAATTGAATAAAAATGTGATTTTCAATTAATCTGTTTATAAATATCAAGACCACGCAATCATCTGCAAAATTGCACAATTTCCCATATAATGATGCAATTTCAAAATCATCTCAAACCACCTCAATTTCAATGAAATTGCGAACAAAATTGCGTTTTATAACAGTTATAACAATTATTTACCAATAAAGTGAACGAACAGAACTACGGAGATTAAAAAAAAAATTAGTAGGCGCCAGTTATAGCTTTCATTGAAAACCATCATAGAAAATTTTGTCTTTCCATTTTGAGGCACTTATAGAAAGAAAGTTGATGGTATTTTGGTACCAAAATGAAGGGAATTATTCAGTGATTTTATTTTCGTCACAAAAATTTATATATTTTAAAACTTTCTTTTAAAATCAATTTTATTATTTCAATGATTAAAATGGTTTCCAATGTAAGCTGTCAGACGAAATTGTTTCATTTTCAATGTGAACACTTTGCGTAATTTTGAAATTGAGTTCTCGAAATTGTTCAATTTCAGGCTCAGTGGGAACATTCTACTTATTATTTACGAAAATGCAATGTTAGCTAATTTTAATTGCTGAGTTGTGTCGTTTTTCTTCCGAACCGACGATATTTAGATATATTATGAGTTAAATTAAACAAACGCTGACAAGACATGACTAACTTTATTATTATAATGTTAGTCTCAATTAAGCGTAATTGGCATGTTGTTATACTGTATAACACTTACTCTAACATCTCCATTTTTGTAATATAATACATACTAAGATATTAAATAAGCACATTGGTGTCCCATAATCAATGATTCAGATGAAAACCACGAGTTCCTGAGGTAATTTTAAGTCGAAAAATTTAAGAGGTAATTTTCTCATTTTCACTTCCTTTTCGAATTATAACGGTTTTTATGATTTTTGGTCTCGTTTCTTTAACTGTCTCTAACTTTGCCAAACTGCAACCGATTTATATTTGTTTTTGTCTTAACACAGGAGCAGTTTTTACCCACAGATATAACGGTTAACGGTATTACTCCAATTTTGTATCAAACCTATTTGCTGGAATTTTTGGGTTGGTTTTTTGTTTAATTTGGTGTTAATTTTTTTCACAAAAATACGTAATTAAGTATCGTTTTTTTTATGAAAGCCCATTTTTTTCTCTTACAAAAACTCAGATTTTTACCAAAAAAAGTATATATTACTATTAACGAAATAACAAGAAACAAAAAACAGAAACTTCAAAAAAAATTTCAATACTTGAACCAATTTCTTTGTAAACTTTTCTTAACTATTTTTCTTTTCAACTTTTGGGTTTTTCTAGTTACATATACATAGTTTTTATTTGTTTCTGTTCAAATATTTTAAAATTTTCTTAAATTAACTTTTTTTTTTATTTTTGTTTTATTTAAGTTTTCTTAAATTTACTTTTTGTTTTTATTTTATTAAAAATTTTAAATTAAATTTTTTTGCTAAAAAATGACATGTATGTATATTTTAGAAAATGCTCCACTTTGCACTTTAGGTTGCAACTACTCAGATTGTGGTTTTCCCCGCTGATTTAGAATAGGGTTGCCTGAATATAAATAGTATCATTGTCAAAGCTGTTTGCACCAGTGGCTTTTCAAATTGAATAAATTGACATTTGCCCGCGAATTTCATACAGCACCTACGTTTTTTTTTAAATCAAAATAGCTTTTTCAATCGACGTTAACAAACTTGACGTGCAAAAATAAAAATTGTAGCAAAATTTTATAAAGAATAAATAAAATAAAAAAGTGCGTATACGCCCTAGTGAACCACATTTAAATGAATTTAAATTCTTTATAGAGGATGTTGTTTATTTATTGAATTTCATTTATTTTTGCAGTTACCACTAAGTACATAGGTATATGTATTTATTATGCCTGAAGTCTTCACATTAATGAACCAAAAATTTGATTAGGAAAAAGTTCTTTTGCAGTCCTTAAAAGACTTATCATTTTTCTGTTACCACTAATGGGTGATAATATCATAGTGGATGTAGTGTGTTTACTCTACGTGAAGGTGTAGGACCGAAACCAATTTTAGGTGACTTCCTATTTTAATCACCCTCCATTAGCTTCAACTTGAAGAATTGCCTTAGATTTCATGAGATAATAAACACTCTTTGCCCAATTCACTATACCCCAAATAAAATTCTTTACTATCTTCTAACAAGGATTGTGCTATTCTTGTTGCATTTGTTTGCATTCAAAAGACCTTCAGTCTTACAGATAAATACATTTATATCCTTAGATATGGTCTGGAAGTTTGGACTATTAGCCTTTAAGCTATTATGTATGATACAGATTTTTGTCGTAAAGAAATTCTATGCAATGGTTTTGTTTAAAATTAAATAAAATAATATTTGCTTCGGCTTGCCTATTGAAACAGCATGATACGATATCATTTGAGAAGAAAACAATCTTATATTTTGGCAACTATATTAAACGAGACAGTACGATTCGTTACAAATATGGTACCTATTCTTTCTCCTTGGGGAACGTGACTTTATTTCGAAATTATGTAGGACCTAATACTTTAAAAGGCTACTTAGTAGAAGTCGACGGAAAAAACAGGTGTTATTTCAGTAAATAGGCATTTCACAATCCTATGATCACCCACAAACAAAATTATAATCGATTTCTGATGATTCTTTAAATTATTCGATTTTAATTTTTTGGTTATTGGTACTCAGCAAAAATATAAGAAAAAAAAATGTGTATCGTGAAAATGTAAAATCTATCGTTATTCGAAATGGCTACCAAAAACATTACCTTAGAATTGAAAATAAAATTAAGACCTATCTAAACAAAAATCATCAACAAAGTATCCACCTATAACAAAGCCTTGCTTATGAACATCTCTTAAATATATATAGCTACACCCTGAGATACAAATCGAAATGGAGAACAAAGAAATATTATTATAAAATATAAATACCTACAAACATATATTTATTCGAAAAAATACAAATACAAATCTCAGTAAATTCAATCTAAATATGGCAGTCAGTGTGACATTGTGGCGCGTCGCTGCCGCAATTATAGTCGTCGTCATCGTCGTCAAAAGCAGTAAGCAAAAACATGGATTACGACGACGACGACGGCAAGTAACGTCTCAAAGTTTTAACTTATAAGTTCGTTCTAGGTTTCAAGACACATGGCAGCACACAGCTCACAGTCCATATGGTGGTAGTGTTTGGCTAGTTGGTTGGTTGTTTTTTTTTTTTCTATAAATAGGTTCAGCAATTCTAAGTGACCGACTACTCTCAAATGGGAATTATAAAATATTTTTTTTTTTTTTGTCTGATTTTTTTTTTTAATTTTTAACGCTTCAATATGCGTTGTAATTTGCATAAATTCTATATGCGAGCATTTGGTATAGTATAGGGGAGGCTCAGGTGGGGTTGTGGTTAAGGGGTGAGGGGTGCGGTTGGGATCTGAGTAGGTACCTACCGTATTTTTGTGTTGTACCTTCAATCGAGTAGCGCACAACACAATGGAGGTTTATCAGTTGTTGTTGATCAACTTGTCAAGCTAGCGACTAATTGGAACATTCTATCCTTCGATTTTTTAATAAGGTTCGCTGATGGAGTAAATAAAATTGTATACGCTGGCGCTGCGATGTGCTTGCTATATACAGTTTGTGTGAGTGTTCGATTAGGTATGCATAATATTTTATGGATTTTATAGAATGATGGATGGCGATTGATTTTATGCTTATTATTAGGTATCTACAACACAATTCGAGGAGGCATATTTTACATTATAGGTATGTATGTACCTACATACCTATTCACATTAGATGCTTTTTTTTTAATTTTGTAATCAATAGAATATTTACAAAATTTAAATTTAAACATTTTGTAATATTATCCTCATAAATTAGGAATTTGTATACAGAAAACAGTTTAGCACAATAATTCGATTAATTTTCAAAGGGAAAGCCCATTTTACTATGGAGCTTTGGCCAAGATGTGCACACGAACGAGTTTGGTGTCAAATGAAAGGTATAATTGAGCTTGGCAAGTGAGCGAAATATTTTCAAAATCTTCCATGGGAAAGTCGAGATATTTGAGCTTAAAGTTGCCGATTGAAAAATAAAGATTTCAGCTTTTTCTCCAAATAATTGTTTATAAAGTCAGAAATAAATGACGTAGGAAAATGATTTTAGTATCAACTGAAAGCATTGTTGCTGAAAAAAGTACATGCCATCACTGAATTATTTAATATTTCAAAGTGTCAAAGACCGCGTAAAAATTGTTGCTTCTCATGAATTTAAAGCTTAGCATATCAAAATTTATTTAAAATAGCAAAATATTTTTTATAGATAAATACCTACTTTTTTAAAGACAAAAAAAATACCTTTCCTTTGATACAAAAATCATTTTCCTACGTCATTTATTTCTGACGTTATAAATAATTATAATTTATTTTTAAATATGCAACTTCAAGCTCGACTTTCACATGGGTGATTTTGAAAATATTTCGCTCACATACATAACAAGCTCAACGTCTGTCGTTTGACACCAAACTCGTTCGTGTACACTCTTGGCAAGAAATGGGCAATTCCCTTTGAGTTTTCAAGTTAATTCTGTATGTGGGCATGTTCAAAATTTTTCATTTGCCAATATTTGTGGACTAGAGGCCGTTAAAAGCTATTTTGCAAAAATACGTATGTTTTTTTTTTTTATAGAAAAAAACGAACTCAACTGGATCTGTTTGATAACATAAAGTTTCTTATACAAATTTTAACAAATTGCATTGAATTTTGAACAACATCAACAACTTAAAGGTGCTACCACCAATTGCTTACGAATTAATTTTGGGTATTTTAATTCGTTTTATTTTTGTTTGGCTAGAGATATAGCTATTTCAAGGGGTGCCAAGCACTATCATCAGTCTCCTTTATAGTGGTGCTGAGCTTTAATCCAATTTTATTTGAAAAACTTTCTACACATCATGCGGTATTTTGATGTTGTTCAAAATTCAATGAAATTGACGGAATAAAGAATGGTCAAGTCTAATAAACTGACATTCTAGTATAAATAATACAATACAAATAATAATAATTTAACAAATTGCTTCTGAAATCCATGGGAAAAAATCCAATTTTGTGAAACTTGGTGAAAACTTCAAGTTACAAAGCAGGAATTTCAATTCAAGATAGTGACTACCCTACAAGGAGCTTATGGTCGAAAATTCAGATTTAGCCTCATGAAATCAAAAAAATTTCTGGCCGGATGAAATATTAAAAATAATTAATAAATAAACTTTACTGCTTGAAAAGTAATTTTTATAAGATGCAGCCCGAAATAAAATTACCGTGCCATATTTTATGAAAAAACGCGCAATTTTCGTACCCTTATGAAAAAATCACAAATTCTTCTTTTTTGTTGAAAAAACTATAATCAATTTTATAACTGAGTATAAAACAACAAAAAAAAATTAAAGAAATTGATTTGCTCTATCCGGGCACTATCAAAAAATATGTGTTTCTGTCCACTTTTTACGGAACTTGGACCAATTTTCATTTGCTTAATTTTAAGTAAAACAATGGAAATAAAAAAACGTGCCGCCATAATGAACGTTTTCGTGCCACCGTGCCACGAGGAAATTATCGTGTTAAAAAAGCACGATCGTGCCACTTCGGCAACGCTGATACTCTTTAGAATTTCTATATGTTTTTTATTTTTTTAACGGCTTTTATTTTATTTAGAAATGATTACCTATCCATATTTTAAAATATTTTTTTAGAGAGAAAATATGAATTCAGTTAACTTTGTAGGTATTTTAAAAATTTTTGAAACAATTTGTATGTCATGAATTTATTTATTTATTTAATTTAGAAGAAGAACATAATAAATTAAGTAGGTAGTCCGAGTAGAGTAATTCATTCGTTCTTTCCATAAATTAATTTAATTTTGTATGAGTTTTTTTTTGTATTTTAATGAGCATTGAATGCAATGCGATTGCATGCATAAATATACCTATGTAGCCTCCAATGCCTATTTCAAAATGTAAATAGGAAAATGTATAAAAAAAAAAATTGAGGTCGAACTCGTCGTCGTCATCATCATCGTCGTCGTCAACATTGTCGTCTTCCAAGCACTTAATATACAAAACGAACAAATGACACCAACGTTAAATAGTGGAGGTGGCATATAATATCTCAAAATTAAAAAAAAAAAAACTTCTACTTTGTTATCGTTGTTTCTTGCTCTACACTCTGTGTTATATTCCTCTTCTTCCAACCCTCGCTCTCCACCCTTTTTCATATATTCCCATTAATTATGTTGAGCTGTGTAATTTTGTATGTCAAAATATTATATTTGTGCACGAAAATATAGCTTGGCGCTTGCCACCGATAGGAGCTTTAAGGCGAAATGACTGTCCACATCTAACACTAATAACAACACCACCCCACCATCAATCTGCTACTGGCAACATTATCTGCTGGGCTAAGGATCGTCACGACCATTATGGTGGATTGTGTGGTACAATCAGGCGTCAGGACTAATAGAAAGCTAAAGGGGCGCTAATTGTTGTCAATAATTTATGATGTTAAATTTTTCGTGTAATATGGAAAACTGTAATTGTTATGAGTCTCTGGTGTAAAAAAAGAATTGTCAAATAAGAAAAGTTCTTAAAACAAAATTATTAGGATATTCTTTTTGACAATAGAAAGTTTAGGAAAAAGAATATTCGAAGATTTCACTCCATAAAAAAATGAGCCAGCGAACCAAAAATTTTTGTTGAT
This sequence comes from Epistrophella euchroma, assembly GCA_947049315.1. NCBI lineage: Eukaryota > Metazoa > Arthropoda > Insecta > Diptera > Syrphidae > Epistrophella > Epistrophella euchroma. The sequence continues at coordinate 18,296,707 of OX346247.1, forward strand.
CAGTATTTTTACAGCAAATTTGTTCATGGAGCTGAGATCACTTAAGTTTTTGTTGAGAACTTATTTTAAGAATATGGAAAATAATTAGTGAAAAATATGTGATGTTCAATTATTTTGGTTATGAAAAATTAGTATTGATTTTCATATGGCTGATTTGTATATGGCTACTGACACTGACAATGAGTGTTAAAAACTTTTACTTTGGTGTAATATTACAATTTACTACCTTTCTCAATCGTCAATTTTTACAAATCAGGGCCTAAATTTTGTCAAATGTTGATCTTTTTTTGATCTAACTGAATTTTCTTGTTTAAATAATTTAAGAACAAATTAAATAGCTCCAAAGATTAAGAATGTTGTTAAAAAATTGTATTACCTAGCTACTTATTATTTAAAAAAAAAAAACATTATTTAGTGTGTTTAACTGGTCCACTCATCATTTTCGCATACTGGTACGGGGCGGCGGCGTGGCGCTTTCGTGAGACGATACGGCCTTGGCCGAGCTTCTGTATATTAAAATGTCAGGGGATGGCTTCATAAATTTCGAAGCTTCCACTTTTAATTATTTTTTAATAATTTGTTTTAACCACTGTGACATATGAGTTGACATATTGTCAATGAGGTAACGATTATGTGGGAACATTCTTCTTTCATGAACGTTTTTCAGGCAAATTAAAAAATTAGTTTTGTTTAATTAAAAAAAAAATGTGAGTGTGTTTGATATGATTGTATTGATATGTGTTAGAGGAAGGGGGTTTTTTTTTTTTTTTGTTCGTAGCATACCTACTTTAATTGCGGTAAGAAACCGGACGAACGGGGGTAGCAAGTTGAATTGATTTATCTGGTGAGCTTTAAAGTTTTTTATTTTTTATTTTTATTTTAATAATGAAGAGCAAACTTGAGAGTTTCAGTGGGTATCTACATTTAATTGCCATGAGTGGGTAATCTATTTTGTAATGTGACCCCGGCTAATTTATAGCAAGCTATTGTTATGCAAATTAATTTTAATATGACAAACAATTTTTCGGTCGGTCTATCAAAATGCTATATAAAAAAAAAATACAAATACATACAGATGTACATATATATATATATGTATTATTTTTAATTTATGCGAAGTGTTTTATCAGGAAGTTATGTATATTAATAAAAGTGAAATTAAATGGAAATAATAATTTCAAGCATGATTTTCTAAAGCTTTAAATCCGATAGGGTTAACATGCGAAGAATGTTAACGCACCTTCATATTGACTTAGAACAACACTGATACAGATGGTAATTAAAGGAGTACACTTTATACTGAAACAGAAATAAATCACACACAAATGATATCATCGAAAGAATAGATCGAAATGTTAGGAACACGGGTGTCAATATAAGAAACTTTAAGAGTAGATATTTGATAAGTGAAAAAGGATTTTATAAAACGTCATACTTTTGTTTGTTGTTGTTTATTCGGGTTCTGGAGGCTTACGCAAGTTATTTCTTTTATGAAAAAGAAAATGCACAACTGTGTCGCTCTAAATGTCTGAATACATAAACCCATTCATCTGATTTTGAAAGAAAAAGCTAAAAACAGTAGGTACACCATCTGATTTCATAAAGAAATCTTAGTTTTTGAAAAAAAAAATTAAAATCGTAAGAACAATTCTTTTTAAATTAATGTTTTATATGTAGGTAAATAAAATTTCGTAAGCATTTTGAAGAAACCAAACAAAATAGAATTTAAAAAAAATTGTTTTATGAGAGCTACTTTTAATAATGACTAACTGTAAATCTTGTTTTTTATTAATGATAGATCGAATGTACTAATATTAATCAAAACAATTTTAATCAAAATCGTAAGAGTCGTTTTTGAGAAAACTTAGACCTTCTAACATTTAAATGAAAGGTACCGTTAAATTTGACTATAGAAAAATTTTTAAACTTTTTCTATACAATATCTACTATATGCATTTTTCAAAATCAGTTTCTTTTTCGAGAAAAACTTAAATATAAAAAAAAAAGATTCTATGGGTACCATTTAAAACCATTTTATCCAAAATATTATTTTCACTACACCTACCTAATAAAATTTATTGAATTTTTTTTAGAAAAATATGTGGAGCCATTTTTGAGAAAAACAAGATTTTTCAAAAATGCTTAAAACAAATTAGGACAGGTACCGTTAGTTTTGGTTCTAAAAAAATTAAAATAAAAATATCTCGGGAAAATGTCAAAAACACGATAGATACCAAGTTTAAATAAAATCAACCAATGCGTTTAGGCTGTAGGCGAATAAACAGATAGACAAAACTGTGAGACCCATTTTTTTGGTCTTCCCTATCATCGTAATGTCAAGTTCAAACAAAATCTCAAGTTCGATTGTTTTTTTTACAAATCCAAAACTATCGCAATTAAAAGTGTTTTTGTGTTGAACTGTGAAAACAAAGATTTTTGCTTTTTCCAAAAAAGACGAATACTTTGGTCTTTCTTTCTTACTATATTGAGCTTAAGGACTGCTAGAAATTTTATGTTAGAAGCCGGACCGTTTTTTCTACTGTAAGATAATATGTTTCATATATAAAGAGCAGTTGCCGAAATTCATCCACCTGTTTCAACCACAACGCGAAACTTATTTTTAGAAATAAATATTATCAACATTTTATAATATATTCATACGTAAATCACAAAAACAAATCTATATTGTTTTTGCAAAAAAAAATAATTGATCAGTTTGCTAAGCGAAAAAAAAATATTGCAACTTTTAAAGATTTCTACCAAAATGGCAACCGTGTTTTAAACTCCATTGATTTTTATCAATGGCCGATCCATAGAAAAAAAAGCATTAAAAAAAAAAAACAAAAGTTATGTATTTTATTGCCGAATAAGGATATTTACTTTATTTGGCACGTGTGTTTCGTTCAGTGGTTGCTTGAGTTTTCCGAACCAACTTTATGAATTATTGAGTTGGCTTAAAGCCTTGCACTTTTCCCCGGAGCCAGAGAGTGGTTAAGCAACGAATTTGTTTCCAAAAACAGAATGACATCGGCCAACGGCAATAATATTAAATATAAGCATAAGTAAATGCTATACTAAATTATGCTGCATACACAAGTTAAAGCTCAACCAAGTGTAATGCGATTAGACCAAGATGTTAGCATTTATATTTAGTGATTTCTTAAGCCGTCTGAACTAAGTTCACACGTTAGAGACAGAAGGCATATATTATGTATGTATGTTATGTATTTATTATGAAACTTTGTACAATTATCGTGGAGAATGCGGTAGGTGGCTTAAGTAGTGTCGGATTTACCGATGATGGCTGAGGCAGTTATAAGTTGTAGCTTGTGTGTGAACATAAGCAAAACTTATTTATTCACATTAAAGATCCTTATGCTTTATTTTTATTTTACTGCTGCACAGTACGCGGTGATTGCCACTCTTTACTCTTGTCAAACGAACTCCTTGGCTTTATAAATTATAAATTTGTAACACAAAAACTAGCACTCAACATTTGTAGGTATTCAGAATTTCCTCATAAATAAGTTCGCCAATCTAAAGCCCTGGTTAGCTTAAAATTTGCGTTAACTGAAAATCATTGGTCAAAGAATCCGGGAAAAAAGATAACATCACACAAGAAACTTCGTAACATTTTTTAAATTGAAAGTGATTTGAAATTGAAGCTAATGCAAAACTGTGAAAAAAGCGGGCAGAAATTGTTCGTTTCGTCTACATTTTGATGACAATTTCACAATGTTTATGAACCACCCAATATGTTCCTTTAATTGGTTTTTACGACTTTGATCATTCGGTACGTGAAAACGGTTCAATGGATTAATTTGAAATTTTACAGAAATATTGGTGGTCTATAGTTCTTTAAAATGTTTTACCAAATTATGTCCTGTAGTCAATATCTATATAAAGCAGTAAAAGATTTACAAAAAGTCTTTAAGAAGTCGTTTTTTTTACCTTATCTGAATGTAACGGTAAGGAGCCAAAAAAAAAATAATCGTAATTAAGTTTTAAAAAAATCGTTTAGAAAATTTATTCCAGTTTTTGAAACTACCCTTAAATTTTCTGTGTCGTCATTCCATGCGAAGATATTGGTAGTCCAAGTCAAAAGTCTGTTTTTTCATTCGCCCGAATGACAAAAAAAAAACACCTTAAAGCCGAATAAACAAGTTATCGAAACAAAACAATAAATTGGATCGAAAAAAAATTTCTAAGAAAATGACAATGTTCAAAAAAAAAAATTAAAATTAAAATTTTTGGGTCGTGCTGCTTATTATGATTGCGCAATAACGGTACCTTAAAAAATGTCTCGATACGAAAAATATAAAGCTTTAGAATGCTTTTTGTTTTATCTCAATACGTCCACTTTTCACAGAGATACAGCTCTTCAAAAAACACTTAAAAAAAAAAAGTAATTTTTTTGTTCCCTTAATTGTTTTGACACGTATATTCTATGTTTTTTGCTAAACAAAAAAAACATGGAAAAACATAGAAAAACATAGAAAAAACATAGAAGTTATTGAACGACCAATGCAAAATTATCACAACCAATTAACGGCAAGTTATTCACCTAACCGCTTTTTTATCGGCGAATGGTGTTTCTCTTACAAGATGGTCGATGTATAAATACCTTAAAGAAATAAAGATTTCGCAAATTATACATGTGTACTGCAGATACATTATTGAAATAAAAAATATTGACTCAAAAATAATTCGGAAACCTTCACCATTCTGAGCTCCTAACAAAATAAATAGAATTCAAAACCAATATTCACACAAAAAACCCCAGTTTGTATGGAATTAAGAGTTATCAGTTTAACCATTCACACACTCTCGTAGGTACCTACTCGTTAAATTAATTTATTTTCTTAAATCCACCCAAATAATTTCATAAGAATATTCTGTACACATTCCGTTGAATTCGAATGTACCACATTTTGGGAAGTCCAAAAATAGCGTTCTCATCACATACTATATGCTGGTTTAGTAAGAAAACAATGTTAATAACATGTTTCCATTCCTTTTCCACGAACATATTGTCACCATTTATAATGCTAAACCACTCACTACCACTAATATCACCCACGTTTTGATATGCCATATAAACAAATTTATAACACAATCGCAACCATATACAATATCTGCTTATTAATAATTTATTTGAATATAAAGTATCATTGGCGTTAATTTTTTGTGCGAACTCTGGCCACTAATTTGTCATTTGGCATATCAATCTTTTAAGTTAAGTTAAGTTGAATTGTGACTGAGACTGAGAGTGGTGTAATGAATGTGTTTTTGTTTAATAATTTGTCAGTTCGGAGCTTTTTTACTCTCTTCCTAGGAGCTGGCACCATCATCAGCAGAAGGCGTTAAAAAGGTGGCTAAATGATTGAAATAAATCAAAAACTTGGACGCAATTAATTAGAGGCATGATTAAGAGGACTTTTTCTTTTAATTAAGAAGTAGGAAGATGAATAAATTAGAAAATTAACATTTTTATTGGTTTTTAAGTGATCTAGTACAGTTGAAACTCTATTAGACGTGATTTTTAGCGATCCGGATCCGGAGGAATCTATTTAAAGTAAAGAGTTTTTACCATGAAGATAGGTTAAAATTGATCCTTTTCTAAATACGATCATGAATTCTAGAAACAGGTTGTCTGAGTGAGAGTGATGGCGAAAAAGAGATTGATCTTAGTATAATTTAAGCGGAGCAACTTCTCTTTTGGGAGTAAATGCTCGTGGAATACTAAGGCTAAAGCATCTTCTCGATTTTTGTATAAAGTTCTGAGCATGTTCCTCGTTTAATTCTTATCACCTAATGACATACAGGGGATTTTATGAGGAAATAAGTGGAGCTTAATGATCAGAGAAAAATGAAAAAATATTTCATTCTTTTCGCGACGCATAAATTTTCCTGCGTCTTCAAGGGTTAAAAGAAAAATAGAAATTAGAATAATTAATTTCATTCCAATTTAATAAAGGATTCATTTACCCCCCCCCCCCCCCCCCAACTAATTTTATTAATTATACTTTCCTTCATTTTTTGTTGATTACCTTTTAAAAATATATTTTTTTTCAATACTTGTTTACAGACAAAGTATTTTCCCACTTAGTCAAAAAATTGAATATAGGCAGAAAAGCTTTTCAAGACAAGTGCGCCAGATTTCAAAAATTCGACTTTAAACAAATAATTAGTATTTTTCCTTAACTCAAATTCTATTTTTTTCCTAAAATAATTCAAATTCAAACAATTTTGTATCTGTCAAAAACTATATACATAAGTATGTCAATTCCCTTAAAATTTGCATAACATAATATCCTCTGACGCTTATCTGAATTTAAAATTATATTAGCAAGAATACTAATATTAATGTCCCTGACCGGGCGCCAAATAACACCTCAAAATTTGACAAATATTTTCATCATCTCTCCCGCGCCAGATCCAATATTAAAATGTTTACAGCGAAAATTTATTCAAATCGATTCAAAATTCGAGATTATTGATCTAAATTTGTAAAAATTTTAATTTACAAAAAATTCAATCGGTAAATATAAATAATATACACATTTACTAAAAATGCTGCTGCCGCAATATTATACCGCACGATCATCATGAAGATGATGATGATGTTGAAACAATTTGCTTCTGATCGTTCTGATCATCTCCTCTATTTTCGTATCGCGCGAAAATAATTTGGCAAGTACTTACGGTGTTTTTTTTTTTTGGTTTAATTTTATCGGTGGGGTCGGTGTTGATAATTTTACCTCTTTCCGTTTTAATATAATTTTTGACGCATTTTAAAAATGCCCCCCGACTCTCCCGTGCCTAATGCCAAATACCAAACAACCCATCATCGTCTTCATTTTCTGGCTTTTTTGGCATCTGGCACATACAAACTGTGACGTTTGACGTTTCGTGTAAACAAAATATTACTCTGCCTAATTTTCAAGTGCACATACAACATAGCTGCCATCGTCGCGTCTTCGTCGTGTAAATTTGCCAAAGCAATCGAGAGATGGCTACTAAAGAGATCTCGTTTTGTCGTTTGCCTCTCTCCGATTGCGATTTCAGATGCCACTGTACTGTCCTACCTTCATCATCGTTATCATCTTCATCTTAATAGTGCACACCAACTAACATCATTATCTTCATCACTATATTATGGGAATTGAGGATCGTGGGGTGGAAAGGCAGAACCAGCAGCAGCACCAACTAGCACTAGCAAGCGTTTAGTGTTGCGTCTTCGAGATATCTGGTAGATCGGGATTCCTTTCTGTTAGCTGTGTGATTTTTCATTGAGTTATTATTAGCGGTAAATATAGGAAAAATTGTATCTTTGAATAAAATAACAAAACGAATCTATTTCGGATGTTATTTATAATAAATTTGTTGGATTTCAACCAACAAAATGGTTTACTTTTTTTTTGTTTTTGATTTGTATTTTAAATTTTTAGTCAATTTTTGAATCGGTTTGTGCGCTTGGTGCTTCTATTATGGCTCAGTAAAAGGAGAACAGCACAAGCATTTTGATGAACTATTTGTGGCCTCAAACAAAATTATTTAAATAAAATTACTGTGTATATTGTTTTTATGGGGAAGATGATGGATGGCGAATATGAATAATCTTTTATTTGAATTGTATTTTGCTGGAGGTGTCATTGGGTTTATTTTTTTTTTTCCTTTTGGAATATTAATGCGAATTTATTTTTATAGCGAGATACTTGATAATGCGCAAATTAACTTGGAAACCTGCAATAATTATAGTTAAACTGATTGAATTTAAATTTTTTAAAACTTGGTTCACATTTATATCGAATTCCTTCGAAATGAGTTTGAATGCGAAATTTGAAAATTGGTATGTAGGATAAACAATAAATTATTTGAGTACGTAACCCGAGGGCTTGGGCAACAATGGAACTTTTTGATCAATTTTCTCAAAAACTTAAGACGTTTAAACATCTGTTTTTTAGTGGTTGACTTAAAATTCATAGTCTGAACACATTTTTTTCATTTCATTTTTTTTTTCCAAAACTTTGAGTTTGAAAGTTATTTTTAAAAAAACTATTTATTGAAATAACTGAATTCAAAACAAAATAAATACATTTTTGACTTTTTCTATAGTTTTTTAATTATTTTTTTGTTTCCATGTCAAATACATTTTTTAAAAAATCACCCACCCGCCCAAAACGGGTGGAAATATGTAGAACACCGACTTTTTTCTTGTTTCGACCCAATCTACACTTTTTAACCTTCTGTCCCACACCTTATGCAAACATGGAGTATAAGCTTTTAAAGCGAAAGGTCTTCAGAAATCCATATAAGGTTCACTTAAAAATTTTATACCTTGACTTCTTTTAACCAGATGTTCAAAATAAAAGTATTTATTGAGAATCATTAGGTCAGGTTCACATTATAGTTCCGATACGCATACCAGTCTCGATACGATAAAATATTTTCATATAAAAAAAGGATCGCACCTAGAATCAATAGTGTGAATGTTCTTATTGTATCTTGTGTAACAATATTTTATCGTATCGAGTTCGATATCGGTATCAGCACTATAGTGTGAATCAAGCTTTATTCTAACCAACAAATAAAAAAACATTTCGTCTATTAATATTTAAAAATAGTAAAATGTTTTCTATCAGTGTACTTGTTTATTTTATAAACGAATCAATGTGGTTAAAAAGTACCACAAAATAAATTGCAGAGCTTTCAGTTTTCTACAACAATGAGCTAATATTTTATTTGTGAAAAGTATGATTCTCAAGATATCACGGGAACTTCTTAGAATAGTTCATGATATACGAAAGATTTGAACGCTGCCAATATGAAAATTCTAAATTTTTATTTCGGTATGCCACAGGGCTCGGTTTTGTTTCCGAAATTTTAGGAATGTATCTTCTACACTTATCGTCTACAGAGCAGGTATTTTCAAGAACAGAGATTCTTTTTATCCATTTTCGGGTTTAAGTGAATTTTAAACCCGTCCATTTAATCCGGATTTTTTAAACCCGACAGTTTAAACTTATGTCCGCTCAAAATATTCACTCAAAAAAACCGCATTAAGACTCGGGGGAATAAAAATGAGTTAGAACTACGATTTATGGAATAAAAATCCATTACGAGTTCGTTCAAAAATTTCAAATGCTACTGAATGTGAATTTTTAGCATAAAATGGGTAAATATGCTTAAATTTGAGCTTAAGCCCAGGCTTAACAACTTTTACTGCCCCCTAGAAGGCTGTTTAAATTGAATCGGATTAAAGGCGATAAAGCTTAAAAATATGGACTTAGAGGTGTAACAAGTGTTTAATGTGGACTTCGGCTTAGAATTTGGGTTTGACTTACTTAAATCCCGGGTGTAAATTTAAATCCGGATTTAAGTTAGCAAATTATTTATTTTTAAATCGACAAAAGTTTTTTTTTCTGTAGGGAAAAAATGAAAACTGGCAATACGCAGATACATTGCGAATCCGCCTTAAAGGTCAGGTAGAACCTAATCTTAAATAGAATGGCAAAATAATTGTTATCAAAGATTTTTTTTTTTTCAGAATGGAGACCTTTTAGGAAATATTATTTTCTTTTTGAAAACCAGACATTTCAAACTTCTATTACCACTGTTGATTCATTAGTATTAATTAATACTAATACTGATTTTATCAAAAAATATAGTTTTGATTTCGACATCCACATGGAATAATATAGCCCCTTTTATATTCATGTCATCCAATATCTAATATGCTGAGATCTTTTCGCAGCTTCATTATGTGCAATGTGCATGCAAATTTGCATTGCAACAAGAAGTACTTAAAAATAATAAAAGCAGCATCCGTCGGCGACGTATGTATATTTAAGCAATTTTCATCGCTTGTCGACAAAACTGTCAACAAGCTGCAGCCGATCATGTAATGCACCACGAAGAATCAAAAACGCAAAGCGCGTGGTGTGCGTTAAATTGCCTCGACGCGCACCGCCCGATCCACAACGTCACGAAAAAAATTCCTCTTTCTTTAAAAAAAAAATAAATACAAAATACAAAAAAAATCAAAATCAAGTGCCTATAAGTAAAAAATCAGATCCATATAACGATCCTACAAAATGAACATCAACAACAACTCAACATCACCTAGCAACTGAAATTATAAATGACAATCTAAATGGCCTGCTCATCTTATTTTGCAGGCCTGCCTCATAAGCTGCCAAAATACACGTATACAAGCGGAGAGGAGTCAACTCGACAACCGAGCATCATCAACCACAGCCAACCTTCAGCCCTCCCCTCAGCAAACCACAAAAAATAAAAACACTAAAACCGATTGAGAACGCTTCGTTACGCACACTTATCCACCGGTATGCGCGCGTACGGTACCCAGTATCTATATCTGGATAATTCGCGAACATAAGTGCAAACAACAACAAAAACAACAGCAGCAAGACAACGACGGTACACCACCATCAGCACACAAAAGAAGCCCAAGTCATTTTACTTTGCATATATAGCAAAAGCCTCCGACACAACATCCAGAAACAAGAAAACCAAGCTGATGACGATGGCGACGACGACGACGACCACGTCCTAAATACCCTTCAGACAAATTAATCAACAAATGAAATCCACCCAACAAGGAGAAAACAAATTCAGCCAACAAAGTGAATCAAAAACGGTCCCCTTATCCTCATCCGCGGTACTTTTAGATACACTTGGCGAAAACTTAGCGAAAAATCAGCAAAAAAGGCAAAAACAAGAATCGTCTCATTTTATTTGCTTGTTTTTCGTTTTTTTGTTTAAGTAAAACAATAATTCCAAGAAGAAATCTGGTTTCGAGTCGTTTTTGTTGCGTTTGCAAGTGTGAGTTGTGCACCCGATGGCACAGGCAGTCCAAAGAGGACATAAATAATAAAAAACAACGCCATCTCTATTCAATGTGTGTGCGCACGCCAAGCGAAGCGACTAATTTTACAAATTAAGCCAAGAGGAGCTGAAACTCTCAACGAAAATAAATTAAAACAACAAAAAAAAAACTTCGAAAACAATTTAAATAAACTCGCAGAAGAACTGCCAACCTATATGTATTCGCTCTTAAACTGATTAAGAGAATACACCAGATGGCAGTAGTTGTGTTGAGAGAGCGGTAAAGAGCTAGGAAATGACAAAGAAACAAATAAAACCGCTAAGTGGATTCGGTTAGCAGGATTAATGATTTAATTGATTATGATTCGATTGTGCACAATGAGTGTGCGAGTGGAAAAGGATAGCCAGCCAATCTATGCGACCAATGGGCAACGATATGGCGGGCTAGCGGCCGCAGTGGTGGAAAATAATGATGTAGAAGCTGATGAGGGTTAAATGGGGGATAAAATAAAAAACATGTTCACAGCAATGTAAACAGGAATGTTTCCACGTGATCGATCTGGAGTCGATGTCGAACCCCAAGGAATTTTGCTACCGAAGTCTTACTGAGCTGCTGTAGTTGTTGTTCAATGATTAATAGCAGTGGAATGAATTTTAAATGAAGACCAGCCAATGATTTACAAGTAAATATATACATTTGCAGAAAAATCAGGAAGTGGATTGAAGAGAAGATGGCTAGATAAGCAACGCCGACGACGGGGAGAAGATGAAAATATATTATAGAATTCATCATTTTCCCATTAATTTTAACCTTAAGTCGAACTGTGATGTGTTTGTAGTTACTTAAATACTTACCTACTAAAGTGGCGCCCAACGCCTACTTTTTTTTCAATTTAACATTTTTGTTGGAATAATTTAATTAAAAATAAAAACTTATCATTTTGACACAAATTTGTACATGTATGATTTAAATTTATTAAGCCTTAAAATGGCGCCCAACGTGAAGTCTATAGAATTTTAAAATTTTTCAATGAACCATTAATTTCAACCTTGACTGAAAGAAGTATACATCATTACTGACTTACTAAAGTGTCGGCAAATTTTTACTTTTTCAATTCAAACGTTTTTGTTCGAATAATTTATATAAAACATGAAATCTTTTATTCGATATGTATACACTTATGTTTGTATATGTAACGAATTATTTTTTTTAATTCATCAATGAGTTATTAATAATGTTAACCCTAACTCACACTTTGATGTATCTAGTTATAAAAGCTTATTCTACTTACGCCCAACGTTAGCATTTTTTGTTAACTTAAAGCAGTGTCGTAGCAATGTAGGGGCTAGGGTGTGTATGTCCCCAAGCGTTTTTTTAAGGACGTCCTCAAATCAAAACACTTCCTATAATAAGACTTAAATCAAAACAATACCAAATTAAAAAAAAAAAAAAAAAGACAGGTCCGTGATCATAAATTCATCCCTCTTGCTTAAACTCAATTTAAAACCAATTTCAATTCGTTAATAAACACCACAAGAATCGTATAAATGTCAGTCACTTATCCGACCCCTAATTGTAGTAGCAGCACGCCCAAATAACATACCTACCGACAAAATCACGAAAACAATACCACCATAATCTAGCAACACCAATATACCTATAGGTTTTTAGTGGCCAGGCCAGAATAGATACAATTTATTAACTCCCAAAGCACCCTGCTGCCATCCCGTATAATTCGTTGGCAGAACAAATCATCATTACACAGCGATCATGTTTGCCACCACATGTTGTGCAGAGATCCACACTTAACTTAACAGCACAACTCGTGGCCAGATCAGAAGTGTAAACACATAAATTTTATAGCGGACTTGGTTTGGTCAAAAGCTCGCGTTTGGTTGTTTTGGCCTCTAATCCGGGTATTTATGTTCGGGGTTAAATAAATTGAAATTTAATTCAAATTTGGAGATAATTTGATTGGGGAAACAATATTTTTTGTTTGAATCGATAACCGGATCGCTTGGCTGCTATACGCTGAACCGTTTGACTTATGTGACATTCAAAGCTTTTGTTTGGCAAGCTAAACACGACCCAGGTGTTGAGATGAGACTATTTAGAGTTTTTGATGGGTAATCATTTTAGGGATTTGGTGATTGTGAAGCTTAAATTAAGATAATAATTAAATTTAGCCAAACAAATAGCTATAACAATAATTATAATAATTATCGAATGCATGCTGGTTTTTCGTTATCGAAAGAATGGCCAGTAGCGCCACCTACTGAGCAATAAATCTTATTCTTGTTTTATGAGATTATTAATGAGAGTAAACAAATACATAAGAATTAAATAAAGCCCATATACATATCTTCATTTATTCGAAATTAATTGAAGATGTTTTTTTATTGTTATAAAACTAGAAACAAATTTATTGTCACTGTTTGGATGAAGTTCGGACCGGTATATAATTTTAACATCTAGAAATCTGAAAGTATCGATGAATAATTTTGATTTTATTTTTGATCACGATCGCGTCATATATTAATAGCGTGGGAACTTAAATTTGGAATGTCTGATAATTTGATGCGAAACAGGTTAAAGCGAAAATAAATGACTGAATGTCTTTCAATCTTGTTTTTTGCGAATTTTGTGGCAAAAAAAAATTAATCGTTGTTTGTTGATTTTTTCGCAAATGAGGAATAGATCTTTCGTCAATAACATATTTCAAGGTAAATTGGAAATTCGATATTCTTATGCAAATCAAAAAGAGAATATACATAGATATGTAGATATGTACAGTACATACATCAGACTTTCAAGATTTTGTAGGATCTTAGAAGATTATAGGAATAATAGGTGAATAAGAAAGTAAGAATTAACTCATATGCGAAGTTATAATTTTAACTATAATCTGTTTTGACAGTAAATAAAATTTCATTTCATTATTTATTGTATTGTATTATTTATACTAGAATGTCAGTTTATTAGACTTGACCATTCTTTATTCCGTCAATTTCATTGAATTTTGAACAACAACAACAACTTAAAGGTGCTACCACCAATTGCTTACGAATTAATTTTGGGTATTTTAATTCGTTTTATTTTTGTTTGGCTAGAGATATAGCTATTTCAAGGGGTGCCAAGCCCTATCATCAGTCTCCTTTATAGTGGTGCTGAGCTTTTATCGCGAAAACCAAAAATATGATAAGAAGAAAATTAGAAGGACTTAGGGTGTATATATTTTGTAACCAAAAACAAATAAAAAAAAAACAACTTAAACATTTTTTCTTTTGCATTTCAAGTCAATTTTTCCGAAATTGCCCCTCCTCCGCCTCAGAAGGGGGAAACTAAGTTTTTTGCCAATACATTTTTTTCTAAGAATGATCCCAGGAACCATGCCCTTGAATTTATGCCACGAATTAGGAGACACCCTGTATATTTAACGGTTAATATTAATAATACCTACTTACACCAAGTCCAGACAAATTGTTTGATCCAATTTTAATAAGTAAATCAGACAAGATGTAGAAGATCATATTTTATTTTAAGAGCCCACCTTTGGATTTAATTGGTTAATTTGTAACCAAAAAAAAACTATAAGCGTAAAAACACACTTCAAACTTTGGATTAGATTTGGTTAATTTGTAACCTATAATAAGAAATTATCTCTTTTAAAATATGAGTTAAAATAAAATATTTACTTGAAACTTAGAATCAATATACAGAAGGTATTTTTGAACTTATTTCAAACTTGGCTTTAATTGTTTAACTTTAAATAAAAATAAATATATTAAAAAAAAGAGTTATTTATAATCTTAATTTTAATTTTGGATTACATTTGTTATTTTGCAACAAAAAAAAAGAGCAATCTTGTGGTGAGAATGTGTTGAAAAAGTACCAAAATTTAGCCTTGGTAAATAAATATCAAAATATACTTTAAGTTAAAAAATGGATTTTTTTCAAACCATTCTACATATATGACTAAAAAGTTACTTAAGAGAGAAATTTTTACCTAAAACAAACCTTCGGAAAATATATGGTTTATTTATACCGTCCAGTTAACCAAAGTAATTAAATAACTAATTTATGGCCATATTTTGACCGGATATAATTGCATTTATTTTTTAAACCGCAGTTATTTTGGATCTCAGGCTAAAAATTGTGTTTTGAGAAATAACTTCTCATTTTAATTTTAGGCACAACTCCATGCCAGTGTTGCCAGATGAAAAAAGCAATACATTATATTGAACCAGAAACTTATAACTCCAATTTTATTTTTTTATATAAACAAATCATCACACTTTGACAGAACTCTAGACTTAAAGTATTGTGACGAGATTAAAATAAAGTATTTTTTGTGTTTTGGACAAATAGCAAATAGCAACCATCAAAATGCACAATGCGAGTATTTTTATTGTATTTTTTTATATAGGTAAAATTTAATGTAACAATGTAACAGTTATAAATCAACATTTCTATATCTCGTTTTTAATGTTGTTTGTGTGATTAAATTAAGTAGGTACCTACTCCAATTAAATGCTTGAATTTGTTTTACCATCAGAAGGTTCACCAAAAAGTAAGAAAAGATAATGAAGAAATTACTAAATTTTGTTTTGTAGGAAATATGAAATATCAGCTTGCATCTATATAGGTTAAGGAAAATTCTAGGCTTTTTCTCTAAATTTAACTTTAATATGATGAAATATTGGGTTCTTGTATTTCAAACGAATTTTGTTTTATCGGTTCCTAAATTTTATTAAGTCGTAAAAATATTCATGTCCACGGTATTTTCTATATGAAACAAAAATCAAAGACCTATTGTTACAAAAGCCGATTCAAAAGACTTTGGATAAAAACATAAAAATATGTATTTAATTAAAAATAGGAAGGTACACTTGACAATAAAATATTATAGAAAAATGAATTAAATTATTCAAAATTTAACTAATTTATCCTACTCTAGGAATTTTTGTTAGGGTCATAAATCTAACAATCGAACTTTATAGCATACAAATTATTGTAATATCGATCATCATTAAATCAACTGCCCCAAAAGATCCGTACCAAAAGTCAAATCATTTTACCTTTCGATTTTTGATTTTTTTTTTTTTTTTTTTGTATCGTCAGGGAGACAAGGTAGCAAGCACATTTCAATTAAGTTGGCCTTTGTTGAAGATCGATGACCGATTGGAACAAACAGACGAGCGCGATCAGTTTGAACCATAAAACGTTAAACTCTTCAACACTAAAAATGCGCCGTAGCAGTATTTTCGTTTAAGTTTTTTTTTTTTTTTTTTTTTTTCACCCAAAAAAGCAGTTGATAAGGTCACCGGCAAAGCTACTTTAACTGAGCAACGGCTTGGCGGCAAATTTGCATAAAACGTGCGAGCAGCGACTTATTGTACATATATACGAGCAACAGAGACGGATCGCATTGAATTGCTAATTCGAGCTTGAGTTCGAGTTTCCATCGTTGTTGGCTTTTTTTTTTTTTTTTTATTTATATATTTTTGTTACAACTTTTCGGTCTTTTGCTTGACGCGAATGGTGAGTGATTATGCCATGTTTTCATATCTAATTAATTCTTTAACTCCATCGAGTGTGGTTGAGTGTCAACAACACTGCGCACACACACACCGGCCGGCTGTGGTGACAGCAGTTCTATCGATGGAGCGGGCATGTGGGACATGAGGGCTAAAATAATTAAATTTATTGTTTCGAATCTTAAAAATCACTGACGGAATGAGTGTATCTGTGAGTTTAGTTTTGGTATTTGGATTGGAATACAGAGAATTTTTGAGCTAAGCGCGGACAAGTTTTTTTTTTTTGTTTCGCAGCTTCTCGTTGGTTTAAGATTTATTTTTGGTCATAACAAAAACTGGTTGATGGAAGTTAGTGGTTAAATGGCATTTGGTGGATAAATCAAAATGTGGTTTAATGAAGTGTCGTCGGATATGATGAGGCCAATAAAGACATGGACTACACAAACTATACGTAAATGGTTATAGACAAAAATGTGTGATATCGCTCAGGTGAATGAAGGAAGATATCATTAAGCTGTGGGCTGCAGAGAGGTGGGCAGCGAAGATGAATATTTTTGAAACAAATACTGACTCAATAAATAACTCAAGGCCGTAAATGTATAGACATAGACAAGACAAGATTTTGGTTGCGGAATATTAAAACCAGAGTTTTTCACAACTGTAGGTATAGATACAAATGTATTGTTTTTTTTGGACTGCTTTAATAATTCTGAATACAAAAAAAATCAAAGTAAAAACTTAGAAAAATTGAGAAATAGAACAAGATAAAAGTCGAATATTATGTCACACATAATCAAACTTCTTTACGTTTAGAAATTTTATAGGTATCAAAACTTTGTTAACGTCTTCATATTCAAGCAGAGTTTTAAGGCTTGAAACTACCGAACTTATTTAATACTAGCATACGAATTAGTTTTGGTAGATAAATCTAAGTTTTGTAATATACATATTACAAAAAAAAAAACTACATTATATAAAAAATATAACATGAAAATGTGTTTCAGAAATAGGCAGGTAATCATGCTTTTACATTTCTAATATAGAACTAGATTAAAATACCTACTAAGAATTTATTTGTACAGCAATTCCAGGGAACGTTGCCACCCGAAATAAAATTAACGTGCTATATTTTATGAAATAAACGTGCCAATTTTCGTGCCATATGAAAAAAACACAAATTCTTCTATTTTCTTGAAAAACAACTGTAATTAATTTTATAACGGGGTCTAATACACCAAAAAAAAGAATTCATTTGCTCTATTCGTGCATTGTCAAAAAATATGTGTTTTTGTCCAATTTTTAAGGAATTTGGATCAATTTTCATTACATTTTGTTGAAATTTGCTTGATTTTAAGTAAAATAATGGAAATAAAAAAACCTACCATATTGAACTTTTTCGTGCCACCGTTCCACGAGAAAATGATAAAAAAAAAAGAGCACGATCGTGTCATTTCGGCAACGCTGAGTCCAGGTTAAAAGAAAAAGAAACAAACAGTTAGGAGCTTTGGGCAGTTTTAACAATTTTTGAGCGCGTAAAAAGAAACATAATATAAATTGGCAGTTTGAATACAATTGTATAACATTTACTCCGGTTTTATACGATTTTTTTCTCATTCTATGAAATAAAAACACGATTAACTATATTTCCAATATTTCGAAGGCCGGATAAGCCTGGAAAAAAACAACATCTTTATTAAGAATTTACAAACCCATAGACCACCTTTTGTTTAGGGCAATAAATCTTTTCGCAAGCTCTGCAAAGTTAAATGAAATTATAAGAATGAAAAAAAAATAATTTAATTTACTTGGAATATACCACAACACGTTCTATGTAAAATAAAAACATCAACCACCTTTTTGATGTTAAATAATATTGTTTTCCTCCCTTATGCGGATCTGACCATCCACTAACTTATACTCATGTTATAATATTATGTACCTTCTTATAATTAACTTTACTGTTGCAAACTTAAATCTAATTAAAACTATACACCGACTGGAAAATCTGTACACCTAGGTATAGGTGGGTGCCTATAATTGTAGGTATATACTTATCAGGGTCGTTGTTGTCGTTTGGGTTGCCATCACACACACAACAACCACTTCCACCGCATATTATCATCATCCTCGATACTTGGGTAAACAATCAATAATCAAAAGATAGATTCCAAAGTACCTATACATCTCAAAATCAGAAGCCAACAAAAAAATATATAGCCTCTTAGTTAAGCACATTGCCCACCCACCTATCTCCGCCTCCACCACAACTCTCCCCACCATTTCCAGAAGTTCACCCCAGCATTAATATTGAATTATTTATCCAAAAATATTCCTCCTGCTCTAGATTTGTACCTCAAGATTGACTCTCGCCGTATAGAAACGAATTGAATGTATTTATTTTCACGGCACATTTTTTGATGAGAAAAATAAAATAAAATTGAAAAAAAAAAAAAAATTTGGTAGGAAAACTGAAATCTATTTTCGTAAAGCATTTTCATTGAATGTACATTCAAGCAACAATAACAGATACAAATTAGGGAGTATCTCATCTGCTCCTTAGCGTGCAAAGATTGTATATGTATTTTCTTTTTATTTTTTATTTTTGTATGAAAAATCTTGGAAAATAAATTAAGATTCTTGCTGTTTCTTCTCATCTGGCTGCTGGGTTATGCTGTGATGTGATGTTGGCTTTTCAATTCCCCTGGAACGTGAAACGAAAACCATCAGCAGCAGTAGTAGAATCTAACAGCACACCTCTCACCGACTTCTTAGATGGTTTTTATACTTATTGTGCTGGGTTGGGTATGATGAGGAAAATGAGGAAAATCGAATAGTGAAAAGCGTACAACAACAAAAAAGACATGAATAACAAAAAAAGAAAGGCACATCACAACGAAATCTTTTCTTTTGGAGAATAAAAACAAAAAAAAAACACAAACAAAAATGGAAATGAAAGTATCTTTGGCAGATCATCGCGTATTTATGGGCGAAAGAGGAAAACAAATACAAACTGTGCTATGCAAATTCTATGCAATGAGCCAAGAGAAAAATCATAATTTTTCATTTAAATACGGAAAAATGAGATTAAAAACAAATTTACAGTGTGTGCAACAAATTTGGCAATTAACATACGTGCAAAAAAATATTTTAAATAAAAGCTAAACTTCATTGACTGTGATTCTTTTATAATTACTAGAACGTCGAATTTCGAGTGCCAATTAAATACATTATCTTTAAATTGCTAGAAACTTTGACTGAAGATAAAAATCTACAGGGGACTTTATAAAAATTTACATACCTACATAATTTTTCGTGAATTTACCCCTAAAAAACTTAAAAAACCTTGACCGAACCGAGCCGACAAGACCCAACTAAATTTTTTGTAGGTGTTTCGTGACGATTATCCTCTGAAACTAATCCGTGGACGATGAACAACCACCCCATTTTCTTTTACAAATATTTTTTCTCTTTCACTTCCTTCCAATAGGGGGATTAGCATGTTTGACAGCATGGCTTGACAACCACTGGTATTTGATCATTAGCAGGGTTCACATGAATTAGCATATTTCACAACATGGCTTGATCGCTGAAACGCAAAAACAACCGCTTGACAACGATTTTTTTTGGTTTTCAAAATATTTTGAAAACTTTCTATGTTCTTGCTCCTCGCGAAAATTATGCCTACAGGAGTTCTTTACTTTAAGTGCCTGTTTACATTAGATTTTTAATGAAGCATGTTTTCATTCATTACTATGTTCCCCGTGTTTACATTATAAAGAAAAATCCTTTCATTTCAATCCACCCTTCCCTATCTCAATGTATGTCTCACTCACACAAAAAAAACATCTTCATGCTGAATCCGAGAATATTTATTGAAACTGAAGCGTCGCCATAATTTGGGTGAAATCTACCCTTTTCTTTTTCACACATATAAAATCTACCCGTCTCACTGGTTGCTCCATTCATTAAAAATCCAATGTAAATAGGCACTAACAGATCATCCCAAAAAAATTCAATGTGCCGCGGCAGACTTGTGTGTGTCCCAACCTTAATTTCATTATTATAATTTTCTGAACGCTGCCAACTGGATATTCCAATAATCTTTCCAGTAGTGCTGGAAAGTTGGTTGGTTGGTGGATGGAAAAATTCAAACGTCACATTTAGATTAAAACAAATAGAAACAAAATTTACATAAATTGAAATCAACAATGTACTTACATTTTTCTTTTGTTTTATTCCTTCGATGCAACTTTTGTATGTGTTTTTATTTGTTTTTTTTTTCATTTATATCATATAATAAAACTTTTTTATTCATTTGTATTGTGTTTTTATAGTGTCGTGAATTTGAAAGTGTCGTGAACAAATACTTGGTCTCGCTCTGGCTCTGGCTCTCGCTCGCACCTATTATGCAATTTTCTTTTATTGTTTTTTTAGTTTTTGTGGTGCAATTGTTTAATAAATTTTTGCATTCTGAACTTCTGTGCAAAAAAACCTATCCAAAAATATATAATTCATATGCCTTCGTCTTTTGAAGGCCGCGTAAATTGTACCACAAAAATCGTGTTTGCCGTTTTATTATAAAAAAAAAAAAACAAAATTTAGAATTTAAAAAAATAGTATCGATATTTTCGGGATATCTTCTCTCTACTTCCTTCAAACTCTTCGATTAAGAGTTCTACGAGGAAATTTTCTATGTAAAACACATTCTTTTGAACTGAATACCAACATCTGTAACATAACGGTGAGAAGCCAATGGTAAATAAAAAGGTGGTATACATTTTTATACTGATATACATGTGTACCGAAAATTAAAATAACTACAAAAACTTTATGCTTTATAATTTAACTTTATTAAATTTAATTTAATTTAATTTAAGTAAATATATATGTATGTAATTATATTTTATGCAACCTGCATTGATTAAAAAGCGTCTGTTATCTTAATTTATGAGATAAAAATTTTAAAAATCGTTGATGCGTTTTTTGTAAATTATTTTACTTATTGGTAAAGTAACCAGGTTGACCACATTGCAATCGACGCAATGCACTCCTCTAGGATCAAGGAGGTATACTATCCTACGATCATAATTAATCGAGTCTCTAGTAAAATCTTATGCTATAAGCTATTGAGCTAAGAAGCTACGATGATTCAGGGATGCCACTTGAATAGCTGTATTCTATAAAACGATCATGACAAAACTTAGAGGCTAACAAAGCGACGCTGACTGCTCGCGAGATTTTCGAGCAGGAAAGGAAAGAGAAATACCTACCGCTTTTTCAGAAGGAAACAGAAAGGAGCATACGAAGCACGTGATCAAAGAAATAGAACTATTTTATAGCAGGAATATTTTATTTTAAATTAAAAAAAAAATTGTAATGCAACAGCTCGTGAAGAGCCATGGCTTAGTGACTTTCAACCCGCAACCATTCCTGTGTGCGTGTTGTTAGGCATAACAACTGCTTCTACCGAAGCAGACCAAGTCCAAGAGGCACCGTGAAAAGACATTTCTGTTTTTA
This sequence comes from Epistrophella euchroma, assembly GCA_947049315.1. Classification (NCBI taxonomy): domain Eukaryota; kingdom Metazoa; phylum Arthropoda; class Insecta; order Diptera; family Syrphidae; genus Epistrophella; species Epistrophella euchroma. The sequence continues at coordinate 18,318,613 of OX346247.1, forward strand.
AGTGGAAAAGGCAGTACATCGAACTCTGACCTCTGGCGTAACGGCCCAACACTCTAACTATTACGCCACAAGCCATTTGGTTTTCATTTAACCAAAGGTAAAAGATACCAAAGTTACAGAGCCCAAGTCAAGGCCTGCAAAGACGACCACAAAATAGGGAATATAGTTAGAATCGAATATTAAAATTTTCAAAAAATATTTTTGTAAGGTTTTCGAAAAAAAAATTAAAAGGTATTTTGAAAACATTTTTAAAACATTTTTAAGAGTATTTTTTTACTAATACTTAAAAAAACTTTTTTAAGGATTTTTTAAATTCAAATGAAAAAAACAAATGGCATATAGGTAGGTATATTATGTATTTTGGGGTTAAAAATAATTTCAAGAGTAAATGAATCAATTAGAAAATTGAAATGCATGCTTTATTTACTTACATTTTCCATATATGAAAAGATATATGTAATGTATGTGAAAGCACTAGAGTAAAATAGACGGATAAATTAGTTAGTGATCGAAAAGATTTTTGTGAATTTGTGGTAGGTAAACAGTTTTTAAAAGTTTTTGATGAATTTTAAAAGAAACATTTCAGGAATACGGATCAAAAGAAGGATTAGTGAGATCCATAATGCTGGGTTCCTATAGCATTAATTCGACTGTTTCATCTGGAATTCTTTATACAGAAATTACGACCAGTTATATATATTTGAGTTTCGTTATGTTTTAACTTTTATCTCTTATCTTCTATTTTAAAATGTTATCTTTTAAAATATTCTTGTATCCATGTGAAATTATATGCCTAAATTTGTAAAATATCTTTATCGTGTTTAAAAAAAATCAGATAAAACTGCCATCAACACCTGTTTTCACGATAAGTCTTCAGGAGATTATGCTTCATATAGAGAATACAAACCAAAATTTTTCATTTGTATACATATATTCTACTCTATGGATAATATTATTCATTCGTGTTTATTTTGAACTCATATAAAGATATATGTATTTATTATATTTAAAGTTAAACAAAAAATAAAAAAAAAATAGATAATAATAAAAAAATATAACCTGGTTTGAAACGAGGTGTAAATTACATTAAATGACGCGTCACTCAGACGCTAATTTATTTAATTTGGACCGAGTTCCATAATTTATTGCTTTATTATACACACACACAACACTGCAAATGTATCTCCTCTAACTGTCAGAATAAAATTGTTTTCTATATCTTTAAATGATAATAAATACAAAATGAAATAAAAACAATATATGTACATTATAAAGTAAGTATGTATATAGAATAGATAAAAATCCTATAATAACCCCAACCGAGTGTATAATTTATGTGTTCCTCGCCGACAAACGCCCGTAACAAATTAACGCAAATGTTTAAACAAACAATATCTATAAATCTAATTCGCTGCTGAAAGGTATGTTTTAACGTTTTAAGTTGTGTTTTTTTTATTATTATTTTCTTTGATTCTACCTGGCTTGACAGTTAATAGTCAAAATTTAAAAAAACTGAAAACTTGTAAAAAAAAAAACAAGCTTTTCCTGCTTTGTTATGGGTTTTGTGTTTTTCTGGCATTTATTCACTCCATAGGGATCCTAAGTCCAAAATGCAAGAAATAAAAATGTATCTATTTATCAGTTTTTTTTTTTTTTATGGGGAATTTCTTGGAGTGTGTGACATCTGACATTCCTATTGGTGTGTTTTCAAGTCTCTGATTGGAATCACTAAGATCGAATTCCAGCGAGATGTTACCTCCAGTAAATTATCTTTTTCAACTTGACCGTAAGGTAAGGTATCTTTTCTTTCTTCTTCGTCTTTATCTAATCGTGAGAAGATGACGTATTTTCTTGGTTTTTTTAAGGCTGGTTAGCACAGCTATACAGTTCGGGTTCGGTCTTGTGTACCTACACACACCGTAAAATGCATGTATTGTATATTTATATTAAATGGGCTTAAGAAAAACGATACAAAAACAACTTCTTAAAGATGATATTGGAGGAAAAAAATATGAAAACAAGTTCAAGTTGTCTGTAACGGTTGACATGAAGGGTCTCAAAATATGTATATGGCAGTTGCTAGTGCGGTGGTACGCAACTATTATGATGACCGGAAAAAGGAAACATTAATATCGTCGCACCCGCGCGCCTGCTCTTTACCCCAAATAGGTACGCCTCCATTTATACAGGTTCATATTGTATTTTACTTGGGATTTCCGAAAAGAAGGAAAATTAAATTTGATCTCACTAGAAACTAATACAATGTTTATTTTTTTCTAAAGATGATAGCTATGAAGTTTCTCGCTTCGTTTTGAAGCTTTTGTTTAGAAGATATGGGTGGGCTTTGGAAACTGGAGTAAAAACTTCGGACCTTGTTGCTTGCTTATGTTTACAAGGAAATTTGTATATGAATTTTTTAAGATAGGAATTATTTTTTTTGTTGATTTGGGGATTTTTCAAAAATCCGTTGAATTCTTGAATTTTTTATTTGGGGGATTTCCGCTTTTGAACTGTAAAGAATCCCGAAGGCTACTGACACTCCTTGATTCAAACTTTTGTGTTGATAAAATTTGTTTGCAAATTGTGATGAGCGATGGTTGTATGATGTAAATTTATAAAAAGAGACAAGTGAATCATTACCTGTATATTTCTACATTTACTTTAAAGGTTGACAACTCCGCCGCCGTTGAATATCGAATTAACAAGCGGTGTGCGATAAATTTTTGTGATTGAACATGCAGTTCAGGCTAAGACTGGGTTGAATTCTTCTTTTTAAATTCATTATTAGTGTTATATCTACCTAAAAAGTGAAATTTTTCCATTGATACGAGTGTCGCGCGATTGATTTTATGGGGTCGAACATCGCAGTATAAATTTGTAGGTGTGTTGTTTTTTTTTTAATAAGATACATACATTACATACATAAATTATTTTAAATATGTAGAACATTAGGAACCTACTAGGTACATTTTATCTATCGTAAAATTGAGGTTTGAACTTTGCTCAGGCTAATAAAAATCAAAAAGAAAAATTGCTTTTCTTATAGGTACATGTACATACATTTAATAAAATAAAACCCAAGGCCTAGTGACTCCCAATCGGGATTGCAGGAATGGATAGGACCTAACATTTTACGCCGAATCCAAATGGCTACGTTAGAGCACTTTTTGTGATAAGTAAAACTCTTGGAGGATTTGTCAATCAATCACAAGAGGTAGTACCCGCTAGGATTTAATCCCCAGATTCTTAGTTTGACAGTTTTACGCATTAATCATTACGCCATAGATTACTACTCTTCTTCTTGGCACATAACCTCATTTTTTAAAATCTTAATTGTGACTCAAAATCTCAGGAATACTCAAAATCTCAGAATTACAATATAATACATATTTTTATTCTACATACCTACCACCACAATATAACGCATTAAACGATGGTTCCGCTGCCTCAAATATTCTTGAATTCGTAAATTCAAATAAAAATATTCAGCCGTCACCGGATTATGCAGTCTGCACTTTTATAATTCACACTAACTTCTTCCCACTGATATAATAAGAGAATATGAAATTTTTATGGAAATTCATCTCCTGCCTTTACCATTATTGTGCGTATCATTCTCGTATGCAAAAGGATAAGTACCAAGAAACACACTGCTCTACTAAGTGCATGGTGTACAAGATAGTAATTTTGGATTGTTTTGGGCTCCGAGGTGTGTATTTGTTTTAGGATTAAATTTGAGAAAAGAGTAAATTTGTAAAATATAATTTTTAATTCTGGCAATACTGAGAGTGCATTTCTGCAGCCATTATTTTATTTATTAATTTATCGATAGCCATTCTAGCGCTATCATACCACTGCTGCTCCTGATGCTGTTGCTTATACTAATACCAAAGTTGACGCCGATCCGATGCGATGCAGTCGTAGTCGGATATTCGTCTCACTACCGATGCAATGGTGAAACCTTGTATTTTGTCGCCACCATACACCCTACCACCATGGCAACCCGCTAAATCTTTCTCAGTTTCGCCTCCCGCCATAATATGCCGATGTCGATATGCCCTGTGCTGCTCCTGCCAGTTCACGGTGTATGCTGTGTTGATGTGCCAGTGCAAGAGAGAATGATTTATGTTCGATGTGAATAATTTTCGAATAATCAGCTTCGATTTGCGGACTATGTTTCTCGGATCGTTTTCTGTCTGTTGGTCGAGTATTTATAGGTGAAGGGTTGAAGGGGTATCATCAGTCGGATGAAGGGAGCAATATATGGACATGAAAGACACACCACCTCACTTCCACCTGAAACAAACGATTTACGCGACGAATTGTTGGTATAAACGGATGATGATGATTTTTTGAGGGGTTTCATCGAACAGGGGAATAGGAGTTGGGACTGAAGTTGCAGTAGACATTTGGTCAAACGGTATGTACGTGTGCACACAAACGTTCCCTGCTCGGTTGATTTCATCTGCTATGTAGCTATGACCGTCTCTCTCCCGACTCCTGCCTCATCTTCACCAGCAGAGCATGGTGTTTGAATATTTAGTTTTATAGGTGAAACATAAGCATATGAAGTAAGTGTGGTGGATAATACATTATTATTATTATTTTTTTTTTTATGTTTCTTCTGTTCTTCTTGGAGATTTCTTTCTCTCTGATTCTAGAATTGGTTCATATCATTTTTGTTTTATGTCAGTTGATTGGTTTGTTCTCTTTAAATTTAATTTATTCATCTCTGTTTCTGTTTTTAGAGATTTTCTTTATTTTGATGTTTTTACCATAATTTATTTCTTTTTCATTATAGATTTCGATCAACACACGCACAGAGTTTGGTAAGTGTCATAAATATTTGTAATGTGATTATTTTATTTCAATGTGTTGTTGGATATGGTGGAACCTAATTTGATATAAATTTAAATAGCAATAGTGTTGCTGTGTTTAATTATTATTTGTTACTACCTAAGGAAAATAATCAAATTCATATATGTATAAAAAAAAATGTGTTTTAACATTAAAAATATCACATTTTAGGTTTTTGTTTTTTTCTTTAAACTTGAACAGTTAAGAATTTTTATATAAAATGGAAGTGCGTGTAGTTTAAACTTTCTACCTCAATTATAATTAAATTCAACATTTTAATATACATCGTAATAAAATATTTGGGCTTTTTCATTAAGAAACAAAAATTGAAAAATATAATATGTAATAATAAAATTATTTTTTAAATATCTCCAATTGTTTAAGTACACATTTTGGACCTTTATGTTTATTATTTCATTCCTAATAGTATTAGTTTAACATGTCCAAAGAAGAACGTAAATACGTTCGAAATATCACATAGTTATATAAATAAGTAAAAGAATACAAGAAAAATTAAAAAAGACCTAAAAGAAGTCTTAAATTTCTCAGTCCATTCGATTTCGTTATAACCGATTTTAAACCTGTATATGAAATCCTGCAATTTTTCAAATAGAATTAGGTAGGTATATTTAGCTTTGTAAATTTCTTCTCGCCCGTTTTTAATCTTTTAACTTGCTCCTCTTAAAGTTCAAAGAAAGTTAATTTTTTTTCTTCATATAAAAGTATATAAAATTTTTTATTATGCAATATTGTTTTGCTGCAGCAAATTTGTCTCTGCGTTTGCGATCTAGCAGACAGACGGCATGTGAAAAACTTGACTTCTTCATCATTAGTTAGTTTTGATTAAAATCTTGAGTGTTATTGAACTGTCAAAATGTTTCTGTGAGTTCTCGTGTAAATCGATATGAATCTCTAAAGTACAAACTTAAATCCAAAAAATGGAGGGCTTACAGCGGTACCGAACTAAGTCACAATAAGTGAAGATATTAAGAGATTAAGGTAATAAACTGCCATCACAGACCCTATAGTTCCATAGATATCGCATGCAGAAGAAAAAAATATGATCACTGGGACGTAGACGTACTTCCCAGTTTAATCAAATTTGTGGGCTCTATATACTATATATGATTATATAAAAGATAGATACACACACATACACATACAAAAAAAAAAACACCAGCTATAGTACATAAGTATTTTGACCAACCGATGCGATTTTATAGAAAAAAGAAAAAGGGATTACAAGCAAAAAACATTGAAAAAGTTATCATTATTGTTTGTATGGGATGCGATATCTATGTAACTCTATTATCTGTGCTGCCATCAATTATTAAAGTTAATATTTTATTCTTTTTCTTTCAAATTTCTTCCGATTTAGAAATGAAATGCACGAAATAAAGCAAAGTGTAGCACTAGTTTTGGAGGTTTTTTTTTTTTTTGTATATGTCTTAGTTCGGTACAGCTCCATAAAAATAATTAAATTTGATGGCACAACAGCTCATGAAGAACTAGGGCCTAGTGACTTACAACTCTCAACCATTCCTGTGTGCGTGTCTGCAGGAATGGAGGGGACCTACAGTTTATTGCCGAATCCGAATGGCTAATGAGCGGCACTTTTCTGTGACAGGAGATACTCTTGGAGGATTTGTCAATTCCTCGAAAGAGGCAGTAGCCGTTTTTTCTATTAAATAAATAGGTGGCGAAGCTGGGGATCGAACCTTAGACCTCCGGCATGACAGTCCATCGCACTAACCATCACGCCACGGCTACTACAGCTCCATAGCTCCATATAAAATTCAACTTAAGCCTTAATTTGGTGGTACCTACCTCCACACTTCATTGTATCATTAAATGTTTTAAGTGTTAAATACGGTTTAAGCAAAAAAAATGTGTTAAAAATGCAATAGAATACACAAGTAATATATGTTAATTACCAACTGTCGTATAGCAGGTATTACATATTCCTCTTAGACCATACAAAACACGAAAAACTAATCTATAGAATTTTTGAAAAAATGATTGTTTTTTTATAAAAAGAAAAGCTAGATAAAGATGGGCATAATTACGGAACTTCTTTGTGTTCTCTGCAATCATCCTTATTATTTACATTACGTATGTCTATACAAAAACATAAAATACTGGGACACTGTGTCGTATACGTGATATTATTTTCTTAACAAAATGATAAAAATAAATAAACGACCAGATACAATACCTATGTCTTGACTATATTGCAAGTTAAAAATACTGGGACACTGTGTCGTATACGTAATATTGTTTTCCAAATTAAAAAAAAATCAATACACGAACAGATTTAGACTATAAAATTCAGTAGATAAATCATTAATAAAAAATTTATTAAACAAGAAACATTCAATTACATTGAACTGTTCCTACTTTTTAACATAAATGGCAACACTGATATTTTCATATCAGCTTTAACTTTATTCACTTCCATCTCCATCACCACCACTGCTGTCGTTTTGGCTACTATAGTAGCATTTGGCTACTTTGCTGCGGAAAGGGCTACTGTGCTACCCATATCTCAAAATGGCTCCCGAGTCCCCAAGTCACCACATTAAAGAATTAAGAAAAGATTATCTTACATTTTATGAACACAAATTTTTATTTTTTCACATCGATCGCTGTTTCAAAAAAAATATTGTATATTTCTGTTAGGTTTTAGAAAGCCATATAATGATGAAGAACTACTCGAAATGTCAAACTCTCAATGAAAGTATTTAACAAAGTGATGTTATGTATTTATTTATTTAAATAATGCCCAAAAAGTCTTTCGTTTTCCATTATGTTTTTTAAGTGTTTTTTTGAAGAGCTGTATCTGTTTCTTTGTGGAAAGTGGACGTACTTACGTACTTTACTGTGACAAAAAGTGGTCAAAAATTGATATTTTCTGTTCTATTTTATTGACGATTTCACAATGTTTACAATTTGTTTGTACGACTTGATCATTCGGTAAAGAAAAACAATTCTATCGATCAATTTCGAATCTAAAAAAAATTTGGTGGTCTAATAGGTCTTCAAAATGTTTTACCAAATTAAATCCTACGATTATTTTTGTTTTAAGTCTCTAAAAAGCCGTTTTTTCTACTTTTTTTTAAACTTACGTTGAGGTGCCAAAAAACATATTGGCTTTAAAGCTTTGAAAAGCCCTTGTAGAAAATTAAGTCAGGTTTCCAAAACTTGGTCACCAAATTTAAAGTTGTCTTTTTTCATTCTTCGGAAGAAAATTTATAGAACAACAAAACAGGATGGCATTAAAACTTAATAAACAAGTTATCGGACCACTATATTTAATTGGTTAACAAAAAAAAATAAGAAAATTATATTCTTAAAAAAAAAATTGGCTCGTGCTGTTTCTTTTGATTGTGCAAACTCATTTGCAAAAATGAATATTAAAAATTGTTGTTTCGATAGAAGTATTTGTTTCTTTTCATTTATGGAATAATATTATTAAATGAATTATTTTGAATTTTTGGGGGCTCCTCAACTTTTAAAAATGCTCCCCAAAATTTCTGAAAAGTGCTACCCTCGGAATTTGGAAAACGACAGCACTGATCACCACCCTCACAACCACCCATTTAGCTACCAATGTTAAGATATACATAACTAGTTGTTGTTTTATTCGATGTTGTTGTTTTATTCGATTTTTGTTTCAATTATAGGTAGGTAGGTATCCGATAGATACACGTATTTATTTCATTTACGCGCACTATCGCATCGCTTCGTTTGCCATCACAAGTTCAGCTCGTTGAGGAGCAGGGTGGTGGTGTGACTGCGCTGTGTACCTACATTAATTTATTTAGTTGTATTCTATCGTCGATGGATATGGACTGTACACACAGTTTTCCTTTTCCTTTTTGTGTTGATGTTTTCTCTTTATTTGAGATTTTTGTCCGCTTTTGCTTATAATTCGGTTTGTTGCTCTCTTTGATTTATTTACATTTTTTTATATAATCTCATTTTTATTCTCTTCATCACAGTTTTTTCATCTTCATCTTGTGTATTTGATTTCGTTCGTTTTGTTTTGCTTTTGTTTTTCTTATCGTTTAGGGAAAAAGTGAGGTTGGTAGCTAAAGAAAGAAAAGACACGCTCCCGGCGCGGCTTGTCCCGCTCCTTATATTGTATCTTTGTATCTTTGTTTCTGTTTTCAGTGATTGTGTGTTGTGATTTTCATGTATGGAATTATGCGGTTGGTACACTTGGCTAGTTTGAGTGTCACACTCTGATCCGAAAAGTCGAACTAATACAAATGTAATGACATGATAATTTATTAAAGACAAAGAGGTCGTTTTTTTTTTTGTTTGGCTTGTTATCGAGAGGGGGGATAAATATCGCCAAGGGGGTAAAGTGTTGCTCTGCTCTGCTCAAATAGGATAATGTTGTCGCACGGTGCAGTGGGGTGAAGAACTTAGACGCGCTGCAATTATTGTATATTTAAAAAGTTTATTTAGCCAAGTAACCGACCGTTCAATCGGTCGGCCGTATTCGCAGTTTTATAATGCAAAGTCACTTAGCCGGGTCTGATTGTGTGTGCATATGGGGCTTTTCGAGAATTTGGTGTAGAAATAAAGATACACGATCGGGGGGGTTGAACGAGGTAGGAGAACGTGGGAGGGTTGGTTGGTTGGTTTATTAGACTGATATGGTGGATGTTTTTTTTATTTATTTTAATTTTTTTTTTTTGCATTTTGAATTTCGTTCACAGATAGGTACTTTTGCAGTTTCGTATCTATTTTTTGTTTTTGTTTTCGGACGCTTAGATATTTACCTAAAACGATTGATTTTGACTGACTTGGTGGGTTTTAGCCAATTGCATGGTTGTTTTTGCCGCAATTGTTAGTTGTCAGTTGCTAACACAATGATGATGGTGCGACACGGTGTGGGTGAGAGGGTGCGAATGATGCGGATGGTGGAAGTGTAGAGAAGGGGTCGCAGAAAAGTATCTATCGAGCTAAATTTTTGCGTACGCGTGAAACAACTACGTCGGCGACGACAACGAAAACGACGACGACGACGCCAAGATAGGTATGAACAAACGTGAACGAAGTGATTTGCTGGTTTATTATGTTTTCAGCACGGATGAGCTATATTTATAAATTCATACGTAATAGCGAGGGATAATTGTAGAAAACTTGTTGTTTGGATAGTTTTAAGTAGGTACGTTTGTGTTGTGTGATGCTGTTCCGTTTTTAGAAAAGTACTCAATATATTGGAATTAAATTGAATTGATGGCGCGGTGCGGCGCGGTGGCATAATAGCCGGTGAGCGGTGGTGAGTTGCGAGTATAGCGAGTAGCGGCTGTGGCAACTTTGGAATGTAATGTTTATATGATTTCTTTAAATGGAAGACTATGGTGTGTTTTTTTATTTTTATTTATTTTTTTTATATACCTACATACCCATAGGTACATATGTATGTTTTAGAGTAGGTTGCGATGATAATTGTGTGTTTTTGTTAAATGTTTTTTTTTTTTTTTTTTTTTTTTGAAGTAGAGTTAATTTTTCTTTCTTTTTCTGTTTATATTTACCTATTTGTTATGAAAGATTAAAAAGATTAAAAAAACAAATTTAAATTGCGTTATAGATTTCTACACAGGTAAGAAACTAATGTATACATATCTGTATGTATATGCTAACATACATACATATGTAGGTACCTTCAAATTAGATTAGGTATCTAAATTTGAGTAGAAACTTTGCTAGGTCGCTACCTATTAAGGGCTGAGATATTGTATTTTGTTTTTATATTTTTGAGTTCAATAGCTTACGCAATAAGTAGGGGAGAAGAGGGAGACTTGATCCCTTGGAAGACTAGATTCCGCCGCCTAAAATTCCAGATCCAAAAGAGTTCAAATAGCTCATTTGGTTAAATTTACAAGTGTCTTTTAAATCATATCAATGCGTGTAGAGAGAGGACATGACAGTTTTTAGTAGGTAGGTATTTTGTTTACAGCTCGTGCAATTTGGCGTTTTTGTTGATTCTGTCTGCTCTGTTGTTTTGTATTGTAAGTCCCACTAGTTATTTTTTTATGTTCACAATTCTTTCATGAAGATTTTTATGCAACTGATGTTAAATTATGCGCCAAAAAAAAAAAAATTATATTTTTTTTTTCTCAATTTAGCCAAACTGGGAGACTTGGTTCCCTCGATCAAGGAAGACTTGATCCCCACATAAAACTTACTTAATTGTGGAAATCTTGCATTCAAAGTTATATTAATTTTATTCAATTCAAAATTTGTATAGGTACTCATGAGCCTTTACCCTTTCATGTGATTTAAGATGATTATCATTTGTAGATCTATATGTACATACCTTCATAATGCCAATAACATATACCTAAACCGTCAAAAATACAAAAGCGGGAACTCCACTGAATAAAGATAAAGTTAAAGAAACCGTACCTACTATACGTTAAAAGAGATAATTGGGCTATCGTCAAATATATTTTATAATATACTTAATTGTCATGTAGCCAAAGTTATCGATAAAGCTGTATAAATGGCCTGGAAGAGAGGATATCAGCGAAGTGTCTCAAACTTATGTCATTGCCAAATTTAACTCTAGGCCATACCTACCTACAGCAAGTGGGGATGTTTTCTTTTCCCAAAATCACTGCGTTTATTCATAATCAAATAGTTCTTCAAAAATGATAAGAACGATATCCTACTTTTATGGTCATTAATTTTTTAGCTCTTTTTTTGAATTGATTTTTCTTTTGTAACAAATAAATTCGGTATTTTTTTTTTTTTTTTTTTTTTTGGGTTGAATTAATATTATTTGCTCGTTCAAAACTAACGATGTTTTGCTTGAGAATACCTAGGGATTAAGTCTCCCATCATATGGGAGAAACAAGTCTCCCATCGTTTGGGGAGATTTGATCGTATTGACTCCTTTCACGTTTTTTTTAAACAGTAGGTACCTTAACTATTTACAACTGAGTGAAGTTTTCTATGCAAAAAAAAGGAATCTAATAAATGTGTCTTTATTGTAAGATAGGAACGGATATTCTAGAAAAAGTAAATACAAAGTTATGATACTAAAACTGCAAAAGGGATCAAGTCTCCCTCTTTACCCCTAAAGTCAACAAAAGAATATTCTTTTGCTTTAAAATGTGTTGTTTCTTATAGAATTTCTCATACCTATGAGTTATAGTGATAGGTACTGTTTATATATGCAGTAGGTATACCCTCGTTAAAAACAACCCTTAAAAATTCAGACAGTTACGTTAATTGAGGTTGTTGCAATAACCGAGTAACAAAAACTTTAAAGTAACTTTAAAAAGTAGGTACGTTATAATAGGTACTTGCATATTAAATAAAATACTAATTATAAAATACTCTGCTTGGCTTTTGAAGTTTCATTTGGTTCATCCCCTTTGGAGTATTGGAGATTGGAAGCAATTAGGTTTCTACATAGTTTGATTATATGAAGAATTAATAGATTTTAGGGGGATATTAAGGTACCTACATTTTTTACAAAAGCCACATCAGATAGAAGAAATAAAGAGGTTAAAACAAAAGGTTGTGGGGTATTTTACCCTTTGGGGTGTATGAGCAAAGCATCGGTATTGAGGTTTAAAGAATCGATAAATCCCCTCATTCTACTGGCGGAGAGATTGTTTTTCAGCAACACGCAGTAATGTATAAAATAACGCTCAAAACTGGTTTAAAGAACAGTTTGCTCAGCCTATGAAGTTTTAAGTATGTACCTACAAATTAATGGCTGAATTTCATTGAACATTACTCAAAGAAAGTCTCATGCGATAATACTAAAGAATTAGTTGAAACTATGCCGCATATTTCAAGAAGAATCCCTAAACACAAGGGATTATGAACTTACTGCTAAAAAATCAACCTATAAACGTGAAACTAAGAAACTAAATTAAATTTATATATAGTAAATTTATTCACACTCAATTAAAAACTGGCTTCTGTCGATTTAACTAAAACCGCGTTAAAGGTTATTATGCCATTAAGCACACTACATTAAGTTTTGTATGCATACTTTCCATTAGTTAGTTTAATTGATATCTTTAAAATTAAATGTGTTTTTAGAAAAATAACCAAAGGACTTCTTTTTATTATTGTGACCTGTCGTTTAAACCTAAAATGGGGTTTAGTGTAGCTTCTAATTAGTCACTATCAATTAGCATTGACAATAAATTTTTTGTTTATCAAACAATCAGAAAGTTTGATTATACAAAATATAAGCCAAAAAACTTTACACTACCATCTTGAGAAAAAGGACTACACTTTCCCAAAAAAAAATTTGATGCACTGAATCCAAATCGGACATAAAAAATTCTCTATTAAATAGGGTTTTCTATTCTATTCATGAATTACAAAACTATTTGTTTGCATTTTTAAATATTGATGTGTCAAAAATCCAATGTTATGGAACGATTTTTATGTTGGATTCGTTATCAAAAAAATACGAAAAATCTATTTTGCTGTTCCACCAGAAGTTTTGTTTTAAGTTTTTCGGTTTATGTTATCCATTCCTATTTGCAGACCGCAAAAAAATACATAAGCAAACAAAATCTGATTGTCAAATCTAATTGAGAGTGAATAGGTACATACAAACAATACATTTAATCTCCATTACGGCTCAATATCCCTCTAAAAAGGGGTATTTTATCTTTTTAGCTAAAAAGCATTAGGATTAAATGAGCTCACTCAATGTAAACAGCCACAATTTCTATTGCTTACTGTGACTAAAATTTTATAAAACTTACTAATTTCCTATTTTTAAAGGTGTATTTCAATTTAATTGATATTGAATAAATTGGCCCTTAAAAACAGATTAAAAGAATTAATTCCTTTCGATTTTATAGAAAAGCACCCCTCTCTACCTATACAGATCTTGGGTAGGTACCTACGTCATTTTCAGTTAACACGGCAGTAAACAACCTCATGTCTACCATAATTAATTATTTTCAATTCAAAACATATTTAGGTACCTACCCCAATTACAGAATGATGACATATTGTTCATAGTAAAAATGTCAAAATTGAGTCTGATTCCATCCGCAGCTCATTCATAGGATTGTGTATTTGAGGTGATTTTTTGAGTTAGTTCGTTACGACTATCAACGTTCAATTCATACAATTTTTCTTGAATATTATTTACCTCCAAAATAATTATTTCAACATTATCTATATTAATTTTGTACTATCTATTATTTTCTATCTTTCTTGTTACTTTGTTTAAATACAAAAATGTATTTTCACATAAGAAATGTATAATATTTATATACCTATGGCTTTGTACAAATATGCATTGCGCTAAAAATATAATTCAATCAAAGGCAAAGTTACAATCGAGCTTCTTATAAGCTCACAATAAACCTAATAAAAAAGAAAGCACACAAAAACATTGACCAACCTGATCCATCCAAGAAGCACCTAAACGACGACCAAGAAAAAAAAAAAAAGAAAACATAAAATGAAGAAGAAGAAGAAGCACATTATTATAATAATATTGAAACTATGTGTATCTATTTTATAGATAGGTAGATACAAAGATACAAATAAAAACAAGGCGCTATAGAGGTCGCCATATGTAAGAATCTTTTTTGATGCTGATGAATACGAATAAGTACGTTCAGTATAGCGCAAAGAGGCAATTATATGAACAGAAAAAAAAATATTTTTTTTTATGAAAATAGATGGAAATGCGCAAACTAAACCAACTGAGCCACAAGAAGGAATGGTCGCACCGCACCGAAACAACAAAAAATAAAAAGGTGGATACGGATACAGAGAAACAAAAGCAAACATATCTAGTCATCCCCACAAGACACCATCACCATCTCCATACACTGACATACCATTTTGCGTACACAAATCGCGTAAATCTGAATGCTCGATTTGTCTATTGACGCTTTACATGAACTAGCCAGGCAGTTGACTAACCAGCCCAGCCAGCCAGCCATCCAGCCACAACAGCCAAGGAGTCTTAGATGCCCATATAAACGGACGAATGCATAAAGATTTCTTGCTAAGCATATAAAAGCCGCTTCTTAGGCAGGAGAGACAAGCACATACAGACGACACCATTGCGCAGTGGCTTAAACATAGAGTTGGCTCGGCATCAGCATCAGTCCCAGCATCTGTATAGAAATAGATATAATAATTTCTGGACTCTGAGCAGTTTATTGGTTTTCTTTTATTTTGTTATTTTTTTTTTTAACTACATAAACCTTTTTTGAATAGAAAATCGCGAGAAAGTTATAAAATGAGAACTAAGTATAGAAGGCTAATCTCAAACTTGCGAGAAGAATGAAGATACGTAAACAGGAAGAAAAGGTCCTTGATCCTTACACAATCTCCAGCTTCATTAAATACCTTTATGTGACTCGTAACTTTAATTCTAAAGTCGTTAATATAAAATCCATGTTATGTATAGTTAGGATTGATTTGATTTAACCTTGCAAAGTGATGCATTGTGCATATATACATAAGCTCGAGGTCCTTTTGTGTTTTGAAGTGAGTAAAAAGCAGATTTGATATGGAATTGTATCTTTAGAAACATCGAAACACATCCATACTGACTTAAGTTTAGTGATCTTGCTGAGAAATCTGCTGAATTTAAGGCTTCTTTTAGATCTAATTGAATTGGTAAGGGCAATTTTCACTTATAGATTCGGTGATGATGTAAACTCTAAGGGCCAGTTGTACAAATATTTGATCCGTGGTTCAGGAATTTTAACTCACCAATTTCGGCGGATTAACTGTGGTTCAACGATGGTTCAGGCATGTAATTGGCTTTTAGTGCATATTGGAACCTTGAACCATCGTTGAACCTCAGTTAACCCGCCGAAATCGGCGAATTAAAATTCCTGAACCACGGATCAAAATTTAAACCACGATTGTACAACTGGCACTAAGAGCACAAACTTGGTTCAATATTTAACCCGTGGTTCAGGAAATTTAATTCCCCGATTTCCGAACGGTACAAAGATGAAGTATGCTTGATTGCTATAACTAAAAGGTGTGGATTCAATCCTTGCTTCATGTAACATTATTTTCTTTTATTAATTCCTGATGACTTTTAAAGACTTAGCGCCATTAATATTGAAGTTAAACCCGAGTTAACTCACTTAATTTGGTGAGTGTTCTATCTAAATTTAAATTTTGAATACTAATTTATTTTTATATGAAAGTAATGCAAATTGAGGTATGTTTGACATGTACCAAATTAAGAAAAGCGAACTCTTAGTGTTGCGTTATGTTCCCAAGGAATTCGAACTTATTTTGTTCTATGGCTTTGATATTATAATTAATTATTGAAAATGATTTTCATTTTGATAAAAAGTTGACAATTTTGGTAGTTTAGAGCAACTTTTTTACTAAATTTGAGTTAAATGACTCAAAACTTTGAAATGATCTAAATAATTGTTTTTTTTTTTAACATTTAACGTGTCTATAAAAAAATCTTAAACTTTGCACCAAGGCGCGACGTATACACCTTCTGACTAAACTAATAAATCTTTGAGTAAACATTTTTACATTAATTTTGTTCACATATATTTACATTAAACAAAAATGAAAAAACAAATATTTTGTTATAAGTACGATCGTTAAGTAGGTATGTAATAATCAATGTGCAATTAAAAAATTCAAAATAAAAAGAAATTATCAACTCCTTTTTTTGAAATATCGGTTTTTGCTTTAGTTATTTTAATTAAACAAAAAAAACATCAAAAACATGGTATTTTTCAATATTTGTTTATTTTTTTAATTTATTTGTATAAAAAATAGTAAAATTAATATGATTCTAGAAACTTATCACACAGACAACATATGGATAAGATCGTAAGAGGCGTATTCAAGAAAAATCTGATTTTTTTTACCATTATTTTTGGTTTTAACAACATTTTTTTACAGATTTTTTTCCTTAAGATAGCCTTTATCTATTTTGTATAGCTAGATAAAAATTATAAAACCTTGTGCAGCCATTTTTGATAAAATATAAAAATAAAAATAAAAAAAATAAAAATTGTAGATATATGTATCTACATATGAAGAAATTAATGCATGTTAATAGTTCCAAATTACACCAAAAGTAGAATCCGCTTACAACACAGAAACAATAAAGTTTAATTTCATACAACTTTCTTCTACATAATACCTACCTAGCTACATATGGACCATATGCAAATACACATATACTTTTTCTATTCCCAAATTGCAAAACAAGAAACTGTGTGTGATTCTAAAAAAGCGAAATACAAGAGATTTAACAAAAACAACAGTAAAAATGAACAAAATCCACAACAATTTCACTGATGGGCAATGGGTAACCATTTCCACAAAATATCAAAACTCCAAAAGTTCCAACAGTACTCATATCTCAACCCATTCTTCCTAGCCACCAAACCGCAACCACCAGCCAGCTAGTCAGCCAAGCCACGCCAATCCAAGCCAACCAACCAACCACCCATCCACCCACCTAACACCCCAAATCTACATGATGATCAAATGTGAGCACATTAAAAACTTTTCACTTTGCATCAACAAAAATCCCCCACAATCATCACCAGTGTGCCTCGTCCACAAGAACGCATCACACAGCTAGATCTATCTCAATATGTGCGCTTTGGCCTACCTAACCCCGGAGCATAGTCGCCTTACCAAGATACAACACATCACCGAACGGATAGTTTGGATTTTGAGTCTGTTCATAGAGCAGGACCAGAGAGATACAAACAAAACAATTCAAACAGATATTATTCACCTAGCCAAGCGTAGAGGCATGCCTCTGGTTATTATTACCTTTACTTCGTATGTACATATGTATGGGGACTCTGCATCAGAATTTTGTATCGATAGAGTGCATTTGTGCATAGTTGGATCCACACAAAAAAGGCTAAGTTATGTATATCTGTGTGTGCTACCCCAACCCCCAGGTCCATCAACCGATCGAACTTGGACAAACTTAACACTGAGTTGAACTGGGCTGAGGCTTGCCCATGGGAAAAGCTGCTATTCGAATCCGTACCTATCTTGTTGGCCAGATAGTTTTATGAGAGTATTATGTGCTTGGGCACAAACAACTACAAAAAAAGTAAAAAGAAAAATGAGAAATAGTTTTGATGACTGTTTATTTGTTTAGGCCTTAGATGTTTTTACCGGGTGGTAATTTCAGGTAATTTACTTATCTTTTCAACTTTGAATTTGTTTTAAAGTTAGTTCGAGGTTGGAATGAATTATGATTTTTAAAAATATTTATACAGGGTGTTCATCGGGAAGAAAATTAAAACAAAACCGAAAAAAAAAAACAAACTGCTTGAATGTATATAGAAATGTGTAAATTCTAATAAAAAAGTTTTAGTTAGTACCTATTAAATATTAGGAATCATTTATGGATGACATAAATAAATAAAATAATTAATGTATGCCATGACAGCTCGAGGAGAACTGGTAGGTACCTGGAGACTTACACTCTCAACCATTCCTGTGTACGTGTGTAAGTCCCTGAAATCAAGAGGACCTACAATTTTCTACCGGTTCCAAAAGGCTTTAGAGGTACTTTGAGGACCTACAATTTTCTACTGATTCCGAAAGGCTTTAGAGGTACTTCGCAGTGACAACAGATACTCTTGGAAGATTAATCACATGTCACATCGTCGAAAGAACTGCTGTAAAAACTGTAAAAAAAAAAAAAAAAAAAAAAACATTTTCTACTAAGAAGGCTGGATTCGAACTTTCTGCCCACAGAAAGCTTAAGGTCTGAAAACATAAATATCCACTTATGTCTGATGGTTTCATTAACTGTAACTGTTATTAAAATTCTTCTCGCTCCCTTGACTCTGACAGAATATCAAGTAAAATGTAAACTTAACCCGGTCTGTCATATTAAATATTTAACAAAATACCAGATTTAAACGTCAGCGTCGTCGTCGCGTCGTGTTGATTCAACACAAGTTATAATTGTAAAATCTACATGAATTATTGTCAGTTTAACACTATCTTGCATAAATCATCCTTTTAAATCGTTCTGAAAACCTGGATAAATTAGCTGCATCTACCTTATATTTAACGGAAAATACTTTGTATAACTTACAGAACGAAAGATTTAATAAAGCCAGTAGATTTTTTGTATAATTTAATTATGAAACCGTTATATTCAACAGTCCCTTGATTTGTTTCATTTTTTATTTATTTCGATCCGAATTTAAGGCAAAACTGTAAATTCAGAAAGAAAATGTTTTAAAATGAACAAAATGCAACGTTAAAAAAGCAATAACTTGGTTAAAATTAACACTTCAATCTGGTCAAATTTTTGAACATTTTTTTATTATAAGAATTTTATGTTGAAACAACATGAGATTTTATTAAATAAAGTAAAATTTTATTAGTTAATTTTAATTACAAATATAAATAATTCTTTTGAAATACATGTAAGGGCCATTTTTTTTCACTCAACTTAAGGCAGACTCTCAAGTTGATCAACTAGAGAGTTTACGAGAGTTGAAAGGCAAGTTTGAATTTCTTTTTATTCACTAATTTTTTCTCAACTCCCCACTTGAATAATATCCCTAGGATATTTGTGAAAAATAAAACAAAACTGTCATTTTCAATTTTAATTTTGATTTATTGGGCTACTTTATTTGAAAGTTTTCAATTCAATATTTGTGTGTTAATTGTGAATAGCCAAAAAACTGATGATACCACGAAACGCAACAAGGATAAAGTGTGCAAGAAAATCGAGAATGCATTTACTGCCCAAAAAAATTTATGGTCAATTTACAAAAAATAATAATAATGGCTTCAGAAAATTACATGCATCTTTTAGGTTTTTTTGTCTGGAATTTTAAGCTTTTTAAAAAATCCTCAAGTTATGTTCAACTTTGAGTGTATAAAATCAGCTTGCGTTACGTTTCTGAGTTTTTTTTTCATCTTTTAAACACCTACTATTTCTTTAAAATATTCTGCTGTAATAGATCTGTTCCGATAATGCCTAACAAAAAATGAGGGAAATGACAAGTTTGTACTGGATTGGCTGTGATAAGCGGAGTTTACAAAAATCTACAAGTGGGCGATTTAATAATTTCGAATAAAGAAATTCAGCCCTAACCAGATGTCTGTTAAACGATTCGATCGAAACTTTCGATTCACGTAAATTTTTATCAATTTTAAGGGCGATATCACTTGGACTCATCATTTGACTAGTTAGGGCCTTGTCAATACGTAATTTGTATCAAGTTCAGTTCATCTTACATAGATTTCACGATTAATACCTAGTGTGAACTATATATAGTTCGTGAAATCTATGCAAGGTGAACTGAAATTGATACAAATTACGTATTCACAAGGCCCTCACTAGTCAACCGGGTTATTTATAAGAAATTTGTTTTTTTGTGGCTAGGTTTTTAAATAAGCGTGTCTTCTGTTTGACTGTACTTACAATCTTACATATTGAATATTGTAATGACAAACTGCATCCTTTATTAAAAAGCTTTTTATTTTTTTTAACTACCTTGGACTGAAAAAATCCTTGCTCGCCTCTCTTTAAAAATGTTTATACATATAAGCACTTTTTTAAATTTTTATTTCACCAGATTCAAAAATTTTAATTGTAACCATATCTGTCATTTTTTTATTTATTTGGATTTTTTTTATTTTAGTAAGCTCCTTCTCCTTGATTGACATCTTGATCAATAATAGCACAACAAAAAGCTAACAAAATTGTATCAGACAGAAGCAAGTGGCTGATGGTTTTGTTTGTTATAGCACCACGGAAGGCACTACAACAAAGGCATATAACAGCTATGAATTCGCTAACAATGGTAGGTATATCAAACAACTGGCGATGGAGTTGATGGTGACAATGATGGTGATATTTTTACTATTTTGGTGATGTCACGAAAAATCTGCTCTCTCTCCTTGCCTATAAGTTATTTATGCCTCCTGAATTTGTTGACGGCGAAAAAAAGGGTTCTTCACAAATCAGAGTAAAAATCTGTTGTATATTAACAAAATAAAGAAAAAAAAATAAAACTAAAAACGGTAGACAAAAATATTGTGAAACAAACACTCATACTAGCATAGCGAAAAAATCGTTGACTTGTCGTCGGTCGTCACCGGCTGGCTTGGTGTCGAAGTCGAACTAACTCCATCACCAACCGTAACCATATAACCGTGATTGCATAAAGCGCACACGTTGGTTGTTTCGGGGTATGGTACCGTTTTTATTTCACCTCAACTTTTAGAAATAATAAATTTATTTTGTAAGTAAACAAACTCAAGCAAGACCCACAGTGATGGTGGATGGCGGCAGGTCGACGATGTTGGGTGCCATGCCACAGTGCCAGCACCATCAGCGTAATCACAAAGCGGGGGCGAAGGGTGTGTCTCTTTCTTTAAGTAAATTTTTACGTAACATGAAAGCAAGAGTTAGATAAAATGTTTTTTTGTCGTAGAATATTAGCAGAAACAAAACTGAAGTAAATAGTAACAGCATTAGTCACTCCATCCCAGCCTTAAATGCGTTATGGTTTTCCATAAATGCGATTTGGTAAACATTTCAAATTTTCTTATCGACTTTGTGGAATGACTGTATTTAGTTTATTTCGCTAAGTGTGTATGGTATATATGTAAGCTATGACTTCAAGATTTCACTGCATTTAGCAAGAGTTGATTAGAGAATTTGTAAATGCAGCCTTACGTGAACAGTGTTACAGACCCAACTTCTTTGGTAAACGACCGCTCCTCGTGGCAGGCCTAGTTGATATATAGTTTGTTCAGGTCTTAAATTGTACTAACAAAATGAAATTCAATGATAACCAAGAATTGTTTGCATTTAATTTCATAAAATTAAAAAAAGTAAAATACCATACAAAATTTGAAAAAAAAACACTCATACGCCACAGTGCTCTGCGAAATAAGTGAATAAAATTGAAATAAAAATTATGAGCAGGTTTGCTTGCACATTATTGATATTGTAAGTAAAGTTTAAAGCTTAAATTGTTGATAATTGAAGATACAAGGTATATTTATATTAAATAATAAACTAATTAGAGAAAATAAAACAAAATCAAAATTACCAAAAATAATAAAAACTCGAAATTTTAGATAAACAATATTACAAGGGCACCTGAAAAAAATTTAAACAAAATTGATCAAGACACTTTTATCCAATTTTGGACAATATCTTAATATAAACATTTGAATAACAAAGGGTTGTATAAAATAGTCAAAATTAGTAAAAACTTATTTTTTTTTTCTTTAAATTTATTTTTTCAGAAAATATTTAAACTTTCAAAAATACTAAACCAAAAAAAATCTTACTAAAATAAACCATGAGTGAGAAAAACGGGATTTAACTAAAAATCAAATTTAAGCTAGGTAAAAAGGGAACGTATGTATGTACTGTACATGGAGGCAACTCAGTATATTTGTTGAAACTTCACTTCTGGGAAACTAACTTAACATGAAGCCGTTCACGGAAACTCACTACCAATGTCCGCTCGTATTATGAAATTAATAAATCTTTGATAACTATATTATGCGTCAGGCTACAAGGTGCCAATGTGATACGCAAATAGATCAGAATTTTCGAGATAACTAGGTCGACAGAAAATATAATTAATCACACACATCCCAATCCCATCTCTGGGAGAACGCCCGACATAGTGAAGCGAGTAAGTGTTTCAGTTCAATAAAATTTTTAATAATAAAATCGGAAGAGAACTTAAACTATAGACTTGGTTCTTATAGTCCCAGCTTTGCAAGAATTTCAAAGCAAAATCTCAAGGACTCGGAAGGAAGTCGAATTTAAGGGAACTTACGTTATTATTTTTTATTTTCTTGAAAGCTAAAAGACTATAGACATTTAGGCATCCGGTTTTCAGTGTTTGACTAGCAATTGATAGAAGCATCGAATATTAAAAAAATAAATAATCAGTGCGTTCGTGTCCTGTACAAAAGTTCGAATTTCTACACAATTTTGTTTTATAGCTATGAACTTTGCAGTATTTTCACAAAAATTTAGGTTTTAAAATAATTTTTAAAAACTATTGTCTAAAATAATTTGATTTGAGAACAGAATAAAAGAACGGACTTGTACATTTAAAAAAAAATAAAAGCGTGACATTATAAGTGTTGCCGTTGTTTTTTAATAATTTCTTTCGTCGATTTTTAGAAAATTGTTCATCCCACCTAAACAATATATATAAACATCCCGCCTTAACAAAATATACACCCCCCCCCCTCCCATACGATTTTTTTCTTGTCTCGACTTAACTTACATATGCTTTATTTTTTGTCATGGACACCAATGCACCAGACCCACGAGTCTTCGAATCTACCCCTAACGGTCTGCGCAGCAGAGGAAGACCCCACCTTAGGTGGCGCACACAAGTGGAGAACGACCTCAACCAACTTGGAGTGCTAACTGGAGGCAACTAGCTAGGGACCGAGCTGGCTGGAGGTGCTTGTTGGTTGAGGCCGTAATCGATCCTGGGCTGTGAGCGCCATCTAAAGTAAGTAAGTATGCGAATCATTCTGTATATTTTTTGCATTCTCCATTTTTGTAGAAAACTGAAGATCTTTACTCTATCTATTGAATTGTTTCAAAAACCATTACTTTTATAAAGAAAAGTTTCATAATCTTTTTTCTAGAAAATTTTCTAAGCCACAAATTAGTTGCCAACAATTTTTTCTTACAAGAAATCGTTAAGGAGATATTCCTAAAAACAACAGTTTGGGGGGCCCAACACCCCCTACAAAGTTGGTAGTGCCACTCCTATCAATAGGAACCTTTAAAGTTTCTTACGAACACCATCAGGAGGCTGTATACCAAAATCCTGCTTTCCGGCGATTTTTCCGAAATGTGGATGTTTTTATGTCTGGACTAATAATTGTTCCTTTCAAAATTTGAAATTTCTATTTTAAAAGTTCTTTTTATAAAATTCCGAACTAAATCATAAGAGTATATAGGTAAGGTATATGTTTTTTTTTTTGTTAAAGCATTCCTCTTAAACTGATGTGACCACCATTTAAATCAATTCTCGCTCCATCCATCAGAGAACAAAAATCAAATTGTGATTAGAACCTAACCATCAATGTATACATAATAGTCAGTCATTGATAGCCATCCCCATTCAAGCTCAGCGTGTGGGCGTCACACTGCCAGTGCTTATGACAGTTTCTATAACACGATGGTGTGAATGTGCCAAAAATAAATTAGCACTTTAAATATGAAGGACATTTGATGAGTTTGTCTCTGTGTTGGCTCAATGCTGTACCAGCCTTCAATATTAATGCGGCTTAGGTAGTCTGATTTTTCGATACGAATCGATTAATAAATCAATTTTTGTTTTGCCTTTTAGTATTATTTTAATTGAATGAGTTCATTAGAATAGTTCAAAAATTGACAGGTATACAAATACTTTATGAAATGTGGAGTTGCGTGATAAAACTGTTTGTATGTTTGCTTCGACATTAAAGTTCCTACATTTGATAACAATTTAAAAGGATATAATTTTGCTATTTGGAATTTTGAAACCGGAATTCATTTCCGTTGCTAACAAAAACAAAAATAAACACAAGGAAGAGTACCTACAGACTATATTGAATAAATGTATGTGTTTCCTTGAAAAAGAAAAAAGAGCCCATCACTAGCTCAAAATTGTAAAGGATTTTAAACGCAAACGCTGAATATAAAGTTTAAATTAAAACAAAACAATTTTTTCCACAAGCATATAAAAAGGCGATCGAAGCGACGAGACAAAAATGAATGAACAAAAAGAATCTGAAAAAAAAACCACCCCACTACAACAGAGTCAAAAAGGCAAACCAAAAGTGAAAACTGAACAAAAAGTGAAGGAAGAAATCAAACCAAAGAACTGGAAGAACAAAAATAATTAAGACTCTACCAATTGTGTAGTAGGTATATGTATGTATATGACACCCGCCCTCAACCTTTAAAGAATCAGACACATATAACAGACAATGAAAGACACACAACAGCGCATTTAAGCGGCTAAGCGGGTGAAGTATTATTAACAGTGTGTCTCCTTAGACATCCGCTCATCCCCCAATATAATTCCCCCACCCACCAACAAATAACATGAGTTGCAGCAGCAGAAGCAGACTCAAGTGTTTAAACACAGAGGGTGTATGACGACTTAGGTACCTTGTACAGTACATTGTACAGAAAATAAGAAGTCTGATTTTAGCATTTTTATTATTGCTGATAAAAAGGTGTTTCTTTTGTTTTGTTGCTACACACAGAAGCAGATAAACCGTCCAAGTCTTGGATTTTCTTTTATTTTGAAAGACTAAGCAATGAATGAAGACAACAAAAAAAAAAACAACATCACCATATTAATCCTTTAAATGTAGGGGTGAAAAAATTCTACTGACGCGACGAGGTAATACCTACATCTATGATATGGCATCCACACAGGACCACAGTGTCATTCCAAGTTATTGATTCTCATTCACACTTTTGCTCCATCTATCTGTATAATCCAGTCGGGTTGACCTCACGACATTAACAAGCCTAATATAAGATACAGTCTTTTTAACATAGACAAATAAGCTAATAGAAAAGATACGGGTCTAGTAAAAATTTTTGACTTTATAATTAGAATTGGTGGTCAGAAGGATTAAATCTCTTTGGTCCGTATTTCTTTTTAATCGTTTCCAGCTGGAACAGCTGGAATGTTTGAAAGGAAAAAGTTTTAATTTTAAAACAAAAACAAAAAAAGTTAAATAATTTATATTTGAAACAACTTCATCAAGTTTTTTTTTAACTTGGTAGTGTAGCTATACAACTGCTAGAAAACCAAAAAAAATACCCTTGGTAGATTGCCCTTGTGGCACCTACCGAACATGGATTACATGTCTCATGTGCTATAAGGTGAATTAACGATATGGGAAATACCCGTAGGGATGCCCTTTTTCAAACCCTTTCGAATGAGATATCAATGACGTCAGTGGCACTTATATATCCGAAGAAATTGAGCTCAAATTAATTTGAGTACTCCTAATTTAGCTGCAATTTACCTCAAACGCGATGACTCATTACCTGAAACTATAGGTTCATGTTATGCTATACAGTTTTGTGTCAGATTTAGACATATTTATTTGATCTTATTTCGCGGCATGACGCAAATTCTCAGTTTCAAAGGACTGTATCTTTAAAATTTTTTAGAGTATATTTATGGTTTATATGCTAGAAAGAGGGTATTTTAATACCCTTTCGAATGAGATATCAATGACGTCAGTGACACTTATATATCCGAAGAAACTGAGCTCAAAATTATTTGAGTACTCCTAATTTAGCTGCAATTTACCCCAAACGCGATTACTCATCACCTGAAACTATGAGGCGATAGCTATAAAACAATTCCTCTATAATCTTTGCGCAATCTTTATCTATCGATTGGTATATTTAGGATGTCTGTAGTGCAAACAGTCACTTAGCAGTAGGGCGCGAGTGGTACATGTTTTCGTGACGGTCCTCTTTTCGCTACATCACACCCAACCGTCCGAGAAAGACATGTAATCCATGTAAAAAGAAACATCTTATTATTCTAGAAAATATCGGAAACCGCTTTTCGAAAAAAGCGTGAAATGTTTTTGACTTGTATGTAGAGTAGACCCGGCAGGATTTTGTGGCATGTTTTTCGGGAAGATGATTCGTTGAAATATGATTTTTTGGTATTTTGATAACTTTTAACTGATTGCATATTGATTAAACAACATGTTTCGCAAGTCATAATGCACTGTCTTAAACTCAAGCACGTAACAAGTAAATGCTTTGTGTATATACGTATGTAAATTAACTTTGCAGAATCTGCATTTGCATGGACGAGGAATAGGAAGAAGCAACTGGTCACATTTGCTTCACAATTCCTTCTTATAAAAACGCAGACTCTATCTGAGGGATTTCTGCCACAAGAACTTTTGTTACCTGACAAAAAATGTTCTTAGAATTAACGATTTAGGATGAAATTCTGAAGATCTTTGATCCCTTTTTCGCTAAGTCAGGCCATAACTTGAGAACGACTTCACCGATTTCATTCATCCATTTTTTAAGTTTTATAATACTTTGTTAGAAGGTTCTTACGAAAAGAAAAATTAAGAAAATTGCGAAATTCAACAATTTAGAGTTTTTGAACACTCTGCGTTACTAAATTATTGTATAATAGTTTTGTTTTTTCTTGACAAACAAGAAAGAGCTCAAAATTTCAGGAAATCTTACGTTCCTGTGTTTATTTGGTCAAAATCGTCCAAGCAGTTTGCCAGCAAGGTGCACCCGCGCATGTTGATCAAATGTATAATTCAAAATAGAAAACATATTAAAAAGAAAATAATTTCCCCTGGGCCCGGGCCCGTATTATGAATTACTCTACAGCTAGCAGAATATTATAAACTAGCAGGCCCGTGCTCGTTTTGCTTCGCATGTTTAAATAACTTTATGATTGTAAAAAACTTTTGTATTTGTTTTTTGATATTTTTATATTTGAATATCTGACATTTCAAACAATTTATCACTTATTTTGTATGTATATTTTAACTATTTTTTGGTAAACTGTTTTGAAAACAAAAGTAGCCTATGCCCATCCTCATGTTCCAAGCTCTCGCTCTACCAATTGTCATTAGAGTCAATTAAGTATTTTCAGAGATTAAAAGGAACAAACAGACAGACAAACAATTTTTCGCATTTAAAATATTAAATAGGATTAATAGTATCTAGTGTAATGGTTAACCAGAAGTCTGAGTATTAAATTCCATCCTATACCACCGAAAAACAAAGCATGCTTTTTCGTAGGTATTGGCAGGTCATAAAAAAGCCTCTCATATTAGACCTCCGGATGCAGAACAAAATTGTAGGTCTCTTCCATTCATGCCGATTAACAATAACAACACGTATACACGAACGGTTGAGAGTGTAAATCACTAGGCTCTGATTAAAAATTATCTATCGCGCTACCGACATACTTATTTTGATAAAAATACTATTACCATTTTAAATTGCCACCAACAAACAAAAATTCAAAAATTTCAAGCCATGGTTGTAATTTTTTCGCAGGGTTTTTGTCATCCTCATCCTTTTTTGTTTCATGCGTTTTAGTGTTTTTTTTTTTATTCTACCGCGATATCTTTTCAAGTCCCTTGTATTGTGGCGTGCAATCGCTTTATTATATTTTTATTGGCCTTTGTTGTGTTTCCATTTTCAACGATTTGATTTCGAAAACAGAATTCAATTTGGATAATGCTCTTCATCTTCTTCATCGGATGCTGTGTTTAAATTTAGCGATAATTCGTTATTTTGCTTCATCTTCTTTAGTTTTTTTTTTTTTTTTACTTTTATATCCTCTATTTTTGATCGAGGTCTTACTTTATTTATTTTATATATTGATACCTTCTTCAGATTCAGAAATAAATTCTTTTATTGGAATTTATTTAACGATGCTATTCTGATGCTTTTGAGCCCCACTCCAAATACAACGAAACAAACAAAAACAATTCACCTTCGTGCACTATTGACTGCCAATTTGTTTATTGTGTGCGGAGTGCAGACGGTGTAGACTTGTTGCTCTGAGGCTTTGGCTCTTTAAAATTGCATACTGTGCTTGTTTCGCTTGTATTGTATGAACGTGAATATAAAGTGGAGAATAGAGGCGAGTTTTGGTCGATAACATACCTACATACTCAAATCTTTAAGGTATGCTCGCAATGTGCCACCTTAGAAGCCAGGAGTGGCTAAAGGTGAGCGACACATAGATTAGTCAAAGCATGAAGGTGGCATATAATGTTGATGATGATAATGATGATGATAGTATGCCACAGGTTGACTGGTTGGGTCCTCAACTGTTCACATTCTTGTTTGGATTTCGATTAAACTGCAATTAATTCACACCTGTTTGGGTGATTTTTTTTTTGTATTGCTTTTTTTTTATTTCAATAAAACCATTCGCGTGCACTTCTGTATAAACATAAACAAATCGTGGTAATAATTATGGTAATTTGTGCATTTTGTTGTAAAAATTGCAGTGCGGTTAACGTATGTATAGACCAGGGTCAGTGATGTTGAGTTTTGTATTCAGACAACGAGTAGTGGCGTAATATCGTTAAGTGAGTTGTAAAATCCTGGCTAATAAAAGCTCATGAACTAATAAAATGTAGGCGTAATCTTTAGGATTCGGTTGATTATCTTTCGCGCATGGTGTGATGTCTGGCATAGTAAAAAAAAAAAAAGTGTTTATTTGACAATGGGTGCTTATAAACAACTACAAGGTGTGATAATCGATAAAGTTAACCGGCGTTCTCTTTTATGATGATGATGATTATGTAAAATTGTGTAGAGTAGATTTTATTGCTAATTGGTATATACATTATGTATCTATTCATACTGAATACTTTTAGAGTGGATAAGAAAAATCATCAACTAGCTTTTTGATGATACCATAAACGCGACTCATTTAGTATAAAGCATTAAAATTGAATGTCTTTTCTACAACAAATTTTATTATAGATGCGGTGTACCCACTCTAGGGTCTTAACTTTAGAGGGGTTACATTAATAACTCCCAACTGATTGTCGATTCTTTGACTCTATGAAGAATTGATCCTCGTGCGTGTTCAGTTGGTATGAATGTACATTTCATTGAATGCCTCTTTATAGCTCTCTTCATCCATATAAGAGTAAATTTGAGACGATTAAGAAGTTGTAATAATATTTCATACCAAAGCTCAAATAAAATACACGACAGGATCACACGAACTTATGGTTAAAGTTGGTTGGAGTTTTAAATATTGTGTTTACTATATGTATTGTATATAGTAGTATGTAAATAAAATATAAATAAATTTGATGGCACAACAGCTCATGAAGAACTAGGGCCTAGTGACTTACAACTCTCAACCATTCCAGTGTGCGTGTCTGCAGGAATGGAGGGGACCCACAGTTTATTGCCGAATCCGAACGACTAACGAGCGGCACTTTTCTGTGATAGGAAATACTCTTGGAGGATTTGTCAATTCCTCGCAAGAGGCAGTAGCCGTTTTTCTTTTAAATAAATATAGTAGTATGTATATATGTACATATAATTAATAATAATAATAACTTTATGTTTATTCATAGAAAAAATAAAAAAAAAAAATAAATATGTTCCTTAACTTGTTAAAACAAGTATGTACTTAAAATGCTTTAATATTAGGAACGCTGTTTGAATTCTTGAAAAAATAGATATTTCAAAAAAAAAATAAAATCGTTGGAGCTGTTTTCTTAAAAATAATAATTTTTCTTAAACATGCTTTTTTAAAGTATTTATGCCCGCTTTCGCGAAACGCTTTTAAATATATATTACTTCGATAAATTTTAAAATGACATTTATCGGTTGCACCAAACGACTTTAGTTCTGAAAGCCAATAAACGAACCAATAAACTAAAATGCCATTTTCCTCCAGATAAATTTTAAAAACGAATTTTAACGAAAATACACCATCCGACTGACAATGAGTATGTACTAACACATGTATCATTTTTTTTATACTTTTTTGACATTGTGTTAATACTCAGTACGATGGTGTGGAAGGGCTTTTTACTGAAGTTTGAAATCTCTCATATTATGCCATCTCACTTGCACTGGAAACTTTTTCGTTCAGTTTAAAAAATCCAGGGGTGGTTCGTAAACAGTGAAGACCATTGGTGCAACTCAGAATTTATCAGGCCGATATTTTTATAAGCATTTTAGCAAAAACTGGTTTTAGTGGATTTTGGTGCAACTGGCAATTAATAATATACACATAAAATTATAAATTAAAAAAATCATCAACTCGTTTTCAATATACAAATACAAAAAAAATTATGTTTTTTTGAAAATCTCTATACTCATGCAATATTATTCAAGCTTAAAAGGACGTCCAGAATAAATTTTTTAATCAAAATCGGTTAAGCCGTTAATAGTTGAATAGTTGAAAATTAAAAAAAACGGTTCTTACTGTTAATAACAGTTTGTTGTAATTTTTTTTTCACCAGATGCAGAGCATACCTACAATTACAGTCCACACAAACATTTTTATGAAAATTCTTTTTAATAAATAACTTTTTTCGAATCGGTGGCATTGCGGGTAACACTAAAGCCTAGTACGCAGATCGGGAAAAATTTTTCTTTTCATACAAAATTTTTCCCAGGACAAATTTTGTCTTCAGTTTTTTTCCAGACAGTACGCAGTTCACGCGCAAAATTGTGACGTTTGTGCCCGCTATAGGGTGAAGTCTTCACTAAATTTTGCCAGGAAAAATAATGTTCGAAGCATTATTTTGCGAGAAAAATTTTGACTGGTCAATAATTTTGCACCATAAACACTTACCAACTTTTATCTATCGATAATTTTACAAAAAGAAAAAAAGAAGAAAAACATTCATGTCGATTATGAAATCCGCAATAGTGGATCCGCAGTGATTCGCTGTACATTTTTCTCTTTTGTTTTCACGTAAAATCGATGAAGAGAAAAGAGAGCACTACACTGCGATTCACTGCGGATGCAGTTTTGCGGATTCCATAATCGGCATGATTTTTCAAACGTTTTTGTAGAGATTAGAATTGTAGAGGTAAAATTTGTCTTTTCCCGATCTGCGTACTAGGCTTAAACAAATGTATATTTTGCCTCTAGGGACTGATCTTAAAATCTTAAGCTCCAAGTTTGGAGAAGACAGGTAGGTCAAAGTACAGACAGACAAACAGAGATCAACTAAGTAATCACAAAAACTGCACTGAAGATTCAAAAACAATTACAAATTAAAACACTTCTAACCTGGATAACAAACAATTTTGTATGCAGATATAGGTATTTTCAAATTATTATTTTTTGCATTGTCAAATTCTGAATTGACACTTCAAACATGCAAAATATTACATGAGTTATTTTCTAACTACCTATAATTCATCATCAAGCTAAACTATGTAGGTATACGCAATAAATTATATTCATTAAGAAAATGTCAATAATTTAGAAAATAAAATATTTGTAAAACTATCACGAACTTCTATCAAAAGAATTATCTTGATAAATAAATCATGAACCCGAAACAAATTAGTTATCATCAATCAGAAGCGTATAAATAAGTTAGTCGGTCTCGTGTATATAGTCGTCTTAATGGATGTCGGAATCAGTAAAGAACAAAACACACCCTAAAAACCCCAGAAGCATCTTAACTAATAAATAAGCTCTGCTCTGACACAAAAAAAAATCCCTCCCAAAGAGACAAACTATACCTACATAACAGCAAAAAATGCAAGGAGTAAAATAATACAAGTTATATTATATTTTCTTAGAATACTCAAATAATATAATAACAGATCGAGCAAAAAACATCAATCGATAGCGATCGAAACCGAAAGAGCTCACACACAGTCTGTTCAGCAGTCAGCCGTCATCGTCAGCAGAATCGCGATCATTATGAAACAAAACTCTTCAACAAACAACAAAATTATAAATTCAAAGAAATGTCAAGAGATAATGGAATAAAGCATAAAAGCCGCAAAGTAGCAACGCCACAGTCACCGCCACCACCACCGTCCAACGTCGTCGATTGCCGGACGGCACCGCCACCCCCCGAAGCAATTTAATATACGAGTTACCAGATACGAGACGGTAGATATTCCGATATGATCCCTCAACTCCTTTGAAACAAAAAAAAAATCAAACTTTCAGTCTTCACTCAAGAATCAAGAATCAGGATGGTCGCATTGATCTCTTTTTTTGCTCTTTGTCTTTCGAGGTATTAAAATGATTTTAAGATTTTGCAACAAATCAAGCAAAGACTTAAAAAAACAAATATTATAAAAAAAGCTGTTTGAAAAAGACAAAAGGTGAAAACGAAAATAAAATGATGAGCAACAAAATGTGCATACACAACACATACAAAAATCGGAAGGAGGGCATGAAGGACATACAGGCGAAAAAAAAAAAGAAATACACTTGCTTAAAGGAGCACATCCAATGGCTGCCAAGTGGGGAGAAGGATATACGAATTGAATACAGCAAGAGACAACAAAACCACAAACAACTATACGACGACGACAGCAACAAGGACAGCGAATATAAATTTAATGACGAATATCGTGCTAAAAATAATTTAAAACGAAACGAAGGCACTTGCCTGTATAAACGAAGCGAAGTTGAATTGGGCAAGCATTGACAGGAGGTGCTATGCAGACCGAGTGGGGTCCGGGCAGTACGCCCAAGAACAAAGAAGAATGTATAGAAGTTCATTTTAGCCAACCCAACATCAGGCCAACAGCCACCACGCCACACAAATGCTGGGACGTCGCGATGGTATATTTCTTGTTGGTTTCTTATATCTATGTTTGCCAGTGCAAGTGGACCTTGACCATCGCAGGACATTTATTCAAACTTATTATAGTTCACACACAAGACCAAGAACCACCTGCAAGGCCTTCTCCTTCTTCAAGGGGCGCATTTTTTGGCTTCTATATGTGCGATTGTACGCAACGTAAACATTTTACTCAGAACACCACGCGATGGCATGGAAATTTTTGTTTATAAAAAAAATGAAGCCCAAGAAAAAAATAAAGAATCCTTAATAATTTAAGTGTTCTTGATCTTATGATCCGAATCATCTTTCTCAATTTAATGCCACGTTTGGTTTTCAAGAGAGACCAAGCTCTGATGATGCAACTTGCATGCAATTTCTATGAAACTTGCATGCAACTTGAATGAAACTAGCATGCAACTGGCAAGAAACTTGCAATAACAAACTTGCATGCAACTTGCATGAAACTTGCATGCATCTTGCACAAAACCAACTTGCAGGAAACTTGCATGAAACATATATTCACTTGCATGAAATTTGCATTAAACTTGCATTCAGCTCCCATAAACTTGCATGCAACTGCCATGCAACTTGCATGAACCTCGCAAAAAACTTGCATGAAACTTGCGTGCACCTTGCATGAAACTTGCATGCAACCTGCAGGCAACTTGCAGGCAACTTGCATGAAACATATATTCACTTGCATGAAATTTGCATTTAACTTGCATGCAACTCCCATAAACTTGCATGCAACTTGCATGAAACTTACATGCAACTTTCATGCAAGTTGCATATAAGTTTCATGCAAGTTTCTTGTAAGTTGCATGCAAGTTTCTTGCAAGTTTCATGCAAGCTGCTTGCAAGTTTCATGCAAGTTCAATGCAAGTTTCATGCTAGTTGCATGCAAGTTTCATGCAAGTACATGAAAGTTTCATGCAGGTTGCATGAAAGTTGCATGCAATTTGCATTAAAGTTGCATGCAATTTATATGATATGACTTATTTTAAGAGCAGCATTTAGTAATTATTCAAGAAAGGTCAACTATTTTTCAACTATTTTAAAAAGTTATATAGTATATAGTATATAGCAAAAGTTTAAATCAATTTCTGAAAATTGTTGACCCTTCTTGATCAATTACTGACCTCTTGGATTGCATACCTACTTTTTACTTGCGATATACATATGTAAGTTCCAGAGTTCGTGATTTCAATCAAACCTGACATTACGATGATGGAGTACCTAAAAACAATGGGTCGCACAATTTCCTTAAAACCAAATTGTAGGAATCGTTTTGAGACTTGAAATAACTAAAAACGCAATGAAAAGTGGCGCCCAACATGACGACATTTTCATTGGGGTTCTATAGAAAAATATAATAAAGCCCTTATATAAAATCTAATAAATTTCTATCATGTTTAAAATTTTCCTAGATTTTCTACCCTCCATCATACATATGCGTGTCTTCTTCCTTTTTCGTGTTTTTCAGGAGTATGGAAAAGGTATGGCGATGAAAATTTCGCCAAACATTCGATCTAACAATATTTTCGAATCGAATTGATATCCAGTGAAACGCAGGACATCTCTACGACAACACACGTATCTAAGAATGGCGGAAAAACACCAACAGAGCCGCTCGATGACTCGGCCAAATGATTCAAATGGAAACCACATATGCAAATCCCTGTATGGTGCACATTTTTAATATAGATATATGTACACATATACATTCAAGTAACACACATACCACATTAACCGTCATCACCATTCTACACACACTAGGAACAATCGTCGTTGTTGTCGTCGTCAACACTATACCAAAACAAGATTCCCTCGATCACCTCTACCACTCCCCGTTCCAACGTCAGTACGTTTTCGTTGCAATTTATTATTATTGCAACGTACTTAGTTCACTTCATTGCATCACCTCTCTGCTTTCATCCTCAAACCCCTGGGAATATGGGATTATGTTGCGTATCCAGTACTTCACTCCACTCGTGTGCATTCCTTTTGCTATCTGTTCGTCGTTTTTTACTGTACAGCGTAGTCAATGTGCAACATCGTCCTTTACCGCCAAAAAAAAAAAACAACAAAAAACGAAAATCCATTTTGCCTCTCATTCTGTTGTTGTTATTTTTTTTTTGTTTCATTCTTATTTTATTATTTGTCTACCTACTACCACAGCAGGTAGCAACAGCAGGCAGGTACTCCAAGCTTGTGTGAGTGGAGAGCATGAGATTTTCCAGGCCACAACTTGTTTTGTTGGAAAATGGCCCAAACTTCGAACAAACAAAGTAAGCCCGGAGAGATAGTTTAGTTTTTGACATGGGCGCCTCCAAAGATTTTAGTAGATTGTGTTTTTCAAAAATTGGCACACATTTTTGATGTTAGGACAACATTTTAGTAACTTTTCAGGATGTCATTTTTACCAAGCTTCTTACTGTACTTTGTGGTGTAATTTTCCACTTTTTCATTGTTTTGTTGCTTTTGAAGCTTTTGGAAAACTCAGAGTTGAGGTGATTTTTGATGGAAACTACGGAAACCTTTGTAGGTCTTTAAAAAAAGTACATTCTTAGTTTATGTAAGGCGATGCAACCGGTGTTGCTAAGAAATTTTGTTCAAGGGATTATAGTAAGTCATGAAGTCTATCTGGATCCACAAAAAATTGATCTGTATTCCAAAAATAGGCCTTCAATTACAATGGTCCCAACCTGGTCTTCAACAATGCAAGTTTACCCAGAGGGAGAACACATTAGGTCTGATGGCGCTCACTTCGTCACTGTCCCTGCTGTTGCTGCTGCAGTTGCTACTTCTGCTGTTATATTGTGGTCATGTGGTGTACAATGTGCATATATAGACGAACGAATGAATAAACTACACAAAACGCGAAAATCTGCGTGTCCACCATAAGGGGATCAGCAG
The DNA here is from genome assembly GCA_947049315.1 of Epistrophella euchroma. Lineage (NCBI taxonomy): Eukaryota > Metazoa > Arthropoda > Insecta > Diptera > Syrphidae > Epistrophella > Epistrophella euchroma. The sequence continues at coordinate 18,354,712 of OX346247.1, forward strand.
GCACAGGCCGAATAAACCCAATGAACAGTGCAACGGCAGAGAGAATGGAGTTATACATATAGACGATGGTACAGGGACGAAGAAAGCAATGGACACTGGGCACTGAGCTTGGGAATTTTCTGTATCACTCTCGGGGTGGCGGTAAGCGGTGAATAGGCATTTTGGGCCGATAAACGCCAAAAGAATGTAATAACACTGCATTCGTTTGGATTTGAGCCCAATCTCGCTACCAGTCTGTCAGTGATATTCAACTTATAGCCTGGCCATACAAACATATACGAGAAGGTATACTCTTTTGTTAGTTCGATTGAAACTCTTGGAAGGAAGGTAGAGTAGAGGAAGCTACACAAAACATATCAGTAGTACTCAGTTCTGCTATAGTTGCTGCTCGACCATGTATTATCGCTGATGGTATTGCCTATGGACATGGACAACGATGATGATGATGATGGTGATGCCTTTGGTTGGGAATAAAATTTGTATTTTGGCCTCTATTTGAGTGTATAGGAAAAGTTTTTACAAAAATGATATTGATATGCGTAGGTATATGAATTTTCTAAATTCAAACGTTGAAAGTGTTAAAATATATATAAACGATACAAAATACAGTCAGTATTTGATTTGTGCCATTGTAAAATAATTAGTGCATAACTTTTTTTTTATTTTTAAAGGAAAAGGTCAGTTACTATTAGATAAATATTGTTCTTAAAACCTCTAGTGGGCTTTAGGTCAGTGTTTTTTTTTTTTTTAATTTTATATATTTATGTGACGTTTCGGGCGTGATTACACCCTTTTTCAGAACTAATTTTGAAAAAAAAAATTTAATCAATATTAAATTCAATTTCATACCTACATAAGAATAACAATACCTACAAATTATATAAAATTTGAAAGATAACGAAGCGTTATTATGTTATTTTAGGCAAATTAATTTTTTTTGTTAGATAAATAAGTATGTATAAAATGTACATAAATGTACTTAAGTATTATTTATGAGATGAGATATTTATTAAAAAATTAGAGATACATTGCATATAATTTCTAAGAAAAAAAAAATGGCGCCCAACGCGAAGCTTGTACTTAATATACCTTTAAGCAAATGTTTTTTTTCACCAGGAAAGATACCCTTTATTGCAAGAAGCTTGAGAGCATATTAGTGAATGTAAGAAAGTTATATCTCATGAAAAAGACGAATAATAATAGTATCAGTCAGTGTTGTCTATATGTTTTTGGCAAGTTCTAACGGGTACTGTCAGTCTTCTACATGATAAAAATATGTTCAAATACCAAGTCAGCTGACCTTATAGCTCAAGCAAAACCACTGGAATTAATGAGAATTGAATTACTGAAGAATTATTAAGATGAAAGAAACCATTGTACAAAAATCTTCTATATCTTTAACTTGTAATACTGTCAAATTTAAAAATAAAGAGAAAAAGTTAAGAGGAGATCATAAGAGTTATAGTACAAGAAAATGCAAGGAACTTAAGTTTCATAATTACAAAGGCCATAGAAGTGAACTTATCTGAGCTCAAGTTTCTTTGACATTTTTTAACGTCAAACTAATGAATATTTCAAGTACGTGGTAAGTAGCTAAGTAGCCACTTTTAAGCAAGTTGGGCGAGATTTAAGGGCTGTAGTTCCCTGTTAACGATAAATAATTAAGCTTATTTACCATTGTATTGATTGTTTCAGACTCTTATTGTGAGTGCCATGTGTTTATCGATAAACGCTACTTTTTTTAAATGTCAATCATCGCTTTGAGCTTTTGTTGCATCAATATTGTCATTATTAATATTTTCAAAAGAGATTACAAAAACATAAAGCTTTTAGATTACTTTTGGCTACAATTGAAACGTTAATTTTGTTTATAGCCTCTTGGGACCCTTTCCCTTCAAGAACCGTTAGCGCAAAAACAAGGTCAAATATAAGTCCTTAAAGATATTCTGCTTCACTCCAGTAGACCAAGCTTCGTCCTATCGGAATGTAATTCTAGTTTTTTTTTTTTTTGTCCACCTTCCAGCATTATATGCTAGTGATAGTGAAACAGTAGACTGTAGCTTTTCTCGATCCTCATCAGGAAAAAAAACAACAACAGAATTATTTTACTTTGACACTCATTACCTCCCACGTTGTTGGCCAATAGTCGATATTTATATAAAAAAAAATTAATACAAAAAAAACAAAAAACAGAGCAGAGCAGGTTTTCCTTGCTGCGCCTTGATTCCAACCCTATGGATTTACGAGTAATTTATATATTTTTGCAAAAATTCTTGTCATTGCGTCTTTTCATTTTTCAATCGATTTCATTCGGACATATTCTGTCAAAATACAGCAAAATATTAACCCCCATCCCGCTGACTCGGTGAAATTACCTGACGGCAATCGCCATCATCAGTTGCTTATAGACATTTTGTCAAGGCAGACCTCTTTAAGAGGATTACTTCGAAATTCAAGCTAAATTCACGCGCGCCCTTTTTCGAAATGTCTTCCCTGGAATTGCAATAAAAAATTAATAAATAAAAAGAAAAAACAAAGAAAAAGAAATAAAAACCGAATTTACGCAAACGAAAAAAAAAAAAACGAAAAAAGTTGTTTACTTGAAATCCAATCTTCCTCGATTATTATCGATATCACTATCGATACACGCAATGGCATCGATTGCAGCAACAGTAAGAGCACCAGCAGCAGAATCAGCAGTAAACATCGCACAAGAGCCTCGCTCGCCTTCCTGCTTTGGCTCACAAGCCACCATCACCAGAGTGCCAGTGTGACTGGGGAGGGAGTCTTTGTGACCAGATTCTGGTTTTGTCGTACGATTGCTCGGTTGGGTGTGTAAATTGTGCACACTTCATTGGAGCTGGGCCGGGATAAGTCTCCTGTAAGACGAAGACATCAATGAAACGCGCGGAGCTTGTGACGCGACGACGCAACAACAAATGCCACACTGACAGGTTTCCAGTTTCTGGGACTATGCGACTGGGAGTGCAAATGCGCGAGCAACAAAAACCACAGACAACAGAGAAGCTGCTGCTGCTGCTGCGTAGGTGCTATAAGGTATTGCACCAGCACTAGTTAGTGATGGTGGTTCAAGTGGTGGCGGTGCGAAGGGATTTTCTCGATATCTTGTCGTGGAGCCTGTTGTAAGCCGGGAATCAGGTTTAGAAGAGAGAAAAAGAGCCAGAACAAGTCGAACCACCATGTGACGATGGACGCATCCAGTTGGACGGGATTGAACTTCCACATTTTTTACTTCTTGATTCCTTCGTCTTCTTCTTTTCGCAGCGAGAAGAGTTAGAGGTGCTTCTTACCTTTTGTGCATCCGTGGACCAGATTGAACTACCAATTCGTCCTCTCCTTTATGTCAACGCGATGGTTCTTTTACACCGAAGACTGTGAACAACATAAAGTCGGGGGGTCGGTCAGTGGTCGGAGCGGTGAATTGGTGGAACTTTTTTTTTAGGAAACAGGCCTTATCAGGTTTTGTTGGCCGTCAAATTTATTTAAATGTGTACATGTATACAGGTAATGTGTGGCGAGTGCAGTATGATGACGCACGGGGTGTTTTAGTTTATTTTTGTTTGCAGTTTGCATCCTACACTGGCTCGCAAATGCAGAACAACAAAAAAAAAAAAAGGAAATCTTATGGAGGACAACGACGCGTAAATGCGAGTTAATCATGACGCCTCTTTTTTGTTGTTTGTTGTTCTTTAAAGTTTTATATAAAGCTCGAAAGATTTGTAGGCGAAGGTGAAGGTAATTGAGGATGGAGCAGTTTAAAGCGGGAGAATTTATAATTTATTGTTGTTTTCGTTATTCCTTTTGTGAACAGAATAAAATATTTGCAGATGTGCTACACAAATTTTTACCAGGAATAAAGAAAAATCAACATTTACCTTATTTGATTGAAGTTCACAATCTTGAATAAATCTATGATTATTAGGTAGGTTGGTAAGCAAAAATTATAAAAATTGGGAAATTTATGAAACACAAATAACGATTTTTTAAATTAAATTACTGCTGAGAAGGTTAAAGTGGGGCATATAGTTTTTGCTGCAGATTTTGAATAATTCATTTTAGAATGGCCACTTTTTTCAAACCTTTTTCGGTATGCATTATTGGGTGTTTTTCTATTCAAAACAAAAATCCAACCGCAAAGTTTTGTTAATTTAAAGGCGTGGTTTACAAATAATAGAGACATAAAGACAATTTTCTTTTAAAACGTTTCTACGTACCTACCTAAGTGCAAAATCGGTATTGAATACCGATAAATACTGGAGATTTTGGTCAAAACGATTACAGAAGAATAAAAAAATGAGTATTCACAGTTCTCTACCGTTCGGATAAAAGCTTTTTTTTTTAACTCTCTCAAGAAAGACCACATAAACTGCGCCTATTATAGAACTTTTTTAACAATAAAAACCTTATTTTTATTAAAAAAAAAAAACAACAAACAACAAACAAACCCCACCCACAGTTTTAATACTTCAAACGTTTTTGTTGAAAATCTGTAAGCTAATGATCTACCATTTAATACAAATAATTAAATTATTAAACCCGTATTTATTGAAAAATAAGTTTTTAATAGAAGCTTTTAATAATTTTAAATAATATTGTTAATACAAAATTCTCGTTTCAAAAAAATCAACAGTATTTTATAACTGCATAGTGAAAAATACGTTAAATTGGCTAAAATTTTGTTCTTCAAAATGTTTTGAAAATTTTGTATATACAAAATAGAATTTTTAAATTCCGAGTATTATATTTGTTAATTACCATATAAAGCAAAGGTAAGTAGATACTATAAGGGTCTCACAATGCTGTCCGTTATATTTCAAATGATTTTTGAACTGAAAAAAAAAATTCAAATTTATTTTTTTTTTTAATTCCAAATTAATTTTTTAACTGCACAATAACAAAAAATAACACATTTCTTCTTAAAAATAAATTTATTTGATAATATTTAACAAGCACATAAAAAATTATAGAAAAAAAAAGATTTTTCGTTTTGACCCAACACAAAGTTTCTCCATTTTTCCTATTAAAAAAAAGGCAGTCCTGTTTTTGTGCACGTATATGTTAATATATGTAGATTCAAAACAAATAAGTTTGAAATATTGCAGAGAACCTCGTCTGAAAGTTTTATAACCGCTATAGTGACATCCATGCTTCCGGTCAAGAGCCTTTCGAACTAAACCCTTTTCAAAAGTATTCCATCATAATTTCCCCCATCAATTAATCATTTTTGAACATTTGATTAGAAGACTTGAATTTTGAAACCCCATCGTTCAAATTCCTATCATACGTATATGATGGATTGAAAATATTTTCAATATTTTTAAGGAAACTGATTGTTTTTTTTTTTATTCTCAAAAATTGTATTTATCCGTTAACGAATTTCTAATCAAGAAAAATCAAATCCAACCTTTTTCGTTCTTAAGACAAACTTATATCATCTTTTATAATATTAATATGAAGATACCAAAATTAAACCAAAATAAACTACTTCCCCCTAAATCTTATCATCAACTCAATTCGACTCCCCCACAACAGATCATTGACCCCCTCTTAGTCGATTTATCACTGTAACCTTGTGTATAATTTTGTTATAGCTTCCCCCACACCTTCTCAAACCAACAAAATCGTTTTCTTTCCTAGGTCATACATTTGTAAAATATCTCACAGATAAGACATGATGGGGAAATCCCCCTAAAGTCCACATCATTTCAACTATAAGAATTCATTCCATCAGTGCGACTTCAGACATTCATAGAAAAAATCGAAATTCCTTCCCAAAACGCTGCTGTGCCATGAATGTGCACTGATTTATTGATCATTCCCCGATCATCCTCCACCGATTGTCTCTTTATCACCATACCAGAGAAATGATCGGCTCCAAAATTAGGGGACAATGGCATCTCAACGGGCGTTCCTAAATCATTTGTGTGTTTGTTTGCCTTTTCTTCGAGGGTTGCTCTGATGTTTTTGTTTCACAGGCACTGTTAGTGTCGCAATATCGCGTCGCGTCTTTAGGACGTCCATTGAATTCAGCGTGTGTTTTGGGGCTAAATTTAGGACTCACAAGTCAACAAATCCATGCGACACAATCGGAAGCAAGTATTTGTAGAAAACATGTGCTTAACAGACTTCCCGAATTTTGAGGCCGGAATCCATTGTTGGATATATATTGCCATATATTTTGGTAAATTTAGTTCTGGGGATTCTATTTTTAGAATTTTGGTCCTTCTTCCCTTTAGAACTATTACTTTGGGGGAGGATGTTATCTGCTAATTTTAGATACTTATGACTTAAAAATTTTCCTATTCCTTATCCTGCCTACGAATGATACATTTGAGTTGTTTTCATATTCTGTAGACTCACCTTACTCACAAAAATTAGTTCGTAACATGCGGTGGAGTCTGATCGAAGAAAGATAATTTTAGGATACGAGAAGAGTGGCTGGGCTGCACCGCGATTGAAATGGGGAAATTGGAGTTAAGTGATGACGCAGACGATTGACGTTGAGGTGCAGCTAATTTAAGGGGCCAATTCAAAATAAAGCAGATGTTTTACTAAAGTGAAACTGATATAAAATTATCGTTTACCATAAAACTCATTTATAATTGAAGTTATGAAAATAGCACGAGGCATGAGCACCTGAAAAATAAGTTAAGTTATAGCCATCGCAAAAACAGATACATAAATTAAAACAATAATACAAAATTTTAAAAATTTATGGTTTTAATGTTTTTGGCCTAAAAAATTTGTATTAAAGGGGAGAAAATATGGGCAGCAAGGTAAAGATGTAGGTACCGCTGTAGCAATTTATTTTAAGAACAGTGCAATAGGTACAAAAAAGAAAAAATTGTCGGGATGACCTAACGAATTTTTACCAGCCAGGGTCTTACGAGTTTTTCAGAAGTTTTCCTCGTCTAGATTTCCTCATTGAAAACATTCCAAGGCCTTGGCTAAACCTGACAAATACTTGATAGTTTATATTTTATGCGGTACTGATATTTAAAAAATAAATATCTATAATTATTTCTAATGCAAAATCTGTAATACAAAAGTTAAACAAATAAAATATTGGTTTTAATAGCCGTTAGTTTAATCCGGGGGAATCATCCTCAAATTTAACTATATGTTTTGTAGACTAATTGTTAGGGGGAGTCATACGGAGACTAAAATAAGGCTTTCGTAATCCTTGTCCGTTTTGCATTGGGCGCCATTTTGAATTGCAAGAAAATTTATTTTTATTGAAAAACCTGCTCACTTTCAATTTTAGAATAAAAATACATAGATATAATAAACTCTGTTGAAAATTTTAAAAAATTCCAACATTACATAGAAATCTTGCATAAGGATAAAATTCAAATATAAAACAAATTGGCGTAGAAGTAGGCGGTTACTAAAAATTCTTTTTAAATTTTTCTGCCACATTCTTTAAAAATGTTTTGAATAAGTACAACATTATTGAAGTTTTTTTTTTTTTAAATTTGGTTAAGCCGAAAATGCAAAAAATTAATAATAGTTTTTTGGTGCCCACATCTTTCACCAGAATGCCAACATCTCAGTTTTCACAGATAAATAACCTTTTTCATAAGGGCAGGAACCGTTATTTTTGGGGCTAAAAAAAATCAACTTTGCTTCTAGGGAATCACAAAAAAAAACTTAAGTTCAAAATTTCAAAAAAATCACTTCAGTGATTTAGGCTGTATGTCGAAGTTACAGATAGAAAGACAGAATTGTGCGAACTACTATTTTCTTCTTCCCTATCATCAATATGTTAAATTTAATCAAAACCTTGAATCCGATATTTTTACGAATTTTTAGTACCTATCACTGGGGCTATTTAAATTCCCTCGATTTAAGCTGCATTATACAAACCTTAGTTCAAAACCTCTGTTGATTACATTCTAATCTTCAATATTCACAAAATCACTTATTCCCATAATATTTCTCACTGATAAATCGCCTTGTTAACTTCACAACCAAACATGACCAGCGAACTACCTATACAAAATATCAGACATTTTACAAGCCGTAGACCCACAAATCTTTTGAGGTCTCTCAAACTGAAATCATATCGTGGTCGATTTCGTCACGCGAAATCATTGTCGAGCGAGCGTAACGCACACAAATTATCAGCTGCCGCAGCGCGTCAGTTAAGTGATTACATTTGAGCATCGGATAAAAAAAATACCCACTGGACTAGTGGTTTGTTGCTGATGCTGCGTTCCACATCTGGGATTATGTCATAGGTAGTTAGTTTTGTTGTTGAAGTTGGATCGCTCTTTACACATATAACACATATCCCAAACATTGACAGCTCCCTCGGGGCATAAGTGAAAGTAAAAATCTCTGTCGAACTCAATCTCAATCACTTCCTCAAAATGGCGTAGTAGTACTGTTTTTTTTATACCTTGTGTATTCACTCCACCATATCGATTGGGAAAAAAAGTAGCAGCTAATGGATTCAATTCATTCCGACGATCGACGAACCCGATCGAACGCAAAAAAGTTCGATTTCAGTGTCTGGAAAATTCCAAATTTAGCTTACGAGAAAATGTAAGCATCCATGTGGTTAGGCTACCGCTGCTTCTGGCTGCTGTTGCTAGTGCTGGCTGATGCTGTTGTATACGCACCTTAAATGGTATTCTATGTGCGCCACAAGATTAGTGGTGCTGGCGCTGAGGGGGATCGGCGACGTAACGAGGGGCGAAAGAGCGAGGATCCCATTCCCTCAAGTGTTGAAATTCGTGTAGTTTTTCATGTTTCCCTCGAGCAGCACAAGCCGATCGCTCGATCAGAGATCTTCAATGAGAAAATGTCGTCAATGTACTGGGGCAGCCGCAATAGCACGTGTGAGAGTATGCGTGCTGAATGGTGTATGAATATGGATGGAGACCCTATGGGTGAAGAATATCTATGATCACTCCAGATGCGGTTGATTTTTCATGCCTGATTAGAGGGAAATGCCCTGTCGTTGTTCAACGTTCATGATGCTGCAATGCACTCTCTATTATCTCGAGGAAGCAGATCTTTACCCAGAGATCAACTAACCGATGAAGATGCAACACAACACAAATCGTATGAATCAGAGTGCGTGTATGGCTGTGTGTGTAATGGACCTGGAATGCATGTGAGTGCGAGCAGCAGCACACTTGTCAGATTAAAAATGTTGTTACCGGCTGCTCTCTGAGAATGGGGCTCAAAATCATGGATTACAAATTGTTAATAAATTTTCTGATTACCTTAAGATGAGATTTAAATCAATCAGGCATAAAAAGGCGTGTTTTTTTTTTGTAATGGAGCTTAAGTAAACTTTTTTGTTTTCTTAATATATTAAGTTGAGATAGTCTTTTGTTTTTAGGTGTGTAGAATTGTAGATTATGTTTGGTATTCAATTAATTTTAAAGTGAAGAAAGGATTTAATTTAGTTTAGTTAAGTTTATTTAGTTAATTGATAAACTGTAAGCATTTAGATTTTAGATACAATAGGTGCGTTTTATTGGTAATTCATAGCTAGCGCAGCAAAACAAGGACAATAAAACGCTATATCAACTTTTATGTCCGCTCTTTATTCTCTGGGTGTGTTCATACCCTTTTTTGAGCGAAACACAAAGTACGTTACCGACATTTAAGGTTCAAGTCCACACTATTTGTCCACTTTGATATTCACTAATTTACTGGCCAATTTATCGGCACTTTTGGTTTTGTTATTGTTCACCAAGGGAAATTTCACTGCGCTAGCTATAAAATTGCCAATAAAACGCACCTAATATATTATAAAGAGTATTTTAATATTTTCAAGTCTTTAGTATTTTACATATATCACTTGGCAGAGTTTCATAGCTCATAGTCGTATGGGGCTTAAGAAGAATTGTCGCTCGGATTTAAGGAGGGTTCCTATGTCGTGTGATATTAAGTGTGTTTATTCTGTTTGATGCGGACAATTTGGGGTTGATGAATTCCTCTCTTCAGCAAAAAAACCGTGTTTAATATTGTAGAAAAACTTTAGAGTCTTATCTATCTCGTGTTGTATGTTGTGTTGCTTGGAATTTATCTTGTTGCCATTGCGCCATACCACACTGTGCTGTGTTGCAGATATCTTTGGCTTTTTGTGAGAAAAAAAAACTTTGCTCTCGGAAATAGGACATAAGATGCAAAACTATCACTTTGTAAGACAGCCACGCTTTATTAGTGTATACAGTCGGGGACAAAACACACCACTACACACGAGACATGTCGTCGACCTAATATTGGGTTGCCGTAAACGCCAAAATTCACTTTTTGAGTTTGGTATGCAATCTTATGTTTTCGGTGTAGCTCTTTCCAAATGTTTTATCCGTTTGCCCCATATCTTTCCGTTGCAAAGAATAGTTTTGACGTATATTCATCAAATTCATCAAGTTGACATATTGTTTTAACGTAAACGCCAAAATTTGGCATATACGTGCGTTTTAATTTCTTGACTTGAAGTAAATACATTTTTTTTACTCATTTTTTTATTGGAATGACTTCAATATTTTGACGTACGTGTATAGAGTACAAACCAAACGTTGATTTTAGTGGCGTATACTGCAAACTCATTTTTTAATAAATTTTAAATATTTGAAAAACAAAAAAAGTTTGAGAATACCTTCTAACACTTTTTCAAAGATAATTTCCATATATATATCGTGTCAAAAAATGAAAAAATCTCAGCGGTTTGTTTTCATGCAGTTGGCTGCCAAACCTTTGAATGCGATTTCCCAAAAACATTAAAATGGCGTTTACGGCAACCCAATATTAGGGCGACGATGTGTAGTTTCGTTCTGATATTAGATACTGTGTTGTTGAAGCCAACTAAACGTTTGGGTGCACGCACACTGGGTGGCAGCAAAGTCGTACTTACACGTAGGTGTACTTCCAACTCGTACGAAATGATTCCTAACTTGTTGGGATTTTTATTAATTTGTATTGAAAACTTTCGAAAAATCCATCAGCAGGACCAAAAAACTCGTTATGTTTTGATCAATAGCTTGCCTTAGATATAAGATTTTCAGTCACGTTAGTAAGAACAATCGCACAACTAAGTTTTGGTCAAAAACTAAACTAGAAAAGTGCCACAATATTAGCTGTGTTCAGTTATTGATTTTCTTATGAAAAAAATGGACTATAGAAATTAGACGAAATTTCTAGCTGTTAGAATTTTTAGGTACTGGAACTTTATCGGATTGTTTCTAAAGCCTTAGAATGATGACAGTTGTTACAGTTGTTGTTTGTTGTACAGTGTTTAACAGAAATGTGATGTAAGCCAATATCAGTGAAAATAAAGTCCTATAGTAAAAACCGGTGATCTTAGTATTTCGAAACAGCTAAAAGTTGCTGTCAATTGTTATAGGATGATGCACTCGTATTTCAAGTCTTTCGAAACATGTGTAAGTACTTATCTACATATTTTCCTGAAAATGACTTTTATTTTGTTGGATAATAGAATATTAACATAAGTTCATTCTTCACTCTGCCTCATCCACGAATTATTTAAATTCCATAAGTTAACCAGAGTTAAAATTCCAATAAAGTTCTATCTCTACATACTAATTAAAACAAATCCATCAATATACACTTGATCCCTAAATCGGGGTCAAATTGAAGTGATCGCCTCTTCCTCTGAATATACACACTTTCCGACTTAATAATAAAAAAATAAAAAACAACTCATTCCTTTATTAAGAATCAGGAACTTTTATAAAGGTTCAAAGAAATATACGATTTCTCTATTCAAATTTCCAGCGCGTTTGACAGCAACCAATTTATAAAATTAACTAAACCACTCCCTCCCTTCACACACGCATACGCCTTCAAAATGTTAAAATTGTCTCCTCTTTGGATTTTTCTGTCCGTCTGTCTGTGATTCCATAAAATGCCACTGACCATCTAATGAGCCATAATTTTTCTACATGAGAATTATCTCGGTATCTTGTGAAAACTTTGCCGCCAACAATACTAAATACATATATACGCCCTGATGTGCTCTGTGACTACAATAGGATGTTAACCCTACAAATTCAATTAAAGTCCAAACAATCCCAGACATAGGGAGATTGGAGGAACTTTAAATACAAGAAAACAAAAACAGAAAAAAAAAACAACAATAACAGAACATAGTTGCCAAACGAATCACTCATGATCCAAATATGAAGAGTTTAAATTCGGATTTGGAAATCCAACGCAAAGCTAAAACAACAACAAAAAATATCAAAAGAACAGATATAGGTAGGTACCTCTCCTCCAGCTCTAGCTCCAGCTTCAGCTCTAGTTGTTCGACAATGATGAAGAAGACTTTTATTGAGAGGGCGCTTTTTGGTGGAAACGCACAACATCAAAGTAACTGTTGGCAGCTCTTTCATATTATTTCATTTCATTCTGGGGCCAGCACAGCATCCACATGATACATAGAGAGGTATGTATGTAGTTCTTTTTCTTTATCGACCTTTGTGTTCTCTTCAAAGATGGCATCAGCTCAGCAAAGCAGCAGCGGCAGCGGTGGTGGATGGATGATGAAGCTGCGAATAATATTTACCATCATGATTCAGATTCGTTGTCGTCACATGAGCCTAGAGTGCTTTCTTCGTGATCTTTTCTAGATTTCCCTCAGCGATTATGACTATTGTGTGTAGCATTGCATCTGAGAAGAATTTCTCCAGGATCTTTATTTCCACATTACAATGGTATAAGATACTGATGGTAATGTACGTTTTTCTGAAAATCTGTTAACCTTACAAAAAAAAAGATTCATAATCTTCTTTGTGTCAAAAACTTGTAAGTACTGGTTTTATCATTTCTTCCAACAAAAAAAAGCTGGACAATTTACTTTTTGGTAACTTTAAAGGCTTTCAATACTTAAGACTTTGTCCTACTTTGTAAGCGATTTTGAAATAAATAAATACTTAATACTAAAATACTAAGTGCTATTCATATAAAATAAATCTCTCCACCAAAATTCAGTTTTGTCGGAAATTTATTTTTCAACACGAAAGTCTAATTTTCCTGGCTGATTAATGGCTAATAATCGAAGAATAAATTTTATTGTGCCGAGTTTATTCTGAGTTAAATCAGAGTTAGTAAGGGTCAAGTGGGTACAATCTTGGTTTAATATTAGACCGTGGCTCAGCAATTTTAACTCACCGATCTCGGCGGATTAACTGAGGTTTGACGATGGTTCAAGTATGTGCTAGTAGCCTGAAAAATTCGTAAAAACTCAGTTAATCTGCCGACACCGGTGAATTAAAATTCCTGAACACGGATTAATTGATTAATTTTTAAAGCACGATTGTACAATTGGCACTCACACTCAATGCTGCAAGTAAATTACCCCCGAGGTAACTCACGGATCAGTTTTTCAGTGAAGGATTATCTTTAACTTTAAGTTGTCAAAAAACTATCGAAATCGAATTACGGCATTGTACAATGCACACTTTCACTACAATTCCTCCATTTCTGCTTTTTGAAAATATTTTTCAGTTAATCCCCAGTTAACTCATAAAATTTGTCAGCCAACTCGCAGGGTGTTCTAAGTGAAAGAATCGATTTAATTCTTGACCAGCGTCAAATATTTTATACAATCTCCCTCCTTATGTTATTCTTAACGAATTGTTGACTTATGAATCGAGTATGGATAGAAAAAGAAAGAACCCGAATGAACAACAACAAACTTGTATGTGGCTTGTAAAAATGCTAGTTGATTCAAATGCTAGTTGTCAAACAATAAAATCTACACTGGATCGACATATGATCACGTGGACGTGACTTTCGGTAGCGCAGTGCGTAGTGCACTTGGTCCGGAGACGCTTGGTCTATGGTTCGAGTCCCAGTGACGGTAAAAAGTCCCAGTGACGGCAAAAGACTAAACACCACTAAAGGAGTCTAATGATCGGCCTCGCGACTCCAGCCTATAAAACTTGCTGGTAGCACATTCATTGTTGTTCTTTCATTCAAACCTTCAACAAAAAGATCAATGTTAACATTCTTATTTGTAAAGGAAATTTTGGTTTCTTTATTGAATCATGTTATTTTTGGCAATAAAGTATATGTAAGTGTAAGGAGGATAATATCGGTCAAATATTTGCCACTTTGGCGGCTATACAGTATACACCAACACCAATTCCACCAAGAGGATAACCAACATTTTTGTTGACATCTCTGCATAATTGCTTACTGGTGAAATTTGCCTTTCTTATCATGTGAATTCAACTCAAAAGTTTATTTGAAAGAAAATAATATAGAAGATATTCCAACAAAATTCTTAAGAATGAAATATTTTTTTTTTATTGTACAAATATGTATGGTGGACAAAGAGGTGGAAAATATCTAGAACACCATATTTGTTGATGATGGGATGGTAGAGGGTACGGTTGCCATTATGGTAGAAATCTAGGCAATGTGGTAGATTTTTTGTTTGATTTGCTTGTTTTTCATTTGTTTTGCATGTTTAGGGGAAAGTTGTTTTAATTGAAATTAGCCTCAATTAATTAATTCTTCCTTAAATTGTAAATCATCATTAAAAACAGAAAATTTTAATTTTTGAATAAAATTAAAAAAAAAGTTCTTTAACATATTGATAAATTAGTTTTTCTTATCCTTTCGAACTATATAAAATTCACAACCATCAAAAAATCTTAAACAAAAATCTCTACAAAAAAATTCACTGAAAATGGAGGAAACTCGGTAATAGTTTGGTGGAAAACTTGGATTTATAATTTCTGTTAGATACCTAAACTATAACAAAAAAAATCTCTTAGCGTCAGATACAAACGTGGTTTAAATATTGATCCTTTGGTTCAGGAATTTCAACTCACCGTTTTAGACGGGTTAACTGAGGTTCAACGAATGTCCAGGCATGAATCATTAATCATCCACAGCTAATTAGCCGAAATCGGCGAGTTGAAATTACATTACAACATTACAATACATATTTACATATGTAAGTATGTATACAACTTATTCTAGAGGACCTATAAAGTTCAAAAATTTTTCCTTGGTTTGGTAGATTTTTGAAGATATTTTTTTTCTTGGAGTGGCAACCGTGATGGTTAGAAGCATAAGAGGAAGCGCGCAATGCGCGATGTGTGTTCGTTTTTCTTTGAGTTTTCTCTCATTTTGATTACATATTTTTTCTATTTCTATTTTATAATATTTTTTTTTTTTTTGAATGACAAAAGAATAATTTCTTCTTTTTTTTTTGACTTTGTTTTTTTTTTTTTACTTATGTATGTTTGTTGTTATTGTTATTGGTATTGTGGTTGTTTTACCTTCTCTCATCGCTTAAACTAGACTTTCATTGTGTAACTGTGAAGTCAAACAATAGAATCTATATTATAATGATGGAATCTCCCAGATGGGGGGAGACGAATTGGAAACAAACTGAAAAGTCAAACAATGCGCATCGAAAAGAATGTTACAATTTTGAAAGCAGTTGGTATTTTTGTAAAAAAAAAATCTTTTTGATCACCATCTCACTTGGTTGATGGTTTTTCAGATGAGTTAACGCTTGGTGTCAATGAATTTGAAATGACATACAAATTTTCTGCCATCGTCATCATATTATTAATTAAGTTAATATAGGTATTTGGCTTTCAAACTGACTAACAACAAGAGAATAACTTATTTTTTTTTTATTTATACAGAAACAAAGGATTAGAAGTAAAAAAAAATAGGTTACTTTTACGACTAGATTGAACTTGTGGTTCAAAAGTATATAGAAGTTGCTTTAAAAATACCGAAATATTTTGTCAATATTTTGGAATCTTGACTTAAAAAAATTCAACGGTCTTGAAAAAATGTCAAAGAAAATATGGACATTTTCAAAATTAACTTTTTCAAACTCAAAGTTTTAAAAAATCGAATATTATCGATTATTTCTTGTAGAGATTAGGAAAATCGACATTGTAAAGTCAACATCTATAAATTGTTTTGGATAAAAAAAAATCGAACCCGGACATTTCAATCAAACTTGAAACTGAAATTACTATGACTACACGACTTACACGACTACTACGTGGCATAATGGTTAGTGCGATGGACTGCCATGTTGGAAGTCTAGGTTCGATCCCCAGCCTCGTCCAACCAAGAGTATCTCTTATAATAGAAAAGTGCCGCTCATCTTAGCCGTTCGGATTCGGCAATAAACTGTAGGTCCCCTCCATTCCTTCAGACATGCACACATGAATGGTTGAGAGTAAGAAGTCACTAGGGACTATGCCTTAGTTCTTCTTCATCAGCTATTGTGCCATCAAATTTATTTTTTTTAGCAATTCCTGGCCAAAGCCTTGCAAAACGAAGTATTTAATTACCTTCCATTTCAGCTTGATCAGATTCTTCAAATTTGTGTTAATACATTTGACTACCTAATTCAGTTAGGCAAACAATTTAGGTTAAAACTACATTTTATCAACATAAAAAAAATTCATTATTTATTTTCCTAAAATTATAATTCACATGTTCAAAAAAAAAAAAAAATTATCATTTATAACTTTAAATAGTTTCTCATTTCCTTGTCCTATTTGAATTTCAATCATTTAGAATTAGGAATCGTTTAAAATATTCAAAGAATGTCTTCCAAAGTATAAAGAAACAAAATACTACCACGACAGATTCCCCTCTTTCCCATACCCATATAATATTCTTGACTTCATAACTTAGACTTTTATTGAACTTCTTACAACAACAAAAAATATTCAAAGTCACACTTTAAATGTCTGGCATCAGCAACACATCAAACCATACAACAAGTTGCCATATATTTATTATGATACCCATGCAACACAACTTGCACCCATCACTTCGTTTAGACAAAAAATAATAATAAAGAATTTAAAGAAACAAAAAAAAAAAAAAAACATCGTCGAACTATGATACGTGGTAATAAAATTTATTGTTGGAATCCCATGTTGGTGGTTCTTCTTATTTAAAGATCAACAACAACAACAAAATAAAACACCTCACTTATAGGTATATATAGGTTGATATCATAGGCAAGATGCTAGCTAGAGAGCTCTTAGTACCTTTGAAGCTTCAGCATACCTACATAGATGGACTCTCGATAAAGGTAGAACGTTCAAGGAACAAACTAGAGGACTTAAACCTAGTTGAGCCTCGAAAAATCAAATGAATGAGATATAACTGGGATGTATTCGCATATAGAACCCCCAAAGGCAAGAAACCGAACCGAGGCCCCGAAGAATGTGAACATTCATGCATATATAGATATCTAGGGATAGGGAGGAAGAAGAAGAATAAGCAGTGCAGTTTTCAGCTGATGATGGTGGAGCTACCCAGAGTTGTTGTAAGTATCTAAAACAGCACCAGCACCACACACAGGACGACATATACCAACAAAAGGTCAATCACTTTTGTACTTCAGAGGCGATGCTGTTCGCTGCGGGAAGAGGTGGTGTGGGGCGGGGATGCACGGTGCGCGCGGTTTGTGTGTCTCATTCTATCTGTGTATCTAGTATTCAATTCGTATATCCAGAACTACTTAACGAAATGATTACTGCTGCGCTGGAAATTTTCTATGCACATCCAGCTATAGATATACGAGTGATGGAGAGAAAAGACTAAATCCCAACAACACCAACACCAACTATGACGACGACATGGATAGAGATGATGATGATGGGGCGATGCCTGATGGTGGAAGCGAATATCCAACGACGAACTATACGACGACGATGAGGCTGAGATGAAGACAAAGAAGCAACCAGCAACCGGGAACTTTGGGATAACAGCTAGGAACAAATATCCAACATATATGTAGCACCTTTAAGCAGATAGGCATAAATAGAGAGTTGATTTTCTGACGATGACGATGGTGGAATGAAGAAAAATTGAGGGCAAAATGGGTTGGTGAGAAGGGAAGGGAAGCAGTCGAAATGAGAACTGGCTTAAGCGAAATGTAGCAATTCGAAAAGATATTATTCCTACTATTATAAGAAAAAAGCTAAGCCGTAATAAATTGAACTTTATGTACATAAAATGTGGGTGAAGGAAATCTATGAAAACATATTTGAATGGAGCTTTTGGGTGAATACTTCCATTTTCGACGAAAATTTTAATTCAAAAACCCTCACGGCGACGGCTTACTGGTCTACAGCTTAACAAGAACTTGTAAATTCTCAATAGTTTTTAAGTTTTCTTGCGCCATAAAGACAAGACATGATAAACACAAATAAGTACAAATTGAATTGAAGATATTAGATAAGAACAATCACGTCATCGTCAATCATTAGCAGTAAGCATATCAACGCACATTTAATTTAAATTGGACCATTAATTCTAGAAAGCCAAAGTTATAATTTTCACAAAGAATTTACAAGGTCTTAGGATTAAAAGATCGCGATAATTTCACGTGTCTTAAAACTTCAGAGAAAGAAGAACAATTCTGACAGCATCCATTTATTTTAAAGATGCAACATTTTGGCGTTTTTAAAGTCGAAAATCATCAGGTGAGAGTGGCAAACTCGTGAGTTGCTTTCAAAAGCAACAATAAGCAAAACAAAGGAACGAATTCCTTTAAGCTTCTCTTAACAGAGCCTACACTTGACAATATGTATATTCTTTCGAAAATTCCAATCACATAGTAGGAACGTAGGGTATTTGGCAAGGATTTTCGACCCCGGTTTTTTCAACTGGAATACCTTTCAAGTATTTCTTTTGAGTAAAGTTCATAGGGTTTTATGTGTATAAATGGACCGTTTTATTCCTGGCTGCTTCAAAAAGTTCATAGGGAATTGTTCTTTTTAGAGTAATGTTCCGACCATTTCTTTCCCTAGGTTGTGTGCTAGGGGAAAAGATTTTCGATAAGATTTTCCAAACGTTTTGCTCCTTCTATTTTCTCTTCATGGCCCTCGTCCAAGTTTCATGGTAAGGGCAAGTTATACATAGGAAACATTAATAACTTTAGTGATTGAATATTGTCGATTTCTTTCGTCAGAAAAAAAAATATTGTTACAAACAAGCTTTTTACTGCCTTCAGTCCACAAAAATTGGCTTTTCGTCCCACCAATCACACTTAGACTTATTAGTTGACTAGTGAGCGCCTTGTCACATACCTTGAACTTATCAAAACTTGCGTATTGAGAAGGCCCTCAATAGTCACGTGATGAGTCCAAGTGAGGGGACGAATCACCAATTTTTGTGAACTAAAGGTGCAGTAAAAAGCTATTTTCAATTAATAATTTAACAAGTCCAGATAAATTGTGCTAAGTCTTCACGTCACTTCCTTGCAAAAGGGAATAGCCGTGAAGTTTTTAAGTGGAAGAAGCCGGGAATCGAACACATAGCTCCGGCATGAAAGTCCTACGTACAAAACATTATGCCCTGGCTTCATAAATCAAAATTATTTAAAAAACGTTTACAAACGGAAAAGTTCCCGATTCGTGTGCCATCAGAGTGAGCACAGTTTTTATTAATAGATATTATGGACTATTAGGGTTGGAATATTAGGGTTGGAAAGTCAAGCTATAACACTTGAAATTGTCGGTTCAACTAGACAGCTATAATCACTTGGTTCTGGATAAGATCAGATTAACCTGCGTGATCGTCCAGCTACAAAGTTAGCGTTATCTATGTTCGCTGGAGGCCACTAATTCTAATTAGGTATGAAAATGATCCTTTCAAATAAAAAATTGATTTCCAATCAAAAGTTAATTCAAATTTACTTAACTAACGTTTTTAAATATAAATAAAAGTTAAGTTGCCGTGGAAAAATTTATTGTTCAGTATTTTATTGTCTTTATAGATATTCATAGCGCAAAGAACAATCAATCCATAGCAAAAGAAAGAATCTACCATTAACAATAGCAATCGGACAGCAACAATAAAAAATTAAAAAAAAACATGGACTTCTACTGATTCAAGTTTCTATATATACCTACTAGTTAACATTGATACAAAAGACCAGCAATGAACTCTGGAGGAATTTTATTCCATTAAGTGTGTCCGACGAAGTGGTATTGCAAAAGTATCTCAATAAAGAACCAAAGAAACATCACAACAGCAGCGGTGGCGACAACGGTTAAAATTAAAATAAAACAACGAACGAATCAAAAAAAAAAAAAGATTCCATTAATTGATTTTACCCTGCGGAGTGTTCTTACAGCCGCGCAGAGATTTAAATCGGATGCCGCTCGGACAAGTTATCTCCTTGGTCTTGTAATTTGTTACATCAAGACTTCCAGATCCCAGACACACAGAGAATGGACAGGACAGACGATGCTGCACGATGGACGAAGGTTGGGAGTGGATCACTGCACTAGAGAGTGCACTCCAAGTCCACTTAAAATTCCCCCCGATGGATGATGGTGGGTCTGGTCTCACTAAAAGAATATGAGTGCACATTGCACATTCCATGCCACAAAAGTCAGAAGAAACAGATGCACAACTTTATTATTGGGATCAGCCAGAAGCTTAAGTTCGTAGTAAAAATGATCACTCAGTCAGATACTGCCACTGATTAATTTAAACTTTCATCAATTATCAAGTGAGCAGTTCTTAAGAATAACTTGTGCTTTTCATAGGAAACCATCAAAACATACCAAATTTCCGAGCTGCAGCAGCATCAGATATACAAATACGGATTCGAGATACATTAATTTTTTTTTATAAAAATACAAATTTAAATATAAATTATTGACTCATTGGCCGGAGAATTTATTTCGCCTGTTCACATCCCAATGTTGCGAGTCTCCATATCCATTGGATGCGTAAATCAGAATTGTTCATTGTTGTTTTTGTTATTGTGGCATATTTAAACCGATTGCGCCTGCCTCTTCGTGCATCTAAAAATACCACAGATTGCCACGTATATGGCGTCCCAATAATAGCAGCATTTACATATTTTATAGTCAAATGAAAAATTTGTGGAAAACAATTTTTCCCGCTTTTCTCCTTCCCATCATCGTGCGTACGTTGTCGTCTTTGTCGTCGTCATAGTCATCGTTTTCGATCCTTGTCGTGTCGTCAGTCAGTCGATGGGTCGAATTCGGTCGGAATTCCGATCTTGGTTTTCGATCCATCCATCGTGCAGCATCAGCCACAAAACAACAACAACAACAATAAAACAAACACCCAACACAGATGTAGGTACATACAAACACACATATTTATGCCTCTGATCTGATTGAAACATTGAACAATGAACTATGAGTTCGGATTTGTAGATGAAACACTTGTACTTTTTGATACTGCGGCACATTCGAAAAATATAGACCCGAGTCGTATACACCCCGCATCATCAGAATCATATCAGTGCGGCAGCGTGACGGAAAGTGATGATGTGATGCCACACAAAAAAAATCACTATACACACCGATCAGCATCGAGATTGTATCTATGGGTTTGGAAATATTTTGAAATAAGAAAAATATACTTCGGATATTTGTACAAGGGGTTTCTTTTCTTTGGTTGTTTCTTTTGACTTGTTTCGGTTATTTTTGGCTGTTTTGGTATTTTTAGAAAATGAGTTTTAAATGGAAATTATTTGTTATATCTACTTATAGCATGGAGATCAAGAATCTGTAATTTGTTTTGTTTCTTAAAGAATTTCCAAAAGCACAAGAGTGACTTGTGCAATACTTAAAGAAATAAAAGCTTTGGATGAAGAATAACACTTTAGGACTATGCAAGACAACAGTTATACCTATGTCATTTAGTTGAAGGTTTCACATTGGGCGCCAATTGCGAAATGTAAAATGTTTATTTAAAAAAATTGCAAAGCCAATAGCCTGATTAAGTTTAATATTAAGTTATTTTAAAATTTATTTAGATTATATTTTAAATTAAATAAGGACGATCAATAAAGTTTACTTTTGATTACTACAGACTTGACTTACTAAGTATATGAAATGAACTATATTTTTAAAGCTTACGATGATAATTTTCTGTTTGAAATTAAAATTGAAGCGTTGTACACCTACATACTAAAATAATTAGTTAAAATCAAGAAGTGTTATTAAAAATTGTACGCAAATTTAACTCACGTTGTGCGCCAAGAATCAAATATATCTTTTTAAGCATATAAAACATAGGTTCAGCCTAGATGGATATTTAGATCGCATTGTATTTAAACCTAAATATTATTTCTACAACGGACATACAACAACAATTTTTCTAGATGCAACAACGTAACCATGTTCCTCTAGAATAATATAATTTGCAGTGTGTATATGCTGTAGATTTTATTAAGAGTCCTTATACATCGACCAAAATATTGCGTCTTAGAATGGTACGACAGCTCAACTGTCGTGTCTGGTCGAAACGCATTGGACTAAAGGACACTTAAATCTTTAAAATTGAATTCGGTTTTAACATTTTTTTTTTTAATATTAAACTCAAGTAAATACATATACATGTACTTATATGAACATATGCAGCTTTTTTTCTATACCTAACAAACAATCTGAAAATTTACTTTGTTTCCTAATTTTAATTTGTTTTTGTTCTACATACATACATACCTAAGTACTTATATTAATTTAGAACTAGGTACAAAATTACAGAATTTAAGGATTCGAAAAGATAGTATTGTCAATAGTTCCATCGTAAGCCCAACGTGAAAACTCATCACTTCGTAAGTTTCAAAATATTCATACATTTCATAATTGGCGCCCAACGTGCAACCTCAAATAAATACATAAATGTTAGTACCTTTTTTTTGACAGAGAGGGGTAAAGTTTGTTATCTTGGATTTGCGACCATTTTATTTTATAATATATGCAAACATGCCAATTGCCAAGGTCCCAGTAAGAAAACTCCTGAGTTTTTTTCTGGCATCCACTCAATTAAAAATTATAAAATGTCAAAATTAAGGAATATGTTACTTAAGGTGCAGTGATGCTTCCTCGAGCCTAGGGGGAAAAAAGGAGTCATAAGACAAATGTTAAAACTTGATCCTTCCTCTTTGTTTCCCCCAATTCCCAAGGCTATCCTTTTAACTATCTTGTAAAACCTCCATTCAAATCCCATCCATCAAACAACTGCCATCGGAGATAAACTCAAAATGACTTGTCAATAAGTTTTGAATTCAATTAAAAAAATCCTTTAACTGCTGTCATCATGTGTGCCGGCTTCCTAAAAGAATATTTAAAAAAAAACACACAAAAACTTATAAATATTTTGACACCTGCCACTTTGCCATATGTAGATGCATCAAGATACAAAAAAAAGCAATAATATCAAGCCCATCACGTACGTGTGTAATTGAAATATAACAACAACACAAACACTCACACTCTTAATAGTCAATACCTGAACTGTGCGCGTTAAAAAACTGAAACTCAAAAGACATAGCGGAAGTGCATTTTGCTTATGCAGGTCGCGTGCATCCATCAATGTATCCAGAGTCAGAGATTCATTCAAACGAGAATCCAATATTTAAATCCGTTCAGATACACATACACACAACACACACACATCTGAGGGTAAGAAAGTATTATTGCATCTGTGTGAGGGTTTGACTCTCTTTCATTTTTAAAGTCCATTTATGCTTTAACAAAAGATTTCCTTAAAAAAAATAAAAACACACAAATAAAAAGCCAGCAATCCACCAGATTGCCATTTTAATTCAATGCATCGATGTATCTTTTAACTTTTCTCATCATTATCATCATCGTCATCCTCAATCCTCATAGCTTTATGAGGTCTCTGGTCTGGTCTCTCCTCCACAAAACCTCAAGGGGTAGAGTGCCAGCCTTCAGCTAAAGGCAACTCGGTTCATAATATGCTGATGATGATGATGAAGAATGTGAAGAAATAAAAGGCAAACGCCAACAAACAACAGCAACACCAGTGATGGTGGGCGGGAGGTTGAGATGGGGGCTCGGAATTATAACGATTGTCTAATTGCGAACGTTTTGCGAATGTGTGGAAATAAATTGTGTTATTTTTTTCTTTTGTTTTGGTAAGTAAAACAGCACAAACAACATAATAAAGACAACAACAAAATACGGGACAATAAAATGATTCGGAGAGAGCTCGAGAGAGAGAACAAATTTTGTTTTTATATCCAACGAATAAAATATATACAACATGGAAATATCGAGGTCAGTCCAGGTCATGCCACTTTAAAGCGAGCAATATTGTGTGTATATACAAAGTGGCAACGATGCGATGCGATCGATGGCGATGATGGTGTGGTAGAGTTGGAGTTGTGATTGGGACTTGGGTGCGGAGACGAAGAGTTGGAGCGAATAAAAGACGCAAAGAGGTGAGCAAAAGCATAAGCAAGCATAGCTTATGCATGCATGGGCTGCATTCGCATAGCAATCGCAGGAGTGAAGAGCGACAAAATGCGGAGCTTGAACTAAATGCTGCCACAGTTGGCAAATTAATTACACGCGTCCATTGAAGTGAAGCATCAACGATATATCATTGGGGATATCAAGTGTTTAGGGTTACCGTGGTGTTGTGAAAACAAACATCGGTAAATTCTATCTGCTAATTTCTTTTATACTATGTTTCTACCAAAAGTTTATATCAGTTTATGGAATGATTGTAAGGTTTTCACCCAGACAAAAGGGTTGAAAAGTAGTTTAACTGTGACAGTACCTTTCAAAATGGAAAAAGTATTTCATGTGCAGTTGGAGTGAGATGGAAAATTTCATGTTTGTGAACAGCTAACAAAGAATATTTCTTATGAATGAGTTCAGCGCAATATAATACACAAACTAGGTTAGTTAGGTTTGAAAAACTATTTATTAAACAATAAAGGACGATTAAGCGTAAATTTAAAATCTCGGTTTAGCTATCGGTGAGAAATGTAAGTGCAAAGTTGTTTAATCAAGCGAAGTATGTCAGTCATTTGTAGGTACTCAGTATTTTTTAAAATAAAAAATTCTCAATCAATTTTTAATTATTAGGTACTAAAAACTGCTTTTTAAGTCCAGGCAAACATTTAACTTTTTATTATTATAAAAAGTAATCCCTGACTCGACCTTACTTGTTAGGCTTGGGGGCTTACATATTTAAGATAATTTTATTTAAATGTTACGGTTTCATTTGAATTAGGTGGGTTACACTTTTAAAGAACTCGAAATCCAAGAAATCCTAAGGAAGTGATATAAACCATTTCAAAATAGACAAAGTTTTCTTAATTTCTTCTGTAATTAAGTACAACTTTAACATTTTAGCAACCCCAAAATCAGTCATAAATTTAATGGTGCGTGTCCATTTGAGAGTAAAAACGAGAGTTAAACCCGAGAGTTAAAACGAGAGTTAAATGGGCTCAGCTTTGAGAGTAGCTTCCGGAGAATATTACTTCGCAGAATTCCAATTCCAACTCAGTTCGAATTTTGAAAGAAGCTGTCGAGAGTTTAGTAGCGAAAGAACTCTCAAATGGACACTCACCTTAAGATATCGACCCATTAAATCCCTCATTTCCAAATCAAAAGAAATTGTTACTAAAAAAGTGTATGGCAGCCTTCATACCGTTGTTCCACAGTACACTGCGACTGCATCACATCACAATCACGGCTAACGCAATTTCCCTTATACACATACGTATGCATTGCACTCTTTGTGTACTCTGTGCAACTGAACTCCACCGCCCTCCGCCTATGTTGCACCATTTGACGCTCGATGCCACCGTGTGGCTGGATGGGGCGCGCGCGCGTACTTACACAAAATAAAACAACAACGACATAATAATACGGTGCGCAGCATAATCCAAGCGCTCCACGTTGCCACTCAACTCCATCGTCTCCGTCGTCGTATCATACGTAATGCTGCTTGACGTTGTCGTTGCAAACTTGCAATTGCAAAGGCCGGCGGCGATTGCAGCCAGGGCGAGAAAAATAGAGAAAAAGCGACAAATGGAGTCAAATGGAATGGAAACTCAAAACGGTATTATGTGATGTTCTTTCATTTATTAAAAAAAAAAAAAAAAAATTGTCTTCTTCCTCAGCGTGTTTATGTTGCAAGTTGTGTTGTGATTGCCACAGCCGCTATACACCGCTTTTTAACATTTTTCTCCCCACCTCACTTGTATCATACATATAAGTTTGGTGTACAGTACCTACCTGCACAGCACATGCATGCCTCATTTCATAACTGTTTTCATCTTGGATTCAGATATACTTTGAGGAATGCGTAGCGTACCGGACAACGACGACGACGCGACGCACCAAAGCACAAACCTGTGTGTTGCAAAGGTTCACCGGTTTCAATTGAGCTCTTTGTGCATAACAAATAACAACTGTTCAATATGTAATTGATCGATAATACGAGAACGCCGCCACCGCCACACCGCCATTCTTGCCCCGCACCTTATTATAATAGATCTCCGCTGTTTTAATGCTGCTTCTCCCTCAAAGGTTGATCAGACTTGGTCCAAGAGAAGTGAAGAAACTAGCAATCGATCTACCACTGATCTTCTTTCACATCGACTATTTCACGGACACAGGGTGCAGCAAGTACCTACATTACCTACCTTTAAAACCGTCACAAAACTTTTGTATTGTCATATCTTCTTAGGGCCAGTTTTCCAGTGGTAGTGAGTCAAACGAGAGTTATTTAACTCTGTACATAATTTTATTTATAGTTAACTTATAAAGCATTTTTTCAAAAGAGAGTTGATGTGGATCGACCCGGCGAATTTTAAGATTGAAACATCAGAAGCATCTGTTCAGTAAATCTAGACTTAACTTACAAGTTTTGGTGATTCAGTTAGGTTTTAAATTCCACCACGCAACGAGGAACTGGCCTTTGTTATTAAATAAATCGCTCATTAAAAAGAAGACCCTCATAAGTCATAACTTAAAATATGCTGTTTCGAGATAAATGTGATTGAAAATTTCGTTTTCGTGAAAAAGCTATGGAAAAACAACAGTATCGTAAGAAACAAGATATCTATTATATATTACGTTCTACAAAATTAAAGCAAAAAATATTCTGCTTAAGATTTCATCATGAACCGTCATATTTTTAGTTATGACGGTCTTCTTTTTAATTAACGAAATGTAAACTATCTATCTAAATAAGGAAGGAAACTACATTTTGTATCATTTCTAGCTTTAGACTTAAACAGAAGCTTTAAAAACACTGTTACAAGAGTTGATCAAAAATCCGAAAATCGAGTTCACATACAGCCCTATTCTGCTATCCGATCCGATAGAAACTTTCGATTGACGTGGAAGCTTCATTCAGTTTGCCCTAAATTATTTTTTAAAATCTTCAATTTTTAGAGTGAAAATTTTAACTGGTATTTAGGTTTGAAATTCTTAAAAGAATCTAATTGTTTGGATCCTGTTTTTATCGAAATTTACACAAAATTTGGAGTTATTACTTCCCTCCGACGCATAGCAGAATACAAACTTTCACGTGAATATTTAGCAGAATAGGGCTGATATCGATGGCATTGCGCTACTGAAATCATATGCCTCAGATTGCTGATTAAGGGGATGTAAACAAAGCTAAGAAATCATGTTTTCCCTATATATGTATTGGAGCAGCACTTTGAAGAACAACACACATTGTAAAATTTTCTCAGCTTTGCTTGAAATTTTTATCGCAGATCTAACATAAACACATCCTTAAATACCGATAGAATAATTTTTTTTAAGTCTTTCCTAACCTATCTGCTTTTTGTCAAAATTCATACAAATCTCTGTAGATGTTTAAGTCCAAAATGTTTGGCGTTTTTATTTTATAAAAAAAAAAAAAGTTTAAACTTGTTTTTTTTTTACTGTGCAACGCAGAGTGACGCGTTAATTGCCGATTTGATATTTTTTGAATTTGTTTTTAAAGTTGTCGAACAGTCAGGAGCCAGAAACGCATATCGGTTTTGACATCACAAACATTATGTAACAAGCCGGACTTTGCATTTTATTATTCCTTAAAGTCTAAGGCACTAAAAAGATAGGCCCCTGCGCTCACCGCAACACTTTCACCACTTTTGTTTTTTTTTTTATCGATTTATTTCAATTCTTATCCATGCCTCGCGTAGTTTCAGGCATTTTATATAATAATTTGAAAAAGCATTGAACATTATACCAGAAGTATCGGTTCTTAGAAGTGAAAACGCATTTTATTTTAAAAAAAATTCAACTAAGCATACTTACTCTCAAATTATTATAAGTTCGATTTTTGTTTGAATTGCATTCAAACGCTCAAGTGAAATAATCACGCATATCTCTTGCATTCATTCAATTTTACGTAAACAAAAACTTAACTTAATGAACGCTAACATCAATCTCGATTAGATTTAAGACGTAACCTTACGGAAAAATTTCAAAAATTGTTTTCTTCAAAATTAATACTCCTTCGCTTTCGATAGCCTCCGATAAAATGGCGTTTTAGAGGATATATGATAAATCCATATCGATAGTGATAACTGGACACATGAAGATATCTGTATCTAACTTTTTGCTTTTCATTAACAACAGTTTATCTTCCATAAACGATAATTATGGGCTTTGTGAGACTTAAAAAACGTTAGTCAACAATTTGATTTAGCGCTTATGTATATCCTACATTTTTGGAATAGAATTTAAAAAAAGTATGTATGCCGTTAATTTGTTTTACTTACTTGAAGTTATAAAAAATAAATAAATTTGGTGACACAAAAGCTCATGAAGAACCAGGGCCTAATTTATTAAAACTCTCATTTATTCCTGCGTGAGCGGATTGGAGGGGGGACCTACAGTTTATTGCCGAATTCGAACGGCTAAAATGAGCGGCACTTTTCTTTGAATAGAGATACTCTTGGAGGATTTCTCACTTCCTCGCAAGAGGCAGTAGCCCCGAATTTTTTTTTTTTTTACATCTGGCGTGAACGTCCAACGGCCTAGCCATTACGTCACGGGCTACTACTACTTGACATTATAGTTATGTTTAAACATCAAACAGATGTCTGATTGTTCCTTTTTGGCCAAACAATTACCATATTTAATTAGGCCTGTAACACCCTGTAGAGTATCTTGCACGAACTAATTGCGAGATATTTGTTACACTCTTGCGCAGTGTGCAGTAAAGTATTAGAATGGCAGGAATCGATGGTGTTGGTGTGTGCATATAGCCAGCTGAATGGCGGGCGGCCTCGATTTATCTTTCTTCTCGTCTTTGTTGTTGGTGAAAGTAAAGAGCCATTGTGAAGTACCTACTCCCGATCACTGACCACAAAAGAAGCGTTTCCTAACCAATTGGTTGGTAAGGCTTCCTCATTTTCCCCCACAATAACATCTTTGCTCGTCGCGTCCGTCATCGTCGTTTGTGCAGCATTTCATTTCTCTTTTTTGTTTTGTTGTTTTTTTGTTTAATCTTTTTTTTATGTTTTGGAATTTCTTTTCAATGATTTTTGTTGTTTTTGTATGAAGAGTAACCAATAATAATAACACCATCAATAAATAACAGCAACACCAACAATGAGCTGTATGAAGTGGTTAATAAGCCTTAGTTCCATAGCAAAACAATCTTCTCACTCTGGATTTCATTATTTTATGGATGAATAACACAATGGGTTAAACTTTTAAGCATTTTATATGATACACTGAAGTTAAAGTGCTGTTAAAAAAAAAATGTGGTTTAAACATTTTTACCTCGAAGTTTGAATTTCAAGTATTTGAGATAAGAAGATGAAATTTGTTTGACGTAAATACATAATTAATTTTAACCAAACAACTATTTGCCATCAACATATAAATCCAACAGATCGTGAAACTCATGACACTCATATTTCCTTTAATTCTTTAGTTATAGTTAAATAACAGCCATATCAGTTCCGTAATTGTATCAAATTATTTAAATTTAGTATGATTTTCAATTTAAATCAATTTTTTGGAATAAAATTAAATCATTCATTTCGGCAATAAACTAAAACATTCATACATATAAAGGGTGTCTCCCATCGTGTAGGATATTTTGTGGTGGATCACTCCAAAAATTATTTTAAGAAAAATATTATATGGCGGAATAATTAAATTTCTGAAAAAATGAATTAAAATGGAAAAACATATTAAAAATAAACGAAACCACGCCATACAAGGGTGTGATATATATCTTCTTTAAACGCTAACATTCCATTTCTTTATTTGTTTTTTAATCAATTCTCTTTCTTTATTTGTTATTTTT
The DNA here is from genome assembly GCA_947049315.1 of Epistrophella euchroma. Classification (NCBI taxonomy): domain Eukaryota; kingdom Metazoa; phylum Arthropoda; class Insecta; order Diptera; family Syrphidae; genus Epistrophella; species Epistrophella euchroma. The sequence goes on from OX346247.1 coordinate 18,384,820, forward strand.
TTTTATCAATCAGTTTTGAAAGATTAAATTTCAAAATCTCTGTTTTTTTTAATATCCAATGCTCAATACTCAAAATCAGATGTAAAAGTTTTTGAAATATTTAAAAAACTAAAGGTACTTTTTCCCTGTTGCATTAATCATAAATTCTATGGGTTTTTCAGTTCAAGTAAAAAGATCTGAACAAAAAAATTTCCACAGCACTGTAAAAAGCATCTGAGCGCCAGAAAATATTATTAAATGGGAAAAATGAGCATCGAAAAGGGGGCCAGGGCCAGGGCAAGTAATAATAAGTAAGTAAGTTGAGTATAAAATGTGAATTAGGATTGACGTAAAATAAGAAAAAAAAAAGCAGAAAATATAATAATTAGAAAGTATTAGTTTAGCTTTCATTATATTATTGCCTTTTGATAGTATTGTTATGTTATACGAATGTTTGCTTACCTTTAATATGGCCATAGTCTCGAGAGTGTATCGTGTAAAGATGTAAAGAAGGTATCACGTCAGTCAAGTGAAGGCAATATGACATACTTAGATATTTTTTTCTATTTAAGTTGACTTCATAATGAAGACATAATAAGTCGGAACTGGAATAAATTATAATGATGTTATATTTAAATGTTTTTTATAATGTTGTTAGGTTTAAGAAATTTGTTTTTATTTATAAAGTTAACATCGGAAAATATCATTATAAGATTTAAAAAATTCTGGAAAGTCCTTATAGACTCATATTCATAGATGTTTATTAAATTAGGGAATAAATTAGACACTCAGAAAAAGGTTTTTTTAAATTAGGTTTTCGTAAAACAAAATAAAAAAGGAAATATTCGTCGAAATATCGTGAATTTGTGGTCCAAAAGTGTCCAATATTAAAAATTGTGTATTTAATTTTAAATGAGTTAGGGTTATTCCCATTTTTATAAACGAAGGCCAATAAATTGTCAGAGAACAGAATAAAAATTGAGCTTTACAAAAATCCAATTTAAGCTAAGGTGGAGTTTTAAAGGAGCTTTCTATTTTTTTGAACTCATGCGCTGGAAAATTTTCTATAAAATTAGGATTCAAAAGCCATTATCAATATTGTCAATAAAAGTTCTTCTAATGAAACTAACGAATTATGTATGTGTTAATTGTCTATAAATGCGATATAGGTACTATAGGTCATACGATTTTTGGGTCATTCCCTAGTGGGAAAATCGATGTTTCTTTTAGCTCAAAAAATAACGGTACTTGCCATACACACATTTTAAAAAAAGTTATTTATCTCAAAAACAGCTCTAGATTTTTTGTGTGGACTAGTGGTGGTATGGTCTACATTTAGATGAAAAAATTAACAAAAACCGTTATTAACAGTACCTGCCATAGAAACGTTTTTTTTTATTTTATCGTTAACCGCTAAGCAGATTTTGATAAAAAAATTTTTTTTAGGAGGTCCTATCAAGATAAAATAATACTGCATACATATATTTTCAAAAAAATATACTTTAGATTTTTAAAAAAAAGTTCACAATTTTTTTTGGAAAAATCATATTTTTGAAATTTTGGTTTTAGTTGTATATTGAAATATTTTTAAAAAGGGCATACCATTTTTTTTTCTAAAAAATTTCAAGAAATTTTTTATATAAAAAATTATTTTTTAAGTAAACCGCTCCGATTTTAAAAATTTTGTCTGCGTAAATTAATATTTTTTTAAGAATTGAGATGGAGTTCTTCATTCTGAGACTAAAACATTTTAAGTTCTTGTTTTTTTTTTTTAATTTAAAGAACGTGGTTCATGCTTTTTTTCCATATTCAAATTTCCATTCTTCAATTTATTAAATGGATAAATATTTACATATTTCATTGTTAATTATATGTTTTATATTTCACTCAATCTTTAAAATTCAAAAAACTTTTCCTACAAAAGCAGGTTCGTACCACCCAGTGTTGCATTTTTTTTTGTAACTTGAAAAAAAAAATCAAGTTGTTTATCTGAAACCTTAAATTCCAAGAAAAACTTGCTGTCAGAAAAAAAGACATTATTAAATTTTAGACCACTCACTCATTAAGCCTAGTTTATACATCAATGCGAAGTTAAATCCAAATCAAAATGAAACATCAATAAATCTCACGTCGAAAGTCCTACAAAGAATATAAATTTTAATTTATATTCGTTTTATAAGTCCGTTGAATTATATTTATTTCGAAACATATTTCTTCCTCCTTAAATAATTGCATTTAATTTTATTGTATTTTTCACGCCTATAAAAAAAGGTATTTTTTGTATGAAAATTTCACTTCTTTTTTTGATCTATAAACTAGGTCTTACCCGTTAAACTTAAAGCAGGAGTTTCAAGCGTAAGTGAATTGGAAATAACGGTTAGCATTCAACTTTTTAAAGTTATGCATGTACATATATACATACGTAGGTATATTCGCAAATGGATATTTCTGATACTTGACCTTAAATAAATTTGTATATGCGATGTAAGAAAGGCTTGTACCAATTTTTAACCTGTGTTGGAAATTTGACTTTCCATTTTTTAAATGTTGGCTTTGACTTTAAATATTTTTAAATGAAACAGCAACAACTTATGTGTGTTTCCCCTACTTAATACATTCTTGGAACAATATTTATTAAAATTTTTTTCTCACTATAACTAATTCAATCATCATGCTTATGCTATACCCTAATCAGGGCAACGAGTTGACTCATATAGTCACACAAGCAATTTTTCTCAAAAATTTCTCCAAATCGCAACGTGACAATTATGCTTCACAGTTAGGTATATTGCTAACAATTTTGATTTAAAATAAAATTTCAATCATACTTTTTCACCGAAACTCAGTTCAATATACATATACATGACATTGTTTCCAAGGAATTTGACTTTAAATCTGACAAATTGGCAGACTGCGATCATTACAAAAAAAAAAAAAGACAACACATTTCGTGGGAAACTTTATTGTTCATTGTATTCAGTTCAACGAATTCAAATCACGTTTCCAAAATAAAATCTTATGTTCAGTTTGACCAAGAAAATGTTTCTTCAGTTCCAGAGAGCTTATAAGCTTCTTCCGGAAAAAATGAAAACAGATTTTTTGTTTGTTTCTCTTGACAAAATGTACCTATTTATGTATGTAAAATTTGCTTGATGTATGTGATCGCTTTTCTCTCTGTCAAAAGGGAGTGTTTAACTAGGGTTACCTATCACAGACTTTAAAGCACCAATTGGAAGATTTCCTTTTTTTTTTTGTTCAAACTATTTTAAATATTTTCTTCAAATACACAAGTTCAAATATTTTCTTCAACGACTTCTGCATTAAATATTTTCAAATAAAATATGAGATTTATTAAATAAACAAAAAACTTCATAAAAAGAGAATAATTTGATTTAATTGAAATAGTTGTACACTCGGGCGTATACGCACTTTTTTTTATTGAATCTTTAAAAAAAATTTACTACAATTTTTGTTTGTGCACGTTGTGTTGATTAAATTATTATTCTGTTAAGAAACCTAGCGGTTTGAAAAATTGATAAGAGAAAAACCTGTTTTGTTCTTTAAATGAAAACAACCCAGACACGATACTGAGTCCGTGAGCAAACACCAGTTGTATATAAAAATTTTATTTGCTAAGGAAAGGAATCAGGAAAACTCGGATTCGGCCCTTATTTTTTTTTTTTATATATAAGACCCAAGCCAATAAACAATGGGTACTATTGGCGTTTTTGTATTTGATGGTTATAAATTTGTATGTGACTGAAGTTTCTATGTACATACATTATATCAATGAAGTCAAAAAATGTGTTGCTAAATCTTAGACTATTAAAGCCTAGACTATTAAGTCTGTTCTTCATACATACATTAATTTGCAAATGTTGTTCAGGCACTGACGTAAATTTCAAATATTTGACATGTGTGATTGTATGCAAAGACCTACATAGTTGTTGTCCCTTATACTTCATTAGGAAAAAGGATAAAATAGAAAAATGGAACCGACCGACAATGACCGCGCAGGTAAGTCCTCACTACTAGGTTTTTTACTCATGGAGTGATTTTTCTATTTAGCAAAGTCCTTAGCTCGGATGAACTTTATACATGGTGAAGTTTCGAGTCTTTTTCGTGTCTTCACAATTGCTCTTTTTGGCAGCAGTTTGGCATCCATCGTATTCTATGTTTAACATAAGGCTCGGCACTCTAATCATTTTAAGCCAACAATGAAACACGCAAAGAAGACCAACCTGGCAAGCCTAGTGATGGTGACTTGGTGTTGTAATTCCAAATAATGTTTACCTGCCCACCAGCAATGATCTAAAAAAAATACAGAAATTTATTTTTCAAAGACAAAGAAGTCCAAAAAATTTCACCTCTTTAATTTTTTTCTTCTCTGATAAAAAAAAATAAAAACAATAAATCAAAGAACACGTAAGATGTGCAGACAAAAACAAAAATTAACCATACCAAACATAAGATGAACAAGAAAAAAAAACCTCATGAAAACAAAAAGTGGCCAAAGCAACACACAAATTAAGTGAAGAAGAAGCAGCAGCAGAAGGAGATCCAAGAAATTTAAATGATGAAATCTTCAATTAAATAATTTCAATTGGATTATTGCGGGAGCAGTTCAACTCGGCAGTTGAACTCCAGTTGACTCGATTGGTGTTTTGGCGCGACCATCGCGGCATCGTCCGTCCAGCTTAAGGTTGATTGAGACTTCGTGACAGAGAAGCTGGTGCAGACGAAAAGGGGACGCGAGCTAACCATGGAATGCGTGTGTTTGGTTGTTGGGTCTCGTTTTGCTTCAAATTGACACGTTTCTGGCCTTTTTGTTGAAGATTTATTTTCGTTTTTTTTTTTTTCTGACTTGTTTTTTTTTTATTTTTTCCCCCCAGCTTTTTTTCTAACCACCAATCTTGAATATTCAAATTCCAATGATATAAGCCAATAAGACAGAAATATGGGTGCTTTATATAGCGCTCGTTTTTGTTCAAATTTGACTCAACTCTATCACCAATTGTTTTTGATACCAAATAAAACAAAAAAGTTCAAAGAATTATCATAAACACGTTCATCAGTTATATGTATATTTTGTTGTTCTATTTTGCTGATGAAGATCGGACAACGAACGGGAAAAAGGGAATAATTTGACAATTTTAATAAAAATATCTGCAAATAACATTAGCAACCGAAAAGTTATCAAAATAAATTTATGAATCTAATAAATTTAATTTGGTGCGGTCACGTTTGATTTTTAGTCGATTTAATTTAATTTTTTTTTATTTTGGACATACAAAGTTCTGGGAAGGCGAGACAAAGAATTATCACTTTGTCGTTGGTCCAGCATCAGTTTAGGATCACTTTTGGGTGGCATTATATGTATGTGAATGAATCATTATTGAAGCATCCAAATTAAATGGCGCGTTCTTTGTCTCTCAAAGAGGATTATTTGCAAATAAAATCAGGTCTGAGCCTGACTTTTATATTTTTCAGATCAATGAAATTTCGTTGTGATGCTTTTTCAAAAGGCAGATAGACATAACTTACAACTATTCAATGCAAAAACAAAATTAAGAATAAAAAATTAAAATAACTTTAAAGATATTATGTTAACCAGCACTTTGTATATAAATATAATATAATGTCTGGGTCACAGCTACTTGCTCTTATGTACTATGACATTATGGTTTTTATTATTTGTATTGTATTATTTATACTAGAATGTCAGTTTATTAGACTTGACCATTCTTTATTCCGTCAATTTCATTGAATTATGGTTTTTATTTTTAAAGCCTATGTATAAAGCTATTCATCTGATTTTAATAAAAATAAAATATTTGGAGCAGTTAAAAAAAAAACAAAAATTGTACATATGTATAAACATGATATGAAAATTTTTTAAACAATTTTAAGAAAAAAATGGTAAAGGAGCCAATTTCACGTTTTCAAAAATATGCAGTTGAAAATCGAATATCATAAAAGCTATCAAACTTTTGGAAAAATTTAACTATCAAATAATAATTTTTTTTTTACCCAAACAATTTTTTTTTATTTTTATATTTAACATCCTGGAAAATAATCTTGTTTTTAATGAGCGTCTAGAAAGACCCTAACAAGGGGCTAGCAGTGGTTATAATAGAAATTAGCTAGGCCCTTGCCAATTATGTACCACTTTGCCTTGAGAGACAAAAAAGAATTTAAAAAAAAAGCTTGGAAATAGCTTTGCAGGTGGTTTAGGCTGTTCATGGTACAGACAAACATAATTGCTGGAAAAACTTTGTTCGTAATCTTTATCATCGTAATGTCAAGTTTGATTAAGATCCCAAAGATCGATTTCTTTAAATTGCAATGAATGGTAATGAAAACAGCACGCGACGCACTAAACGTTTTTAAAGTATTTGTTGCATCCAAACTAACAATGTTCATGGTACTTACTGTCGAGAAACAAGGAAAATCAAAAGAGTAACGGTGATCAAAATCGTTAGACTTGTGATACCAACCTTCGATGTTCGTGGTAAATGCACGAACACTGTATGGTACGCAACCAGCTTTAAACAGAAAGATTCAGTTATTTTCGGTAAGATATTTTAAATTCCAAATTAGGGCATTTACAAATTGGATTAAAATCGCGTTAAATTTTATTCGAAAATTAATTTTGTTTTAACAAATAAGGTGTTTCGACTCTTCGTTTAAAAATGCATGTGTTAACAGTAAAATTAGGTTTCAACATATTTTAATAGTATATTCTTTTTTAATTTTCCATTAAAATAAATAATTAGCCTGTTTTCAAGAAAAGTAAAAAAAAATCCTCACGATAAATATGTGCGTGGAAAAAAATAAAACAATATTATTTTCCCTCACTTTACAACATCATTGAAAAATTAAATTAAAAACAAAAAAAAATTAAACAAAAGAAAAGAAATTCAATCCCCGTCCGAAATATGTATATGCATGAATGTATACAAAAAAAAAATGTCTCAGCCATGATGATGATGTGAACAGCTCCTACCGGCTTTTCCCTCAACTACTTTGGATCTGGCCTAAATCAAATTAGCATTTCATAAAAGAGAAGCAGAATAAACATTCCAAAAACAGGGAATACGAATTCAAATTATTGTTACGCCTTATAGCCGAATGAATTAACAAACAAACCACACTAAGTGCAGTCACTCAATTCAAACCATCAACCCGTCAGCTATAGCACTGTGACGCCATAAGCCTTTCGCTGCTACCTCACACTGCCGAGTGCCGAGCACCGACCGACCGGTGTTGTTGCAGCCGAAAAGACCACTGACAGACGGACAGGCCAGCTCCACCACCTGATAAGCCGTGATGTTGGTTGGTGGAATCGAAAACGAAGAGGCTATCAACCTGGCATTTCCATCATCGTCATCATGATGATGATCTTCATCATCATCATTATCATCATCGTCGTCCCATCTTTGCCGGTCTTTTGATGGATTTCCTTCATGGAACGATTTTCATGTGCGCACCGCACCCACTGCGCCCCCTTTTGGCCGGCTTTTTGCCATTGTACTTTTCAACTTCAAGACTCTGTGAAAATGAGGGAAAAATTGTTACTAATGGATACGTTCGGATGCGGTTCAGTGGCTTTCTAGGCAGATAGGCATATACACATGAACGCTTACACACTCCAGGTAAAGCAACCAAAGCAGCGCTGAGCTGCGCGTCTTACTTGACTTACTTGAGCTCCAGAAAATTGGGTGCGAGGAATCGAAATGTTTGTGTAAATCTGTTCAGGGGAATTTCATCAAACAGCAATTTATATATTGAAATATTTATAATAGAAATAAAGCGTGTGCTTGTTTCCGCCAAATCTGAACCGCTAAGATCAGTGGTACTGTTTCATTGCCAGAGAAACGATTGAAGGATTTGTCACTTCCTTACAAGTGGTAGTAGAGTTTCCCAAGGAAAAAAGTGTTTTGGTTTTAGGAATAGGAATAGGCTTGGGATTCGATCTTTCTATTTTAAAAGAATAAAAACAGCTATAAGGGATGCCCGAAAAGAATGATCAAACTTATTCTTGCTCATTAATTTGTCTCGTTATTTGCGAAACAAAGCCACATCACCACAATATTTAATACTCGAAACACCAGGAGATGTTAAATCAACCTTAAGGCCAGGCGCGCACATGCAACTATAGGAACTATAGGATTATATGAGAGTCCGGGCACATAAACCGGCGCTCACTCCCATATAAGTGCTCAAAATCGAAACCAAACTGTTTAGTTGCATGTGCCCGCCTGGCCTAAACGTCAATATTGCAACTATAAAGTTGTTTTTTATGGCAAAACCAGATTTTTGAGAACAATGCTAAATAAAGATTTGTAATGTTTCGAGTAAATACGGATATATTGTCTACCGAACTGGCAAAATTCACCCTATAAACAGTTCTATCGTGTATCATGAACCGCCAACGCCTCAAGTTTGAACTCCCCGTTTAAACTTGCTGTTGGGTCTATGTCTCACAAGATATCTATACGAAAACCTATCCATGTAATTTCGTAATGAATTCAGTATCGTCATCATGGTTGGTTAGATCTTTCTGTTGCTTATATGTATATTCTTTATAGCTCAAAGCTCAGAGCTGAATAGTGATCAGAGAGTGAAGACCTCCACTAAACAATCCGACAATCCGTTTTATTGCTGATGTTGCTCGACCATCAGAGCGTTCTTATTCTTGTACCTTCATACATCTATATACATAAATAGATAGATACTCTCTATGGATGGATGGAAGAAGAAATATCTATGCATTTGGTGGTATTTGTTTCAAAAGATGTTTCGACAATTCTCAGGAATGAGGTGTCCCGGTCTCAGCATCGGCACAGGTACAGGCACCGGTCCCGGTAAAGACGCAAGACGATGATGGTCGATTGTTACTATTGCCGGTGTCATCACCACTTCTTCTTCATTTTCTTGTAACGCAGGTGGGAAACGGTTTCTTTATCTCACAGTATGTATCTTCTATGCAGAGAAGAGGAAACGATGAATAATGGTATCCATTTATTTGAATTCAGTTTGAAACACAGTTAGTTGAGGAAATGGTGGAATGCATATACCTACCTACCTCCTCTACTTCTACCATAATATAATGATATTGTGATGACATTGATTTCGATACTAAGCTATTTTGTCTCTGTGTGTGGGGGTGTATTGGATTGGACTGCAGCGATAATGAGGTTTTGAAATATTCTGCGTAGACTACGGTACAGTGGCAATTAGTTGTCGATAGTTTACACAGTGTCACGCAAATTTAACGGTGAATATAGATTGCCTTTAACACATTCGTGGCATATAATTAAATGAAAGGCATCAGTAGATAGATGTGATTTAAAAATTGTATATAAGAGTTATAAGGTAATTTTACAAAACCGTTGGGGAAAAGTCAAAATACTAAGAGGCTATAATTAAATATTTTGAAGTTTCATTTTGTTTTGTTTTTATGGATACATAATGTTTGCGAGTAGGGTGGAAAGGTACTATAAGAAGAGGTTTCAGAGGAATTCATTCCTGAAAATTTTTTACAACTTCCATTCTTTGGGCTTTAAATTTTTGATTAAAATTTTAGTTCATATTAATAGAAATACCTATCTATTGCTTACAATTTGGTTTATTTTCAATACATCAACGAATAACCCAAAGAGATATTAGAATTAATGTTTCAAGAAATCCTCGTAACATAAACTTTTCGAAAAAAAAGAAAAAAAAAACTCATTGATCTTGATCCTTAGTTGCTTCCAAATAAAAATCTCGAATAACGAAATCTCGCCCAAGGTAGGAACAGAAAACTTTTGACATGCGTGTGTGTGCGGGATCTTGTAATACAATGAATTTAAGTGACAAACTTCTTTTCTTTTTTGAGGATTTTGGCCTTAGGGATTTTCTTTCATGATGGCTTTTGAACAAACAAAACTAACCCGTTAATTTTTTATATGAAAATTGTCTATACTTCTAAGAATTATCAGATTTCAAAATTGAAACAAAATCAGCAAAAATATACAGTATAGTAGGTATACGTCAATAAACTAAAAAAAAAAACGATAAGACCCTAATGCCGTTATGGCGTTAAATGTGGTATTATTACAATTAGTTTAAATATTACAAATATTCAGTTTATCATCGTACCTGATCGGAAAGAATTTTTTTTCCGATTTCTACGGAATGTACGAATTTTGTATCATTGTAGCCGTTCCAATAGGCCAATCGGACAGATCTACGAAAACAAATTTAATGTGCGTTGAAAATTTCAGATTCGTACGTTGCATGCCTATGAAATGTCAAAACGGCAGCAACGCATAACGAATTCATGCGATTCCCCAGAAAGATAATTAGAAGTGGAAAATTTCCCGTAACCATACGATACGATTCGTATACCATGAACCAGAAAAAATCGTCCGATCGGAAGTTTTCTCCGATCGTACATTTCTCCGAACGGATACGATAATAGGGCTGATTAAGACAAACAAAAATAGAAAATGTTGTATGACAGCTAACCGTTATAGGTGAGACAAAAAAACGAATTTTTCCTCTAAGCCGCCTTATAATGTGCGCGTGCTCTGATGGCTTACTTTTTTTTTTAAAAAATGAGCTATTGAAATTTCTCTACAGGTGCCATTAAATTTTGACTGTTTGGGTCTCCAGGTTCCTTGTATTTCACATTCAAACACTAAACAACAAAATACGCAAACAATTTTTTTTTTGTAAATCCATCCATACACTTCAGATTTCAAAACTCATTAATGTGATCTTACTTCTTAGCCTTTTTATAATAAAAATCAATAATATAATGTTCTCTTTAACCAGACTGAGAAATTTATAGCCCCCTATATAGGATCGCAAGCATTTCACCCGTGTTGGTATTTATTTATGTACAATAGTATAAAGAGTGAATCTAAAAAAATAATTAACCTCATCTTTGCCATATTTTTGAGAAGACAAATAGTTGTTTTCTTTTTTTCTTTCCAAACTAACCGGTGCCAGGATCATGGTCATTTTATGAATATGTTTTCGATAACAAAACAATATATTGAATTGCAGAAGGCACGCAATCGTTGAATTCTTTTTCACTTCAACGAATTATATGAAAAGAAGTCGAAGTCCAATGAGATCACACAAAAGAAGTTTAAATGAAGTTCACTACATTGTTTTATGTACTTGCACACAGGAACATTTCAGAAGAAATTTGGATCAAGATCATTGATATAATAAAACTGATTTTAAATGAAAGATTGGTAAAATTTTTGTTCTACTATTGAAGTAATTTCATTAGATTTATTTTGGTAGAAAAATAATCACAGATTTTGCTTTTAAAAAATCTCAAAATATAGAAATCAAATATTCAATGATGCTTATTAATTAAAGCTGTGGCTCACATGGAATAATCGTAATTATTCCACACTTGTTTAAAATTTTTAGTTTAATTTTTTTTTGCAAGCAGATGACAGTACGTGACGATCATTTCGAACCTATAAAATTTAAAGTTTGTTTTGAAGACAGAAACAAGAAGGTCTTTGAATTTATCGACTATTTTTCTGTACCTACAAAAACATCCATAAATTGCAAAGTACTCTCAGACGATTTGAAACTGTAATCATTATAATATTTATATCTACAATAGTTTAATTTTTTTTTAAGAAACCATAACTCGATCTTTATACTACCTACCTACCTACATGAAAAAAAACATATGTATAGATATAAAACAAGATCAAGGAGCTCCAAAGCAGTTGTCATGATTAATAAAATTATTGTTTTTTTCATTTTCTTCTTTTTGTTTATATAAAACTTATGCTATATGCATGCGTGAATTAATAAATTATGGTACAATCTGCACCGTCCGTGGAAGTCCTTTATTAAAGTCTTGTGTGTTTTTTTTTTTATGCATGCAATGTAATAAAACATGCCAAACATAATGAATCCTTTATATGTATAGAATGTGGAACGATTAATGGTATTGAACTTCACGCGGTGCGACGTTTAGAAAATTCTTAAGATTTGCGGAGTTTTTTTAACGTTTTAACGACTTGAGCGTCTAAATAAATTAATGTTTTACGTTCCCATAAACACAAGGCATTTATCAATAAAATTCAGAGGTTTTTAATTCATTATAATCAGAAGAAGATTATCTAATTTTTTTGTTTAGTAAACGTAAGCAACAAGAAAACAAAAATTGAATAAATAAAGTCATTATTACATTGTCATATATGTATACCTATATGGCAAGTTTGCCAAATAAATTAATATGGATCAGAAATGTCATATAAGTGTGATAGTGAAATTTATGTGACAAACGTAAGCAACGTTAGTGTTTTGTATGATTTCTCTTAAAGTGATACGAAATTTTAACAAATTTTTTGTGATCACTCTACGCAGGCGGAAAATCAAATTCAATCTCATGTGACTGTCATAAATGTGATGATCACAAATCACTTTATGCAATTCCACCCAAGGAGCATAAAATATAAACAAGATTCTTCAAAAACACTTTCTTTTCCTTTCTTTCTTATTTGATTACTGCGACAAAAAATAATTGAGCAAAGAGTCCAAAAATTGAGCAAAGAGGAATGCTGCGGCGAGAAGTTTTTTCACAGTGTCTATCTTACAAAGTATGTCAAAAGTGGGATTTAATTTTATCAATTTTATCAAAAGAAATGAATTCAAATTTTTGAAAATTCAATAATCCTGCCATATTCGTAGGTATTAAACCAGTTCATATTTCTAAAATCTCCGACAAAAAAAAACTGAAACTCGAAGAAGATTTATCTACAAGAAGTCAAAATTAAAATGATCAATTTCGACAAATAATATTTTAGCAGGCTAACAGTGTTGCCAGAGCATTGTTGCCAGTATAATCAAAAGGTGCGATTGATCGGTAATAAAAGCGAAGTAACACAAGTTCCAATAAAATTCTGTATTCACTCTTATGTCTACTCTTTATTTCTGTAGCTTTTTTCGTAAAGTTATTCTTGATTATTTGTGTCTAAAGTAGATAATTTTGTGTCTAGAATAAAGACAGGTCATGAAATGTAAAGAATTTACGGAAAAATTAAAGATTAGATTTGAATATATTAAGATCTTTATAACAGTCATAAAAGTTATCTAAAATTGAAAATTCTTTCTGAGAAATGGGAAATTTTACGAATAACCTTTTCGATTGGTGACTTTTCAAGTTTTTTTTTCTGAAAATCAGAAGCACTCACACGTACGAAATTGTTGTTATGGACTGCCAATCGAAAATTCCATAAGATTGCTGAGATCTCATCTTTAAATTTTTAATGTAACATATTTTTAGATATAAAGTCCTCGGAATATTCCTAACTTATTGTAGTCAAAAAAAAATTATAGATGTGTTACCTTATACTTAAATTTTTATACCTATAACCGCCACAGAACCTTTTTTCAAAAATGTAGATATCAATTTGAATTAATATTAACTGAAATAAACCGAGTGTTGCGTGAATGTATCAAATTTTTACATAATACCTATACCAATAGGGAACAGGTGAGCCTAACAAGTCATATCTCTAATTTAATTTCTATTATAAATAGCTATATTATAGTAGGTAATATCTTCGAAGATAAATCCTTATCAGATCTCCGTGTTTTTAAACTCTATCAAATCATATAACTCTTGCTGTCAAACTTTTCACCCTTTTGACTTTTTGAAATTAATGTCCCTATTTTTTTTTAATTTATTTATTTACGCTAGGTCTATTATTTTACTTTAAGGAAACACTAAATATCCGACTTAAATTAGAAAATTATCCATTTTAACCAATTAATAATAGGTCTACAAAAATATTAAAAATGTAAAAAAAAAAACTAAAATCCTTGATTATATCCTTTTCGAATTAAATTAACGAATAACAACTGCTCTGTGCGCATTCAAAAAAGGATCAGCTGTAATACAGGAATGTTCAAACACCATGCACTCTGCACAAGACCACAGTATCACGATTACGATGACGACGACGACGCACAATGCGATGTGTGTCCTTCCTTTCTTATTTCGTCGGCAGATGTTGTATACGTTTACCTAGTTTTCTCCTCCTGTACGTCTTTCGAGTTGTCTGTTTGTTTGTCATGTCTGATCCCTGTTGTTGCTACAATACCTACGACGCGACGCATCAATTGAAACATAAATCATCCCCTTTCCTGAAAATTCATTACTGTCATACCTACACAACAAAAATATTATAGATGTAGACAGTACAATATACCGCTCACACAATCAACACTAAATAAAATGGGATTTTCATTACCTGTTATACGCCTAGTGAAAAAGAAAACACATACTTCTCTCCCTGTCAGGTTCACCCCCACTATTTATATCTTCAACTTCTGTTTTTTTTTTCGAGCACCTAATCTCCTTCAATAAAGAAAATCAACTCATGGCACGAGCCAACATGGGAAGAGCACTCTCTGTGTGAACGTGAAGAAGTGATTCACTATTCGGTGATTGCAAGACATAATATCGTTACCAAACGAACACAGCCGCAAGGAGACTTTAACGATCGAGAAGTACAAATATTTCCACTGCGCAGCTTGAGTTGTATATCATCCGTTAATTATATTTTGGGGCTATGTTCTCAAGCGCAGATACCTACAACGTAGTGCAGTGACAGTGACAGCAGATTAGACAGAGATGGAGATTATCAGCATTGTTGCACCTTACACATGTTAAGTTGTTCAGATGGCACGTACACACAACACAATTCCGTAGTCATCGAATATTTTGGTTGCACGAATGCACCTTTCTCTCAACACATTCATGAAGATCTACTAATACCATCTTAAGTGATGTTAACTACCGGCATTTGACACCGTTTTAACTTGGGCTTTAGAGAATGAGAATGAATTGTCGTCGTCAGAGGGCGTAGATGCTTGCTTGAATAATAAGCCAGGGTTGTACTTGTTTTATATTGGGTCATTTAGTATTGAATAAAAATTACTTATTTTACTTTTCTAACACATATAGGTAGGTAGTAAGCCTGGTTTAGGAAAACAAGGTAAATGTTCGAAACCAAATTTTATTAGCATAATTAGTGACCTAGCGTGTTAAGCTATGTTAACAGGAATTAATTCTGAGTTATGTCCTTCGAAACTCTCGATTTGTAATCAATTTTTGATATCCATAAAACGTTGGGTTCGATCAACTTGCACGTAGAGCATTGCTGAAGTGGAAACTCATCCGAATAATAATTGCCCTCAATATTTTCTACAAGTATTGCTCATTTATAGCGCAGTCACGATATCACTATTATTGAGCGTCTTATGCTAGATTTCTACAAGTCGTTTACAGTTGACAATATGATGTATTGTAACGTCAATTCACAACATTGGTGACAGTCAACATTTGTAAATAAATGACAGTTAATTCGCCGGACAAAAGAAAAACATTGAATGTTCGAACGAAACGTCATTTTTTTAATTGACAGAGAAAATAATTTACATCTTGCTTAATTTTTTGTCATTGAAAGACACCAAATGACATAGAGCACTTTGTATTTGTCATGTCAAGTGATTTTTGATTTATTTAAAAAAAAAAAAACACAAAAAAAAATAAAAATAAAAGAAAATAATAAATTATTTCTATAAATAAATTTAGAATGAGTGAATTTAAATCGTCACACATTTTACTAGCGTTGTATCATGCGGCGAAATTGTTAGGGTGTAGGAGGTATGGGGACGAATCCCAGTCGTCATAACCAGCATTTTTCACTTACAAACAAAAAAATCTTCATACGGTTACTGTTTCTTGCTAGGAAGTGATCTCTTGTCATGCAAAAGTACCTCTAATCTGAAACTTTCGAATTCGGAAAAAAATCGCAAATAGAAATAGCTTAGAGTCATAAAATCCTGGTTCCTTACAAACAGTCTCACCACCAAATTTATTTTAATTAAAAACTCCAGCATCAACTTATAATACTCTACTATTAAGAAAATACAGAAAATTCGAGTATTCGAAAATTCGGTCTCAAAAGAAAAATTTAAACAAATATCCCCTTAACTTCTTCACCGTGTAAAAGGGGACTTAGTTATAGAAATAGATGGAAATAATTATTCAATAAACAATTCCTATAAAAGACCGATGATGCCATGAGCTAGCGTGTAGTATAGAAGAAGAGCTTATTAATCGCAAATGTCAAAAACATCACAGTTTGACAGACAACTCGTTTGACAGTTAACAAATTTTGTTTACAATGACTAGACAGGTGGCCATTTATTTAATGAGAGCAATATGCTACAACCTCCAATACCGTTAAAATGTTGTTCAAACGATTTCTTTTCAATAATGAACCTAAGTATGTACATTTGTACATACAAAAGTGAAAATAAACTGGCAGTAGTGTCCGTTAAGGACACTTGACTAGTACAAATGTGTCAATTTAGAGACAAATAAGTACAAACGAAGTATAAATAAATCCGAGTTGAATGGGTAAATTAACAAATTTGCCAACGACAAAATTGACAGCCATCATTTTGTGGCAACTGACAGTAGCAAAATCGTAAAGAAAAAACAAAATGCGTTTTATAATCTTGAAGGCTCTCCCAAACCAACGCGATTAATCGCCGCGACAATAGAAAACAATAACAACAACGTGTTGTTATTGTTGTCTTCTTTTGTCGCGGCGAATAATCGCGTTGGTTTGGGAGAGCCATTAAATAAGTTATTTTTTTTTTCAATTTTTATATATGTAGAGTTATTTTAATTACAATAAAATTGAAATTGAAACTATTATCACTTATATATCGCTCACAATGCTATTTTTTGATTTCAAAAATAGATAAACAAATGTCAGTTGCCACAAAGTGATATTTTTGAAGCTTGTGGATAAATGAGAAAGGGATATATTGCTATTTGGTAAATAGCTCTATTTTTGAAAAATTCAAGTGTATGTAATAAGTGCCTAAATCATATTAGGTTTGTTTGTTTACTTCCCATAACTGCCAATTTTGAAGAATTTAAATCTGAAATATGACAGAACTTTGTGAAGTAGGCAAACAGAGTTTTTGTTTTTTCCAGTTAGAAATGTCAAACATTATAATTTAAAACTATCAAAAAAGTTAACAAATATATGACAGCTCAATTAATAGTTAACAATCCATCTCGTAACAACCACGACTGTTTCCGTCTATTTTCGGAGAAGCTTAAAATTCAAAGGTCCGATGGGCCTTATCCTTGTGCCATATAGTTATTCCAGCACTGTTTGGTTCCCAAATTTCAACGAGCTATTAACAAACATTACATTTTTTGAAGCATTCTCTTCAGTTCAATCCAATACTACTATACCTACTTCTTCTCTCAGTGATCCTATATGTGTAGCTTCGAGGTGCATCCTGTTTCCGTCGAATTTTTGGCTGCAGTCTATTCACTCATAATATAAATTAAGGTTTTCTTCATCTTTTACGCTGGTGGCGATCGATGGCGCGGTGGTGGCAGTTATTTGTGTTGTTGCTTGTTTATTTGTTGACGTCGTATTATGTGGAGAACTGTCAAAAATTGTATTATTATGTGTATATGTGCATCTTTTCCTGTTCTTTTGTTTGTTTGTCGTACACCGATCATCGGAGCGATCATCATCCGATCCGATCATCTTTTTTGAAATTGGAATGCATTGTTGTCAGGCAGGGGCATCACCTTTTCTTTTGGGAATCTTGCATTTTAAAGGTAGGTATATATCTTCTTGTTCTTCATCGTCTTGGTTTAGTTTTTTTTTTTTTTTATTTTTATTATTATATTTTATTTTATTCTTTGTTTAGTATTTTTTGTTGGTTTCGGTTTCGAAGATAATTTTGAGAGACAGATGTGTGCCTCTACCAAACCAATGACGTTTCTTTTTTTTTAACTTTTGGAGGAGAAAAGATACGAATAAGGTACCACTTTTTCTCCTGTTGTTGTTTTGGCCGTGTTTTGCGGAGTGAAGTGGGCTATTAACAATGCCGCCATGGCCACTATTATTGTGACGCATTGATGATATTCATCGATTTGTTTTTCAGTTTATTGTAGAATGTACAGTACATAGATAGATGGATGAATAGGTTGTCATGATGGAATTGTGACCGAGAATTTATTTTTGTGAATGTGTGAGAGGTGATAACTGTCTGCGGTAGTTACTGTGCGGTTCTATACCTACAAGGAGAGATTAAGAATGGAATGTTTTACTTCTTTACTTCAAGGGCATTTAAGATAATGACATTGAAATTATCTGTCATGTATACCATTGTATTCATGTCGCTGGGAAGGAAGACTTTAGGTGGAAGCTGTTGTGTTGTGAAGAGAAGATCAAAGATAAATGTTGTGGTTTTGACTCAATTAGCATAGTAAATTTTAAATGGGATCTTAATTTGTCATACATTGACAAATAATCCTGCCAAAAATGCTTATGGAATCAGGGGGTTAATTTTGGGTGATTTTTATAAGCCTAAATTAAGAAAGTCACAACATTAGATAATGTTCTTATTGGGAAAAATTATTAAACCTGGCAATTGCCCGATAAAGGACCATAATTCATCTACAAATCCTTAAATTTTAATCAGAAGAATGGATATAGCGCTCTTTAATAACAAGATCGTCATAACTAAAAATATGATGGTTTTGTGTTTATTATGAAATCTTATGTCAAATTTTGTTTGCTTTAATTTTGTAAAACATAATCGGCCCTATCGAGGTAACCGTCGGAGCGGAATTCTCTACGATTTCCTTCGAATCGGAGACATTTTGCTTCGAGGTAGTTCGCCGATCAGCAAAATGTCTCCGATTCGTAGAAAATCGGAGAGAATTCCGCTCCGAAGCACGGTTACATTGATAGAGCCAAATATACAGGGTGATTTACCTAAACTTAACGTGTGACAAAAAGCTAGAGTGGGTAGGTTGAGTTGAGACACGAAAAAACCGTTTGGGAGAAAAAAACTTTTGAGCATTTATTCTCCAGTGTTTGGGTAGAAATTGATAGGAGCATCAAACATTAAAAACAAAAAATAAATCTTAATATCGTAAAATTTTGAACAAAACTAGTTTGGACACAGTTTTTTCATTGTTTTTCCAAATTTTTTAATTTGAAAATTAATTTTTTAAAAACTATTTTTTTTTTCTATTTTAAGTCGATTTTTTTTTAGAAAATCTCCCCTTCCGCCTAAACGAGGGGAAATAAATTCCCCCTCCCATACGATTTTTTTCTTGCTCGACTTAACCTACACGCTATAGCTTTTTGTCACACCTTAGGTGTATCAGTCTCTATAGATATCTCTTCTTAAGGCTTTCTGCACACGAAGCGTCTCCTGATAGCCGCGTACAACGATTGTTTGCGGCTTGTGTGAAGCTTGTGTGCATCTCACGTTTATTTCAATAGACAACTGCACACGAGGCGTAAGCTGCATGCTTTCGTCGCAGTACAGAAACTGCAAATCACCGGGCGTACAATGTCAGTCGCCAGGCTTATACAGCTCAAAGTATAACGTCGGATACGTACCAAAACTGTGAAATTGATTGAAAATATGTTGCTATTTATCTATGACGTGACGTTTTGTGTCCAGAAGACTAGCCGTTGTTGAATCGTCGCTGCATTACGAATCTTGTACGCGTTTATGTCACGATGATTCGTGTGCAGAAGGCCTAATTTTACACACGACTTTCTTTGTTTCTTGCACTACTGCTGTTTTTCCATAGCTTTTTCACGAAATCGAAGTTTTCAATTGCATTTATCTCGAAACATCATGTTTTGAGTTATGACGGTCTTGTAATTAATGAGCGATATTAGAAACGTCAAATTTGAATAGCTTATGATAAAAATCTAGCTAGGTAAACACTAAAATTTTGAGGAAATATCGTATCTACTAATACATACGTAAATATACCCTACCTACTTTTACATTTAACTAATAGGTTAAAGAATTATACTTGGTCTCGTGAGGTCAACATCGGTTATCAGAAGAAATAATTAAATGTTAAAATATAAAAACGTACGATACGGTTTGGGCTCATCAATAATTCTTAAGAATATATGAATCGTTTCTGTTCAGCAACTCCAAGTAGAGAATTATTGTACAAATGTTAATTTGGTATCAGCCATATTTGTCATTTGAAAAGGTCATACTGTTTTTGACGTTTAAAAATTACTTTCCAAGTTAATCTCCTATATACATAAATACATAAATATGTGTGCTTATGAAATTAGTTTTTTTTTTTTTAAACCACAAAACGGCTGATAATCTTTATTTCAATTAACTTGTTTATGTTCCAACTAAAATTACCATCACAGATCGGCTTAAACTGACTGATCCTTAAACTACTGTCTTTAAATATATTAACTCAAACTACCACCTTTCTCGGGCAACTATACAAAACCAACCCTCGAGATTAAATCAATCGAATTAAAACAGGGTGATCATCAGCCGTGTCCATATCCAATGTCTGCGTGTTTGCGCGCTAATGATCACCATATCTTTTTTATAAACTAACCTCTTAAACGGATCTTCATTTCTTTGGCTACGGTACTTTGTGCCATCCACACAACACGTACACATCGATGCAACTGCAACAAAACAATGATCATAGGTGGTTGGGTTTACACGTGGTTATATAGGGGAGAGACTGTGATGCGCCGCGCCAGTGATCATGTGAGATACGACATGCGATAACCCGAGCAGATTATGTGGTGCTGATGACGCTGGTAATGGTGGTAGGTGGCGGCACCGATGAACACCGCCGCGTGGTAACCGATGATTTAGATTGTAGGCAGACTTTCGGGCGTTGTTGGACTTTTTCTACCCGCAGAGCGATAATCCTATATCCGAACGACAAGAAACGACCGTAAGGGATAATTTATAGTTGCTAATTGGTCAGACCTCTGGGTGGCGCTTGGAAGTGTGTTAAAACAACAGGGTTGAGTATTGTGAGTGGGCAGGCGTTTATTAGCCGTATGACAGTTAATTTGGAAGATGGCGTTAAAAGTTTGTTTACAGGAAGGTATCATTCTCTCAGCCCACATCCAAGAGCAGATAATAAAAAGAAGAAAAATCAAATTCCACCCGCATAAAAACAGTCATTTCAACCAGACATACCTGAACATTAAATAAACACACACACACTCTTTCCAGAAAATGCAAATGATTCCAGAGATAAATTAATCTGACAGCGATGAAAAAGACCATTGAATCCAAAGAATGCATCTCTGGTGAATCTTTTCTTTTTCTGATGGTATATCGAGCTAAAGAGGAGAATTCAATGGTCTCTTGGTTACATACAAATCGATGCAGATACCACACGTGGGATATTAGGTAGGTTGTATCAGCATTCAGCAGCAGCACATATCATCCGACATTTATAGTGTTGGGCCAGACCGTGAGTAGTATGTGTAAAGTTGTGAAATACCTGTTTGCTACCACACATATTTCGATCGATCAAAATTCAAAAGTTTTCTGGATATAGGAATGAAGAATGCTGACGTGTGCGTGTGTTGGAAGAAGGTGTGTGAGGGAAAATTCCTGCAATTTGCCCAAAAAATTTGAATCAAAGAGCACCTAGATATAGAACCTACCCATACCTAAATACCTGTAACCTGTATATAGGTATAAATGTTTTTGTAAAAAAAAAAAATTATTTATCTACCTGGAAGCAGACAAGTTATCTTTCTACATGGTTCGGTCTTGCCTGAACGGATATGTGATACTTTCACATGCCCCGAGGAAGTCATTCCTCCGGCAGCCTGTTTAGGTTAAGGTTGAAATATTTGTTTCCAAATACGAACGGCATCGAAGTGTGGGAATTTTCGTTTTGAATTGGTATTCTTCTCTAAGAGAACGCACTTGTTACCATTATTGACATTGATCCTGCAAGAAAAGGTTCATCATGGTTAAACTATCATGAAAGTAAACAATTACAGCTGGGATAGAGAATTTGCGTTGTATTTTGAATATATTAACATAGAACTTCTATGCCAACAACCATCACAGTATCTTGAAAAATATCGACCCCTTTCCGCTAAACTATCGTAAGCTACCTTTTCCAAAACTTCCAGTTTCTACCAATTTAATTTTTTATTAAAGGTTTTTTTGAAAACAATTTGTGAATAAAATTTTTAAAATCTGTCAAATTTAAAAAAGGGGCAATATTCTCTCAGAAAGAGAAAAACTTTCCAACATGATAGCAAAAGCACTGAATTACTTTTTGTATAAAACCTCACTTTTGTGTATAAGACGTCAAACGATGACAAATGTAAATAATTCTTATTTGTGTCTTTAAATTTTTAATAACATTATTATTTTATATGTTTCAAAAATCTCTAACGAAAATTATGACGAAATAATGCCGTTATAGGCAGAATAGCGAAGACTATTTTTTTGAAATATTTCTTATGCGATGGCAAGTGACTTACACTGTCATTTGGGGTTTTGACAGTGATAACATTTACACTACTTGCACACAGAAATGTATGCATCAGAAATTCGAAAATTTATCCAATGGAGGGAAAATTATTTGCTCTCTTGTTGCAACTTTTTTGAGTTAACAGAAATTTTGTGAAAATTTATGCAAATTCGCAAGAAATTTCAGAGCTTATCTGAACTTTGAAAAAACTAAAATTAGAAGAAATTATGTATGTATGTATGTATGTAGTAGTTTTGGGAAGTAAACGAATAGAAGTATTTTTTTAAATTTTAAATGACAGCTGTCAGTTTGCCAAAATTAGGTTATACTAATAGAGATGTATTCGATTGAAATTTTAACAAAATTTGTTAAGGTAAAAAAGTCCACTACGCTGGTGATGCGAAACGAAATTTTTTGTTCGTTAAATCTGTGCGAAAAAAAGGAAATCTTTCCAAATAAACTGCTACAATTATCAATTTCGATCATCGAACAGTGTACCGCAGACCGAAAAGCATTACGAGCATTTTTCGTTTGTGACTTCGTTGTGTAATTTTTGTATGGGATTTTTCGAATCAGCAGCATTCTGGGCTTAAATCACAACACAGTAAATATTTAGTTAATATTAAAGACTTATTATAATGCATAATTTTTTAGGATCAGCTTTGAAGCAAGGTAACAAGTTTTGTATACGAATCAGGAAATTTTCCTTAAAATGGCATTAAATCGTTAGTGCATATTTTTGCATATTTTACTATAAATTCATATTTTGCATATTTTTTTGCATATTTTACTATAAATGCATATTTTGCATAGCTTTCCATATTTTCATAATAAATTCATATTTTTAGAGTATATTGTTCAAAAATTCAATTAGACAGTAAAAAAAATATCCCTTTTATTATAGTGCAAACGAACCTTAAATCTATTTCTTTTATTCATTTCACAATCTTGAACCATATTCAAACCACATATTATTATGCGCTATATAAACAAAGCTGCATGTATGAACTTGATTAGATTGTACCGGGGCGCGGCGAAACATTGAATTGAAAAAAAAAATTAAGACTGTGTGCCTGAGACTGTATAAATGAGATCGAAATTTAAATGATATACCTTTCTTCATTGCTACCGAGAAGCGCCAAAATGGCTACAAAAAGCTTCCGACGACACAAAGCTAAGCAAATTGAAAGTGTGTAAGTACAATATGGTAAAGTTAATATTTTATTTGTTAATAAAAATACAAAATTGAACTTATTGTTAAAGACTGAAGAAAATGTGTGTTTTAAATTGAACTGAACCTAAGTTAAATTGGTTTTAAGTGCATATTTTGCATTTTTAAGCGCATATTTTAACCGCATATTTTCAGATTTTAAGTGCATGAAAATCCGAACCCTACTTATCACAATGGAGTTTTTTCTGCAAAGCCCAGTTTATTAGTAGTGAGTGAAGCTACAGTAATTTAATTTTGAGCATAAGTTTATTAAAGTAGCAGTTTTTTAAAAGAAAATAATCGACAAACTCGAAGAATGAAACATCAAAACCATCTGTTCCAAAAATAAAGAGATGTTTGGTAAGTTAACTTGGGTTTAACTTTAATCTCGCACTGAAAAACTGCGCCCAAGTGTTTTTTTTACTTAAGAAATAATCCGTTGTTCTTACTAGCTCATTATTTTTTCGCTTTTAGGTACCCTGTTTTTCTCTGTTGAGAAGAAAAATTGTTTAAGGAAATTCGATTGGATTGCTTTTCATTACCTCAATCTTCTTAACTCATATTCAATTTCATCATCTAAATGCCAAAAGTCACAACAAGCTTTCGACCAGAAAAAGTTTCTCCTTTATGATGTCCTGGTATCTTTCTAATATATCCCTTTGATTTGGATTAGAGAGTCAAATAAACATAAACATATTCATATATATGTACATACACACACATAATATATAATTTCTTCATGCATGCTTGTTTTTGTATGTCCTCTTTGGATAACCCTATAATCCTTACACAATGCAAACCCAAATTTTGTCCTATGTTTACGAAAATTTTTCATGAAATTCTTGAATATTCATTAGGTTTCATGGTTATTTGTAGGTAGGTATACGATTCTCCACTGAATAGTACCCCCCCTAAATTCTATCATGCTGATATGTTTAAACATCACAAGGACGAAAAAAGGCTACAGCTCAGAAAGAGTTTCTTCTTTTTTTTTCCCAAGGATATACCTAAAATAATCCAGACTCATGTTTATTTTTGTCTTTCTTCAAAATTCGAATTCGATTTCTGTTTCTGGTTATCCTGTTTCCCTGGTATGTAATTTTTTTTTCTCTTCGATTTTTTCGACTTTTAACATTTGTTCATCTAATCGAGAGTGAAAGTAAGTATGTATGTACATGTAAGTATGTTCCATGTTGGTTGGAAGAAGGATATTTTTCTTAAATGAAGGAATGGTTTCACCCGATGCGATGTTATCTATTTAATCCTTGTGGGAGTTTATATTGGACTTGAGTATGTGTGCTATTGACTCCTCTTCTTGCTAATATGCTAAAAGGATGTTTCTATTCTATATGTGAGTATGTTTTATTTTTTATAAGTATATATTTGTGGAAAAAAGGCAACAAGGAAATGTGTAAATTGAGATGCAATTGCAACATTTATCTCATGCTCAATCAGGGATGTTGAAGTAGATCCTCGTTCGTAGGATTACCCTTATTATGTATACATATACCTAGATACATACATATATACATATGCAGGTATGAATAGATAATTCGACAGAGATACATATATGTACGTATGTAAAGTATTATAGCGTTTAGCTTTTTTTATGTAGTTTCCTCTTCCGGTCTTAACTATATAGAAACATGTGAATGATAGATCATTGACTTTTATGATAAGAGATTCTTTGGAACTGAACAGTTATGGGAGAATAGACCAGTTTGATGGCTTAGTTTGACGTCCATCGTGGGAATTTCCTTTGAAGCTTTATCAAGTATATTTCTTTTTATTTTTATAGTTATTTTTTTGATTTTTACAAATACTTAGGTATCTGTAGAAGTTATGCATAAATTCACGTGATCTAAATGCTGAGCTAACACTACTTTTAAATTTTTATAATTTATTGCATTTCTTTGAATAATTAAGACCTACTCCAACAAAAATGGACATGGACAGCTGACGTTTAATATGAACTGAACTACAGGTACATACAGAGTGGCATGGTTTAATTGAGGATGCTGTCGCCATATTTTTCGAGGACAGTGAAAATACACTATTAAGCAAACGAATCCATAACGAATCTTTACCTTTAATAGGTTTTTTGAGAGAAAATTTTCTGTTTCCTCGATTTTTCTCAAATTTTTGCGACCCCACCGAAACGTCACAACAAATTATTGCTATAAGAATAGAAATAAGTTTGCATGAAACGTTTGTTAATTTGACTCATGACAGGAATCGGGACTTCTCTTCTTATGGTGGATCATCGAATTAAGTTCATGTAGATACCTATACTTATTTTTCTTAATGGAATTTGTCATGACTTTTTTGGCTGGTGTAGATTATTTAAACATTCCAAAATATCGACGATATGCTTTTCTCAATCTATCTGTCAACTCAAAAGCCACTCAATTCGTTGCTAATATTTCAGATGTCAGCACTTTGATTTGACTGACGCAATGCCACATTTGGTCATCAATTGAATTCATCACTTTACTATCGAATTCCAATGCAACAACAACAACTGTCAAAAGACCCATAGTATTATTTCTAACATTACTCACATCACATTTATATAAATCGATCATCTACTGCTCGGCACTCACTGTCATATAGAGTCGTCATCGAATGCGAATCTCTTCGAGCTTATTTGCAAATCTTCGTGCATAAACGCTAACTTTTCGCTCTGTCTTCTGTCATCTGTCCGGTCTGGCCTTATTGGTCAAAACCAAAACTGTAATAATTTATGCATGTATAATACAATAAAATTGTGTATAAGGTAAAAATTTGGAACAAGGTCATTTGCTCTAATACCCCCGCTCCCAATATGCTCTATAGCCAGCAAGCAAACGGGCCAAGCATGTAGTGTTTTTTTTGTTTTGCGGTTCGTATGTCGCAGAGCTATAAGCTATATGTGACACATGAAACGCAGTCGTTACGTTTGTCACCCCGCCCCGCCGCACCGCCCTATTGAACTGACAACTGATTCACATTAGATGTGTATACAGAGCATACACTTATAGTGCGCAATTATTATTATAATAATGCCCGACTGCGACTGACATGACAGTAGGCGAAGTGAGCATCATCTCTGTGTCGCGTCATTTGTTGCAGCAATTTATTGTTTGTACCCTTGAATTGACGACGACCGCGACGTTGTTGTCGTCGACGACAAATTGCTTCTATAGAAGACTGAAATCTCAATGAATTTGCCTACATTGACATGTCGACGAACGAGAAGCCCACTGTACCCTCTTTGCTACACTGAATTGTATACACTGTACATCGTACGTACAGTGAACAAAATGATGATTCCTTGAGCATTGCGTGATAATCAAGTGTTGACAGTTTGAGAAGAGTCGAAAATCGAGATTCAACGACGTCGTCCATCGTCGTCACTAAAAACAAAATCGACAGTATAAAAAAAAACTTTGTCTTTATTCTGTGAAAAGCAATTAGGTCATCTGATGAAAGATACTTTTTGTAAAGGAAATATCATTTTGTCTTCAATTAGTGAATTAGTTTGGGATCTCTGTTGTTGTTTATTAAATCTATTTTTTTTTTTTAATTCTCGGATGTTATGTGAGAGAGTGGTCCCATAAAAACTACCACTGGAATGATTCTGTCGAGGAGGAAATGAAAAATTGATGATTTTTTATTCATAGAATGTAGTAATAAAGTAGACAATTTGATTAGCTGTTTTAAAAGAAAAAGAACAATGCTCTTTTTTAATGTTATAAATAATTGATGATCGAAAAATTATTTCAATACATGTAAGATTAATTGTGTTTTTACCCTTTATAATGGTCAAGATTTCTTTTAGATATATTAGGTACCTATTTTTTAGAAGACGAATCGTTCAATACATATGTAATTTGTATGGAGCATATGGTGATTTATTTTTTTATTTCTATTCAAGCTCTGATGATTTGATACATCGAATAAACAAGAGTGAGTGAACTATCTTATCCAACACTCGAGTTTATTTAATTGAACACGTCTTTCGTAAAATGTGTTGATACGGCAGTGTTTTTGGACCTTAAGCGGGGTACACATTATCGATCAATTATGACAGTTTTGCTCACGACTGATAGTGTGTACACTTCGTTTGATGGTTTGTCAGGCAAACTCCAGGCAAGCTCATGCTCACAAAATGTTTTGATATTGACTGATGTGTTCCCCACTTTATTGCGAGTATCGTCTGTTTATCGATAAACGGCTTTTTTCCAAAATCGATCATCGAAAATTTAAGATGTTGGGGAATTATAAATACTTAGTTAGCTATTACACGTTGACTCAAGAGTCAAGACTCTTGTCAAAATTAAATGAGAGCGAAGGAGAAAAAAGATCGGATTCCATTTTTACATCTCATTGAATTTCGAAAAGAGTCATGACTCTTGAGTTAACGTGCAATAGCTGACTTGCAACAACATAAAACTGTTTAAAGCTCTCTCTCAGTCCCGGCCCGATTGTTTGGGGCAGAAGATGGACCCCGTACAAAAACGGATTGAGTGGATATGACTACAACCAACTTTTGGTGGAGAAAAAAGATCGGATTCCATTTTTACATCTCATTGAATTTCGAAAAGAGTCATGACTCTTGAGTTAACGTGCAATAGCTGACTTGCAACAACATAAAACTGTTTAAAGCTCTCTCTCAGTCCCGGCCCGATTGTTTGGGGCAGAAGATGGACCCCGTACAAAAACGGATTGAGTGGATATGACTACAACCAACTTTTGGTGTCCAAAACTGCACCGTTCAGCCCCAAAGTGCAGGGGTTCGGATTATGTCTATGAAGAATGGTAGGTATGTTTTTTGATGCATACTCAGAAAAAACTCTTCAGCTATACAATTTTTCGTATCTAAGACGGAATTTCCGGAGATGATTCAAAATGTCTATTTGCTGGGCCTCCGATGAGGCCTTGCTCTAGGGGACAAGTCTTTGTTTAGTGTAAAAAAAAAGTTTCGGGAATTTAATCAAAATAAAAACTATGTTGGAGAAATAAAAAAAGTGTATTTTGCCATACCGTGCGTCCACGCGTGCGTGAGTCTACGAGGGCCTGAACAGTTGGGCCAATTTCCTTCAAATTTGGTACAGAGCCTTTTTATGTTATTTGAATTTGATTTAGCTCATCTAAGCTGTTATACAAAAAAATCCATTTTTAAAAATATTACATTACTCAAGCATATCTTTTTTACCTATAAAGCTACATTATACTTGTTAACAACAAGCGAGCAAGTTCGGGCGATTCATCAGCATTTTTTTTTTGTTTGGCATTTAATTCTATTTATTATTTACTAGTTGAAATGTTTTAGCTTGAGTAATTAAAAAAAAAGAGCAATCACTTATCAAAAAGTTTTGTGGAACACCTATTTCGTCATAAAACATTTTGTTCATTGAAAAATTCCAACTTATTCGACCTTCTAAAACTACATATCTGTATGTACCTACGTTACGTATGTACATATGTAGGTATCTATCCGTCTTATCTTTTTAAATTATAGTCTCATCACTTATTTAATGCTTTTAAGCGCAAAAATAAAATTGTATTCCAAATTGAAATTCCCTGTTTTTATTTTCCAAATCAATAAGCACTAAAGTGCTATAAAAATTTACCACAACATAATCAGCACACTCCGATTTTAAAAACCTCCGCATGTGTGCCATTTCAAAGAACCCTCTTGTTCCCCTTTATATTAAAAGACAATATTGTGGTCTTGTTTTTTTATCGGCTAAGACCTAGAAAAATAAAATTAAAATAGTAAAAAAAAAAATGTAGATAAAGAAAACGAAGAAAAAAAAATTATTCAATGACATGTTTTCCACTCATAGTAGTTGTTGTCTTCGTTGTATCTTACTTTCAATTGTCACTTTGCGGTTGCGCAACAACGATAAGCTCCAATAGACAAAACCTCAGCGAGTGTGTTAAAATAAAACAAAACATACCAGAATGGCAAACGGCACTGGTGTATCTTTGTATCTACAATTTACACAACGCTTGTAATTACCATTATGCCAGACAAAGTGATATGTTAAATCGAAGTGAATTTCATTAAAAGCCAAGTCTTGCTATTGCATATCTAATGACACTCTCTCTCGCTCTGATGTCGATAATGATGATGGTGGTGGCGTTGGTGATGGCTTTCCCTGGAAAAGTTTTCCTTCCTAGTCACAATCATTTCACCAAAAGCTGTTCGGACGGACATGCATTTTTTCTTTATTTAATCAAAATCAATTCGAGGAAAAGATATAAATTTCTCGAAGTTTCTCTCAAATATTCAATCGGCCATTCAACCGAAATAAAATGTTGGCTATCTGTATAGGTTGGTTCGAGTTTAATGTCCTTTGGGTGAAATCGAAATTTGGATAAAAAAAAAATATTATGAATATTGCCACCCCCTACAATTGGAAAGGCGAGGGTGCAAGGCACCCAGTTGCTGATGATGTTAAAGACTATTTTTAAATCGACGTCGTATTTATGTTTGTGCGCAGCGAGAAGGCAAGTGCATTATCATCAGAACTGCGCTGAGTATAAATCAACAACGACAACGACGAAGCAACGATTACTCATACGCGCTGATTGTCGCTCCGAAATTAGCGATCCGTCCGTAATTATTATTTCTACGTGTACACAATATTTTAATCTGTTTTTACTTGTTTTATAGGGCAAGTATTGGTTTTGTGTAAAAAAAAAAGTTTCAGAGTGTAAACAAAATTGACACTTCGATGATCGAGAAGACCGAAAAAGTGGGTTTCGCTATACCGTTATTCGCGTTGTTGGTTGGTCGGTCTGTGTGTCCGGTCGTCCGTGCGTCCACCGTTATTTGAACTAGAGTCTAAACGGTTGGGTCGATTAACTGCAAATTTGGTGCAGAGCATTTTTGTATGATTACCTAGAGGCTAGAGGGGAATTCAGATTTTTGATTTAGCTTATTTAAAACAGGTAGCTGCCATGAACACCTGTAATAAACATAGTATGTAGTAAACTGCAATACAGGCCTTTACCGAAAAAATCGCATTGCAAAAATAGAGTTTTGATGTTTTTTGAGAAAATTGCCTTATTTTCCAGTTGTTCACGTAGAGCTTGTAGTAGCCCGTGGCGTAATGGTTAGTACGTTGGACTGTCATGACAGAGGTCTGGGGTTCAATACCAGCTGCTTCCACCTTAAGTTTTTTTCGGAGCTACTACCTCTTGCGAGGAAGTGACAAATCGTCCAAGAGTATCTCTTGTCATAGAAAAGTGCCGCTCACCTTAGCCGTTCGGATTCGGCAATAAACTGTAGGTCCCCTCTATTCCTGCAGACACGCACACAGGAATGGTTGAGAGTTGTAAGTCGCTAGGCCCTGGTTCTTCATGAGCCTTTTGTGCCACCAAATTTATTTTATTTTTATCACGTAGAGCTTCTTAATGGGTTGACAGATTTTGTTATAATGGTGCTTATGAGTAGTCCAAACAAAACTGAATTTGATAGTTTTGAAACATAAAATTAATATTTGTCTATTACTTTTGACTTTTTAACACTTTTTCTTAAAAATACCATAAATTAAATAAACATATACAGTATACACACCCATACCTTCTTCGTTATAGTTTTGAACTACGTGTGCAAGTTCGTGCGATATATCCGTGCATATTTCTTTCTAAGGTACGAGTATGATGCGAGTATATATGCAAATGTTTGGCTGCGATTTTTTGTTTGTTTGTGCAGTATTTGCTCAAAGACTGCACTTTACGTCATCTTAAATACGTGAGATTGGATTGTCATTGGATCGGTTCGTTAAGATTTTTAAACGATCGGAAAGTGTGTGCAACGAAATGTATGGCAGTTGAGAATTTCATTAGGATTCGGTCAATTTACAAGCTAAATTAGATTTCCATTGAAAATTATTAATATGCTGATGGTGCAGGTGGAAAAGATGGTAGAGGAGCCTTTATAAACGGAGGGCGTGTGGATTCAAAAAACATTTTAGGTTGGAAATTAAACTCTTGGATTTTATTATAAATTTTAGTACCTACTCAATTCATGCCACATTCTTAAATAAACTGTTCCTAGGTTTATTTTTAATTCTGACTGTGTGGAAAAAAGTAAAAGCTGTAACTAACAGTGTGGTACCTAATCACACACAAATTCTTAAATTTGACGTAAGCGCTATTCAGAGTTTAAATATTTATACAGAGAACGAGGAGAATACTTCTCAATTATTTATGTATAAATCAGAGGTTAGTGCTATCCAAAAATTTTCGTGCAAGTTGCCGTTAAACATAAAATTTTATTTCCATATTTTTCGTTTAATGTTCAACCGTTTTTGTTTGAATTTCAAAGGCTACTTCTTGGTAGCCCCAGCAGTATTTTTTTAAGAAGTTTATACATATCTTAGTCCCAGTGAAAAGTCAAGATCAAAAAGTTTGAATAATAGATGTTGTAAAAAATTTTTATAAAAGTATTTTATTCCAATAAAAAAAAAAAAATAGACTTTTTTTAACTACAAAAAGGTCGCATTTCTGACCTATTTGAGTGTACTGAAGTGACATTTTTTAGGGGAGGATTTTCTTTAATTCAGTTATCAAACATCTATTGAAAGAGAGATGGTGCTATTTCTTCTGTTTCGATAGTGTGAAAACTATTTTCTTTTAAACTGATACATATTTTGAAAGTCGAAATTATGAATAAATTAGAACCAGAAATCGGTTATGTGCATATGTAGTTTCTTCGCAATACAAAAATTTTTAAATTGAGGTCAGAATCAAATGTATAAGATTCCCATAACTTATCTATAAAATACACTTTTAAAGTTCTTAATGTTAATAACTTTCAATATTTTAACGATATTAATTAAAAATTATTTCCATAGCATGCTTGTAATTCCTTTCGGCAACCCCTTGTGATTGAAAATGTATCCAACCATTCAGCCACACATGACCGAAACCAGACTTTACTAACTTAAATAGCCTAAATAAAAAAAAAATAAAAAAAAGATAAAAAATTGAATATAAATCCAGACAAATTATGCGAACCCTTCCAAAGTGAAACATCTCAGTCAGCAAAAGAATAAAAAATGCAGAGCCTTCAAAAAATAGTAATCTGCACTTACACGATGTTTTCCTCACTCCCAGTGCGTTCAAATTTACAATTTCAATTAGTTTTCGCCAAATAAGGTAGGGTGGCGCATTAGCGTTACTTTGCTGTTACCATTACCAACTGAAACCTGGAACTGGCCAACACCGTCAGACCTTAATGGTAGTCAACCGACAAATTAATTATTACCTCAATTCTACAGCAACAACAACACCAACAGAACAAAAAAACTTCCAAAGAAAGAATCCTTGATATAAATTTACATTATTTACATTTTATTTTTCTCGTCTGAAATGTTGTCCAAAAAAATGAATAACAATTATTATGAACAAGCGTAGTTGGTTTTGCCCGCCTTTATTTTTATTAAGTGGCAGTATCCGTTAACCGCTCCGACTGTGTGTAAAAAGTGCAGTGCCATTTGCAAACTGAGACTTATTTTTAATTATGTATGCTCTGAATTAGCCATTGTTGTCTTTAGCTTTACCATGATGATGGAGCCATAATGAAGAGACTTCTAGAAGAACAACGACATGGTTGACAGCCGACCGAGGAGGAGCTTCCACCGTTTCGGCCGTCCGTCCGTGGAAGCATATTATTCAACAAGCAATTCAAACGGGCAAACTATTTACACTTTACATCAACAATAAAAATTTTATATCATGAGAAATTATGTTGTGGATTTTATTTTGAAAACTAGGAACACAATAATTAGGTATTAACTGATGTGGATGGGATTGCGATGGAGATGGTTTTCTAGATTCTGATGTGTGGTGTGTGTTATTTAAATTATGAAATCAGAAGTCGGATGTGAGGTGAAATTTGTCTGCAAATGATTTGTCGGTTATTCAACTACTCTAGAGGCCAGATTTGTATGGGCAGAATGTATTCGAATTAGAAACAAAAAATTAATTGTTTGTATTCGTTTTGGGAGTTGTGGCGAACAGAAATTTTCCTTCCAACATTTTCCTCCTTCAAAAATTTGGAAAGTGAATATTGTTGAAAGTTTCTCTCAGAATTTATTAGTATCGCGAATAAAATTTCCAGTGGAGTTTTCGGTGTCATTTTATTGGATATTTTGTTCGGATATACACAACGGGTACTATATATAGGGCAAGTTTTGGATTCGTAAAAAAATTGAACTCGAGATTTAAATCAAAATTATTACGATGGTAGAGAAAACGAAAAAAGTGGGTCCCGCAATTCCGTCTGTCTGTTTATCTGTACCTCGACCTACAGCCTGAACCAGTGAAGCAATATTCTTCAAACTTGGAGCTTAATATTTTAAGGTGATTCTTTAGAGAGGAAATCAATAAAATAACGGTACCTGCCATATAACCATTTTGAAATGTTATTTCTTTCAAAAACGGCTCTAACGATTTTGACTGAAATTTTTATGTGTAAATACTATTGCAGATATGGTCTGCATTTTGATAAAAAAAAAGGTAGGTATGTACCAAGAACTGTTATTTTTTTGATTTTCAAGTCAACCGATTTTGATCAATTTTTTTTTTTTGCAAAGAGGTCTGAATAATATTGCATCTTAAGATTTTTGAGGTTGATGGTTTTTTTTAAAAATTATGGTTTTAGGTGCATATAATTACATTCTTAAAAACTACATACAGAAATTTTTTTCTAATTTAATATAGATATAAAAAATATATAGATATAAATGATTTTTTAAGAAAAGCACTCCAACGATTTTTGAAATTTTTTTTGATAAATTCATTAATTTAAAAGAACTAAGACGGCCCGGCGTTCTTCATATTGAGATTAAAACTTTTAAAGTAGATACCTGATTTATCAATTTAAAAATAATAATAAATAAATATATGTATAATTGTTAAAACTAATTTTATTTACTTATAATACACTCAACAATTTTACCACAAGAGCAAGTTCGTTCGATCCAGTTGGGCATTTTATTTAATTTTAGATCAAATTTATAGATAATGATTAGTATAAAAAGATTCTATGGCACCATTGTATTTTCATTTGTATTTATTATTTTTTTTAAATAGAACTCTACATATATCAACATATAAATCTTTTAGATAATTAAGTTTTGGTCATAATTAATAATTTTAATTTAAAAAGAAAACAGTATAAAATAATAACTTAATAAATTCAATTTAATTTAGAAAATGAAAAATAAAAATAAGAAGAAAAAGCAATTTTAATTTAACATACAAATACAAATAATAAAATGAAAACTAATTCGCAAAAGCAGCAAGGCACCCATGCAATGTAGCAATATATTAAAATTTTTAATATTTTTAAATTTCGATTAATTTTAATAATTTGAAAACATTAACTGCCATATTATTCACTCGATACATCCAGATTTAAATTTAAATCCAGATGAATTTATGTACATTGAATTTGTATGATTTACATCCGGATTTAAATTTTTAATCTAGATGTATTGAGTGAATAATATGGCGGTAAGGGTTAAATTTTAATGATTAATAATAATTTTTCGTGAATTTTTTTTACTAAAAGTCAGCCTGTCATATATATTAAAGGATTTTTTATAGACAGGTATGTACCGTTATTTTTTTGGTCCAGCATAACAAAAATTGTGAAACGCTATCTTTTTCATTTTTCCCTAATAAACTACCTACTTACTTACTCGATTTTAAGTTCTATTTAAAAATTTAATACCTTAGAATTTGAAATGTTAACATATACATAAATAATAACCGCACTTTCAGCGATAAGCTCACATTTCTTACATGACATTGAAATTTGCAAAAGAAATCCACAAGCCGGTTAACCGGTGATAACTAGTAGAGCTACAGTAGTGTTGACATTGAGGTATAGATAAAAGCAAATATTAATCAAAAAGCAAAACATAATACAAATTATTCGAATTAAAAAACAATTATTCGTCTGAGAATTATGAGTAAATAATTAAATTAAACCGAATGAACCGGCAGCAACTGACGGTAGTAAACTTGAAAAGCGTAGATAAGAATTGTGTAAGAATCATTGTGAATGTATAATTAGGTGGGTAAAGTTGTATTTTTTTTTTCCATATTCTATTTGTGTTGCTGCCCGCTAACAATGTTGCAGAATTCATAGTTATCCGCATTCGGGTGGTGCAAAGCAACTTGTATAGCAACATTGACGTAGAAATGTAATTGGACTACACCGACCGCCCGTCCACGCCCACCGACCGGTAGTATGCTCCTGATCTGCTGACTGTCTGAGAATATGAATGTCAATATAACAGCTTTATTTGTGGCAGATTTAATTGGTTGCTCATATTTCAGAGCAAATATTACCTAATATCCTATTCGATATGAGGAAGAATTTAATTGAAACTAGTTAGAGTTGAAGGAAATATGACGGGGGAATTAAAATATTAACTTAAATATGTGGGAAAATAAATTCCTACATAATGTAGTTGGTTAAGGAATTCATATTAAGGAATCTAGATCCTCCTTTGAACTTTACCACGCCTTTATTTTAAATTAAGTACCTAGTAGGTAGTTCATTTGTATTAAATTAATTTTCTCTTTGCCAAACATTGATATAGAGTCGGAAGCTTACATTAAGCTTGAGTTATAAGAATTTGATAACAAGAACAATTAAAAACAATTACAATAGGTATCTTGTACAAAAGCATACAAACTTAATAATATTGATAATGTACAAAATTATTCAATTAAAATATTATTTATCATGTTACGATATTTTATATCAACAAAAATATAAATCTAATCATATTTGTAACTTAAGTTGGTACACTTTCCATAATCAATTCATTGCACTTATTTAAAAAACGAGAATGCCCCTGAAAAAATAAATATCTAGGTACTTGTTTAGGTGCTACTACCTACTTACACATTACACAAGTCATTAATTAAATTATTAACAAATCACATATTGCACCATCTTTTGTCATCGCCAGTCGGCAGTCACCCAACCTCTCGAAGTTCCCATCATCAGATATCATCAACAGCGCAACTATTGACAGTCAGTCAATTCGCTTATCAGTTCTAAACGTCATTCTATTTTATTTTATTTCACCTTCATTTTGAGTTATACGACTGCGATGAACAACTAATTTATCGGAGATAGCCGTGTTTATCTAACATCTAAACATCCACTGCCACCGCGCCGTCAAACAATGGCGCACTATTTATATGGCTTGTTTTGAATTGCTAAAAATTCTAACAAAACAATATATTGAAAACAAACTAAAAACGAAGCAAAATTAAAGAGAAATAAGTGATATTTTGTGCGACAAAACAAAGTCATTCTCATGACAAATAATTTAAAAAAAAATGAACACCTAAAAAATTTGATAAAATAAACCAAAGTCAACTTAAAAAAAAAAAACAAGTAACACTGGTATCTATCTACCTAACTCTTCTATCTAATCTGAGTAAGTATGTTTTTTTTTAACGGCAATTTGCCGTTGTAACTACATACGGCTAATATTGCACTCGTTAGGTAACAGCAGCAACTGTTGATAGCGTTCATAAGCTTTAGCAGGGTTCTTATCAGTCTTTTCGGGTATTTTTTC
This sequence comes from Epistrophella euchroma, assembly GCA_947049315.1. NCBI lineage: Eukaryota > Metazoa > Arthropoda > Insecta > Diptera > Syrphidae > Epistrophella > Epistrophella euchroma. Next base: position 18,422,003 of record OX346247.1, read on the forward strand.
CTTGTTACGCTCGCACGTCACTTTTTCCATAAGGGTGAGGTAGTTTATTTCATAAACTTATCTCTACATTCCAAATGTTGGCTTTTTCGGTTAAAAGTATTTCAAGACTAAAAATGAATTAAATTTAAGACCAAAAATAGCTTCACTCAGTTCTCTGCGTTAATTACCTTATCTTTTCTTGCAAAGTTCTACTGAAATGATTTAAACTTTGAAACCACTGTTTTTTTAAAAAAGAATTTGCTTTGTTGTAAAAAAATGTTGGCACGTACTTGTCACGGGTCTTGTAATCAAAATAGAAACTTCCTTTGAATAGTTTACAGATATTTTATTTCGCGAGTACTGTATACGTCTATGGCTTTTATCAGAAAAATTGTACTTCTTCATTGTTATCAAGAGGCTTAACATTTTATGGAAATCAAAATGTAGAAAATTTTCTGTTGTTTCCTTTTGAGTAGGTACCTTGGTTGAACGCATACATACATACGTAGTGTTAAAAAAAAGCTCCTGAAATCGTTGATCGGGGAGATTTTGTTTACCCCTCTTTGGGCTAGGTAGGTACTCACTGTCACTATCTTCTAAGTTAACAGTTCGATCATCCGCTATATTAACTAGGTATAAATGTATTTCTTAAAATACTAATTGATTGTGTTTCATTCAAATTAAATTAATTAACTGCACAGTTCATCGTTAATCAAAAATAATTTTATTTTTAATTCAGATTCGTCGGTGGTCTTTTCAAACTATGCATAAGCAACATGTTATCGTGTCGAATTAAGACCAACCAATCAACACACATATCAACAGTATCAGTCAAAAATTAAAACTTGGAGAATGCGTAAAACGACAATAACTGCCTGAACAGAATGGAGACGGAGATGGAACCGGAGCCGCAGCTGGAATAGCTGTCAAAATATTGAATACACACAAATTCAATGTTGCAAACACAACGGAACGTAGCCGCGTACGAAGCTGCAGCCGCAGACGGAAGAGTTCACCAACTTTTCACGTACGGCACTTTTGACGTTTCAAATTTTATGAAGAAAAAAACAACTTTTTGGGCCGGAAAAAATATTGTGGTTAATTGTATCCCGAAAAAAAAATATTTATTAAAAAGAAAAGTATTGAAAACAAAAAATGTGAGTTCTGAGCTTGTACACAAGAATATTATTTTGTTTTTCGTCAAAATACTTTCAAAAGCTGTGCAGGTACATTGTGGGCACATAAAAAAATAACGTACGACACTTTTTGACAGCTCTTCCAATACCGTCTGCGGCTCCAGTTCCAGCATTCTATTCTGTTCAGGCAGTAAGGTCCAGCCACGCATTCACCTTCAAAAATCGAACCGCTTACAAAGTCCATACAATTAATCGCTCAATAATATGTAAAATCATTCACCATCAAAACAAAAAGAAAAACACATGATCGGAGGTTTCAACTTCCAACCAAACAGACACGCTGACAGAAAGAAGCAAGAACTTATTTTTTGGTTTTATTTTCCTGCAAGCCATTCATCCAGCAATTCTGAGCCCGTATCTTTTTTGGCCGAATGGATCCTATCAAGGTCCACATCAAATTATTTGTCTTGCCCGATGACGATGCGGCAGCTTGTTTCAATCATGCCGCCGAATTTTTTGGCATTTTTGAAGGATAATTAAACCGATTTTCATCACACGTGCATTTACAATGTCAGAAATTGATTTTTTGCTGCAGCGATGCAAGTTTTGATGTTATTTCCTCAAAAATACAATGAAAGGTCTTAACTAGGATATTCAGCTCACAATTCATTATTTGCAAAAAATAAGTACACAAGCAACTTAAAATAAAACAAAAATAAATACCCTCGAACCTTACTTCATTTTGCATAGGTATTTTCATTTTAAACCGCAGCTAACTTCATTCTGTTTTCTAATTGGATCCGTATCGAGTAAGACAAAATCGATCGCTCGATTAAGTGAATTGAATATGGATTCGTCTTTATTAAAAACTAATATTACGACGATAGAGAGAAGTTCAAAAAATTAATCTTATAGTTAGAGCTAGAGCCTAAACGGTTGAACCGATTCGCTCACCTAGAAAAAATAAAAATAATATGTCTTGAAAACGTTTTATGTTTTGAGTTTTGACCAAGTTTAACTAACATCTCGATACATAGAAAATATTATGTAGAACTAATTTCGCAAATGTGAATTTCTTTAAGAAATTAGTTTATGATTTTTTTCTAAATATAACAATGAATGGGGACAGATAGAGCCAGTTAGTGAAAAAAGAGAATACCTATCTTTTTTTTAAGAGAGTTCGAATTGAGCTGTAACACATTAGCTGCATTATAACAGCAGAACTAATTTTTAATAGCAATATAGCAATATCAATGAAGAAATCAGAGAATATACTAGTATTGTCCGCTTTCTGTAGAAATACAAACATTTCTAACATGCACTATTATTATTAGTTCTGATTTCAAAAAAAATAAGGGAACAAAAAAAATTAACTTATTTTTACTGTTTTTTCAAGAGTTATACCTCTGTGAAAAGTAGTCGTATTGATTGGGAAACAAAACGCATTCTAAAGCTTAATGTTTTTTAAGGTCATTTTAAGGTTTCTTTGAATACTTTGTTTGGGCAAATTTTCAATTTTGATGAGAATTTTACAATGTTAATGCACCATACAATTTATTCCTTTAATTGGTTTTTATGACTTTGATTTGACTATTCGGTACGGGAAAACGATTCAATGGATCGATTTGAAATTTTACAAACATTCTGGCGGTATATAGTTCTTTAAAATGTCTGACCAAATTAAGTCCTGCAATAATTATAAAGCAGTGAAAGATTTACTAAAAGTCTTTTTTCTCACGGTGAGGGGCTAACAAAAATTATCGTTATGAAGTCTTAGAAAGATTGTGTAGAAAATTAATTTCTGTTTCTAAAATTGCCCTTAAATTAAATTTTCCGTATCAACATTTCTTGCTGAGAAATTTGTAACCGAAGTCAAAAGCCTCTTTTTTCAAGATACTCTTCTGAAAAAAAAATTGTAGAACGACGAAAAAAGACGACATTAAAGCTAAATTAACAAGTTATTCAATCAATTCATTTAATTAGCTCAAGCAAAGTTTCCAAAAAAATTACTCTACAAAAAAAGAATTTTAAATGAAAATTTTTGGATCGTGCTGTTTCTTATGATTGCGCCATAACGGTAAAATCGATAACACAAAAGACATAAAGCTTTAAAATGCTTTTTGTTTCATCTCAATACGACCACTTTCCACAGAGATACAGCTCTTCAAAAAACACTAAAAAAAAAACAAGTGAAATTTTTTTTGTTCCCTTAATTTTTTTTTAACTGGTGTATTTTTTAATCATTTTTAGAAAAAGTATGGCAACACTGTTCAATCTGAATCTCCAAAATTATTATCTGAATTAACGCTCAGCAAAACAGATACAATGGTTTGTCATGCCTACAAAATCTTATGTCGCCGGTGTCCCTCATTGATTCTGATATTCTTCCCGATTTTATCCCACATAAACAACAACAACAAAAAAAAAATTATGTTTCTGTGAATGTGTATTTGTGTTAGTGTTAGTATGAGATATAAAATTGTAAAAAGACAAATTTCCCACGATAAGAAAAAAGCCTCTCTGCTTGTTTGGTTGCCTTCTCTGCCATCAGTCAGGGAGTCAGACCAAAAAGTATGAGATTCCTTTCAAAATATACCTACTTGGTTGTTGTTGTCGTTATTGACGTAGTGGAATAGAAGGGCAAACAAGAAGGGAATCCCCTTTTTATTAAAAGAGAACCACGAAGACGCAGAAGGTTCTTCCAGCTATCACCCTCGTTCGCTGTGTTTTTTTTATATTCAATTTTATCCCTGACTTCCTTCTTTTGCAGTCGGGTTCAGCTTCGGGTTCGAATGGAATCTGTGTGTACCTCGATTTTGTTCTTCTTTAATATCTGCCTTTGACTTTTTTTTTTGTATTTTTTCGGCGTTAAATATGTGTGGGTTCGTGTCGAAGTGTGGTATCGAATTTTCCAAAATAAAAAAAATAAAACGATTTTTCTTAATCCGAAAATTTCCCACAGGAACACTGTTGGCTAAGTTGATGTTTTTTTCTCCTTTTTCTTATTTTCATCTTCTTTCATTTCTTTCTTCTGTGAGAATGAGATCAGGAGACGAGAGAGTTGTTTCTTTTTTGCAATGAAAAAGATATCCTTAATATTTAGGTACAAAAAATCGAACTAAGAGGAAGCATAAGAGAGCATGGAAATAAGGTTTAGTCGGGATGTAGGACAAAGTACGATTTACTTGTCAGCCTTTTGAAATGCAGACCAAAAAAAATATTTCTTATAGGTACTTTCATCAATACAGAGCAAGCTGAGTAAAGTTTTGAAATTATGGGCACACTCAAATGCTATTAAAAAGCGGTGTTATGGTGGGATACAATTTTGAGAAGTCGAAATGTCAAATAAAAGGCTTAATTGAAAACAATGATTTTATTGTTTTGTATGAGAAAAAAATTTAAGTGCTTCTTTTTATTTTTCCCACATAAATAAAAAGACGAGATCAAGAATTAAAAATTCTTACTTTGAAAACGAAAGATGGAGGAATATATACATTTTTAAAATTTTATAATATTATAACAAAACAAAGTCGGTGAAGCCATTACAAAGACATACCTAAACGAAAATTCAAACTAGGCAATCACATAAAATGCCATGTACCAAATTCGAAGCGAATCGGTCCGCCTGTTTAGGTTCTAGCTTAATTTACAATGGACACACGGAGGCACACACTGATAGACGGTATGACGAAACCTATTTTTCAGACATCTCCATTAACGAAGTGTGAATTTTAATTTTTCCAATAGAGCAAGCGAAAAAAAAAATGGCGCCCAATATAGGCACACCGTATTATTTTTCAATTTTGAGCGAATAATGCTGATAAAAGAAGTTAAGAAGTTTATTTTATGTCTATTTGAAAACTAACCACTTTTATGAAACACGTTTTGTCCCAGGGGCCAGGGTTAATTAATGGGTATTATTCAAATACTTGAGCCTTGAACCATCGTTGTACCTCAGTTAAAATTGTTGAACCACAGATCAATAGATGGTTGAACCATATTCGTACAACTGAACTGGCAAATGAACTTCCTTGATATTCCTTGGATGTACTCAAAACATTATACCATCTCATCAACCAAGCATGAATTAAAAGCTTTCAATCTATTTCTGTGCAATGAATCTATTTTTAAAGCAAAATTCATTCCTATTTTTGCTCTATTCCTGTTTACCTGGTTACAATGATTTTTTTTTAACATTGTATATTTTTTTCTCTTATTAAACGTGTCTGTGATTTAGTTAAGTTACGTAAGGTTAGATATATGTGCAACCAATAAAGTCTTTACATTATAGCACTTTTTACTGAAATGCAATACAAAACTAATTAAGAAAATGTTCAAAAGAAAAATCATAAAAAGCGTATAAAAATACCATAAATGAAATCAATATGTCAATATAACTAATGTCAAACATGACATTTACCCAATCATTGTGACATTCAACAACAGCATACCAACGGTTCACTCAATTGGTAGGTAGGTACCTCTACTCCACTCTACCATCACTATCGCAATAAATAAATTGTTCACCACATGCTTGTGTCTGTATACATGTGTCTACTAAGTAAATCGATCGAAATTATGGGCCTTACTTTATGGCAAAGCTAAACTCTCACACTCTAACCGGCATCAATTATCGAAAGTGGTGTCTCTATTCGATTCGAGTATATATAGTCTTTGGCAGGATTATTTGAACCACCATATCGCCACAGCCACCATCGCCAGAGCCACTGTCAATTCTTGAGCTTGCGAAATGATTTATGAACCCGAAAGCCAATCTCCATACAATGTGTGCCCGGCCTGGCCAGCTTTGGTGGCAAACTTTGTTCGGATAGTATTTCGGTCATGTTAACAAATGTCGTAGTCAATATCGTCGGTCGTCGGGCCTCTTTCTGGTGATGCGAAAGAAGTCATCTAATCTGAGCTGCTGATCTGATCGAAGGTGGGTTGGCCTTACATAAGCATATAATAATGATCATTGATCTCTGGTGCCACATTTGGTGATTTGGACAAATCGTGCCGCAACGGCCCAAGGGAGCACAAGTTGTTTGGATTCAAGGGGTTTTTGTTTGTTTTATTTGATTAGGCTCTTGGTATATGAAACATAGGTACGCATAAGCTACGCGCCTGGGAATTTTTTCGGTTAACCATTGCACTGGGATTTGAGAAAAAATTATTCATTTGCATGAAGGCCTTAGAATGTAGACAAAATGGTATTATAGATTAAGTTGGTACCGTCGATTTCAATTAGTTGGGTGCGACACGAACGACCGGCGGCGCGGCGCAGCGCAGCTTTTGCAATATTTTTTTTTTTGTTTGCTGAATATCATGTAGCAAGGAAGTTAATAATAATTTTCGGAACCATATTTTTTTTCGTATTTTAGTGATAGGAGACTGGATACTATCGTGAAAAAAATGTCCCTATATGAATATTCCCCTTTTCGAAAATTTGAAACGACAATATTTTTCAACCGCTACTTGTAAGCTCGAATTTGACTTATATAAGTGACAGTCAAATCCCCCTAGAGAGATTATTCCCGATACGAAGAAATTCGGATGGACATTTTGTTAACGTTCTCAATTTTCGATGGAGGGAAACATTTCCAGAAAAATTTTAGTCGCGCGCGATACCCCGCACTGACATATTTTTTTGTAAGTTTTTCAACTTCACAAATCAAATTGGCTGAGCGTCGTTCTCCATTAGCCTGCACCACGTAGTTTGGCATCTTTCTCTATGCTGGGATGGGAGGTCCATCAAGAGTTGAATTGAATACTCGTTTTGTTGATGCGTCGCTGTCCATACGGTGCATGTATCGCAGCCATTCAAGACGAATTTTTTAAGAATGTGGCTGTATTGAAAGTAGAGCTCGTTGTTTAATCTTCTCCTTCAAATATCATCGATATTCACTGGACATCATATAACTTGAAAAATCTTCCTCTCAAATCAACCAATATAATTTTGCATCTCTTCTTTTATTGTTCTTACTTCAGCGTTGTAAAGCAGGGACGTGATGACAAATGTCTTATATAGGGGCTCATTAGTTCTATTAGAGAACCATTACTTAGAAAAGCATGTTTAGCTGAAATCTTTCCAGGATTTATCTGATATGGTCCAATATTTTAAGCGCAAGGTCAGCCTTTTAAAAAAAAGTTTGGAGTAAGCCGTCTTCTTTGATATTTTTTTTTTGCAGATTAAACTTATCAGCAAAAATGTGTACGATGCGGATTTTTTTCTTTTTAAGCTTCTTTGGACCCAAACCTGTGATTAACTTATATTTCCCTTTACGGATTGCAGACTTTTTCCCAAAATCATTTACAGGGTCATTCGTGATTTATGAGTCGGAGTATTGCATTATAAGTCTGTTTAATTATAGCAAAAACAGCACTAATAATAAATCTACCTGTAATTGTGAAAATGGTTTCATAATCTCAATAGGTAAACAAATTTTCGACAAAACTGTAATCTCGAAATTAAATTAAAATCAAAACGCTAACAAAAAAACAAAACTAACAATAAAAAAAAAACAAAACCCGAACTACCGAAATATGTCCATGTAACACTTTTGAACCTCTTTAACGCTTCTGCTTCATCTTCTTTATTAGCTTCTCATAGTCTCTTCACATCATACAAATAGCCACCTGTAAATAAAATATAAGCAAGCATCCCACATTCAAGCCCCCCAAAAACAATTCATCAATTGAATTTCTACATCTCTCAACAGCACAGATCCCATACCAGATACATACACCGCTCGCCGCCGCTGTATAGCAGCGATACAAAATAATTTACCAAACAACAAAGCTTTTACCCCTCGCATCTTCGCTTTACCATCACAATGAGTCTTATTATCATCGCCATCATGATCATTTTGTTTCCATTGCACCGAGCTTCGTAATCACAGAAGAAGACTATAAACGAAAAAAGGTTAAAAAGAAAAACAACTTCGACGAAAATAATAACAAAAAATAATAACAATACGGCTCCGCTTTTTCGGTATGTATGTCAGTGCATCAAACACATAACCAATTAGAAAGTACAGAGAGAACTGAAAGATAAAAATGTATCTTTAATGCGTTGTATTTGTATCTAGCTATTGTGGCTTAGTTGTTTCCAAAATGAAAGGAAATCATCATAAGACGAGATGATCTCCGGTATTATGTAGCCACCATCATCCATTCCATAAAGTTGCTGGCTGATGCTACTTTCGCGAGCAAACATTTGAAGACAGACTAGAAGGGTACTGAGTACCCTTTCCGACTTCAAGTCAGTTCATTGATGTTTAGTAGATTTTTGTATCTACATATCAAATAAAAGATTTACGTTTTTTACGTGATTTGATTACTTGATTGGGACCGAAATCTTTTTTTTATTTCGTTCATCAGCGGTAACTCCTACGCTCTATAAAGGGTAGGGGTAGGTGGCAAGTTTGGGGCAAAGAACAAAGTTGAATGAATATTTTTGTCTTGCCCCGTAAACGTCAAGTCGTCGCCTCGTGCGTCGTCAAGTCGATACATATAGTCATGTCCATAACTCACCCACACTTTCCTCCGGATCTAACTTATTATTTATGCAGATACAGCACTGAGCGATACACACAACCTGACAACAATATTTTTCGGGGTAACTTCGACTTGACCGAATATGTTAATTGAACACGCAATACACATTTAGATACATTAAATATACAAAATATATATTTTATATTTTTATTTATTTTTTTATTTTCTCTTCGTCTCAATGTTTGTTTTTGATTCAGAGGCAGACGCACGGATATACTGACGGATTACTTTAACTGGGGGGATTTGGAAAATCGTCTTTGCTCCAGCATATCACAATTATTCAGAGTTTCTAGAACAAAATTCTGAACTAATTGAAAAAATGAATAATTCTATGTACTGAGAATGTTGAGCTATTCTTGCTCTATAAGATTTATGTTAATATTAAATAAATGTATGTCTCGAAGCTCGAAGATATACTCGTCGTACCTACTTTATTCTTTGCGTGTTCTATGGAATAAGATTGTCTGTCTTTTTTTTGTTTTTATTTTTATAATGATACGCTATGCACGCCCATATTTGTCTTTAGGGTGTTACTTGATCTTTTGCGCGGCTCGCAGAAGTAACCTTGTTACTGTGTATTTTTTTAGATTTGATATTTCTTAACACTTCAAAGGCGGCACAGTTACAGAGCGGCGGCGAGGGCGGCGGCATAAAGGCTTTACAGAGTGTCATAAAAAATATAGTATAAGTGTTGAAATGCGAGCACAGAGTAAAATTTAAATTATTATTTATTATTAACTTTTGTTAGTTTTGAATTTTATGTGTTTTATTTCTGATAAAGCGGAGAACGAAATGGCTTGGAAAATTTTGATTTATTTTAAAAAACTTCTTAATATAAAATGACCACTTTTAAATTCTTAGATAGCATAACATAACAGCTGTTTAATGGCTTCACTATAAATATTACAGTAGCACCCCTCTATGTTGAACTATAATGCACAATAATTAAAACCACGGTGGTTTTGGTATTCCTGGATACGTTTTTATCCTGGAAAAATTTTTTTTTAACTTTAACAAAAATGTTTAATTTAATAACAAACCCAGTTGGCACATAAATGCCCACTGCACGCAAAACTCCAACATTACTGTCTCAATTAATTCTAGAAAAATACTTTTAACTTTTTAACTGTACTATAAGTCAGCTATTATACGGTGACTCAAGAGTTACGACTCTTTTCGAAATTAAATGAGTGCGAAGGAGGAAAAAGATCGGATTTCACATTCGCACTTATTTAATTTCGAAAAGAGTCATGATTCTTGAGTCTACAACAGAAAAAAATCGAATTTTGAAATTTGAAACACTCAGTGCATTAATCATTTTTCATAAAATTCATCATAATTTTATTTAGCTTGGAAAAGTCTTGTAGACAATAATTAGTGAAATATTTAGGTTCGTTCGAAACTTATAATTTAATAAGATTGACATAATATAAAGTTTTTTTCGATGTCTTTTTTGTTCTCAATTTATTTTTTAAAAAAAATTTCAAACACATCAGGGGTGGTTTTGATTATTTTCGTTTTTCAGTAGCCTTGAGAAAACAAATTTAAGGTGGACCCTACTCAACTCTTGCATGAATACCAAAAAAATTTGGCCCTGTTTTGACAAGGGAAAGACAGATAGGATCTTGACACTAAACAAGAAATCACTGTACTATTTCGTCAGTACAGTTACTGGACACAATTTGCTGAAATATCACAGGAAAAAACTGAAGGCTGTTTCACAATGCGACGAGAAAACGAGACGTCAGCGTGATGAGATCTCTTCGCAGTTTCTCTCTCTTAAAAAAGAATTTTAAACAGAGAAATAATACATAATCAAGCAATTCGCGTCGTCTCGTCACGTCGTAAAGTTCGAAAAATTGAAAAAAAGACGCAACGTGACGACGAGAAATACTTTATTATGTATTATTTCATTGTTTTAAATTCGTTTTAAAGAGAAAACAACTGCGAAGAGATCTCGTCACGCTGACTTCTCGTTTTTTCGTCGCATTGTGAAACAGCCTTGAGATTCACCATGGACGACATATGCAGAGGTTGTGGCGATGAGGAAGCACATGAAGACTCTGCTTACTTCTTATGTAACTGCCCAGCACTCTCGCAACTAAGAAATAAACACTTAGGAAGCTACTTCTTTAATGACTTAGAAGAGCTCTCCAACTTATCTGGTGTGAAATTGTCGAAATTTATTAATGGCTAGATAATCCATGAAAACTTATAGGTTAACTTATTAGGAGCGTCCAATCCTCCAGGTTATCACAAGGTATCTTCATTGATCTAAGTGTGATAGGAACAAGATCTGCTATCAGCTCAAAAACCTAACCTAGCCTAAGTATAAACTATACAATAACCTCTTCTGACCAAGTATGGAGCCACCAAATTGTCTTCAATTAAAACGATATATTCCGAAAAAAAAAAAAAAAAATAGCTCAAAAATCCACTAAAAGTCAATTGATTGATATTATTTCCAAAACGGCAGCTATCTACGTTCTCTTTAACTTCTCATAGATAACTACGTACCTATCGCTTCATTTTTATACCATTATTGTCCGAAAGCGTCCAGAAAAAAATCAGCATCAATAAAAATATTAAATAAATACTTTATTGGTACTATTTTGTTTGCTGTTGCACAAAAAAAAATAAACTGTCCATAAGCGCACATAACTATGAAAAATAAAAGCGGGAAAATAAACCTCTTCGTGATTCACTTGAAAAGCATAGGTACCTACTAGTTAAAGTTGAACCACAAACATATACCTACTGTACTGACAGCAAAAACAACAACAACAAAAAAAAACAGAAAAGTATAAAAAGTTATATCGTTAGGGTTTGAAATAAAAATAAAATAAAAAGTGAACGGTGAACCTACTTGCCATATTTAACTATGACTTGATACAAAAAAAATATTAAGTCCCCTCCTTCCATCGAAAGCAAAACACTTAATTTTTATTTTATTTTCTACAATTATTATGATTTTTCGCAAAATTTTTGTTAAACCGGCTTCAGTCACTGTTGTGGTAAGCGAGAAATTCATCTGCATTCTACAAGGTGTTTCTTAATTTTTTTTAAGAAATGCATACTAGATCGCAATAATTTTATATTTGTTGTCTACTAAATAAATTTAAGCTAATACAAAATTTAAATTTAAACTAATACAAAATTGAAAATCTGCATATAGGTACACTGCGCGTGCGCATATTTTTAAGATGGTTAGGGATACATTACTAACATAGCAAACTTGCTACTGAGTTAATTGATTCCCTAGAAAAACTTTTATTTTATTTTTTCCAAAAACAAGAGAAAAAACTTAGGGCTATTTTCTTCAATTATTGAAGTTGAACACAACTTGAGGATTTTTATTTACAACTTTCTATTTCGTATTTATTCACTCAAAGTTGACAGTTCTAACTTCCGATTCTCAACTCTAGAGTTTATCGACTTGCGATTTTCTCAACTCTCGAAAAAAGGAGAAGTTAGCAAGCAAACTTAAGATTTTTTATTAGAATTTAGATTTTTGTTTTACCAAAATTTAGTTTTGCTTTTAATATACGGAATAAATTTATTTCAAGCTACAATGTTTCTAAGGAACTATTTTTGGGAAAGTAAGTCATCGCTTTGGGAACCGAAAATGAATAAGACGAAGAGTTTTGGATTCTTGAAAAAAAACTGAACACGCGAATTTTTAAATTTTTTTTTATTTTCCAAAATTTTTCCCGCCCGGCCGCGGCACGGCAGTGGTGCGATACTGTTAGCGTTTGTTAATTATTATTCTTTTTAATTTTTAACTGTCAACAAAGATAATCTCAACACTTATATTTCAAATTAATTACAATAAAATCAAATCTACAATTGAAACTGACATATCTGTCGCAAATATCCTAGGAATTTTTTGAAAAACTAAAGTTTGCCAACTTTTAAATTTCAACTCTTGAGTTGATAATTTGAGTAGTGACAAAAAGCAATTTTCAACTTGTCGCCCAACTCTTGATTTGTTATCAACTCTAGAGTTGGCCAACATCGGAGTTTTCTACAAGTTGAACAATAGTTAATAAAATCGACCCTACTTAACTCAAAAATGGCTCTAAGGATTTTGACAACATTTTTCTGGGTACTACAATAATTCTAAACTTTGGTAAAAAAAAAATAACAAAAACTGTGAATAGAGGTACCTGCCATGGATGGAACCAGTTTTTACTGTAAAAAAAAAGTATAAAACTTGGGATTAATCCCAAAAATTTTTAATGGCTGGATTTTGTCGTTCGAGATTTTGAAATTCGGGATTTTGAAATAATGATGATGAATGGTCCCGTTTTTTACTGATTTCGTTCGAAATTTTTTATAGAAGCTAATTGAAAATATTAATAATCACCCCAATTACAGAATCCTAAATTTTGTTTGTTTGCTTATTTTTTTTGTTGGCATATCACAATGTCAAGTAAATTGTAGTAACACCCTTTAGTACGACAAAAGTAAGAAAGATAATACAAAACACAAACTCAATAAAACTATTTGCGAGCTCTATTGGAATGAGTTTAAGAGATTTTGTTTTTGTCCACAACTTAAAGTAAGCGCACTGTTCCCAGCCTTAGTGTAGGTATAGTTTCATAGTTGTTATAGAGTAACTTAGCTATCACAGCCAACTTAGGCTACTGCTGTTGTATGTAACTAATAACATACACCATGATCATGTTGTTGATCCATCTAACCGCGCAACTATCCGCATACACCCATCCCGTGTAGAGCACCAGAGAGTTCATTTCAATTTGCAGAACTATTACTTTAAGGCTGGCACTGACTTCTCCTGGCCTGGCCTGAACTGGCACTCTTTTTGTAGCCATATAATTCGTCCTCCTCATCTGGGAGGCCAGCTGGTTGCTAGGCCACCAGCAATCGTCGACAGCTTCAACTTCGAACATCAAACACTCAAAACTCCATTTGGTTATGTGCGATTGTTTGTGGCTTTTATTTTTCGTAAGCACAATTTTATAATTTGCCTCGATTTTGTGGCATTTCATCAGTTTGCATTTGTCTGTGTTAATAATCTCAAAATAAAACTAACAAACTAAATGCAAAAGTTTTCTACAATTTTTTTTCTGGAGTAAGACGCGAAGTTGGTTTCGTGTCGTTCTGCTGGAAAGACAGTATGCACCAAAAGTTTATGTATTTGAATTTGGATAAAGAATGTACAATTTATTGTCCCTATTTAGGCCCTCGAAAATTAGTTAATTGGTTTTGCACGAGTTTCAATTAGTAACATGAAACTGTTCATTTGGGTTTTGCCATTCGGCGTTTTTCTTTTTAAGTTCAGAGCAGAACCTGAGTTTTCAAAAAGTCTGTGTTTCTTTTTAAGCTCAGAGTACTGAGAGCTTCGAATTTGTGTTTCTTTTAGTGTTCAGAGATAGCTCGGAGCGTGCTCCATGAGCTCAAAATAAAATGAAAGAGCATACAGAATAAAAAGCTGAGTGCAGCCAACTTCACACAATTTTCATGTAATCAAACACAATGTACAAGTAGTACATACTCCTACAAAATGTTTGAACTATTTCGTAGTTCAATTACAAGAAAAATTTACAATCACATTCAGAAATTATTTTCCCGGTTCTCACAATTATTGTTTTCATACAAAAATGATCACCAAAAATATTCAATATTTTCTCAATAACTGTAAGTCATTTAAGCATCTTGCTTTTAGTATTTAACCTAGAATTAATAATAGCATTGAATTTTGAAAACAAAACAAATGCTCAATAACGTAAAAGTTTATTTAAAAAATAGTTTTTAAGAAAATCAGTGATTTTCTTCAAAATTTTGAGTTTGGAAATAAATTTTTCAAAAACTATCAATTTAAAAAAAACCTTATTTAAAAAGAAAATTGAAGAATGGATTTCTGGCTGCAAGAAAAGGTAGAGGACTGCCGCTCCCTTACAATTTTGTTCTTCTTTTGACTTAACCTACACACTATAGTATATTTATGCATCTTGTGCCAAACACTATTTTTTTTATTATACTACACATTATGCTATTTGATGTTATAAATTTATTACTGCGCAATTTTGACTACTGGTACTTTAGAAACTGTTGGGTCTAGGCTCAAATTGAAGAAAATTTAAATACTTTGAAATCGCAGAGCGAAATTATAGTCGAGAAACTAGTGCCTTAGGGTTGAAATCGGCCATAACTGGAAAAAGTGGTAAAATTTCGCGGTTTTTTGGATTTTTGACCATGATGCGGTCAGCGCTCGAGTTCGAAAACTTGGGTTTATCATGAGGCCAGTATTATAAATGACTCAGCAAAAAATCAGAACTACCGGATCTAACGCAAGTTCGTCCTCCTATGAGACAACAAGGTTACTGGATTAATAGTCGTATTTATTAAATTTTTGACTAGTTAGACCAGTGTTTCCCAACGTGGGGCCCACGCCCCACAGGGGGGCAATTTCATTTTATAGGAGGGCAATATAAAATTATGCTCTCTCGTAAAAATGTATGCTTCTTGTGCTTCCACTTTTGGAGATTATATTTCTGATTCGAGTGGTTGTTCAAATAAGAGAAAAAATTCAGCAGTATTTGTTCAATTTGGGGCACGAAGAAGAAGATATTTGGTTTCGTTACCTTTATTGAATTTGTGAGACATATATTTACAACAAACATTTTGAAAGGTTTTCTTGGCTCAAAAAATGTGAAATGGCCGATACCGCTATAGATGTAACTGTCGATCATTTGAAAAATTTATCGACTGAAAAATTTTCTGCTTTGAAAAATGCAACCAATGTAAGTGAATCTTTCTGATATTTCAAATATACAGTATCAAGAAGAACTCTCGGATTTACAAAATGATGAATCAATCAAAACTTTATTCGACATAAAAGGAAAGATGACATGGTTTTGTGAGGAAACCGAATTCAATTCCCCAATGCAACCAAATATGAAAGAGTACTGTTGTTACTTTTTCCATCTTCATATTTAACTGAATGCGAATTTAGTGCCATAATTGGCTTTCTGATAAAGAAAAAAGTCTTGATATAACAAATCACGGAGACTTGAGACTGAAGCTCTCTAAATTTGAACGTGAAATATAAAATCTATTTGTATAGGAGGCGCAAGGATATCAGTAATTTTAAATAATAAATATTCATAGTTATTAAATTATTTTTTACTTGTATTTCTGTTTTATACATTATGTTTCGAAAACAAGCTTATTGTGTTTAATTTTTTTCCATGGATATTTTTCTGATATCAGCCATTTTATTTCTTATTTAACACTTTAGATTTTTTTACGTTAAAAAATTGTTTAGGTATCAACGTTATGTTAGGGGGACATGAGGATTTTGGAAATGTTCTGGTGGGACATAGTACAAAAAAGGTTGGGAAACACTGAGTTAGACAGTGTCTAAATATTAGTCGGAAACATGCTTTATAAATGAATGTAAAACTTTTCAACTCCACTGTTGTTTTTATCCATTTTGCATCTACTTAATCAACATCATTTAGCCAATTGTACTTGTGGAGAAAATGCAAAAGCATAAAGAAGGTACCTAGCATTGCCGAGTGAATTGAACCCAGATATATGTATATGCGCGAAACAGATTAGAAAAAGAAAACAGCAACAAAAACAATAAAACTCCTTTAGTGTCTGCCAAATAGACAGACAGCCACTCAGCCTACTTATCAGGCTAAATAGCAGCAAGCGAATGAAAATCGCGGATTCTTCTTCTTCATTGCATTGCACATTGAACTGTTGCTGTTTTCAGCTCCAGCAACGACCAACCTTCCATCACATCCCATCCCAATTCCATATAGTTAAGAGATACACCCGTACCCATAGAGTTGTTGGCGTGGAAAACAATTGTAAAATAATCGTCTGGAACACTGTGGCATGCGGATGCAATGCAATTTCAGTCTGAAGTACTGAGTTGATGCAGTTGCCAATAGAAACACCAAGAGAAAGAAACACCGTAGAGATTTGGATTGGAGCTGTTGCAAAAGCAGCCAAAAGCAGTGTAACCCGCTCAGTGTGGCTCTCGGATATATAGTACTAATATCTCGTACCAAAACTTTGTAGGTACAATTACAACGCAAATGGCAACAAATGGATTAACTAATTGTTTTCGAAATCGCCATCATCATCGAGAGAGTGTCTTGGAGTTTGAAGTTTGTGCCTGGGTCGTGTCGTTGTTTTGCTGTACGACGACAAAATCGCATCATTAGAGAGCCAAATAATGACTATGGCCGCCCGGATAAAGGGGCACAAACGACGAAGACACCAAAGCCAAGTGAAATGCGTTACGATTTCTACCGAAGCAAAGACCGACTTTCACTTAACAACACAGACAGATCTTTACTTTGCCTCGCTTTACTTCCGTTGACCTTCTAAAACCGAAGCCAACAAAAAAATTATGTTTAATCAAAAGATACAGAAGGCGGGGAACGGACCCTCTCACTGTGCTGTGTGACAGTGCCAGTACCTGTGATGCCTGCACACACATACACCTTGTCTTTTTTATCGAGCACGTAAACAAAATAAAACAAAACAAAAAACATTAAATAAAAAAAAAAACAAATAACTGTGTTATTCACCTGCTGCTGGTGCTGCTGCTGTCGCTGCCGATGGTTGCACATTTTAAATTAGCGTATAGCTTTGACTTAGCATACGTTGTCGAAACATGCACTGCATACACACTGATACGGAAACCAACTAGGTATACTATCTTTTTATGAGGAAGTTTTGTCGCTAGGGTGACCATTTGTCTTTATCTGCAAAGGATGTGAATGTCCTTGAATCTTAAGACTAAGTAAATGTGAGTATTTTTATTTAAATTAAAGGAAAAATTAAAGAGCTAATAAATCATTAATTTCAAATTCCTGTGGTGTATTAAATTCAACTAAATAAATAAATTAAATAAATTTGGTGGCACATACGGCTCATGAAGAACCAGGGCCTAGCGACTTACAACTCTCAACCATTCCTGTGTGCGTGTCTGCAGGAATGAAGGGGACCTACAATTTATTGCCGAATCCGAACGGCTAAGCTGAGTGGCACTTTTCTATGACACGAGATACTCTTGAAGGATTTGTCACTTAGGTGACTTAGGTCTCATCCATTTCTCCCAACAATATGTAATAACAAGTACACAGGATGGTCGATAGCTGTAACTAACCAGGCCCTATTCTTCAGAGCTGGAACACCACTAAATGTATTTATTTCATTTATAATTTAACTTTTTCTAGTTGAATATCGTAATATTGAGCAACCAATTTATATACGTTCATAAACACCAAAAACCTAAACTGTTTGATTAAAAAGATTAACTACCTCAACCATTTTTATGCAGCAAATATCGTCAGCAAGCAGCAATTGTCAAGTAGATACATTTAGCACTAGTCTTGCAATAATTATAATAAACAATTAATAAACAGTGTTTAAAAAAAGTTCATTACCATGCTTTGAGAAGTAAATACATAAATATTATGATTATGGTCACCTCATGATTCGATTCACATGTGTCATACGGGGGACATGTGTTGTGGTTTTATCGCTTATGTCTTATGTCGTCTCCCTTGTTCTGAAAATGAACTGCAAAAACAAAAAAAAACCACAAGAGATTGTTATTACTTTTTATTTAGCTGGCGAATTAAAAATTTATTCAAAATCGTATCACTAAATTAAATGACACTGTGAACGCATTGACAGGTTGCACCAGCATTATACAGCTCGTATGTAGTCTATAAGGAGACTTTCTTTAAGATCGCGCGCCCAAGTCGTTTAATAAGACATTAAGACCAACGACCCCGGTCATTACTTGAGGCAAGTTAGTGATGCCGTTGTGGCATGCATTAAGCGCCATGCAGCAACATCACAGTCACAGCGTCGGGGCACTGCGCTGGGGCTTGTTAGCTCAGTTGGTAATTAGAACTACTAAGAGGTGAGGCTACCGATTTTAGGTTTATATTTCGTGTAAATTTTTAATGATTTTCAAAAAGTAGTTCGACAACAAGCGATCAAATTTAATTATAGCAATAAATTCAATTCCTTCGGGGAACTTTAGACATTGCATTGCCTTTTGTATATGTGATCCCATTTCTGAAGTGAGTCATTAAAGTAGGAGGTCGAATTAGGTGATTACGGTTTACGAGAGTGGATAACAAATTGCCGAAGGGAAGCGTTTTTGACAAATTCATATTAATTTTATCAGTCTTATACTAAAAGGGTGGTAACTTGTTTGAATTAATATAACATATGGTTGTTATGAACTAAAATTATTGGTGACAAAAGTAAAAGGGGAGTGACACATTTTAAACATTTTGTATCCAAAAATTCTGCTAGGGACTTGGGCACGCAGTTTAGTGTAGTGGTCCACTTTAAATACAGTAAGTAACTAAGTGACAGAACTTCAAAGCTTTAGTCACTTCCCTTACAACTAGCATTGTTAATAAATTGAATTAAAATGAATTGAATTTCACCCACATCCACTCGATTTACGTTTTTAATTAATTTAATTTTTACTTATTAGATTGTTCATAAATATCCCACCATCCCTCATGAATATATCGACTTTTTAATTCTCAACACATGCCTTCAAGTGAATTTTTCTTTCCCAAGAATTGTAGTTCAATTAAATTGCCTCACCCTCTCTTTCGCCAATCGATACTGATTATCTTCCCAAAATTAACTGTCTACACTCACCCTGGTCAAAGTTCACTTAGTTAACAAATATAACATTCCACCCCAAAAACAAAATGAAACATTAAAAAATATGTCATCAGTCATTTTGTCCTATGGTAGTGTGCGTGTGTAAGAGATTAAAATTTCTAAAAGGAAAATATCCTCAGGATTTTGTTTTGCAAAAACAAAAAATTAAACGAGCAACAGGAGAATCATACAAAAAAGAAAAAAAAACTTGCGTGCGTGAGAAAATCTTCTATAATATTTTTTACAAACAGCAACGGGGAGATAAAAAAAAAAGGAACAACTACTATGCCACCAGGAAAATTTCTCACATACACCCACATGAGGGTAATTTAACTGAACTCACGCATTTTATCTTTACTACTGCGTACGGGGAAAACTACACACATATACTTCTCTGAAACTAACCACTACAACTAACATCAACGTCATCATTACCATCATCCCTGGGCTGAATTGGGTTCACATATCTGGAAACCAGGTTCAATCATGTGGGCTACCACCTACCACCAAGGACCAAAGTACTCGGGCTTTATAATACAGTGACAGCAGCAGCCTCAAGTAATCTGACCCAAATTTTGATGAGAAATGGAAACAGAACTCAGATCTGTACACACATCAGCATCCAAATCATCATCGCTTTCAAATCATTCAGAATTTGCTTTTCCTTGCTTCTACCATTTGGGGGTTGAAAAGTTGGAATTTTCGAGTGAAATAAATTAG
Organism: Epistrophella euchroma; assembly: GCA_947049315.1. Classification (NCBI taxonomy): domain Eukaryota; kingdom Metazoa; phylum Arthropoda; class Insecta; order Diptera; family Syrphidae; genus Epistrophella; species Epistrophella euchroma. Next base: position 18,442,081 of record OX346247.1, read on the forward strand.
ATACGACAAGCACACGAAAGGACACAAAAGGAGGTGATGATGGGGATTGTTTTGTAGTTTTATTACTTCTTTTCTTTTTGATGGTGGCTTTTTGTTGCTGTTTAAATTATATTGACGAACGGACATACACATGGTCATCGATTTGTTGATAGCTTGGGTTGATGATGATAGGATTTGTTCGAGATTATACGGTAAATGAATTTGGCAACCGGCATTAAGACTCGGATCTTATTCCAATGGGAGTAAATTTAGAAATTAAATAATATTAGGTCATCTACTTGGCTGGCTTATTTTAGTAGTAGATTTTCATTGCTAAAAACTGTCTTGTAAATGTTGTATTGCCTTTTTTTGTTTAAATCAAATCTTCTGTGCCAATCCGCTGAATGTCAAAATTCACTCCTATTTTTACCTTAAGGTGTTCACCGTTATTTAGTCATAAGGTCAACTAAATTGTTTCATAGAACGCCTTTGTAAAGTTATTATTCCATCTAATCTGAGTTTTCTAGTTTCTCTATTTTATATGATAAAAATTGATAAGTATCATTGAATATTAATGCATTATTATTTGATGTAAAGTTTTATATGATAAGTTCCAGAACTCAAATGAGACAATAATGGCGACAAAGTGCCTAGGACATTCGTTAAGGTATACGAGAGGTCCTCCATGCGTATTAACTGAGCAAACTGCGCAGCAATAATTTTAACGCTGCCTTTATTTGCAATTTATTTATTTATTTTTCATTTTGTTAGTAAATGTTTGAAATATAAAAGCTTATACCAAGTAAAATGTATACATTGCGTCAAAATGTTTTAACATTTTGGATTTCAGTCACCCGCTAAGAAAGGAACGTTGCTTTCTTTTCAATTTAAAAATGTGCTTTGAAGATTTGTTTTTACGATCCGAACCCTAATCATAATCAGGGTTGATGATGAAAGTTAAAAGCGACGCGTGCAAGAAAAAATGACAATTCCGCATCTTTTAACCACTTTAAGAGGACTTTGGGGAGTTGCAATGTTCTATCATGTGATTTCAATTACTCTTTTTCATTTCAATTCCCTTGTGTGACATTGGTTCTCGCATTTCTTCCTTTTTTTTTTCTTATTGAAATCACTTTGAAAGGAACTGCGTTATTTGTATGTAGGTTTACAGTGTTATTTAATTTTGAGATTTGTTTACAAAGAAATAGAATTGGGGGGATTTATATTGTTGAGAGATGAATGAATACACTCAATTGTGTATTTCTGAGACCTCATTTTATATTCCTAAGTACAAGGTTTCTTGTTTTCTTTTTTACGATTTTAAGTATATGATGCACAATCGCTGTACGGCTAGGTTGAATCTGCTGGATCGAATCAACGAAAGGCCAGTGTTTTTAGTTGACAAAGTGATGATCAATTTAAATTTAGCGAATTTCTTTATTAAATGTTGAATTGGATTAAAAAATTTGGTCCTGGGCAAATATATACCCAATTTTCTTTTATTAAGAATTTCAATCTTCAATCTCATAATTCACATTGGATTTTTGTTTTTCATAAACAAAATATTGGCCATAACACCAATTTCATACAACTCGGCTGTCTACATTAACTTATTTTACTTCTTACATTTCGTTGCTGTTTTGTGGTGTTTCCTAAATAAAATTAATTTATACTACCTACTATGTATACATATTATTTCGTATATGGTGACTGTGACAGAATATGTGTGGAAAATTAATAGAACGTATTTATTTAACTGCACCCACATCCCTTAGATTCTTCGATTGATGCCGACATTCCACAACACGCACGCATTTTGATAAAGTAGCTGAGGCTTAATGAAAATGTCAACGAATTTCCAACACAACCAGTCAATCTACACAAGGGTTAAAGTATACCTACTACTTTTTTTTTTTTTCATTCTAGAACATGAATACAGCAAATTATTGACAATAGCTCATCGTGCATATTATGTTTGTTTTTCGTTCGAATAAACAACCCATAAACCTACCAGCTCATACAATATTATCCGATAAATTTTTTGATTGATTTTAATTTTTTTTTTTTATTTTATTTTACTTGATTTTTTTTTTTGTTGGCTTTCAGGAGTTTCCAGTCTATCACATAATGGTACAATGTCGGTCAAAAGTGTTGACCGAAAATTCGGACTAATTTGATGGTCGGTCTTTTGGCTTTTATATACAATCCTCCAGCTATGCGGCATACAGTGTGTCCTACATTTCAATAGTTAGCTAGCTGATGGTGGTGATAAATCGATTGATTCTATACATTGAAAACCAATATGACTTATCAAAAAAAACTATTTGTATTTTTTTTTTGACCTATATATTAGGAATGGTTATAGTTTTCCAGGTCAGCATTAAATCAAACTAAATACAATAATTTGACGTTGGGTATTTGGAACTTATTTTTTGGTGTTGAAGCTGATGAAAATTTTGCTAGCGCATTATAACGATTAAATCCCTATTGTTGAACAAACAACATGTGTACAATATTTAGCTATTTAATTTTAAACATTATGTACACTTAGGCCATATTATTCACATTGGATTTAAATTGAATTTAAGTGAATTTTAAATCCAACCTTTAAATCCGGATTTATTAAATCCGAAAAATTAAATACATGTCCATAATATTCACTCTAATCCATTTTTTTATTTTTTATTTTTTTTTTATTTTCCACTTTTTCATACTTTAGAACAATTTTGCCACTGTGCGACTTTAGTTGCATTTTGACCCCTTTTTTAGCCTCATGCGACAACACTGCTTTCGAAATATAATTTATTTATTTTTATTTCCTATGCATGAATAACTTTTTTTTTGGAGCGAAAAAATCAAACACATGAAACTTGAGACGACTATAAATTGGGTTTTAATCTGGACGTAAGTTCTTAAACTGTCCCCCGGATACCAGCTTAAATTCAATTGGATTTATTGAATCTGGATTATAAAATTCAGATTTAACGAGTGAATAATATTAATTTTTGTATTTTAAATAATTAACACCTGAATTTAAGTTTTAATCTGGATTTAGCGAGTGAATAATATGGCAGTTACAGTCTTCTAATTTATAAACGCATTATAACGAGCGCATTGGCCCGTGGCGTGATGGTTTGCGCGTTGCACTGTCACGCCACATATCTGGGTTTAATTCCAGCCTCTGCAACCTAAACACTAAAAATGTTTTTCAGGGCTACTGCCTCTGACAAGGAAGTGACAAATCCTCCAACAGTACATCCTGTCATAGAAAAGTGCCCTTCTACTTAGCCGTTCGAACTCGGCAATAAACACGCACACAGGAGGGGTTGAGAGTTGTAAGTCACTAGGCTCTAGTTCATCATGAGATGTTGTTCCACCAAATTTATTTATTTTTATTATAACGAGCGCATAATGTTATACACTCTTTAAAATAACTCTAAACGCCAAAATATTATTTATTAAATTTATGCAACGTTGAATAGAGGCATTGTACGCGAGGCCCGTTTGGAAGTTGAATAGTGCCTATAGCCTATGTAACAAAGTTTCACTTTGACTGAACACTTTGATCTGAACAGAACTGTTAAAGAATCCATTGAATCATACTTTTATATAAAATGGTTTGCAATTTCTTCACTTCATTTTCAAAACAAAATAGATATTGCATACAAAATGATTACTAAAATCATGGCTCGATATACGATTTAGTATGATGTAGGTTAAAAACAAAGAGTAAACCCTTGTATGCTGCTGATGTGAAACGAAAAATCGCCATACAAAAATGACACAACGAAATCACAAACGAAAAATTTCGCTCTGCTTTTCGTTCTGCGGTATGCTGTTCGATGAGAAAAATCGATAACTTTAGCAGTTTTTTTGGAGATCTCCCCTTTTTTTTCGCACAGAAATAATTGTCTGTTTCATTAATTGTGTGCGGAAAAGTAACATTTGGTCTCTACTCGTGTTTGTACCTATTTGTTGTTTCTTTCATCACTACACGGCTTTCTGTGATTTTTATGCATGTTTTTTTTTGTTTTTGCAAACGGTTACATTTTCAAGGGGTAATTTTTCGTTTTGGTTTTCGTAAGGATTTCGTTGTCCTGTTGGAGACCAACTAAAAATTTCGTTCTACTGGGCTTAAGCATCGTATTCTTTCAACCTTTTAATAAAGTTAAAATCACCAAACGCCTGTTTTATCTTTTTGGTGGTATACTAACTCCAAATATCACTTTGACAATTACAAATGTGAAAATGGTATGAACTGTCACTGTTTTAGGGATGTTCGGCTGGCGTATACTAAGTATAAAACTAGTTAAAAAATGTTCAAACCTAAGAAAATTTTAGTTAGGAAATTGTTAAGTATTGTCATGCTTATACCTTAACATCGTATTCCAAAATACAAAACAATTTTAGATTAAGGATGTTGGGTATATTTCATAATGTAAGATCTCAGATGAAAATAGGAAGTAGTAGACGAGAATCTAAAAGAAAAGATAAAAGACAAAAGAAATAACTTAAAATCGAAGGAGTTCCTATGTTTTGCCCTTCTATGTACTTTGAGTTGGACTGAATACAATTGGTTTATTTTATTAGCAATACAAATACAAAAAAAAATTAAAATAGAACCCTTGTCGTCAAACCATTCTTACTTACTTACTGTCAGTATACCCCAATCCGAAATATCTTTAAATATGCCCCACCCCCACTTTGAAACGAGGATTCCTTAGACAAGTTCATTGAAGAAATAAATTGAATCAAAAGATCAATCAAAATCCAGTTAAGATTTGCTTTTTTCCTCAAAATGTTTAAACACGAATCCAAAAGAATATAAATGCTTATACAAATACATATATTTTCGTTTCCTAATAAATGTCGGGCATGCCTTTAAACATTCTTTTATAGGAATCAATCTTTCCGATACCATTCCATCGACTGCAGCATTGCTCGCTCAAATTTTGTTTTATTTTTCAATATAAACTCCTGCTGAGTGAAAATCTCATAAAAATCAAGCATACAAATGTCAGTTTGACCAACAGGTCCTTTTTTCAGTAGCAGCAGTAGCGCAGCTGTAGTGGTAGCATAATAACAGATAAGTCTTTTAGGAGCCACTCCCACTTGTTTGTGTGGATATTTTAAAAAATTTCCATTGATTTGGAAAATTCTTTTTCCTTTTACACATGGCATATAGTATGAATTTATAAACTTCCTCTTTTTTCTATTCTGAGTGCGTAGAGTCAGTGTTTCCCTATATTTTATACTTTTTTCCTACAAATCCACATCATTTTATTTTATTTTGATTTTAGATTTTGTAATTTCAGGATCAAAAAATACAGTGTCCAGTTTTCCTTCCATTATTTGCATGATTTTCCTGAATATCCGTCGATACCTAAATCCAAGTGTTTTTGTGCAGCTGAGTTAACAAAATGCTCAGGGGGTTAACTGTGAATACATCAATATTAAAAAACCAACTTCCACCCCCAAAATACTAAAAGTACAAGAAAAAAAAAACAATTAATCGGAAAACAACAAACCAGGACCCACCTTTTACACCATTATAAACTAATAGTCATACCGTTGGTTCAACCACCAAATTCAACATAAACCGGTTCTGTATCGCACCGTTATACAATGTAGGTATAGAAACAACAATAACACAAACAAACAGGACGACGACAACGAAATAATAGCCTCTGCGCCCTATGCTGCTTTTATGAGGAATGAATAAGCGCGAACAAGTTAAGCCAAACCACCACCACCCTTTAAAAGGGTGCGAGTTGGCATGGTGCCCGGTGCTGTTGGCGGTGTAGAAGGAAATATCAGCCAATCCCCTGCTATCATCATCAACCCCCATCATCCCACTTCCGGTGGTCGTCTTCACCTCGGTTTATGCCCGCAATGGAATTTTTTTTGTATATCGAAAAATATTATTATTTTTTTTTTTTGTTCGGGAACATTTTGCCCTGAGTTCCAAAACAAATTGCGGGATAGTATCAGTCGACCAGGAAAGATATCCAGAAAATAGTAGGTAAATTTTGAATGTTTTTTTTTTATAAAGCAAGGGTATAAAGTTGCTGAATGTTTCACAGCAGTAGTAGCATGGAGAGTATAAATAACGAGGACGACTAATACAGAGAAATTTTTTTTTATTTGTTGCTAATAGGGTGGGCAAGAAGGGTGAACAAGACCAGGCGAAAAGCGCACATTGAAGAATTTCAGGCAGAGAGCATCATTAATATTAAATTGCAGAGTTTTATGTGGGTTCGAAGTTGCCATTGTGATTTTAGTATTAAAATGTATGATTTATATTGTTGGGAGTATTTAGTAAAAAAAAAAAGCGATTAAATAATTTCGAAAAATATATATATATATAACATTTTCAGCGCGACTGCTATTGCGTGTTGTTAGTAAGCAGAATGAAGAGGAACTACAATTTTTTGCCAAATCCGAACGGCTGACATGAGAGACACCCAACTAACAATTTTTCTTGTATAAGGTCCAGTTTTTGGAATCTGGGGAGCTTGCTATAGCTCGTTTAATATTATCATAAGACTTATTTATGCAAGTCATTTTATGATACATTTTAGAAATTTATAAAGCATTTGCATTCTTGACAACTGAAGTATCAACTCATTTAAATTTTTACACTAAGTTTTTAATTTTCGGTATGGCGTAGTGGGTTGCGTGCTGGATCGCTAATCAGAACGACGACGTGAGCTCAAATTTCGGAAAAGTCATGTGAGTTAAAGTGGGTTTTTTTAAAATTAAGTTCTTAATATTTCAGAATCAAAAAGCAGTCCAAAACCCGAAAAGATAAAGAGAAAACGCAGAAAAAATAAAAATAATGAAATTGAAATTTAAAAAAGGAAATATTTTTTTTGTATATCATTATTATCATTTCCTTTAATGCTTAAAAAGCATTCCCATACGAGCTTTATGTCGGCTTTTGTAAAAATGGCCTTATTACAACAGTTCAAGAAAAGCAATTGAATTGCATAGCACTTTTGATCAAATGTCTTATATGCGGTATATAGCTTATATAATGTGCGCCAAAATGGTTTGTATAAGATCTTTTGGTGGTACTATACAAGCCAAAAATAGCTTGTATTGAACCAAGTACAAGTTAAATTGTTAGTTTGGCACATTTTAATGTTAAGAGCTAGTCTTGGAGGATTTGCAATTTCTCCCAAAACCGAAGAGTTATTTTCATCGCAAGCCTAATTTCACATTATTCACTCAAAATTCTCCTTGAATACATGATGCTTTCATAATATTGCCCAGTGCGAGTCATCATTTTTTAACGCCACCGGCACGCCAGATCCAAGTACCTATTATAATCCCTTGCAAAATCTAGGAAAAATTGAACTTTATGCCTCTTGCGATGATTCTCATGACTGGACTTTTTCTCACTCTCTTGAAATGGCGCCCAACACAGGAATTCTCATTACTTATTATAAATCTTTAATTTTCCATGTGATTATTGGCAAACATTTATTTACTTATCAAATCTGATTTACATACCTTTGCAAATCCAAAAAAAACTTAAATTTGTTCCAAACTTAAAATGGCGCCTAACGCGGAACTTTTTTTTTCTTTAAGACTATATAGGTATTACTGCCAATTATTTCATTACTGAGAAATTACTTGACTGATGAAGTGTGATTCAGTTCTCGAAAACTAAGGCGTAGGATATGCAGCTCACTCATAATGGCGCCCAACTCCAATAGTGAAAAAAGTACTCTTATAATAATTGACCCCTGATTTTTTAAAACTATTTTCAAAGTCCTTTTGTAGCTACACGACAACACTAGCAACCCTCTTTTACGACGTGAAATTACTCCTATATTCTTCTCACACTTTCCCCCTGAAAAAACACACATCTCTTTTAATCGTATATTACACTGGTATGTTGGTCGTCTCTCCTCTGTTCTCTTTGTTTCTCTGAGGCAAAAACATTGCAAAATCCAGCGAAAACCACCCAACAACAATCTGGTAACGTACTATAGAAGTGTACTTGCTTGTTTTTCTGATTGTAAAGGTCCTTAAAGCAATGATACTCTGGGCATACCTGTCTCTCTCTCCCACCCTCATCTTCAACCAGCTCGCTATCCATCTCACTCTAGTCTCTTATCCATTGTTATGCTGTTCATAATAATGTCAGTGGTTAGCTGAAGTGCGGGTGGTGTGATAAGCAGAGGTATGGGTTTGTTGGTGGAGTGAGGTAGATGACTGACTCGACTGGTTGACAGCCAGTCAGCTATACCTCGCTCGTTTGTTCGTTCGGCTTTCGCTCGGTGCTGTGTGTATAGGTTGTTGTATGTGATGAAAGTCTAAATTGACACTGAGTGGGTGACGGGTGGCAGGCGAACGGCTGCCATACATACGCTACACCATCACCGTTATACGACTATACGTCAGAGAGGAGGTCATGAAAAAACCGTTAAAGCAAAAGCGTTACCATATTGAATTTTCATGGATAACACAAGTTTTGGGGTGGTGGAAAGGGCGACAACTCACAATCCCCACATGAATAGATAGATCTAGATAAATGAACACAAACACACAGATATACTGTGAAATATAGAGGTATGGGAGAGGGTGTAAAAGAAGGTGGCTAAGTACAATGTGCACAAGGATTGTCATTTTGTCCTTTTGTAGATTTTCCTTTCGTTTTTGGTTGTTTATTTTTTTTATTTTTTTTTATCCTGTCATGGGATGTGGAATCAGAAAGGACGACGTTTTTAGGTAGACTGTGTGTATACAACGGTGCGATGGCTGGATAAAACGGACGACATTGAGATGGATACGGTGGCAGGGAATAGTGTGGCGTAGAAGAGTCAATCTAGCTCCCTGCACCTTCCCACCCCACCGAATCTTTTCACTATGTATGTTTAACTGTGTGTATTATAACTTTGGCTAAAGAAACGTATAAACGAATTGGTAATATAAATACAGGACCGACTGTAGGAAGAACGAAGGTGGCAATGGTGGTTGTTGGGTGACTTTTATCCATCTTAGAGGGAATATTTTAGGTTATGTTTCTTTCTTTGTTGGGTTTTGTGTTTTCCTCTTCTTTTTTTTTTTTTTGCTACTTTGCTGAGTTTGTGCTTTTTCTTTGGTCTTTTTGTATTTGACTATTGTTGGAGTTGTTGAGGAGTTGTTTCGGCCCCCTTCCTATATTTTATGGTCGCCACTTATACATTCAGGACTTTTATGAGTCCTTCGAAGGTGCTTTTTTTTACTGTGGGTGGTTGGTGGGTTTTAGATTTTTTTTTTTAACTTTGTCGTCCTTTCTTCGTTGTCGTCTTCGTTATACTGAATGTTGTTGTCATTGTTGCGTCATCAGAGTAGATTATTTAATATGGGATTGAGTTTTGGAATGGCGATGAATGTTGTTGGGCGGAGGGGGGCAGTTGGAGGTTAGTGTAGTAGATATGTAAGCATTATCTTTCTATATCAATGTCCTTTTTCTGCAGACAGTGTTATAGAGCATACAGTATGTTTCACATTCAGTTCGTTTTGGATTGTAGTCATCTATTCTTTTTGGGTTTCTCTGGGTGCTAGTGCTAGTGTCCTGCTAGTTGCCAGTTTTGACTCTATAGTATGCTCTACCGGTGCTGTGAAGAATGAAGGATAATAGAAAATGTGTTTTATCAGAGGAGGAATTGAATGTGAGAGGATGAGGTGCCGCCGCTGGCTGGTTTGTAGTTCGATTTGTAACTGTAAGTATGTACCTAGTGCGGAGAATCAGTTTGTGTGTGTATGTTTTTTTTATCCTTTTTTGCTTGAGAAAGAGAGAGGTGGTTGCAGGAAAGAAGGTTGGTTTGTTGAATTAATGAAAATGGAGGGTAATTTTGTTGCTTTACTTCGGTGTTTCTTTTTCTGCACAGCAGAAACAGCAGCAGCAGTTCGAGCTCCTTGTGTATCCTTGATGCTGTATGTTTCGTATTTTATGCACGTTAGAAAATTTCATTGTATCTTCAGCTCGAGAGTCCTTTTTTGTTTTTCTTGAATTTTCTTTGTGTTTTCTTTTTGGAAGTTCGAGTTCAGCTTCTTACTGGCAATACAGGGTAGGAAAAAAAAGAAGGACTAAGACCATTCTTCTTCACGAGCTGTTGGCAATTGTAATTTGTACGCGTGTAGGTGTTGGTGTGCAGAGAATATCAGAGGTGATAAAAGTCAAGGAGGGAGGCAGTGCGCAGAGGGTGGTGGTGGTGGTGCTACTGGCAGTGGTGGTTATTTTGATGTTTTCGAGATTGAGAATGATTTTATCTGCGCGTCTGTAGATATTTTAGATTTATGTTGGGTTTTCTTTTATTTTTTCTTTCCTTTGATTTTTTTTCTCCTCTAGTGAAAAGAATAATTTTTCTTTTCATTTCTTTCGTGTGCTTAAAGTGTATTTTTTTTTATTTTGCCTTTAGTATCATTGTAGATCGTGGTTGTATCTAGTCTACCTTCCACAGTCCCCTTTTTCTTCTTCTTCAAACGAAAAAATATAATGTTGGAAGATTTTTACTCAAGAGTGTCTATATGGATTTTTATTTACTTTTTTTCCTCCAGCACGTGTTGAGGAGATGTGTGTTCTGTAGTGGGTGGTGATGGTGTTTTTTGTGGAGGATTTTTATAGTACATGTCAGGATTTTGTTTTATAATGTACCTTTTTTTGGGTCCACTGGCTGTTTTTTTTATTTATTTTTATTTATTTTTTGTGAAGTTGCCTTTTTATATAGAGAGGTAGGTATACCTCCCTTAAACAGAGCAATGTAAGTTGGAATTGCTTGGAAGAGAAAGGTTTTTTGTTCATTCTTTTGTTGATGATGTAGGTAGGTAGGTAGACGATGAATCTGTTTTATTTTTTTTTGTTTCTAATAATATTTTAAAAGCTAAGGATATGCCTACATTCCTATGTATGTAGGTGTTTATAGATACAAATATAAATATATATATGTACGTATGTGTATTTTACTGCTTGAAATGTTAGCGTTTATCCTGTTGAAGTGTGGACTTTTTGGGTCGTTGATTTGTTGTGCTGCTTATTATAGGATAGAGTGTGTAACTTAACATAGATTTATGTGAGGATAAGAAATTTTCGTCAAGATTTTCAGAAAAAAATTGAGAATTTTAAAAACTTTTTAAATGTATTGTTGACAAAAATATATACATATATATGATATGCGAAAAAGCTTCGGGCGCTGTTAGGACATATTTTTCATTTCACAAGGGCCGAGTGTTTAAAGATCTAGGTCTAGTAGAATAACTTCTCATGGAATGTAAATATTTTACCAATTAATCCAACTTGTTTCAGAATAAAATAAAATAAAAGTGAAGGATGAAAATTCACACCTAAAAAATTCAAACTTTAACAAATTGAACTCCGCACCAAAAGCCAACCTACGTTGCAAATGACAAAGTAGGTAGGTACACATAATTCCATACAAAATTGTCAGCGTGAACTTTGATATATTAAAAGTTGACATTTCAATCACCGGCTTGCAATTGCAAAGGAGTGACTTTCTTCATTTTTTTTTTTTAAATATATTTAATTAAAAACTGGTTTAACATATCTGTAACTTATATTTATTTGTATTATTTCGTTTCATTTTTGGAGTCAAGTTTTAGCACAGGAATTTCAACGAACTCTTGAACTTTGGATTGGATGGCGAGCGGGTACTTAAACTCAAATATTGTATCTCGGACAAGAGATTAGGTGATATTTTATGTAGAAAAAATAAAATAAAATTTTCTTGAAAACACAAAACATATAAGAAGATAATGGCTAAGCTAAATAGACGTACTTCTATGTAGCGTTGTAATAAACTGCATTACCTTAGCTTGGACCAAATTGTTTTGTTTCCTACGAGTATAACCCCAAAAACTTGGTTGCTTAAGGTCTTAAAAAAATTTCTACAAATATGAATCCCTAATGATATGACTTAGAGATGCCTCCGCACAAATTTTTAACTTCCTATGCAAATTATATGTGATTAAAAAATTTAGAAAAAATGAATTTTATACTTAAGTCATTTTTGAAAGAAAATGAAGAAATCTTTCAAAAAATTTTGCAAAAAATCATTAAAACAATTTAATTTCAAAATAAATTAAAGGATTAATTTTTAGTATTAAACAAGCTAAGGCTGGACATTCTAAAAGATAACATTGTTTTTCAATAATTTTTTTTTCATTTTAAGTCAATTTTTTTAGTAAATTGCTTCTCCCACTTAAACGTGGTGAAAAGACCCAATTATAAATTTTTTTTTATTCTTAACACAACATATACGCTCTAGCTTTTTGTTGCATCTTATGTAAATATGTTTTCTCTTTCTATTTTCGTTTTTCTTTCATTATTTTTTTTAATTTTCTTACAAAAGCTTTTCAATTGTATTTAATTTATGTGTGATTAATTTGTTTCATTTAAATTATCTCAATCGCAATATAAATTAAATAGATAATTTGGGATCGAATTCAAAGAAGCTATGACGAAATAAATCGGTATACTTTAAGGGTAACCTAGTATTAGATTATAAAAAAAAAAATCTCGAATAAACTGATGGCACGAACTTGCTTTTGTAAATTAAGGTCATAATGTGAGAAAATATTGTACAAAAAGGGTGAAGCTATTAACGATGTATGATCGTGAATAACCAAAAAAAGGAATGACAATATAAAAAAAAACTCAAACCCCTATTTCCTTTATGTTTTTTGGCAAAAACCCAAAAAATTCAATATTAATCTATCAGTCTTAAAGCTTTATATAATTCAATCATATTATGATTTGTTCAGTACATTAGTTTTCAAAATCAATTAATTTATAGAAAAACATGGTAATCTAGCATTTTTTTAGCAATAATTGTACAAAGCAACCTTTTTAAACTATTTGCCCTTCTTATCTCCTAATAAATCTACAATAATCGTCTCTGCTTATTAATAAAGCAAAATCTGCTTGTGACACATTCACAATCAACAACATCTTGCAACAGTTCCATTGTTTTCAAATATTGTCTCTATTGAGGATTAACTTTGCATGAATCCCACGAAAACAACACCAACAACAAAAAGGCACATTCACTGGCTCTGCTGCTTTATTCTGATCGCCGGCTGTTTGCTTGAGTCTCTTTCGGTTGATTTTAGTCACCCTTTTACAATACACCAAAACATATCATTCCAGACCAACAAAGCAAAGCAATAGCTTACTGCTCCATAACACTCTCCCCCCACAGACAAAGTCCCCCTTTAGGCTATACGGACGGATACGGATCTGATATAGCTTACTATGTCTCTACCACCATCATAATCGAAAGGACGAAGAAGTCGAGAGTGTTATGCTTGTATACATTACCGCACACTGTATTATTATGTGATCCGTAAATTCTTATTGTTTTAGCCTCTTGGTACCGTTTATTTGCACCCGGCTCAGAACGGAGCTTGCTTGTTCTGATGCTATTGAAGTGGGTGGGTGGTTGGTTGGTTGGTGAAGAAGCGGGTCGGGGTGGCAGATGATGACTAAGGGTAGAGGGTGCCATGTGGAGGTCGGTTGGTCGGTCGGTTGGTTGAGTTGAGGTCGCTAGTGGTTCATTGTTTCATTATTGGTGAATCGCTTTTGTCCGGTCGCACAGAAAATACCGAGTTTGAGGGTGTGACACATAATGTTCTCTCTTAGAAGACTGAGTGTTGCCAAAGCCTTTGTATTCGATGAAATTTAATTAAGCTACTTTTGGTTAAACGAAAACTAATGGCATGGATTGGTTTTGTGTGTATTTGGTGTGTTTGGAACATATATAAGTCATTTGCATATATTAGAATAGGGGATTAGGCAGAGATTGTTTCCTGTGGTGTGGCCGTGTTATTGGTGGTGTTGCTTGTAGACTGATGATGGATACACTTGATGGAGCTCAATTCGAAAGAGAAAGAGATATGTTGAAAGTAAGTGTTTTGCTTGAGTGCATTGTTATTGTGTATGTTAATTATATGAGTTTATATAGTCGAATTAAGCACATATGGGTAATTAAGAGAAATTTCGGTGTTTAAGCTTTTCGATGACGACCAACGATGTATTAGTTGCAACAGTGCAGTGCGGGCTATTTTAGAGAATCAAATTTGCAAAATGAACTTACGTATATTAAATTAATTTAGCTTGATAAAGAAAATGACCACGGCTTGCAAGACTTGCATATTTGCAAATAAAAAGTAAAGACCTATCATATTGCATCATTGAATTGATGTAGGCTTTCGGTCTAATAAGTCTGAAGAAAGTGGACAAAACAAATCCTGTTTTTCAGTAGATGAAATTGTGGATTTGTATTAAAACTTAAATAAAAAGGTCACAAAATTAAGAAAATTGAGGAAAAAGAAAGTTAAATAAATCTTATTTCGAATATCGAAACTATGAAAGCGGTACCTCAGCTCCAAATATATTTTATTCTGCAACAACATTAAAATAATGAGAAAAGACCTTCACAAAAGATGAGGCTTAAAATTCAAAACTCAAAATACGCCGTTGACATTTTAGTATTATGTCATAATTCAGGTTTTTGCCTAATTGAATTAATTGTATACTACTTCAATGGTGTTTTTAATTTTTTTCTTGTGGTTTTTAATTTTAACCTTTAGATAGTTATTATATTTAAAAATAACATGGGTTATGGAGATTACGAATTAGGATTATTTCTTATAAAATGTTGATCCTCCAAGTGCGATTGCACTGAGAAAACTATACTTTTCATGTTTTAATAAAACAAATTAAGTAGTCTTTAACAAATGCACGCATTAAATTACGATTTAATGATTTTTGGAATGAAAAATTGTATTATGCTGTAGTTAAAAACACTCATACGCCACAGTAAACAGTTCCTTCTCAAGGGATATTATTGAGTCTATAACTATAACTTTAACGGCTAGAAGTAAAAAATATTTTAGCAGTGAGAGGCTAGGTATCAACTTTTTTGGATTTTTGAAAACAGAAAATCTCGAAAACCCGAGCTAACGGAGAAATTATGGTCAATTCGCAGTATGAAGAACCTTATGAAAAGCATTTTGAAACTGCATATTATGCTTAGAAAGCAGATTTTCTTTGTAAACTCACCTCGGAACTTGTAACGAACGGGTGTATCTGAATATTTCCCCAAAACAAGCTAACTAAGAGTTTTTTTTTATGATAAACATACATGCAGTGCAGGCTGCGAAGTAAACATCAATAACATTGAACATTTTTGAATAAACAACAACTTAAGCGTGCTACCTAACTTAGATATGTTGATTATTTTATTCGTGACGCACACATATCCAGTGCCCTCTCATAAAATTTGACAAGTTTTACAGATGACAATTTGTTAAGTGGCAAGTTACCAATTACTATCAAAATTATGACCCATATGTACCTCGAACTAGAGCCTAAAGCACTGAAGCGATTTTCTTCAAACTTGGAGCATACGATTTTTAGGTGATTCCCTAGAGGCGAAATCGAGATTTTTTTAACTCAATAAATAATACAACCGTTTTGAAAAAAGGTTATTAATCTAAAAAAAAACAACTCCTCAACCTTCATATAAAGGTAAAAAGCAGCACATCTATCAGTACATGGGTTTCATGAAATCTGTAATTTCATGAAAATCATGGCCCCGATTGGAAATACCCTTTGCTTGTTCGATTTTATGAAATGAATTATTTCCTGTGGAGGCCCAGGGTAATGTTAGTATGGACTGCATTTTGGTGAAACTAAAAATTAACCAAAAACTAAAATTAACGGTATTTGCCATACAACCGTTTTTTTTTATATTTTCGATCTTCTCATTAACGGATTAACCGACTTTGATCAAAAATTTTACTCTGGAGGTTCTTTTAAGTTTGAATAATACTGCAAATATTAAAAAAAAAGTTCAACATTTTTTTTTCAAAAATCATTTCTTTAAAACAGATTTTTTGAAATTATGCTTTTAGTTGTATTTTGTTAAATACTTAAAAATGGCATACCAAATTTTGTTCTGAAAAAATTCAAGAAATTTTATATGCATTAAATTATTTTTTAAGAAATCCGCTCCAATGATTTTTAAATTTTTTTCTGCATAAATTCATATTTCTTCAAAAATGTAGATGGATTCTATCTTTTAACTTTTATCGATGTGAAGAACGTGTTTCATGCTTTTTTTTATATATTCCTATTTTATTTTTGGGATAAATACATATGTATATACATATGTATATATAATTATTATTATTACTTAAATTATTATTATTATTATTACTTAAATGTACTTATAACACACTCAATCTTTAAAATACGAAGAAACTTTTACCACATTAGCAAGTTCGTGCGATTCAGTCGTGCATTTTATTTTTATTTCAGTTAATCGGCCCTATCGAGGTAACCGTCGGAGCGGAATTCACTCCGATTTCCTATGAATCGGAGACATTTTGCTGGTCGGAGAACTACCTCGAAGCAAAATGTCTCCGATTCGTAGGAAATCGGAGAGAATTCCGCTCCGACGGTTACCTCGATAGGGCCGAATAACAGGACGTCTCATATATGTAGCAAGTTTTAATATTTAATACTTAATGTTTTTTTTTTCTTTTTTAATAAAATTTAATGAGAATGTGAACAAGTCATTTTACTGTTGGATAATGTGTTGAAGTTTATTGTTTTGGTATATTTTTATTAATTTAAAAAAAAAAAGAGTTGAGGGCACAATCTTGACTTGATATCCCAGTCCATTCGAAACTGAAACGAAAATATATATACATATATATATGTATATTGAATTTTGCATCCCTTTTTTGTTGCGCAAAAATAACTTTGTTTTCCCTTTTGATGCTTGTGTGTCGAGATTCCTGTTTATGTATTTGTTTGCAAATGTTTAATACGGGGAGTTATTTTGTGCGTTGTTATATTATACTTCATTCAACACTCCAATGCCGGCTAAACCACCCACTAATACTTGAATGCCTTAAAGGATATGGCCAATTCTTTATTCAAAGTTTTTCCGCCTGAATATATATGTAGGTAAGGTACATATCAAGAAGAATATACAATCGCAGTCTTATACCAACCACAAGGCTGGCGGATGGTTCGGCCGGCGGGGAATTTTACTTGCTTGAGAATGACTTTTGTGGGATTCTTTGATATCAACCGACCGATCGACCGACCGACCGACCGACCGACAAAGGGAATACAAGTGGGTGTAGTGGAAAGCCAACGTCGTCGTCGTCGTCGTTGGTTAGCATTTCAGTTAGGTAGACACATATTTGTTCCGTTTTTTTGGGCTTTGTATTGTATCGTAAAATCGTCGTTGTTCAGGCTTAAGGGTTGAATTGTAAATCGCACCAATTCGACTGACCGAACGACGAATATTTTCCATTGCGCGTCAGTCGGTCGGTGCCAAATGTCTGCATATAGATGGAGACCAAGCACTGCCGCAAGCCATATCCCCGCTTCGCATATTCATAGCTCGAATTCAGCACAATTTTTATTGATCTTTTGTTCACTTGTATTCGCTGGTTTATACACTCGTGTGTCATCATCCCCACACATGTAGGGTCACTTGCTCAACAAGACAAGGACACGGACATCGACCAACGTTCATGATAGGGTTGATACCTCTAAGAACAGTTCAGGATCATCCCCCTCGAATAAGTGATAACAAATTATGGCCATCGTGTTGATTTTCTTTCAATCATTCAGCAGTGCCTTATGTACTATTTACCCCTTTGCGGGGGGGCTGTATTATTATTATTAACAATATGGGTATTGGGGTGAATTATTATGATTAGATTTTAGTAGAGTTGGTCTTTATTGTATGCCAGAGTGTTTTTAAATTGTTTGAAACGAAAGGCAGCGCAGCGGCGCTTGCCACCGCAATAAGTGGTCACCATGTTGTGAATTAGGACGGCTATGAAAGGTGTGGGGTTAAATGGCGACTTGAAGAGACCACCCGTTGTTTGAGCGGAAGATTGCTTTTTTCCCTATTTTTTTTTTTTCTTTTGAGTTTTCTGAATATTTTTATTTCTGCTCCTTTTTTGTTCCAGATTATTTTAGTACTTTTTATATATTATATGTATTTTGTTCTGTTTCTTTTTTGTTTTTGTTATTGTTGTTGGTACTTTTCTGTGAGGCTTAAGGATGTCCCGCGTGTTGTATCCTTCTTCTTTGTTTTCTGTGATATAGCTGGCATGGCAGGATATACTTTTCCTATCATATATTTGTATTCTCTTGGCATCTTCAAGCACATGCTCGTAAAAGTGAGTTGGTTGGGGATTGGGGGAGAGTGGTTGGTTATATTTTTTTGTCGGTATACTTTATTTATATTTTGTTTTCTCTCGCTCTCCGCATAGAACGACGACGACGAGGTTTATATTACGTTTGTTCATAAGTTTGTACGTGCAAGGATTTATGTTTGTTTTTTTTTTTTTTCATTTTGTTGCTGCTGCTGCTTCTGCCTCAACTGATTTTCTTCTTTTGTTCTGAATTTTGTTGAAAGTGGTGGTTTTTGTTTCAGGGGGTGAATTTGGAAAACTTTTAACGTTGACTGTTTGTAAATGGATATGTACAGTGACTCAGAAATACACCAATATTTACGACAAGATAATTTTTGATCAATGCAATGAGTTAAATTTTATTATTTTTTAATTTTCACTCATAGACCTACAAAAATATCCCCTAATGGGAGATTTAAATGTTAATGATCTCCACGAAAAGTCCATTTGGAAATAAAAATTAAAATCATCCACGAAATTGAACGTTAAACATCCGTGAAGATTCAGCAAAAAAAAATCCGTAAGCTTACAATAAGACAAATTGATGGTATCAACATTAAAAATTCCCCTGAATTCTAAATGTTCACTTTACAAAAAAAATTCAAATATTAAATCCTCAATCAATTATAGGAAAAACTTTAAATGTTTTCGAAACATGAATTTTTACTCTCCAAAGCAAAGCGCCAGATAATAAAATTAAAAAAATAAATTTGGTGGCACAACTGCTCAAAAAGAACCAGGGCCTAGTGACTTACAACTTTCAACCATTCCTGTGTTCGTGTCTAAGGGGACCTACAATTAATTGCCGAATGCGAACGGCTTAGAGAGCGGCACTTTTCTATGACAAGAGATACTCTTGAAGGATTTGTCACTTTCTCGCAAGAGGCAGTAGCCCTGAAAAAAAAAACAACTTAAGGTGGAAGCAGCTGGTATTGAAACCAGACCTCTGGTACGCACTAACCATTACGCTACGGGCTACTGCGCCACAAACTCGATAGAAATCAAACAATGAGGTACGATCATAAAACTCAAATTTTTCACTGATGTTGGCAAAATCAAAAATTGACACACATTTATAAGCTTCCCATGCAAAACGTACAGCGTAAAGTATAAACAATAACATCCCCATTAATAAACTCAAATCGAACATTATGACATTTTTTGAAATTGAATTGTTCAGCTGAAGAAAACGCTTTAAGTGTGATACTAGTTAAAATTTATAAAATTAACATTATTTTAGTACAGTACTTTTAAACTAGGAAATTGTTATGTAGTTCAAGCAAATACCTTATCATCAGGCTCTTTAATTTTTTTTTTTTTTTTTTTTTTTTTTTTTTTTATTTTATTGTAGCCAAAATATCACATTCATTTTCCTTAAACTACTATTGCACAATTTACAGAGATTGGTATATAAGCTACCTTACTACTGCCAATTAATGAAAGTTTCTTTTTATTCAAAACATTAGTTTATAAGATAGGATTGAATTGAAGGAAAAGCTACGATTAAAAACCTTCATTAAAAAAAAAAAAAATAAATAAATAAATAA
Source organism: Epistrophella euchroma (assembly GCA_947049315.1). Classification (NCBI taxonomy): domain Eukaryota; kingdom Metazoa; phylum Arthropoda; class Insecta; order Diptera; family Syrphidae; genus Epistrophella; species Epistrophella euchroma. The sequence continues at coordinate 18,461,844 of OX346247.1, forward strand.
ATAATAATAATAATAATAATTACAGTAATAGTAATATACTTTTTAGCGAATCCTGTTTACTTAGTATTCTGAGAGAAGAGGTGGCTGTATACGCAAAAATAGAAAACAAAAATAGAGCAATGCTTTTTCAAACCAGCTTTAACAAAGTAAAAAATACAAAAAGAAAAGAAAGAATACATCTACATATTATTGAACTAGACATAAATCAGTCTTAATGGTAATGAATTTATAACAAATAATTAAGTAAAAAAATAAATAATGAACAAATTAACAATGAAATAACAAATATGTAAATAATGAACAAATCAATAATGATAGGACAAAAAGATAAATAAATAAATAAATAAATAAATAAATAAATAAATAAATAAATAAATAAATAAATAAATAAATAAATAAATAAATAAAAGGCTCTTTAAATATTTTAACTAATTTCTTTGTATAAAGTCTCTACCCCACTGTACAAATCAGCACATCCCACATCCATATGCAATAGGACAAATGTCAGGATTAACATGAAATCGTAAGGGCAACACAATACTAACATAGCTATCTCTTTCTATCAAACTCATTCTCTGTTTATCTTGTATGCGTGTGTATATGCTTGTGTAAATTTCTGCCTCATGAATTGAAATCGAGCGCGTCGCTTTAAAAACAAGGACACACAACAGGCTGGCAGGAAAACTCAGAAGCGCTAAATGCTACAGGCACCCAAATCTCTGGCCCAAACCATCCCCAGAAAAAGCAAATAAATAAAAAGCTCATTAATTTGATAAATCGAATTGGCAAAGAGAGAACAACGCTGCTCCATCGTCGTTGTTGTCCTCGTCCTTTCAATGTTCAGTACAGTACGAGCACGGTACAGTTCTTCTGCTCTGTTCGGTCGTTCTCGTCATTGGGTAGAACATGGAAGTTTGATGTACACAATCGGGTGGCTGGAGAGGATTCGTGCTGTGGGGGGTTCGGTTCGGCATATTCTTGTTCGTTGAAGTTTCATTGCGCTTCGTCCTATTTTGGTTTTACTCATTCCTTTTGCAATCCTGTGCTGATTTTTTTTTTCCCTTTAATTTTCTTCCTTCTATTTCTTGTGAATTTTTATTGTTGGGAAAGCGAGAAGTAGAGAGAAAAAAATTGAAATGAACAGAGAAAAAAAAGTTGCAGAAATGAGGTCATTTTTTCTTGCCTCTTCTCCTGCTTTGATATCAATTTAGTAATACAATAGAATAAAAACAGGAGCCATTCAATGGGAGGGGGTTGATAGAGGCTGGGGTTGGTTTTTGGGGTCGTTTACAGAACGAACTACGGGTGGTAGTTTGATACTTGGAGGGAATTTATTATTTAAGTGCTGCGCTCTTGGAATTTAAGGTGGGAAAATTATATGGAATGTGCGCTCATTTACTTTTTTTCTAGATCTTTCTAGTTTTTTTTTTCGGAAAGGAAAGTTAGGATGAATAGGATTAAGTTTATTTTTTCGAGCGGTATATAATTAAAGAATTCACTCTTGGGTATTTTTATTTTTTAAACGATTTGTTTAATTTTGAGATTTTTTGTTTGCGTAATCGGACTAGAAATGTAAGTCTCACAAGGAGAATGGGATTTTTACAAGGAAAAGCGGACAGATTTTTCATGAAAGAATATTGATATGAATGTAAGAACCTAGTTTGGGAGGGAATTCTTAAATGTTAACTCTATATAACTTTTTCTGATTTATCACTCTGAGAAATTTACATTTGTAATTCAAATCTTCTCCAACTAAATTTATACAAAAAAATAAATTAATGTTATTTAAATATGCAAAACAAATCTTATCCATTTTCATTCCTACTCATCACTATTACTATTTCCCTCAATTTTCGAAAACTAGCCACAAAAGTTAAATAAAGTGATTAAATAGTTGTCCTTATAGAAAACTCAAAAGATTTTGAAAAAATGAAACACATCTCATCCCATTGATATTTCTGAAGGTGACAAATCCAAAAGAGAAAAAATTGTAATGTTAAATCCAAGTTACTAGTATTTGACAAGTTTTCCTCTTAAAAATGTTCCGTACTAAAAATTTTCCAGGCCCTCGACTAAACGTAAACACGGCAAAAACTTGCCATATTTTCATTTTCAACGCAGGCAAAGTTATACAAAAAAATGAAATATGGCAAATTATTTTTATGCTTGTAATTCACTAATTTGCTTAAATTTTTTATACGGGCACCTCAAAAATATTGGAAAATTTGTTTATAAAAAAAACATAATAGTTATAATCCAATAAATTGTTTAGTATGGACATTCCTATGTTACATTCACGTTTTAGGCCCATCGTCCACTAGGCAACTTTTTGTTGCTAGCCCCAGCAACTTTTTGTTGCTCCCAATTACATTAGCTTATATGGGAGATCGCCCACTAGCTTTTGTTGCTCGGAGTTGCTCGCGGAACTTTTTTCCCGGCAACTATTTGTTGCTTACCCTCGCCCATTAGGCAATTTCCGAGCAACTTCCAGCAACTTTTGGGAATTTTCCAAAATTTTTGCCAAATGAGAGGCTTTTAACCCGAAAAACTGATCCAAAATACAAGGTCAATTTAACATTTCAATCAAAAATACTGAACCTCGGAAATTGCCTAGTGAGCGATGGCAAGCAACTCCGAGCAACTTTTAGTTGCGCAACAAAAAGTTGCTCGGAGTTGCTTGCCATCGATTTAACATTTCAATCAAAAATACTGAACCCAAAAGTTGACTAGGCAGCAACTTTTCGATGGCAAGCAACTCCGAGCAACTTTTAGTTGCGCAACAAAAAGTTCCCTAGTGGGCGATGGGCCTAACTGTCTCCAAACAAAAAATTGCGGGCTAGTATTTCATCTTTTGCTCAAATTCGGTTAGAAGATTATTTTTTTTTAACTCCTAGTCCGATTTCCAAGTATGAGTGCATAATATTGTTTACCTTTTTCGTTGAGCGTTGTACGTAACTGGTTTTGAAAATAATCAGCAAAAACCCAACCCTCAACTGGTGCGTGTATAGGTTTTTACCATTTACTGTTTTGATAATTTTCAAAAATGTTTCACTATTATCTTTCACTTGTTAGCATGGGCTCAAGTGATTTGTATTTGAAACCGTTTAAGCATTTGCATTAAAGAAAAGCTGTTTTGAACTTCTGTAGAACTCCTAATCGCTATCAGTAACATAATCTTCCGCCAAAACATCTGGCAAAGTAAGTTAATACGGTGGACAATATTCCATGAAATATGTATCTAAACAAAGAAAACCTTCAGAATACCTATAACCCGGTCAATCATGCATGGCTAAAATTTTACGACTTGTTCATGTATACTTTTTTACGTTCACGTCTCGCAAGTGCAATTTATGACTAATTTAAAATTAGAAGATGTAAAAAATAAATTCACAGAATCTTTTGTGAAAATCTTTGTTAAACTTCATTATTGAAATCAAAAGGTTGAAGATTTAGTTGACTTAGAGCTTGCGTTCAGATAACTACTATTTTAAATGTTTTTAATTGCCAAGTGAATTGTGAAAATAAATCGTTATAATGAATCGTCGACGCCGGCAACAGATCAATAAACATATAACCCCAAAAGTTCCATATGGATCACTTATCCGAAAAAACAAAATTGATAAATGCATGGCCCAACTTCAAGAAATATTCATAGAACAGTAAGTTCCTAAAGTTCCGGTTTAATGCATCGGCAAAACTGCATGGCACAATTAAAGAATTCCCATTTTTTTAACTTTGACGTGTGGTATCATTTCAGATATGAGACCACAGCCTTTTGAAATACTTCATTATTTTAAATTTATTTTAAGAATTAATCAAGAAAAAAAAAAGTGCACTTAAATCCAAATCAAATAAAATGAGTATTTTTGGATATGTTCCATAAAACCAAGTTTTAATGCGAAACAAGTTATACACCTGTTAAAGAATCAAATTAAACAAAATTTACTGAAATTATCATTTATTCAAGAAACATAAAGCGAATTTCCAAAAGAAAAAAAATTAAAAAATTTGTTTATACAACTTAATGAATCTATATAAAGCGGGTTATATTGTATAGTAGCTCACAAAAAAAAAAAAAAAAACTAAAAAACTGGAAAAAGTTGAATTTTCTGTTACTCTAGCCGTGGGTGTTTCTGCTTCTGTATAAGTTTGTTTTTGTTTTTCGTTTCAAATAATTTTATTATGTCGATGTCGAACAAATAAATTGTTCCATTAATTTGATAAATAAACATACATATTGACGAATGGACCAGAGATCGTGTGTGACGATGATGACGGACGTCGCGTCGACAGGCCAACTTTTAATGTACAATCAACATAATCGAGAAGAGTTAATTTTTTGAGAAAGTTTGAATAGGGATGTTTTTTTTCGTATTTTCCAACGAGTATTAGTGCACAAATTGATTTTAATTAAATTTATTTGAGAGCACTGAACTATAAGTTAATTTTATTTTGGATGCGATGTTAAATACTTATAGATGTGCTATATGGAATATCGGAAATTTTGGAAAATTGATTGAAGCACAAATTAATTTGACTATTTTAAAATTATGATACGGATAAGAAAGTTTTATGAAGTTGTACAGCAGAAATGGTAGCTGTTTGAGTCAGCAAAAAAAGATAAAAACCTTAAGGACTTAAATTCATTTTTCAAAATGAACGGCCGTTAAATCGTTCTCAAACGGATAAAAATCACTCAAATGCAGCAGTGGTCAATTAATCGCCATACTGCTCTCCGGAGGACAGTTTAAGGATTAAAACTGAATTTAATATTATTCGTCCCTTTTTCTCGTTTGTTGTGTTTTTGTTCTCGAAAACAAAAAAAAATTATTCATACATAGGAAATAAAAATAAATAAATTATAGTAGTAGCCCGTGGCGTAATGGGTAGTGCGTTGAACTGTCATGCCAGAGGTCTGGGGTTCAATACCAGCCGCTTCCATCTTAAGTTTTTTTCGGAGCTACTGCCTCTTACGAGGAAGTGACATATCCTTCAAGAGTATGTCTTGCCATACAAAAGTGCCGCTCACCTTAGCCGTTCGGATTCAGCAATAAACTGAAGGTCCCCTTCATTCCTGCAAACACGCACACAGGAATGGTTGAGAGTTGTAAGTCTCTAGGCCCTGGTTCTTCACGAGCCGTTTTTATTTATTTATTTATAATATATAATTTTAAATCATAGTAAGTATAAAATTAAGAAAAAGTGGAACATAGGAAAAAAAATTTCATTTTTCAATTTTTGGATTTAATAAATTTTGATTTAATGGTTGGGTTTAAAATTCACTTAAATCCAATTTAAATCCAATGTTAATAATATGGCCGTAAGTGTTGACCACATAACCAACCTCAGGTATTAAGCCGTCTATTTTTGCCGTGCGCTGCGACTAGTCGCCTTCTTGAATCATACAGCCCACCAAACAGCCAAGGAATTTACAGATAGGTGACTAAAATCGCAACCGATTAAGTTTGAAAACTACCATTTATTCCAACAATACAAAAATAAACAAGACATTTTCGTCTTTGCATGGCATTAGTCGGCTGCGGTACTTTATTTATTTTGGAAAAAGCTCAGTAACTGAAACAATTACTATATTATAAAGTAAAGTGTTGGCCACTCACTCACTGACTCATTCATTATTTTTCCCATCTTTCTACAGATTAGTGTGTTATAGATATATATATATAGAAAATTTTTTTGAATAGCCTTATATATGAAGAGCTCCACTAAGAAGGGATTTTTTGAAATTCTAATTTTTAATAGGGTAAACAGGGGTAAATGTGTGGTAAAGTCGGTTTTCTATTTTCTAAACGGGATGAGATAGAAATTTCATTCTTTTTGTGTTTGATAGATTTTTTAAAAATTAGATTGACATATTTTGGGAAAAAATTTTAAAAAAATTATTTTCCGAAATAAAGTTGTTTGAAACTCAAAAATGCAAAAATTGATGTTTGACAAAATAATTCTAATAAATCAGGAGATTATTTGATTGATTTGGGGATTACGTCGATCGAAAGAAGATAAAAAAAAAGGTTATCCATGTGTCGGGGATTTTTTGTGGGCGTGGTAATGTGGGCGTGGGGAATTTTTGAAAAGACGCAATTTTTTCGGCTCATTTTATGGCGGTTTTTATTTTTTATCTTTTTAATGGATGTATTTAAAAATTTGAAATCTTTGGATCTTATAGAACTTATAGGTTTTGATGTTTTTGGAAAATTTCAAAATTCTAAAGTGCCGTTAAGCTGAGATATTTGAGTTTGAAAAAATAAGCAAATCAATTTTACACGGTTTTTATCGATTATCTTTTTATAGAGTAGGAGTAGGGAGTTGAAATTTTCACATGTGATAGGATTTATTAATCTTAATCGTTTTGCATTTAAATTTTATTTTTCTAATACCGTTAGACAGAAATAGCGGTAAATATTGACTTCTTGAATAAATTCGTTAATTACTTATCACTGAGTGTACCGATTAATTTAATTTTTCTTTAAATCGCATGTCCGTTTAACGGCAAAAATTTTGATACCTCATTTGAATCTGTACGACCTCTAGAAGCTTCACAATCTTAATTAAAAGCCAATCAAGAAATCAATTAAATTGCATTAAAATTGCCTGTTTCGTTCATTGTCAACCACCATCGACCAGTGGGAGATGACAGTTATTTTATGAAAATCACAAAAATCAATTGATATTGTTCAATTAAAAAATTCATAACTTCTATACTATACGTCCGATCGATTAGGTTAAGGTCTTAAAAGAATCATGAAATGTCAAGCTTTAATTGTGTGTAAAAATTATTGCGTGAAAGGGAAGCATTCTATACGAAAAGGGGTCGGAAAGCCGTTATTAAATCGATTTTCATTTTTCAAAATGCAAAACATGATGAAAAATTTCAAAATATCGAAAAACAATATACTACAAAGTTATAGCCCCAACCCTCATCTACAAAAATGTCAGTGGTTGTATAGGGGTAAATCCAACAGTAGAGGCTGTAGGGGCCCTTTAATTAGTTTAATAACCAAAAAAGAATATTTAATTATAAAAATGATACAAAATTATCGATTAGGCCATCTTATTAGGCTAATAACTTCGCTAATAATTATCGGATCTTCTTGAGGTAAACAAATATGGAAAGATGAAATGTCAAGCTAAATTTCTGTATAAAAATTATTTCAAAATCGTAAAAAAAGTCATACCAAAAACCTGATTTAGTCTGAAATCAATACGATTCTTATCATTTTAAATTCAAAAGTTGATGAAAAATTTCAGAATTTTGAAAAACTCTTACTATATATTAATTGCAAAAATCTTGGCCTACAATAATGCTGAACAATGTTTTAAGATTAGTTCAACAGCGGAGGCACTAAAATTAATTTTACGCGATTTTAAGGATTTTTATTAGAAAATGCAAAAGTCACGGCTTTATATATTATTTTTTTACATCCAAAATACTAAACAGATTTTAAAAGTTAAAGTCTTAAAATACTGTCATTAAAACGGACATTAAATGTGTGGAAAAAAATTTCATAATTTTGCATGAAAACTTTGAAAAAAATGTTAAAACAAATTGAGTTTGCTTTTTTTTCTCACCCACTTTACTGATTAAAAAATTAAAAACGGTATAAAAACTTGATCGCAGAGAAAAAATGTTATCAAAATATTATTGCCTAATATTTTTTTTAAATATATGTAGAACATACTGAAGCCATTTTTTCAACAGAAGAGCAGATATTAAATATTTTTTGAATTAAATTTTTTTAAAACTTGCTTTTTTCGGCACAGTGCTTGGCCGATTAAATCTATCGTAACTTTTTAGTAAGTTGACGGATTTTGTTTAAATAACTTTTTTTAAATTAAGCATAAATAAGCGCTTATTTTCATGTATAAAACATACCCATACATGACTTAATATTTACAATAAATGTTCTTTTAAAAAAAATTGCTATAAAATATTTTAAATATTTTTCTTGAAAAATGTCTGAAAGAGTTATCGAAAATGATCTATAACTTCAGTTATTCTTTTTAAATCTTTCAAAATAACATTTTAAATGAAATAAAATATATTTAAAAAATCAAAAATTTCAAATTTTATGCAATTGAAATTTCGTGATATTTCAAAGGCAAATGCATGGAAAATTGCAAAATTAACGATTCAGCTGTAGAAAATCGGCTATAAGTCGAGAAATAATACTTCGATTTTTAAAGTTAAGATGTCATAAGATAGGTACATTTGTCACAAATATAGAAATTATAAAAAAATATACATGATTATACATTTTGTATAAATAAGAGGTTCCAAACGAAAAAAAGGAACGTTTTCAACTTAATTGACAATTTAACACTGATTTTTCATATGAATTTTAACATTATAATTTATTTATTATTTTGGCTAATCAGCATTTATTTTGGTATATAAATTATTTTTCTACATAAACCACAAGCTGAGATACGAATTTTTGAATATTTTTAAACGCCAAATCAAGCAAAAATCCAATGAATTTGGTCGTTAAAATTCGGTATTGAGAAAAGATGGCCGGAATTGCTTATAACTTCGGTAAATCTTTTTTTTTATTTTCAAAAATTTGCATTCCTTATTAATTTTTTTTTTAATAATTTTTTTTGGATACCTAATTACACAATTGAGGGCTACGCAAAATTGGTAGGGGTGTGCTTATTACATGCAAATTGAATTAATTTATAACTTGAATTCTAACGGCCGGATTTTAAAGGTTATAGTTTTTAAATGAAGATTAAATCAAATGCAATGCTAGGGCGTGCGCAAGAAGGGGTAAAGGGGCATTTGCACCCCAAATTAAAATTATTTTTCTAATTTTTTTTGTTAAGTATTAAAGAGTCAAGGGCTTATGTAAAGGTGATAGGGGGTGTTTATTGTATGTAAATCGTCTTAATTTATAACTTATATAGAGAAAAAGAGATACATATAGAGATATAGAGATGAAGAGATGTAGGCATATAGAGATATTGAGAAACAAAATTATAGAGATATAGAGAGATGGAGAAATATAGAGACATAGAGATATAGAGATATAGAGATATTAAGATATAGAGATATAGAGATAAAGAGATATAGAGATAAAGAATTATAGAGATATATAGAGAAAAAGAGATATAGAGACATAGAGATATAGTGATATAGAGATATAGAGATATAGAGATATAAAGATAAAGAGATATAGAGATATAGAGATAAAGAATTATAGAGATATAGAGACATAGAGATATAGAGGTATAGAGATAAAGTGATATAGAGATATAGAGATATAGAGATGTAGAGATACAGAGATATAGAGATATAGAGATATAGAGATAAAGAATTATAGAGACATAAAGATATAGAGAAATAGAGATATAGAGATAAAGAATTATAGAGATATAGAGAAAAAGAGATATAGAGACATAGAGATATAGTGATATAGAGATATAGAGATATATAAAGATAAAGAGATATAGAGATATAGAAATATAGTGATATAGAGATATAGAGATATAGAGATTAAGAGATATACAAACAGAGACATAGAGATATAGAAGTATAAAATATAGAGATATAGACATATAAAAAATGTTTGGATTTTTAAGTTTCAAAATTTTTAAATGAAAATTAAATGTAATTCAAAACAAGAACGTGCACACAAGGAGGGGTAGGGTGAGGGGGACTTGCACCACTAATCTAAATTTTTAATTCTCTTTCTCTAATTTTTTTATATGTATAAATTTTTCGTATATATGTATATTATAATAATTATAATAAAAATATATATATATTTATTATTACAATATATATTTATGTTATGTATATATAAATATAGAATTATATTTTTATATATATATAAAATTTTTATTACATATGTAGAATTTTACATATAAGTAGAATTCTATTACATCTGTAGTATTCAGTTTGCGAAGCAACTGACACGGGCAAATCGGCTAGTATACAAATAAACAAAAAAAATTGTTTCCCCCACCGTTAAAGGCGGCTTTGGTTGAACTTTGGGCTTTTGACTTCAGTCACCTGTAGTCAGTCGATTTACGCCGCACGGCCGGCATACCTCTTCACTAATAAATGTATGTGGAACATAGAGGTTGAAATCATTGCAAAAGGTTTTTGTTTATCGTTGCAGCAATACATCCTCGACATTCGTTGATCGCGAACTTTGTTCAACTAGGAACTGATTAGAACGAATCAAAAGTAGTTGGACGTTAAGACATAGCAGTGGAAACTGCGCTACAGTCGTAGTTTCAATTTGATTTCCAGTCAATTTTAAAACAGTTTTGTTTGGTATTAATATATTATTATCATACGTCTTATTTTCAGCAAATATTTATTGGTTACTCAACACCCAACATTGCTAATCAAATGAAATCATAATTATGTTAAAACAACCCGGAAAATCTATCTATTCTACGTATTTAAATTTTTTAAATAAATGCGTTCATATCAAATATGAAACAAATAGATTATAACAAAAATTGTATCCAATATCAATTTACATTCACTGTGGCGTATACGTAAGCTAAAAAAACATACAAAAATTAAAATTATTTTTACCAATACCAACGCACATGCAACATTCCTGTGGAAGCAAAATTAAATCAATTTGTCAATTCATTAGATACAATCACTTGAAATCATAAAATCACGTAAATGTAATAACAATAAATCGATAGTAAATATTGCAAATATTTTAATGCAAATACTGTTTATACCTCCCACTGTGAGAGGCACTTCAGTCAAACTCCCAAATCACTAATCGGTCACAAAGTAGCGTTATACTATACCAGAGAAAATCAATTCTAACTGTAAGGTGAGGTGAATTGAGGTGTACGTGCGTGCGGCCCCTTCTATATGTATTTTAATATACATACATGCATACATGCACACATATGAACATATATGTAAACGTTTCGAACCTATAACAGTAGATATATTGAAATCTTGAATTGAATCCAAAATGACAATTCGGAGAATATCTTCACCTTTACTGATGTCTCTCCCCATCAAGCCATGGAGAGTATGAAGCACCAGAAATTATGACGGCTTGTTTATTACAATTATCCTAGCAGGAGTATATCCTGACACTGCTTATATAGTGTTGTAGATATGTCTGTTTGTACGTATGGGTTTGGGTATTATACTGACAGATTCTCTGGAAACACTTTTGGAGTTGGCTATGTTCAAAAACAATCCATGGCTGTTTAAGTGTTAAATCTTGAATAAATACATAAACGTGAATAAGGGCAATCATATAGTTTTCGACCAATAATCGAACGAAAGCAGACTTTTCTCTACCACCGTATAGCCACCATATCCGGTCAGAAGATAATTGTGAATAATTCATTTACTTTGGGGCGGGTAATGCCTCTGCACATCACATTTATCCCTTTTGCCATAGAATCAAATAGAAGTAAACAGAGAACCTCATCTTTAAGTCTAGAGATGTTGATGATGACCTCTGTGACTTTGTGTGCATTCACACAATGGAAAGGAGATAAGGGGGTAACATCTAACTTCCTAAACGACGTTAAGACGACTGGTTATAGAGACTTCACAGTCCAGCTCCAAGTCAACTTACGTTAGCTCTATTTATAAAAAAAAAACAAATCTGACATTGCAATTATTGTTATTAATTTTAGTTTGGTATTTAAATATTGTGCAGGAGATAAAGCACAAATGTGTACTTTTTTATCATTATTTTAATGCGTCTGATCTAAAACTTTAATACAAATCAGGCCTAGAATGTTCTTAACTGTATGGTTTCCAAAGAAACTGACCAATCACCCCAGATCTAAACGAGGCACAAATGGTCATTTATCTCGAAAACAGTAACACAATAGAATAACACGCTTTCATTCTTTCTCCCACTAAAAACTAAGTGAAAATTTATACTGTCAATGGCATTACATTCTGCTCGAAAATTTTACCAAGAGGGAGAATTTTTTAAACATGAAAAATTTTTCGGGTGAAATGTTAAGTTTTCCGGGTGGAATGTTGACCGTGTGAAATTCGCAATAATTGACTATGCCGAAAGTTTTCCAAATAAACGTCAAAGTCGCAATTTTCGAATTGATCAGTATTAAATTGGTTTCCTTTTCATGGATTATAGACAAGTATAGTTTTTATTTTTTTGAAGGAAACAATCAGTATTATATCACAAATTATAAAAAGTTTAGACATTCTATCAATGTTTAAAGAAATTATTGAATATTTGTGTGCTAAGTCCCTTTTTAAACCACCCTGTATTAGTACCTTAAAATGTCTATTTCAGCACCAAATAACTTGCTTCCAATAACATAGGTTGCTTTCCTTAAGTATCTCTTGTAGAATAATTGTAAACAGCAAATAATGCAGATTCCATTTTACTGGCGTTAAAACAACTCAGTCTAAGATAAACTACCCCTCTCACTTCCTGAATAACCACCACACATTCAGCAACTGCTACTAATAAACTTTATTTTGACTACATAAATACGCTTGCATTCGGTACTGCTTAATCCATATAAGCCACCTGTTAGGAATCCTTTGTCAGGCCGTGATTTGGAACTTACTATTCGATTAAATTATAATTTAACTTCAAGTGAAGATGGCGCACGAAATTGTGATTACATCGTGCATTTTAACTGAGAGCGAGGGCGTGGAATCTGTTTCACGATTGATGACACAGACGACAACATCAGGAACGCTAGTGCATTCCAAGGGAATGATAGTCATAGACCGATTAATCCATGGTTATATCGATTGTTCATGGTTGGTTGTTGTTGCTATGTAATATGATACATTAGCAGTATACATACCAGCTATATAAATATATATACAGTTATCCAGCACCCTTCGTTTTCAATTAGCTGTCACTGTCAGTTTGAATGAGTGCGGGAGTGCTGGAGCTAGTAAGCTCTGGCTATGCAACTGGCGCAATGTGGTGACATTTTTATGCGCGAAGTGACAGCATCGTCGTAGCACCGCTCCCTGCCACCGCTGCTGATCATTTTCGCAATATGCATTAATCAACTATATTATGTATTGTACATATACAGTTGCGTGTGTTTATACACAAAGAGAAAATTATTAATAATAAATAATTTAAAAAAAAAAATATTTTGCATTTTTTATTTTCTGTTTCATATCAATTGATTCAATTTGGATATACATACAACACGGAAGTGAGGAAAACTCGCGCATTTGCTTGAATTCAAGGTTGACAGCAGCACTAAGTTTTACTGCGTTGCGCTGATAATAATGTCAATTTCTAGACAGTAATGCACTTGAGAATCTGTTTCAGGTAGTCAATTGGTATTTTGTTTGTTATTTATGAATCTACTGTGCATTTATTTTTGCCTTTTCTAGAAACTAATAAGAGAAAAATATAGATAAGACAAAACTACCTGACGCCAGTCAATCTCAAGTGGGTGTAATTTGTTCGTTTTTAGAGAACGGCAAGTAGTGGAAAAGTTGTCATGTGAATATCTTTTTTGTGTTTAAATTGTATTTTAACTTGAAGAAAGACTTTAATTAACTTAGGACATAGTAAAATCAATCATGCAGGCAGATTATTCAATTAAAGTAATAAGGTTTGTGAAGTAAACGCGTTCCAAATTACAAAACAAAACACCTTTATTCGTGAACTATAGTTTACTTAGCATAATTTTACACTATACAGTGTGATGCACTTTTAGTAAAAAGCGTAAAATATAAATAATTATATATTTGATTATTTTTATAAATATTTTTTTTTAATATATTCTTTTTTTCGAAAGTAGCGCCCAAAGTGAAAATTTTTATCAAGTAGATATAAGGGAAATTGATCCTTTAATGTTTACTTGCTAGATTAAGAGCCAATATATAATTAACTTTAATCGATTTTATTCCTTTTAGCAACATCTTCTATGAAGTTAATTGCACCAAATTTTAAAATCTTTCATAAGAATAGTCCCAATTAAAATCACTACCAGCCTTGAAGACAGAAAAAAATATAAATGGCGCCCAATTTGAAACTTATAGACAAAAGATCTATAAAGTAGTCTCATCAAGGTGAATTATTAAAAAAAAATACACTTATTCATGTTTTCCAACCAACAAGTTTTTCTAATCCTTACTTGAATAAATAATAAGGCCTTAAAGCAGCAGCACATTTTTTATTGCTTTCTGAAACATCTGATAATTTTAATTAGAAACACCGTTCAGATCAACATTCAACACTTTCTGGTCAAAGTTCAGCTTTTGAAGTGTGATGCCCTTAAGGCTGATGACACACACTTTTCGATTATAACATCTTTACTTTTCAATGCCTACAACGTCGTCATCGACTCAGACAAAAGTTAAGCTGACAGCTTTGAATATGATTTACATTAATAAACCATACGATATATCATTTTTCACGATTCACATCCACCACCAGCAGGAGCACGGAGCCGTAAGGCAATTTCAATTAAATGAACGATGAGCCTTAAATATCCCTTCCTAATTTCTTCTGCAAATAGTGAGTGAAAAATTTCAACATAAAGCCCTCTTCAGAACCGAAAAAAAAAATTAAATAAGAACTGTAACCAAAATGGTCGAAGATCGGGGGTTGATATCCTATTGTCATCGCACTAAATATAATAGAAAAATCTCCGATGAAGAGGATGACGGTGACGAAGAAAGAAAGAAGCATCATCTCGTCTCAATATGACCCTTAAACGATCCACAATGGAGATGAAAGGATATAAATGGGAAAAAATAAAAATAAAAAAAAAAAAATATATCAACAAAGAACCAACACTAGCATAAAAGCAGATACCCATACATTCACACAATCGCAATCAGCAACCAACGATAGAAAAAGAATAGAATAAAATGCCTAATATAATTCGAAGGGATAAAAACATCATCATCATGGCATAGTTTGCTTCTTTTGATAAATGTGTCTTTTTTTTGGTACTCCTCGCTGTTGTCGTTGCTAGCCACATTCATGCCCAGTAGATGTCCTTATTGTATTCATCCTTGCCAATCATTCGCATTTACCCTCTCAGCATGCCTTACACACAAAAGACCTCAAAATTAGAAGGGCTCACCACTTTGCTTTATCATAAGGGTTGTATGCGCGTAAGGGATTTGCGAATAATCCGCGAATATCAATATCGACAAATTTTCAGTAACAATGGTGGTTGTTGGTTGGTAGATGATGGATTTCTAGGAAGCCAAAATCCGAATAAGGAAACTCATACAAAATAATCAAAATAAAAAAATTATAATAAAGTTAAAGGGTTATCAAGACGTTCGTTCGCTCGGTATTGGCTGTATGTAGAGAAACTCAACGCCGAACAAGGGATGAAAATACAAACAGCACTGTGCTAATTTTTTTTAGCAAATCTCTTTTTTAATTCTATCGAAGAGTTATAAGAATTTAATGGAATTGAAATAATACAATAACTTGTGAACAAAGAAATCAAAGGTTCATTCTAGAACGAGCTCAGAATGTTTTAAGCTGTCAGTTGCACATCGAAAAAGATCAAGAAATAAAATTAAAAAGGATTACAAAAGCTTTGTCCTGGAAAATAAACCAAAGCCTTTCAATCAGTTGATTTGATCTTTAAAAACCAAATTTATTAGTTATATAATTTCAAACTGTTTTATATGCGTATTTTTCGTACGTAACTCGTCAAAAATATTCAGTATTGCCAGTACGAATACAACTAATTTCTGAAATAAAAGTCATTTTTGTTTTTTTTTTCGACAGCACTGTGTAAACATTCCAGATATTTTTTTTTTATTAAAGGCATCGACTCAAAAGAGTTAAGTTAAAGAAAGAGATTCATCAACTATAATCATCCTGGAAAATAAACCAAAGCCTTTCAATCAGTTGATTTGATCTTTAAAAACCAAATTTATTAGTTATATAATTTCAAACTGTTTTATATGCGTATTTTTCGTACGTAACTCGTCAAAAATATTCAGTATTGCCAGTACGAATACAACTAATTTCTGAAATAAAAGTCATTTTTGTTTTTTTTTTCGACAGCACTGTGTAAACATTCCAGATATTTTTTTTTTATTAAAGGCATCGACTCAAAAGAGTTAAGTTAAAGAAAGAGATTCATCAACTATAATCAAATATAGGGTAGACTCATTCACACCAACACTTTGACGCATTTAAGGCCGCTTAGGCTCGTCCCTGTAGGTATTGCTTTTGTTTTTCTTCTCAATCTACAGTCAGAGGTTGCACGAATGCACGTGTCAATTGGTTTTAGATTAGGTTGCTGCTGTTTCTGGATGCCCATATTTAAGTCGGAAATAAAACGGAAATTTTCAAATGAACTGAGTTTCCGAGTATATTTCAGTTGTTGATTCGGCGAAGAATACGAAACAATACGAAATATGAATGAAAAGGGATGATTTTATCACCCCAAATGTGTTTTTGCTGCCCCTGTCTAATGCTTGGGCCTTATAACTATGAAGGAAGAATTATACAACAATCTACAACAAGAACAAACTACTTAGACGACAACGAGGGCATATATAGTGTGTGGAGCGTCTGAACTTCCTATTTATGGACATGACGATATGGCAACAACGACGACCGACAGCGACGACGGCGATGGCGACACCGATGATGAAGTGGATTAATGTTTTTCAATATTTCTTGTATACACGCAAACATATTTTTTTTTTGTTTTTTTTTTTTTTTGTCTAAATGAAATGGGGTATATTGTAAAAAGAAATTGAAATAAAAATGTAGAGAGAAGGACCTTTTTATGGAATATATTACATATATCGATGTCCTGGCTAAAGGATAAGAGAAAAGTAATATGCATGTTGCTTCGTTTTTTTTTCTGTATACATATATGTAGGTATTATCCTTTTTGTATACTAAGAGTGCATTAAATTGGTTTTCTGTATAAGCAAACACAGCGGGAAAGCAATGAATGATGAAATATATTAATTTTGTATTGTGAGTTGGATGAATTCTTTTATATAAAACATGAAACGAATGGTATTGATGGTAATTTTGAAATTTATTAATAAGATTAAAAAACTGTTATTTGATATGATCAAGAGTATTATGACAAATGAACAATGAAATAAAAAATATGTTGATCTATTAGGTTTTTGTGGAATTTTAGAAACGCACAAGCTCAAATTTAAACATTTTTCTCTGTCACGTTTGAATTTTGTTTGAAGAAATTGAAATTTGTTTTTTATTTTGAAACAGCTGAAGTTGGTGCTATCTATAGTTATAATGTAAATTGTGTCTTGTATGAAAATATATATGTACATCAAGATAGGCACCGAAAACTAAATGTAACTAAAATTTCAAAAAAAAAACTTAAAAAATGCATATCCCTATTTTGTTATTTGATCGAACCATTCGTTTAACTAGTCGATTTGATCCATTTTTTTAAGGTCTACTTCATTCTCTTAATGTCTACTTCATCATCCTTTTTTGGCTCAGATGAAAATTGAGGAGTACGGGCAGGGACAAATCACATCAAATATTATGTACAATCATTTCTGTCAAATTTACATAAAAATATACTGGTTTTACTCGGCATTTCAATGCAAGTGTTACCTTGCTTTTTCAGAGTACCTACGTTACTATGTATTTATGTACTTAAATGTCTTCGCCTTAAAAAAATAATTGACGAAAAAATGAAAGCCACGCTTTTTTTAGAAAAATATTGTTTCTTCAATTTCTTTAGGGTTAGAAAACTTCGCTTTCGATTTATTTGACAATATATTTAAATTTCAGTTTTAATCTTTTATTATTTCAAAACGAAATCAGATATTTATTTAGTGTTTGTTTGTATTTATGTGCAAAATTTTTAAGATTGCTTGTTTTATATGAAAGTTAGGGCTTCTAGAGTAAGAACTTGTTAACTTTCTTGAACTTCGGGATGTAGAGGTTTTATTATATATACAGATCTGCACTCTTAATAGGAGTTAGAGGGTAAAAGTTTCAGATTTCTTATTTATTTTGTTGTTTGTGTGGAAATCCTAGCCTGCATAACAAATTTCAGCTTTCCACGCCTTCAGGAAGTGCCCTATAGGTTCTTATGAGTAAGTGGTCTGTGAAAAAATCGACGTATATAGTATTATTTAAATCCAAAGTTTAAAAGCTAGAAAAAGAAGCTCAGTGTGTTTCAGAAGTAGACTTTAACTGTGCAGTTGAGCTTTGGACGAATTTTAACAGCTTAACAAAAACCAATTGAGTTTTTAAAAATTAGTAAAAACTGAAAAAGTAAATAAAACAAAAACAAAAGATAAATAAATTTGTTGGCACAACAACTCATGAAGAACCAAAGCCTAGTGCCTCAACCATTCCTATTTGCGTAACTTAAGGAATGGAGGCGACCTACAGTTAATTGTCGAATCGGAACGGCACTTGAGTTGAGCGGCACTTTTCTATGACAGGAGATAATCTTAGAGGGTTTATCATTTCTCGCAAGAGGCAGTCTCTTTGGATCTTGGGTTTTCTAAAGTCTTGGTTTTCTGGATTTTGGGTTTTCGGAATTTTGGGTTTTCTGGATTTTTGGTTTCCGGGATTTTCGGTATTGGGTTTCGGGGTTTAGGATTTCGGGATTCTGACCACAACCCGGTAAAAAAGTCAAATAAATTGCACTTAGGATTGCATTTGGTCTATGAAATCAATTTGAAATATGTCAAACACAATTTTCGTACGCTTTTTCGCACACAGGCTTTTCTACCGCATGTTTTAGTTTTTCACTTTTGCACTTTTTACAGAAAGTTTTTAATGTAGTTAAGTCTTTACAATCGCCACAACAAAATTTTTGAGATTGAAATCTGAATTTACAATTGTAACAATTTTTGCGGTTTTCTCAAAAAAATTAAAAAAAAAAACAATTTATTCCAAAAATTGGACTTTGATGACTCCTACTGGCGAGCCAGTGCGAGTTACACAAAAAACACTAAGGCAATTTTAAAGAACGTAAAATTCCCCGTAAGGTCCATTAAACTGATTCCCAATATGATAAAAGATGTCTGAGCATTAGAAATTTGAAAAAAAAAAACAAACAATTTTTTGTACGTGCATTTCATATGGGAAAACTTCATATTAAAATTGTAAGTACTTGAAATTGGAATTAAGAGCTCAATCTTGGTGAGAATTTTTTTTTTCTATTTGTAGATTACAATTTTGCTTGAGCACCGTGAAAAAAAAATTTGCGGAAATGAATCACCCTAATGTACATAATTTTAAATAACTGTTCAGTAATTAGATATTAGTAAATATTATTCGAGTCAAAATTAAAGCTTAAGGAAAGTATTGATTTTGAATCGAGAAAGGAGTAGGTCCTAACTAAAGAACCTATGTATATTTTATAGAATAAAATACATAATATATAATCTTACCTATTTTTTTTAATACATAAAAGCAAATTTTCCTTCGATTCAAATTAAACAAATTAACCATTCATAAACGATAGGGACTGATTCACATCTTCATTTTGTCGCCTGATTACGCGCCTTCTCAAAATATATCGTGTCACTAATCACTTTGTCATCCTTAGGATTATCATATAAAGCATAACAAAACACCTCCTTCCATTATGCCTACCTACCACATTAATCAAACACAGTTTCACCAATTTTTTTCGATGGCAACACCAACAAAACCAGCTAACAATAAACGCCATAAATGAATATCACACAAATCTATCACTATAAACTATTCAACCACTTTACTTCCTCTTCCTACATAAATAAATCAAACAAAAAGAAAACGAAGAAAAAATACCAAACAAACACACACTACCAGAACACAAAAAAAAACACAAATTCAAAAGATTTACCTACCTTTTCCAAATCAAAACGAAAAACCGTAACAAAAGCTAATTTGCTTCCTTTCTCTTTCTAACACGCATGCCTTTTATTTATAATAATATGTATATTTAGTCTCCAAATGAAACGACCCTGTTTGTCCCAACAATCTGGCAACACTCAATTGGTATTCAACAAACACAAAACGATCATAACATCAACGGCGACGACCCTCACTCGAAAGTGCAATCTCTCTCTCCACCACCAAAAGTAAGCAGCGCATCGAGCAAAGCAACTCAGCAAACACAGGGAACAGCAGCAGCAGCAACGGCAGCGGCAACAACCAAACCAACAGCAACAACACACCGGAAAACATTTTCAAATACACAAACGATATGATTAACTAACGAACAAACAAAAATGCACCACAAAACGACACAACGATGACGGCAGAACGAACATTTTACACCAAAATATACACACAAAACAACACAGAACAACAGAACGAGGAGAACAGGATAAGGATTGAAGGGCTATTAATAACCCGAAGGGTCATACCGCGCGTCGCCGTCGTCGTCTCTCCGTCTCCGTTTCGTCACACCATTCTTATGCCTGCCTTGTGCATTTCATTTCACCACCATTTACCATTACCATCTCCACCAACCACCACTACTGTGAATTTATAAAACATCATTATCATCATCAATGGTATAGAGATGAAGAACCAAAATTCCAAAAAAAAAAAAAACAACTAACCATTCACCACAGTCAGTGCTCAGTTGGAAGAAATAGTTTAGTTAGTCAAAGAGGAGCGCACTAGAAGCTATAAGCCTTCCTAAAGCTAACCAAAAGATAGATAAGAACAAGGATGAGGGGAAAATGTCAAATATTTTTATTTTCGTCTTTTTTATGTTTCAAATACTGTCAGATGGCTCAGGCATTCACTTGTGTAGAAGCTTGCATTTGCACCCTAAAATGTCAGTGTCACCCAAAAAAAATCATGACAGAAGGGGGTGTTTTACGGCGCTAGCTATGTGCATGCAGTCACCCCGACTCAAGTCCTCGTTTACATTTTTAACACATTCCTCCCTCGATACAGTAACATCGATACAGAAACCAAAAAAAAAAAAATTTATAAATAAATAAAAATAATAATTTAACTCGACAAAATCGAACGAATAAAACCTTCATTCATCTGAAATGTTTATGTTTTCATTACTCTCGGTATCTTTTCTATATTCTGTATATGAAATGTATCTATCTAAATAGAGATACGTTGTCGTCTATCTTTGCAGTACTCATGTCAGCAATATGAAATAAAAATGTAAGTATGTGCGTGTGTATGTGTTTGGCCTTTATCGACACAAGCAAATGAAGGAAAGACTACAAAAGAGCAAAAAAAAAGAAGACAAATATTTATAAGAAACAAAAAAAAAAATTATGAACTAACGAAAAATAATACAAAATAACCTCAAATATGCGATTCAGGTATAAGATACTGTATCTGTAGTTGTATCTTTTGTGTTTTGCATGTGTGTGTACGAACGAAGTTTCTTTTTTTTTTTCGTCTCTGCTTTGCCTCTTCCGTACCTTTGGTTTTAATATTTTTCGGTAAACTGTTGTTTTGGCCTCATTTTAGCGACTGGAGTTTCTCTTAAAACGTTAAGTAAAAGAGCATTTTATTAAGGTATTATTTTAAGTCCAACTAATACCACTGAATATTTCCTCCTTCCACACTCTTTTATCGTGAATTCCTTTTCGACAGCATAAGAAAGTATCGTTTTTTTCCACCACTACAATTTAGGATGTATTTTTTTTGTGTCAGATTGTATAACTGTATCTGTATCTTGCGCCAGTTTTCTACATTCTCTCTCTTTCCTTCCCATTCTCATTTTGTCGTCCATTTTCATCAGTTTCGTGCTGGCTGTGCTACTCTGGTGTGTAATATGCCATATGTGTAATTATTGCCCGATGGGAACCATTGACGGTTGACAAATGATGGTCTCGGATCGAAGGTAGCACAGTCAGGCAGTAGTTCCTTTTCGGCTGCTGTCAAATGTCGTCATGTTTGTTTCACGCTACGTATGGTTAGTGGTCGTCGGGAAATTGTTTTAGAGAGAACGTGAGACGCGGAAAATCCGGTTTTGTTACTATACAATCTTCATTGCGAAAATCGTAAAAATATTATCAAAAAAAAATATATACAGCAAAAAACCGTCTTTATATTCAATTGTACTTTAAAGCTCTGATTACACTTTTAATATTTTATATTGAAACAGAAAAAAATTGTCCTAGACATAAAATTATTGTTATAAATAGTTTTTGTGTTGTGTAAAAAAATCAAGTGAAAATAATCAACAAATAAAATATTGACAGTGAATAAAAAGTGTAACTGTAAAAAAAATATAAAAATACAATAAAAAATATTGAAGTTAATTTAATAAAAAAACGTATTTTTATACAAAAAAAAGTGATTAAAAATACATGATTGTGGAATAAAACAAAAAGATTTCGTGTGACACTCTAAGTTTTGATACATCAAAACTTTTCTCAAAGGATTAACTCAAAGCATTGGATAAAATCAACACATTTTCCAGCACAAAAATTTAAATTAATAATTAAAAAATAAAAAACAAACTCATTGATATAGCAGACTAACTGTTAGAAAAAAAAATGGATTAAAAAACCAAAACAATTTTTTTTAACTGTGGATTATTATAAATAATGCAAATTTTAGTAGACAAAATTCCCATGTTTTCGAAACAACAATCGAAGCGAAATTTAAAAAAGTAAGTTTGTTAAAATACAAAAAAAAATAAAACCAAACAAAAGTTAACAGTGACACGAAGAAAAAAAAAAGTGAAGAAAAAAAAATTGAATAAGAAAAATATTTTTCAAAAAAGATACGAAATTGTGTTTCCAGTGAAAAGTCTAAGTATTGTTAACTCTACACAGCTACTGGAATATATAAAATAAATATTATTGAAAATTTATAAATAAATGCGAGAACTAGTATTTGGCACATATTAGGTAAACTATACAAAAAAAGTTTAAAATAGATGTGTACTTAAATTTTCAATTTCATTTCGTTTTTTTTCTATCGATGTCAGTGTTAAAAATTTGTTTCTTTTTATTTAAGTTACTTCTCATATTATACATTATTTTTTTTTATTTTGCTTCATGTTTTTTTTTTGTGGTGAATATTTAAATAGCTGACAGCATCTTTTACTTTTTACTCGACACAACACAATGTTTACAACTTTTTGACCTTAAAGATTTTTTTTGTCTGGGCTTTTTTCATATTCGTTATATTCATCAGCGTTTACGATAA
The DNA here is from genome assembly GCA_947049315.1 of Epistrophella euchroma. NCBI lineage: Eukaryota > Metazoa > Arthropoda > Insecta > Diptera > Syrphidae > Epistrophella > Epistrophella euchroma. Next base: position 18,484,943 of record OX346247.1, read on the forward strand.
TTAAGTTAAATTCAATTGAAAAAATTCAACAATGTACAGTTTGAATTAAAAATTCAGAAAAAATCCAAACCAACATCTTATTTTAATGAGAAAAATAAGTAGCCTAATAAACTTGAAAAAAATAAAATTTTGACATTTAAGAAAATCAATAAAATCTTCTTAATTTTAACCCTATTACACCTGTTTTTGAGAAAAAAATTAAGACTCAGCCTAAGGTTCAATTTTAAAAAATAGGCTTGCGCAAATTTAAACACTTACACCTGACGAAAGTTCTAGGTATCGATTCTTCAACAATCACTGTTAAAACATCTCACGGATCTCATTTTTAATAAAGAAAAAAACTTTTGGTCTTTCCTAATTTTTAAGTTATACTGCAAACATAATTTTAATAACATTTGTCTAAAAAGATTTTGAAAGTACTTAAAATAATAAATTCTTTATGCTTATGTTAGCAAAAAAAAAAAAAAAAAAAACAATTACTAAATGGCATTTTTAAATACTATGTTAACCAAAAAAATTATTCTTTAACTTTTGGTATAAAATTATGTATCTGCTGTTCCTTCGATCAAATATATAAACCAAATCATGTGTTCATTATGGAAAAAAACAGTTCACTCACCCTTTATCCATTAGTTCCAATTTTTGAAAACTTCCACAGAATATCGGTCTTTTTATTATCCTTTATTATTTTTCTGCGGGAATTAAAAAAATATATGTTTATTCATAAATGAGATATAAAGTTTTAAAAATTCAACCTTTTCTCCTTTGGTTCTTATTTGTAGGTATGCTTTTTTTTTAAATTAATATTACTTGTTCAGCTGTACTTTTTTGTTACCCCCCCTCCCCCGGAAGCAAATTTTAATAAAGTTTAGTTAATCTGAAAAAAAAAAATAAACATTAATTAACTTATAAATTACAAATACTCACCATTTTATTTTTTTTTCGTCCCATCATCAGCTTACTTAATTCTGTGACATTTAAAATTACTATAATAATTATATTACTTACATTCAATTCTGTCAGATCGTTGTAATTAAAATAAAATATAATAAATTAATAACCTTAAAAATCCAAAAAAAAATACAATTTCTCTTTTAAATACCACAAAAGTACAAAACAAATATTTACACTTATAATAGACCTACTACTATCCAACAATAAACTAGGATACAAAAATACATTTCAAATGTCAACTACATATAATTAATACAGATCTAACATTTCTTACTATAAATTACTTAATAAGAAAAAAAATATAGTTTTAAGTCAGTTCCATATTCCATTTGAAGAGTGTGCTTTTTTGTCTGACCCCGTCACATGGACATCTGCAACGACCAGTTTGAAGATTCTTTACTCCAAAATATGTTCATCACCACCCAACTGAAAAAAAAACAGTCATATAATAAACATTCCTAAATATAATTAACTGTTATAAAAAAAACGTAAAGATTTAAAATCGAAATAGGTACGCCTGCCATTCAAAATCGTCTTATTTTTTTCTAAACATATTGTTTTTTCTTTGATTTTCAAGTCTATTGCAGATTAATAAAAGCCAAAATTATCAAATTCTAACTGTCAAACTTTTCTGATACACTTTTTACCAGAGAAATTCAACCTTTCAGGCACTTAACTCTACAATTTGACTTTCTTTTGACGTAAAACACATTTTTGGAACATAAAAAAAAAAAAACAAATCAACACATTTGAAACCTATCTATGCAAAAAAAAAATTGGTACAGTCAAGACCTATTTAAAATTCTGTCAACTCTCAATAGGTTTTATTGTGTGACCATGAAGATAACAAAAAAAATTACCATAAAATAGGAACACAAAACAGAATAAGTAATAAATAAAAACACCGCAAAAAAGTATCTCGGTTAAATACATAGACTATACTACTAGACATTGTACTGTCTTCTTTACTATACTGGCTTCAAAAACTTAAACAAACAACACCTGCTTTTAAAACCACATCAAATCAAATCAGTCTAGCTTAGTTTTATAGAGGAAAAAAAATGATTTAAAATAGTACGGAAGTTTTTATAACAAACAATATAATTTTGAATAATGTTTTTTTTAATAAAGTAAACACCAGATCTTATTTTTAAACAACAAACACAAAAAAAATCAATTGCAGGGGATATAGATATTTAGATCATGCGACATGATGATCCACTTGGAAATACATATACCTTCATATGTACACGTACACTACATATACAAAATTAAAATGATACAGACAACGCAATTAAAATTCTAAATAGAAAAAAAAATTTTTCGATCTTAACGTTTTTAAGAAGGTGCTAATTAACCGAATGAAGTAATTAACATTCAACAAAGTCCCCATCATTCAATAATATTCTAAACTATGCGGATTTAAACTTATGTACGGCAAAACAATAATTTGTTTGCAATCATTTTTCGTATAAGTACTATGATCTTCATATCGTTATAATTAAAAATTGTAGAACGTGTGTCAAGAAAGTGACACGAAGGTACAGTTAGTCAAGTTATATATGCACCATACGTCACAAGTTTTTTTTTTTTTTTTGTTTTTTTTTGTATTTATTTGTTTTTTGTTGGTTGAGTTTGATTTAGGCGCACGTGTAGCCACAGTTAAATGTGGTAGACAGATTGTTAGAATTAATTATTTATTATGACAAGGTGAACAGAACCTTGTGCTGTCAGAAATTTTTACCTGTCTAATACACATGGTTTTCTGAAGAAATTGAAGAAAAACAAAATATAGATATATTTTTTTAATTTGTAGTCAAAACTTACTCTTCGTAGTCAAAACAATACCTACTTTATGTCTTAAGATTTCGACACTGCACTGATAATGACTAAAAAATTATATATTAATTCAAATAACTGCATACATTTTCGTTTCCTCTGTTTGGTCAGATATACAAAAATCATATCAACTTTTCATCGACATTAATAACTGGCCAATCATTGACCCCGGCAAATGTCAAATATGCGCTTATTAGAAATGTGAAAACAAACACTCCAAATTAATATCAAACTGTGATCAATTGTTTTACATGGTCTTTCTACTGTTTTCCACACACAATCGAATCTTGGCAAGTGCATTAGACTTTCTTTTTAATATGGCACCAACGAAATGTGACATATGTATATACAATTGTGTATACATATAAAATTTTAAGTGCTCGTATAGTCTTGCACTATCTACATATATATATAACACGTGGTATGACAATGACATCAACAATGAGCATTCTCAATGGACAACCGACTTCATTCATGGACACCTGAACAATTTAGTTTTGTTTTTAAGCCATTTTGTTTTACAATTCATTGTGTGTAGGTAAGTTTGGAAAATTCTTATAAACTGAGTTATGTATTTTTATGTTGACAGAAAATTATGAAAATTTGTAGAAAATTTCAATTTTCCAAACAGACCTTATATTTTTAGTTTTTTTTTTGTTAATTGCTACATAACGTCAAGCCCAGAAATATTTATGTATATAAGATCGAGGATATTCTGGAATATTCCTGACCTTTTATTTTTTTTCCCTAAAAGAAAAAAGAAGTAGGTAGGTAGGTTAGGTATAGGTAATGTACACAAACATTCTATTTGTATGTATGGCGGTATAAATCTTTGATGTTCTTGCAAAGAAAAAAGGATATTTTTACAAATCTACGAAAAAATAGATATAGATTCTTTTAAGTAAACCAAGTCCTATATAGGGATTTAGTTCATATAAAACATGTTCAACTAAACATTTACCTACAAATACAATGTAACTTAATTTACGAAACATACCTTTTTTTGTGATTTCTTTGTGGTCTTTTTATATATTGTCTAACAACTACAACAATATTTATACCAAAATGAAACCCAAAACACCAAATTTTGTAAAAGAATATACAGAAAATAAATGAAAAATGATGGAATTTCAATGGATGAATAATCTCTTCACTCAGGAGATGTTCATTTTGTTTTCTTCTAAATTTAGGTAGATATGTATAATTTCAACTTAAAATGCACAGTGTGAACAGGTAGATTTATGTATGTTGCACACAGGTGTTCTATATTGAATATGACTGGTTTGTTTTTTCCATGGGAAATTCCCTATGTACGCACCTGTATTGGTTTTTATTGCATCCTGTTTGGGTGATTAATGCAAAAATAAAATACATTTGAACAAAAATATAGTAAAAAAAAAAGATCGACCATTACTTTGAAACGTGTAGAATTTTGTTTTAAATAAGAACTCTGAATGAATTAAACCGTCGAAAACTAATTCATTTGCCAACTCTGTCTTGTTACATTTTCGTTTTCATCATACATTTTGTAGGTATAATAGAATAAGAATTATTGACTGGCAAATTTGGAGGTCTTAATGTATGTATGTATATGTCAATTGATCTCTTTTTTCTTAAAACATGATTGTGTATATTTTGACATTTGCTCTATTAAAACTCAACATTCTTAATTTGAATTGATGAAAAATTAAATAATAATACTAGCATTAACATATTATGTTTCTAACCCAAATTTCTTTGAGTTAAAATTATATGAGGTCCAGAAAAAACAACACCTTTTGTTTTGTTACTGGTTCGCAATACTTGATTTGCAAGGTAGTGCTCTCAATCCATTTATAATGGAAAGAAAAGAGAACACTACATTCCGACTCACATCGAATCTAGTATTGCAGGTTCCATAATCGTCATGAATATTAACTGACACACAATGAAAAAAAAGTGTCAACAAAAGCTGCAAAATCTACATCCACCAATCACCCAACAAAAACACAGCGAAAATTCAATTTAAATTCTGGGTTTTAATTAAATTAAATATCCAATTCAAAAATTCAACACTGTAACACCCCAAAAACTTTTATTGAATCCCAATCCACAACACTGATAGATCCCTTAAAAAATTATATTCATTATTGCAACGATACAATAACCAATAAAATAAAAATTCATATTCTCGTGTCGGTTGCGTATTTTTATAAAAATGTTAATTACATTACAACGGGTCTGACATTAGCTGCCAGTAAAAAAAAAAACGAAACGATTACACATAAATATTTGTATTTACTACCTTGGCTTGTAAACAAAAAATTAAATTATTGAAATTAAATATAAAAAACCATACCTATGTATATATTCGAACATAGAGAAGCATTAGGTGGTGGGTAATACAACTGTCACTCTTGCTATTCACCTATCATCATTCACTCGTAATCCTAATATGTCATTAAGCCAAAAATGAAATCCACCCCAATCTGGCTAGCATGATGTACAAATAATATTAAATAATATCATAGCGCTACAGATAGAAAGAGAGAGAGAGAGAGGAAAATAGAACAGTAGAAAATATCTATCATCACAAATTGGTGCAAAATTCGTGAAGTCGAATTTTCATCATTTTCACCCCCGTGTGTGTCATGAGTTATTTAACTTACCCGTCACCACTACCACCAGTCAATGGTTATGGTTCATGGAGATGGCAGAATGCGTGAGAAAAGAAAATCATTTTAACCCAAAATAAAATAAAAACAATTAATAAAACAGCAAAACACATACAGCTTTATAAAAAAAAAACAAATATAAACGTATGTAAACAGTAATATTATGTACTGTTTGTCGAATCAGTTTCGTCACACATGCTTATTCCACCCTTAATGTTTTTTTTTTTTTCTGTCTTCGTTACTGTCATGACGTAACTAAATTAGGTTTTTATAGACTATCAATACTACCAAACAAAACCAACAAAAAAGGGGAAGAACTATATTGCAATTGAATTTTTCTAATTGCATTTATTTTTATAGATTTTCGTCATAATTTATTGAGTTCTGAGAAATATTAATTTATTTTCTATGCCCCGGGCATACTAATTTAATTAATATAAAAGATATTAGGTCTTTAAGAGACGATTTATCAGCCAAAATTAAAAATTGGAAAAAGAAATATTTTTAATGAAGCAATTCCTATCCATCTGTTAAGTAAATTCAGATTAAATTCACTTTGAAATAATACCCAATAAATTATTTTTATCTTTTCATATGAAACTAAGGCATTCAATTTTTAATATGAAGTCAACAAGAAAACAACTCAAGTAATGAAATAACTAGTAGTGTCAAAGAAAACAAGAATTACATACTTATATAATGTTTTAAATACATTCCTTCAAGTTTTTTCCTTGTAATTCTCATTTAATGTTTGTATACCCTAATTAAATTATGTCCTGTAATTTATGACATCTCCGTCTAAGCAGGGATGTAACAAAACCTTTAGGTAAAATATTTTTTTTAAATGAAAGTCATTGCACTTGAAAAAGAAAGCATTCTATCATTTTGTTCACAGTCTTATTCTCTCTACTAAAATTTTTTTTTTTTTTTAATCTACAATTATAATTTAATTGTCTTATAAATAGATTTTAAAAACAATCTTTAAACAAAAAACCCATGAGTCAAGGGTATTCAAAAACAAAAAATTAAACTCTGATGGTATCCGAATCTATGTATATAACCCTGAATAAAAATCACCTTTTAAGAACAAAAACAAGAACCATTATACCACTGGCTAAGTCCATTGGATAAACATTTTTTAAAAATAATAATAAATCATAAACATTGCAGAATTTTTTGCTCTTATCAGTTCAAAAATTCCTGTACTGGTTCGGTAAAGATAGAAGAAAAAAAAGCAAAACAACTTTAAATATCATATATATAATGATAAGAAACTGTTGAAACCAGTTTTCACTATAGCGATGAATGTCATTATTTTGGTTATTGTGAGTTTTTTTTTTTAAATAACACCTTACTACCTCCTCACTTGATAGCACGAGAGAATAGTTCACTTAATTATAAGCACCTACAACCCTTGATTGTTGTAAAATAGTCAAAGAGAAGCAGAATAAAATAGAAAACCCATCACCAACTACTGACTATTGTATCCTTATATCATTTTATGTTATCTTGTGAGATAAGATAGCAATACATTGAAATTATTCAATTAACAATGTTCACTTATTTTTTCTATCTTCAAAGAGTTACTTAAAAAAAATAATATTAAATTTTGTAGAAGATTACCAAACATGCTTTAGAATGAATTGAAGAAGAAATCTTATCTCAAACAGCTAGAATGCCTGACAAATAAAAAAAGAAATCATTCTCAAAATTCACTCATATCAAGAATTTTTTTTTTAACTTATCGCCACCTTCTAATCAATGAAAAATAAACCTGTTGATGTTAAAAGAGACACAAATTCATCGAGTTTGATTGAAATTAAACGATATATAAAATTGAAACTCATGTATTAAATTAAACGCCAATACCTCTGAATTAATTGTGTTTGTGTTCGAAATGTAGGTACCTATAAATATACTTTCATAGTAGATATTATAAAGAGGTGGATATTTTAGAAAGAATTAAAATCGAAATAAATAAATCAGCGCGTGTAATGTTTTACCTTTAAAAGAATAATGATAAGATAGACAAGCAGGTACAACTTCAATAAAGAAAAAACCTCATATATGTAATCAATTTAGACGTCTAATTGTTTTACTTTTTTAAAAAGGTGCATGTGTTTAAAACAAACTCTTTCCCTCATCCTATTAATCCGGTTCAATTCATTAGCATTTAAAAAAAAAAACACCTCAGACCATCCCTGGTTTCAGCGTTTGTCATTATATCAATATCGCAAGTGGCAACAACAACTGTCACTTCAATTTACCACCGACTGTTCACCATTACAAAACCCACCCCCACCATAGTTTTTTTTTTTTATTTTACTCACCAAACACCCCGTGATAGAATGAGTTTGTCCAAAAATTCCTTTAACGAAAAACCATATCATATGTTCAGTAAAAAGTAAGTAATAAATACACGAGCACTCTGTTGAATCATTTGAATTGAAACAACAGCAACAAAAAAAAGGAAACAAATCAAACTCACTCTCTATTAAAAATCCAACAGAATAGAGTTGGAAAATTGTGTGCGAGCCTCAGGGAATCATCATCTCCCATGGATTTGCAAATTGCCACAAATGAAAATCTATTTTAATTCCTTCGATTCTCCCTATCTTGTGCCTTGTCATACGATTCTTCTCTTTCTCTCATACTTTTCACTTTTTTGTTTTTATTGTTTGGAAATGAATTCCGGACTTGGAAGCTTCAAACATGTTTTATACACCTACACAGAGATAATAACAGGAGAGCGAGGAGTCGTATTCAACACAGTGATGGTAAATTTCCTGATCCTCCGTATATTTATTATTCCCCTTCTGAACAGAAATACTCGTGCAAAATACCAGGATTTTTTTTTCGTAGTTTTAGTAAGCGATTTCGACGACAGACAGGCGCTTGCTCTTTGCGCAAACGTCATAAATGTATTTGCTTAAAAAATGTCAAAATGTTCACCCTTAATATACCTCTACTGAAGATTATTTCCGGTGACAGGGATACATGTGGGAGGACATCGACTTAAAGTCATAGAAAGGAAAAGTACTTACACAAAAACGATGATTGTATGTACTGGGGTGGAGATGAGATTTATGGTTTTAAATAAAGAAGTTCAACACAATTAAGTGCTAGAAAGTACGAGATATATTAAATTGAAATATAGCAACACTATTTCATAGGGTGTGTTGTGCTTTAAATGTGAGCAAAAAAGTGTTGATTGTATATTTTCTCTATGTGACGTATGTTTGTTGTGGGGGAAGTTTTTTTTTTCTATTTATATTTCAACAAGTTTAAGCCTAGCAGAACGGAAAGGATTGACAGTAAATCACTATCGTTAAAAATAATTACTTTCGTTAAGTTAATTATTTCCTGACATTTTTGGCTTATGATGAAGAAGATTATTTTTATTTTTTCAACTGTGCTGTGACTGTACCAAATATTTTGATAAAGGATATGAATGGTATAGTATAACAAAAAAGAAAAAAAAAATAAGAATCGCCCCTGTTATTCAAATTTATCTTCTCTCTCCCAAATGCAGTTTGTTTCATCTTTTTTTTATTATTCACTTCATCGGTCCCTTTTTTCAATCAGAAATTTTTTACTTCGAAATTTTGATGGACAACGAGACAAAAATGGATTGGCAAGGATTTTTTGGTGCCGTGTGTATAGTTGTCGTCGTAGATATATTTGGCTCTTTTAAAATTTTTTTTTTTTTCAGTTGTCCTTCCGTTTCATAAATCCCTCTTTAGTGAGTCTGTTTTCTTCAGCTCTTTATTTAAATTTTTTTTTCTGTACACATTTCGTTGTTACACAAAACTGATTTTTTTTTTTGTGTACCTATATCATCGCAATCACAGCAGGATACCTGCGACTCTGATATGTTTTCCCGGTATTTTGCATTTGCAATGCGTTGTTGTGTGGCAAGGTATTATTTGAATGAGGGTTGTTGCAGTTTTTGCGTTCTTGCTTTGATTTACTGGCTTTAACTACTGTTGCTATTGGTTATTATTTGGGTATGTGAATGTAATATTTGTTTGGTGTTGTATTCGTTGATCGAGGGTGAAATTTAATGCAATGAGAGTTATGGCGGGAAAGAATGAAGTCGTTACATGACTGTTTTAATTTGTTTTTTTTTTTTGTTACTGGCAACATTTCAATGGCGTCTATAGGCTTGGATTGTGGCTATGTTCCACATTTATCGATCAAGTGGTAACATTGGTAGGTACTTTTCGTTACAAAGTTTGAATTTCTTTTCACATTTTTTTCATTTTTATTAACTGGATTATCTTTTGGTTAAGTTTAGGGGTTGAAGTCGAGTAAACTCCTGAAAAAAGTTTTTGCAATTCAAATATCAATTTAACTCAGAGTTAACCTACAAAATTTGTTGAGTTAACTCTGGATTAATAATAAATTAAGAGCTGCAAGTCTAATCTATTCTGGTTTTATTTAATAATGCTGAAAACTCGAAGTTTTATTCTCAACTTCTGCCGCATTTTGTTTGGAACTGCAAAAAGAAACACTCACAAAATGTTTGTTTACTATTCGTTAAAATTGCTTGTGTTATGTGAAGTAGGTACACATTATCGATCACGTATGACATTCGATCGACTGACTGTCAGTCAATATCAAAAAATTTTGTGAGCATGAGCTTGCCTGGAGTTTGCCTGACAAACCATGAAACGGAGTGTACACACTATCAGTCGTGAGCAAAACTGTCATACGTGATCGATAATGTGTACACTGCTTTACAGGTAGAGAAATCGAAACCAGGGTTGTGCTAGAACTCATTTAATGAATTTCTTTTTTAAGGTGCATACACATTATTTGTTCATATATTTTTTTTTTTATAATTAAGAAAGTTTTTTTTTGTATTTAAATTCAAACAATACAAAAGAAAATGCAACTTCTTCCTAAATAATTACACTAGCCACACTTATAGACCTAAAAATCACAATAATATTGAAACCGGCTTAGCTATACGAGCATTTAATTTACACGCATCGTTGGATAATGCATTGGTGAAGTTAAGTTTGTAGGTTGTATTAAGCTACATACACCGTAATTATTATCATCTACGTTTAAATATAAAATGTGTGAACATGTTTTCTCTCCTTTCTCTTTGCGATGTCGATGGTTTAAATTTGTATTATTTTTCTTTCTTTCTATCTTTCTTTTTTGTTTTATTATTAATTGAAATTCACTCTCGCCCTGTAAAGCAATCAATCTACTTTTTTTTTTTTGCTGTCACAATGTTGTGTGCTGCAGTAGTCGCCATCATTATTGCTGTTTCTTTTTTTTTTAATTTTTTCTCTTTGCCTGCGATTAAACCGAATTTAAACACGACTTCTGTTCTTAAATAACAAAGTTTTGTTGTAAGCATTTCTAATAGGTATTCGAAAACTAGAAATGTTTTTTAAATACAAAGGCATGTATTCAAATGTTTTTCAAAGAATGATCTTGTCGGTAAGACAGTTTCGGTTATCAAACCGTGTATTTGTATCTTTGAGAGAACACTATACAATAGGTGCGTTTTATTGGCAATTTTATAGCTAGCGCAGTAAAATCTCCCTTGGTGAACAATAACAAAATCAAAAGTGCCGATGAATTAGCCAGTAAATTAGTGAATATAAAAGTGGATAAATAGTGTGGACTTGAACCTAAATGTCGGTAACGTTGTTTGTTTTTCACTGAAAAAAGGGTATGAACACATCCAGAGAATAAAGAGTGGACATAAAAGTTGATATAGCGTTTTATTGAACTTGTATTGCTGCGCTAGCTATGAACTACGAATAAAACGCACCTAATATTTGATGTGAGATTGTTTAGAGAACTACTAGTAAGTCTCGATTTTTTTTTTAAACATTAGGCATGCTAAGGAAAACGAGATCTCTAAGACTTCGCTCCGTCAAATATTGAGCAAGCAAATCCAAAATTTGTTTCCTCAGTATTTTGACAGAAAAAGTGAGAAATTTTGCTGTTCATATATAACTAAGATTGTTGAGGGTTTTGTGATCTCATTCTCCTAAACTTTCCTAGTGGCAAATTTTTAAAACGTCAAACATTTAATGTGGAATTGGAAAAAGATCGCAAAATCAAAGACGCCAAACGTTCGTGTCCATTAGGTGTGTTTGTTCAAACAAACTGATTGTAAAATCTTAATATCTATGTACATAACATATTTTGATGTAAATTATATTTGTTTGTCAAATTGACAAGTTGCCCATAAGTATCTTAAGAAAAAGGAAAATTAGTTTTAAGTCGTTAACAGTCGGGAGTGATGTTTTGTTACGAAAGAAAATTAAACGAAAATTGAACGAAACCCAGTATTTTCTAATTGTGGATCCATCTTAATTTCGTACGACAATGTAAGCGTAACTACTATTACTACGTTTATATTCAGGATCAAGTGCTCGAGTTGGATTAGGGTTGTATTTTCGACCCAGGTTTTTCGTTCATAGATTTGAGAGCTCGATATTGAGTTGAATTGAAATGGTGTTGAGATGACATATGGTGTCTCAAGTTAACTCCTCAACCCAGGTTTTTTAGCACAAATTTCGACTCGACTCCGCTCGTGAAGTGGAATCGAGTCGGTTCAAGCTCATTTCAACTCGATGCAGGTATACAAAGGGTCTAAGTGAGCTTCAAGCTCGCTTAAATACCACATGGAAACGTAGTATATGTATTACAATTCTACCCTTAGCATTTTGTTTGCCGCGACACACAATATCCTTTTGTAGTCGATAATGCAGTTTGTATTTAAACTACAATTTTACCTCTTATTTGTGTGTTAAGAGTTTAATAAAATATCACGTCACCAATCGAGCGTTAAATAATATTGCAAGCGTTTTGCATTTACGCACTTAATACTTAGGTACATATATTTTTTCATTCAAAATGTCTCTCCTAAGGGTTGGTTGGTTCTTATATTTATTTAAACCATTCGCCTTTATTTGTACCTTTTTGTATTTTATTTTTTGTTTTGTTTTTAAAACATAATTACAAAGCATCATCGACGTTCGTCGTCATCTTCTGTTGGTTATAATTCTCTACATTTATTATTGAATACCCTCATTTATAACGAACGGAAGAGTACACATAACCTTCGCGTTATTGCGGCTTTTGTGTATTCCCATTAGTAGGGGTATATATCAACTCAGGGGTAGGTAGTTGTTGTTTTTTTTTTTTTTTTGATTGCGTGACTAAACGCGCAAATATTTTCAAGCATAAGCAAAGCCGATGATGACGATAGAAGTAAGATGACAATCTCTGCTAGCCCATAAACCGGGTGGTTGGTGGTGGTTCTTTACAGCAATGAGTCTTGTTTAATTCCCTTCATATCCTCCTTGGTTATATGGATTATAAATGAAATTTTGTTGGAAGTACTATTATACATTGACACACGTTAATTTGCCATCCCTCTGATCATACTATGAAATATATTTGTTGTGTAGGTTGATTTGTGTGGATATGGTTTTTGAGATGTGTAACTGATGTTTTATGCTCGTATAGATTTAACCCTTGTACAAGCCTGAATGTTGATGAATTTTTAACTTAATGGTTAAATATATCTATATGTAGTCCTTTTTGTATACATATAATGACCTCATGTGATTATTAATAAAATGTTCTGTTAATTTAAAGAACGATGATGGTGAAATTGTTTTTTTTTTTTTTTGTTTTTATAAATGGATTTCGAAGATTATTTAATGGGTGGTTAATTTAAAAGGCAGATATGCTTGGGTATACACGGGTGCGAAATACGTTTTAAAAATTAATAGAACATTTCACTGCAAACTTTGGAAGATAGTGGATATGTTCTTAGAATAAAAGTACAAAAGTGATTTTAGATAGCAAGTTTTTATGATTCTTTAATATCTTGGCCTGAATGAGTAATGATTTGACAAATTGTTTGATTGAAATGTTAATTTTATTTTTAATCGGGTTTTTTTAGGTCCCTAAGTTTCTTCGGATTTTCCCGACTTTTTCAGGGGTAGTTTTATTAAATCTAATGTTAGAAATCACAAATTACAATTTTGTACTATTTTCATTAATTTTAACTTACATGAGAATATTTTTCAGTTAAATTTAAATTAAATTTGAATTTTAGTTATATAACTTCTATAATTTTCAACTGAAAATAAATAAATCTTGGCCTTAAAAAGCAACCATTTTAGAAATGTATTTATGATGTAATGTTTTTGAAAAATTTTACAAATTTTGGATTCATGGGCTCAAATTAAAGCTAAGTTGAGCTTCAAAAGTTTAGAAGGAAGACTTTGTTTAGATCAATTTAAAGTAACCAACTTAATTGCCGCTAATTAGTCAATAGTACTTATAGTTAGAAATGAATTTTTGAAAATCATAATTTTTTAAGAATAAAGAAGATAAAATCTATGTAGGTGGGGTATTAACGTACTTTTTATGTGATTATATGTACTTTAAATGAGCAATATTACAGAACAGATTTGTGGATATAAAACACTTAAGATTGTAAGCTTTTATACATGATATTCACTTATTTTTTTATCGGTCAATGCCATTGATATTAATATTTTTGTTCTTTAATCAGCCCATTTTTTAAGTATGTAGGTATATTGAAACCAGAGTAATTATAATCAATTTTACGTTACACAATCTTTAAATCACATGCAATTGAATAATACAAGTCAATTTATTGACGATTATCGCTCATCATCATATCGAAAAATCAACACAAAAAAAAAATTATTATAAGACCTACTTCGTTAAAATCAACAATTAATATTCAATTAAACGCACTTAGGCTTAAATCAAAATAAATAACCTTACAGGAATCATAAAAGAAAAATTGTTTAAATCTTATCAGTTTGTTATCTTTGTTTCTTTAGTCTTATTTCGTTCTTCTATTTCGATACTTGGAAAATATCTACGTCTTCTATTCCAAGTTAAAAAAAAAAAAAAAAAAAAAGTAGAAGCGATAAGACAAACAATTTTTCTAAACCAAAAAATAATTGTGAAACTAAGCAAGGTACCATAAAAAATTTCTTTATCGACTATAGAACAAAATAGAATAAAGACAATCATAATGAACAGGGGCAAACGAAGAGTAGTAGTATAACACTACAGTAAAATTAAAAAAAAAAAAACCTTCACACTTTATCTATTTTGAAAAAAAAAAAAAAAATAAAGCAAACAACAACTATTACCAAAGAAAATAATGTTTTTTGTATAATGTTTATGTAGTATCTATCTAGGTATGTACTATCGTCAAAGTCTTCCTAATAGCTATTTAATTTTATCTGTTTTTTTACTATCTCAAAGAGAGATAATATAAAGAGATAAAGAATATCCGACAAAAGAATAACGCACTTGAGATTCAAATCAATGCGATTTATTTCTATAACCTGTCTGAGGTTTGAAATTATACAAAAATAATATTAAATTTAATTTAAGTTTGTGATTTCAATGCGTGTTGATCAAGACTGATCGAAGAAGGAAATTTTGTGCTAACACCTCTCTATGACACTTTAAAACATGAGTAAGTACATATGTACTTCGCAATCAATATTAGTTTTTGGAAGTGTATAAGAAAATAGTCAGTAAAAGTGTAAACTTTTTAATTGATGGCAGCCCTACCATGGAATTCGAAGTCAGGTATGTTAATGAGGTACTAATGTCAAATAAAATTTTTGGCAGTCTCCGACTCTGATTAAAGTATTCAACAAAGTAAACTTACATTTTATTTTATATACAAATATATGTATGTACCTGTCAAACACTGACAGTCGGTAGGTATAACTAATTTTATTTTGATATAAAGAAAGCCCTTGTATATGGAGAGGATTGCATGTCAATCGAAATGAAAACACGCAAATGTCACATGGAATAGGAACAACGACCGATCAGAAATATGACCACCAAATAAAGTCTTACAAATAACGCTAATTCGTGTCGCAATAACCAATTAAATTAAATAGTTAAACTCCGTATAGTAATGCGAAGATTTAATGGATAGAAAGAGACAATGAGATATTATACATAAAAAGAAAACAAAAAAAAGATACCTATAAGCTTTCATGTAAATTAATTTTCCTCTAGAGGGTGTAAGTGTATATATTATATCTAGGGCAAATAATTAATGTAGGAGTGCCGCGACAACGACGACGCCACTCTGTGGTGTTTTGAGCAAATGATTGTTCACCGATTTTGTGTCGTCCTAGATAATATCTATAGGTACAAAAAAAAAAAAAAAAAGCGAAGAGCTGAAGTAAAATAAAAATATAAAAAAATTAAGAATAAAAGAAGAATATGAACATTATATGACAGATGGATAAGAGTCCTTCTATAAGAAGCTCGTGCGTGTGTATTTTGTTTGTTGTTGTGTCTAAAATTCAGGACTATGGCTGATGTACCTTATATATACGAGTATTTAAGTAAAAGTGATTTTTTTTTTTTGAATGGCCTTTGTTTGTATTTTTGTATTTAGCGTAGGACATTTTCAGCTGCGTAGAGAAGAAACAAAAAAAATATACATGTATATATATGAAACTATACGAAAATGGTTATAAATGTGAATTCGAGGGCACATGTCATGAATTCAGGGCAGGTGTAGAAATTACTATATCCTTTCTTCGAATTAAATAATTGAGGCGGATGAATTTAGTGGATATTTTAGGCTTTGACGTCATTGTTTATGTTTAGGCGAGATTAATGTTACCAATTACTTAAACTAAATAAGTATCTACATATGTGTGTACATACATACATACATATTTTTTTTTTTTTAGTGAAGGAAAATGGCATAGGAATTTAAGACATTTAAATATAGGTAATAGAATTTTTAACATCCGTTCTTTTATTGTTTTAACCACACTTTTACACAGTTTTGATTATATATTGATGGAAAGAATATTAGACTGACTCAGTTTTGACAATACAGGATGGCCGATTAATGTTGTTGCATTTATGCCAAATTTTCTGCTTATATACTTATGTCGAATTCCTTATACCAAAAAAATCGATTTTTTTTTCTAAACTCTTTCAATACAAGGAATTCGTCCAGAAAAATCGATTTTTTTCTTCTTAACTAATCGATTTTTTTATTAAAAGGAATTCGACATTAGATTGTACATACGAATGTACATTCGTCAATTAAGTGTCAAAATGAAAATTAATATTAGCTCCAGTTGAATAAGGATCATTTTAACGAAAATGTAAATTTGTCAGAAAAACTTTATTGCCAGATTTAAGCTGGATCTACACTAGTAGACGTATAGCATAATATCTGCCTTCATCTAGCCATTTAATATCATAGAATCGTATTTTACCAAATAATGTGCAGGCACAGAATGGCAGAAAAAATGGCGATTTGTCATTGGTGTCTATGAAATTGCAAAATAATGATAACATTACATATAAAATCAAGTGTCAATTATGGCAAATTTACATGCAAATTTTACACCACTTACATACACAGTGAAGACAAAAATGATGTAAGAAAAAAGGATGAGATTATGAAGGTTTGACAGTTGTCTAAAACGGAAGTGCTACCAAATTTCATTTATACAGATAATCATTCATTATTAATAATTATTTATTTTGTTTAACATAATGCAAGAGTTAGATGTGCTTTGCGTTTAGAATTTATTTAAAATCATTGTCATTCTGCATGATTTGAATTAAAAGTTTTTTGTTGTTAATACTAAAGGTTATTGTTTTTCTTTGTTTCTATAGAAAAGATGAAGAAATGAACGCCCAGGGGGGCTCCTCAAGGGCTCCAGCCTTAGGGGGCCAAATTTCACCACCCGGGGCAGCATATTCCACAAGTGAACAACATCATCTTATTCAACAACAACAACTTCATCAACAACAACAACATCAGCAACAGCAGCAGCAATCATCACTGCAACAGCAACAATTTTTGCAGCAACAACAATTCTATCAACAACATCACTTTCAACAGCAGCAACAACAACATCAGCAACAACAACATCACCAACAACAACTTCTGCATTCTCAGCAAAGTGGTGCAAACTTCCATAGTGCAGCCTATGATTCGGCTTTCAATCATGGCAGTGGTTCTGGCGGATATTTGAGTGGCAGCGCTAATGATAGTTTAAATAGTCTAAAGAATACATTTGGACCAAATTCTGAATTTCCATATTCAACTTCTAATTCAACGAACGCTAATAGTAGTAGCAACAATAACAGTAGTAGTTCATCCAGCAACTCAAACAGCAATAGTGCCCAGCAACAGCAACAACAACAACAACAACAACAACAGCAGCAGTTACAAGCAGAACAACAGTCGGCAGCGGCAGCGGCAGCAGCAGCATCAGCAGCGGGTTCAACATCCGCGCCATCTGTTGGTAGTTACGGTAATATGGTAGCCGCCACTAGCGGCTCCTCACAGCAAACAATGGACACGATGGGTGGTTATGGACAGGTATGTGTTCTTAATCGTTGCACTTTTGTTTTATAAATCAGTTTAACAAAAAAAAGAATTTAAGGAAAAACAAATAATTTAATCCTTTTTTCATCCTCATTTACAGATGGGTATGCACAATAGTATGCATTCGGGTGGCAATGGCGCCGGAATGATGGGTGTCGGTGGACAATCACACCACCCGCATCAGTATATGAATGGGGGTAGTGGAAGTGGGAGTGGAAATGGAGGTGGTAGTGTCGGAATGAATGGAGGACAAATGCACGGCAATTCCGTAGGAATGGGTCCAATGGCAGGATTGGCATCGAACGGAGCCAGTGCAGGGATGATGAGTACTGGTGGCGGAGCAAATGGTATGCAAATTGGCGGCGGCAATGGCGGTGGTGCGATGCAAATGAATTCAATGGGACATATGAATGGGATGTCGTATAACGCATCCAGGCATCATCATGTGAGTATTTGATGATTTTTTTTTTTTTGTTTAACTCCATTTTGTTTGTTGTAAAATCCTTTTTCTTCGCTCCGATTGCTGTTTTTGTCGTTCATATTCATTTTACTGTTTGCCCGGCAACGACGACGATGGTTTCCATCGAGGGATTGTAATTGCATTGATGCCGCGAAAGGGAAACATGGATTCCAATATCCGACATTGAAAAAAAAAGTAGAACCGTGATTTTTTTCTTTTTCTTTGTTCATTTATTCCCTTATGTCATAATTCTGTTCGTACTTTTTTTGTGTACAAATAATTCAATTCAATGGTAGGAAGGACAGGAAATATACCGTTCTCAAGCATTTGAGAGGGTGTATGTATATATGTATGTATTTGAGCATGTACAAATATTTATCAGCAATATCGACAGAGCGACTTGATTGTTTTTTTGTCATTTTTGGTTTTAAATTTTAACGATTAGACTTAATTTGCAAGTTTTGATGTTTTAAATCATATTAAATGAAATTGACAAGCTGATCTTCTTGAAATTTATTTTCAAAAAACATAATGCAAATTGTGGTTTGCCATTTTCAGAAAATGACTCACAAAATCGTCTCCATCACAAAAAAAAAACAGAAAACAAGCGATTCCATTTATTTTACATCTGTATTAATTGACTGCAAAACTGGAGACATTTTCTAAAGAATTTTTTATTGTGCATATCCAAACTTCTATAAAAATCCCTGAAACTCTCTATGAACGTCATATTTAGGTAGCTTTTTTCCAATGCTTGATTGCTATCCTCGATAGATCTAAAGACCTAGTGTAAACAGAGTCAGAATTAGCATGCACATTGCACACGCACAAAATAAATCTACTTCGTCAAGCATCAAACGAAACAAAAACTAAAACTTATGATTACTTTAATGAGATCAATTATATTATTGTGTCTGGCATTGCATTAGTGCAACAAATACACAAACTGCATCATTCAATAACACCTTCTCTTTGCAATATTTACATACACTAGATGTATATGCCTAGACATTTACACGGTGAATCGATATAATATGCAGCAATTTTATTATACAATTGTTTTTTTTAGAAAAACTCTCAGAAAAAGCATGCAAATCAATTTTTCATTTCTCGATTTAAATGCTCATTTAATTGTTATTAATTATATAGTCGGTTATAAATAACCTTCGAAATGAGCTACACGCTACACCTGACATATTATGAATAACAATAATAACCACTCGTGGTGTTCCTCCAACAACCTCTTATGTTTGTTTTGTTATAATTTTGTTTTCAGATGTCACCAATGAATCAAATGCAAAGTATGAGCATGGGCATGGGTCCAATGCGAGGTAATGGTGCTGCTGGGATGGGTGCTGGTGGCGGCGTAATGAATGATGCCAGCCAAATGAGTCATCAAATGACCGCAATGAATCCCATGGCCAAGATGCAGGGCATGGCAAACAATGGTTATCCACCGAGAAGAATGGCTCCCTATCCTAATCCACAAATGCATGCGGCACAAAAACGCGCAGCCATGTATCCTATGAATCATCAAGCAAATCCTCAAAATGTTCCTCAGCATCATGCGGCAGCGGCGGCGGCAGCAGCAGCTGCTGGTCAAATGCAATACAACCCACATCACCAGCACCCGCATCATAATACGCATCAGCCGAATGGTGTTCCAGTTCCTATGCAAGCCGGTTATGGTCGGACAGGTGGTCAAATGAATCCTTACGGCAGGGGACCTGGTGGAATGATGGGGCCAGTTGGTGCGGCAGCGGGCATGATGCCTCAGCAGAGGGCGGTTCCTGGAAGCTATGGTAGTGGTGCACCAATGGGTGCGCATGCGCAGCAATTCTATGGTGGTGGAGGTGGCAATGCGGTCGGTGGTATGGGACCAATGGGCGGCATGGGTGGAGGTAACGGTGGCCCCGCTGGTCCGGGTGCTGGTGCCGGTACACCGAATGCTTATCATCAAAACGCGCAAGGGTAGGTTTGTTAAAGTTCGAGAAATGCAACTGTTTCTGACCGCGTCATTGTTTTTTTTTAGTTTCCAACAAGATGTGCGGAATATGAATTATCAGCATAGCCCCGTTCCTGGAAATCCAACACCTCCTCTTACTCCCGCCTGCTCAGTTCCTTATGTTAGTCCAAATCCTGACGTCAAGCCACAAATTGATCACAGTAAGTTCAATAGCCCTCGTTTTTCTAAGAGCAAGATTTTAAAAAATGTACTCCTTATTAGATGAAGAAATGCGCTTAACTTTCCCGGTACGAGATGGAATAATTCTTCCGCCATTCCGGCTATTGCACAATCTTTCGGTCAGTAATCATGTCTTTCATCTGAAGCAGAATGTCTATAACACGCTGATAAACAGGTTTGTGCCCCTGAAAAAAAAAATCTAAACATTCGGATTTTTAATCATTTTCTCCTTGTTTTAACCAGGTCCGATTTGGAACTGCAGCTAAAGTGCTTCCATCAAGACGACCGACAAATGAACACAAATTGGCCACACACAGTAACGGTGTCTGCAAATGCAACTCCCTTGGTAATTGAGCGTTCAGAAAAAACTGGGCAAGCACTAAGGCCATTATATCTTAAGCAAGTATGCCAGCCGGGTAGAAACACCCTCCAGTTAACAGCCAGTTCCTGTTGTTGTGTAAGTTATTTTTTAAATGGCGCCCAACATTCAAATATAATAATATTTTTTTTTTTCTTTTTATTCTAGTCGCATTTGTTTGTGTTGCAACTAGTGCATCGACCTTCGGTGCGGCAAGTCCTTCAAGGCCTACTGCGTCGTAATCTGTTGCCGCGTGAACGAAGTGTTTCCAAAATAAAGGGCAACTTCGCCATGGGAATGTCTGGTTCCACGCCTCCAGCATCAGCTGGTGATGCCACCAACCCGAATGGTGGCAACGATCATCAACAACAGCCATTTGTGAAAATATCCCTTAAGTGTCCCATCATGAAGAGTCGGATACGACTTCCAGCGCGAGGTCAAGAATGCAAGCACATTCAATGCTTCGACTTAGAGGGATATCTGTTGCTGAATTGTGAACGCGGTAGTTGGCGCTGTCCTGAGTGCAAGTAAGTTAAAATATATAAAAATCAAATAAAAGTCCCAAGTCTGACATCTATCAATCATTTTCTTTTGCAGCAAAGCAGCTTTGACAGAAACACTTGAAATCGATCAATACATGTGGGCGATTTTGAATACCCTCAACAATGCCGATGTCGATGAAGTTATTATTGATTCATCGGCGAATTGGAAAATTGTCCCACAAGGTGCAGTTCCTGGCATGCATAGTGGTGGGGGAAATCCCACATCAACATCAACCCTAACATCGAATCAATCGAATAGTTCTACACCGAATATAAAACAGGAGCCCATCGATGATATATCAAAGGTTATGTCACCCGGTTCGACGACGCTACCCACATGGGATAATTCTCAAGCGATGAGTCCGTACATGGGTCATGATATGAATTCAATAGCAAATGGAAATATGATGGGACAGAGGTAAGTCTGAAGCTTTTTTGAGCGCATGATGTATGAATTTAAAATGAAATTCTTATAATCAGTTGTAATGCCAGCAGGAATTCCTATGATGCGTACAGCGGGAATGGAAATGGCGGCAGTGGAAATAGTGGCAATGTTCAAAGTGATACATCCGGCAATGGAAATGATTCATTGGCACATTTGAGTGAATCAGTGAATTCGCTCGATCAATTAAATGCCATGGAAAAATCTTTAAGTGATCAGGTTTGTTTTAAAAATTGTATTCATTAAAAATAAAGCGGGTTTTCTAACTTTTTGTTTTTCTACTCTGAAGATGCCCCACACGCCACACACACCGCACACACCTGGCGGATCTGGTCATCCACATACACCCGGTGGACCACCAAGCGTCAGTTCTGCGCACAATGAACCCTCGAATAGCAGCACCAATAACAGTAATTCAAACAACAATTCTAACAATGGCAGCAATAACAACAGCCAAAATGGTATTGGCAGCTGTCACAACTCACCACAACCGGGTACACCGACTAAGATGCCGGGAAGCAATGATAATTCACATCATCAACAACAGCAGCAGCAGCAGCAACAACAACAAACCCATCAGCAAATTATCAATTCATTGATAAACTCGCAAAATGATATGGTCAACCTGAATGACAGCGATTTAAACGCAGAGCTGAGCAGTTTCGATCCGTCATCGGTTATCGATAATGAAACTGCAAATGAATTAAATGTAAGTATAGTTTAAGTTTTTAATGTAAAAATATTAAAAAAAAAAGCTTTAAGTCTCGTTTGGATTTGATTGTCTTAATTAAATGGCGCCCAACTATAATTTTCTTCTAGAACTTAAGCTTAAAATTTTTAAGTAGCTTTTTGTTACTGCCCTATATTTATTTATTTATATGAATTTGGAACATCTATTGATAATTGTTGTTTTTTTTTTTGCATTCCAGCTCCTGTCGGACAGTGTTGTTGACCCAATGGAAATTTTATCATATCTAGATCCCCAACCAGAACTAAATACCCCGCCATCTAGTGGATCTAGCAATAATCCTAATCAAGATGATATACTAGCATCCTTATTTGATTAAGGCAACTTAAACAAAATTAAAGTTAATAATTTAATTAAACACACACAAAAAAAAACAAACTGGTTATTAAAAAAATCCCTTGTACATAAAAAGGAAACTTTTTTTGTGTATATAGTATTATTAAGCGAAAGTTTTCAACAAAAAAATTGTTCCATAATTTCCTTTTAAACAAACAAAAAAAAATATATAAAGCTTTTCCGTTTGAATATTTGCATTCAAACTGAAAAGCCACCCAAAAATTGTGATGTAAAAATCAATTTACTTATATTAAAAAAAAAAAAAAAAAAAAACAAATATAAAACTATATTTTGTATAAAAACAGTGGCATTATTATGAAATTTGTTTTTTTTTTTATTTGTAAATTTTTTTGTATTACTATAGTTAGCTGATTATTGAAAAAAAAACTACGAATTCCTCCAAAAAACAAAAATCGTTCTTGAAAAATAGCACAACGCAAAAGTATTCACACACAATAAAAAACAAAAAAAAATATTTGTCCTGTTTAATTAATTTACAATTAAATTTATATAAGACTGTTCCTAAATTGCAAATAAAATCATGCAAAACTTATTTAAAACAACAACAAAAACAAACAAAATTCTACCGCAATCTGAACAAAATTTTATATTTTTGTTACAATTTTACTTACAGAAGGGAAGAAAAATAAATGTGTAAAATATTTTTTGTTAAAGAAATTAAAAAAAAAAAATGTAATTGAAAAGTGTTTTACATTTTTTCTTATTTTTACATTAAATAGAAAATATTTATACATTTTTTGAACAAAAAAAAATATCTAAGAGTTTAGAAAAAAAAAAACAAGCAAAATATTGTACAAAGTATTAAAACAACATTTTTTATTAGAAATTAGTTTATATATTGTTGCATATTTTTAAATATATTTGACAGAACGATAAAAAATAAAGAAAAAAATAAACCTATTAACGAGTAAGATGTAAAATTTATTCAAAAACAAAATGCATAAATATATATATATTTTTTTTTTGTGTTTTATTTTTTTTTAAATATTAAGAAAGAGATATTAAAATATTGTAGTTTACATTTATGATAAAAGAAAAAAAACTTAATTGTAATAAAAAAAAATAAATATATCCCATAGAAAGTAAACAAGATATAAAAAATCAACAAAAACAACAACTAAACTTAAATATACATATAGAATAATTTCTAATAAAAGAAGAAAATAATTTTAATTCCTAAACAAAAGAAAATAAATAACATCATCAACTTAATGTTATTAATTTCTATTATGATTTTATTATTATTTTTTGTATTCTATGCATATTTTTTTATTTTGTTTTGTTTTGTATATTGTTTACGTAAAATATAACACAAAACAGGAAAAATCAATATATGATTAATATAACTAATTCAAGCAAATAAATTAAAATATTTATAATATGAAATGGATCAAGTTTTATTTAATTTACTTTTTTTATTTGATTTCTTTATTATTGATTTATTTTACCGATTTTGTTCTGCGACATGTTTGTGAAATGATTGGCAAAATTCACAGGATCAGATGACAATTTAAATTTTACGTCACTTACAAGAAACCAAAACACATTTTTTGGAAACAATCTTTTTTCTCTCAGTCAAAAAAGTTTTGAGATCAAGTCAAAATTTTAAGCCAGTTTATATTTTTGAAACATATTAACAATACTGGGGAACAAAAATAAAATTTGCCACTTTCTGAGTTTTTTTTTTAACTTTTACAGTGCTTAAGGATTGCCACAATCATGCGACCATATAGAAAGAGCGAGTGTAGCCTGTTTTTAAGTAAATAAGCCTCGAACCGTTCAAATTTCTGTTTTATTATGTGTGCCCTCAAGTTTAACAGTTGTGCATTTTTGAAAATTGAATATTTCTTTTTGCGTCATGTCGGTATTATTGTCATCGTTTTCATTTTTGCACATAATTGTCAAAACTGAAGTAAACTGAGGAGTGAGGTATTTAAACGCATCTTTTTTCATTCGTCAGAAAATCAAAAAAACAAAATGCGAAAGCGTAAATTTTCAAACTAAACCTTTAAAACCTTTTCACAGAAAGACTCATATTAAAAACGCTAAATTCATCAATCAGACTATGAAAGTCAAAACTTTGTACTTAGTTTACAAAAATAGCCTTTTTTAGAGACCAATATAGAAAAAATGAGATCTCAGTAGTCTCAAGAAAATGATCGCAAATGCTCAGCAAAAGTTTGCTACTTAGAAAAATTCCGCATTCGCTTGATTGCTTTTTGAAAGGGCAAACTTAGTGAGATATGAGAAACTTGAACTGCCCTGATTAACCATATAAGTTTAAAGTTAATATAAGACGTGTTTTATTGGTTCGCGAAAGTATTTAAGACGTGTTTTATTGGTTCGCGAAAGTATTTATACAAAAAAAACCACAATTTCAGGGACAAATTTGTCTTAAACCCGAAAGATGATTTTTTTTATTGTAGTCATGTGTTCCAAACACATCTGAGAAGAGTAAGAACAAAATAAAATACATAATTCAAATACTTTTTAAGTGCCTAAGAAATTACCTATTCTTTTGACCCGAAATTGATCAATCTACAAACTCTGAAATTTAGATTACATATTTGTTCTTCAATAAAATAAACTTACCCAAAAGATTAAACAAAAACTCACGTATTGGGAACACTAAGGCTTTGACCAATAAGACAACAAAATTTCTAAACGTTCACCCCTTAAAATTTTTGGATTGTAATTATCGTAAGATAACTCCAATATCTTTTGAAATATAAAAATATTTTTTTTTAGTTTTATTTATGTTCTTATTTATTTTAGTAAATATGCGTATTAGTATGCGTTAACTATTTTCTTACAAAAAAAAAACTATTTTCTCTACGATTTCAATTTCTTCCGATTAGCAATCGGAAACTCTGACTTATATATAAAATTTATTTGATCAAAAGCTTGCATCAGTTGCGGAACTTTACTTTATATTAAAAAAAATCTCTTTTTTCATTGATAAAAGAAATTCATTCTTTACAAATTAATTGGGGGAAAACAGAAATTGCTGAAGTTTAACGACAGCCAGCACTATCTAAAAATAATTGGTAATCTTAAAACACGCGTGAAGAAACTTAAAATGAAACCGAGAACAAATGTCATCAATTTCTTAAAGGAGATGATATTTCTATGCCAATTATTTCTTTCTTGCAAATATTAAACATCAACTTTATATTTTCTTCCTTTGACTTTTTTTTTTATTAAAAAAGGACCAATTTTACCATTTTATACATAACTTAAAAAACAAAATAATTTTTTTGCACAATTTTTTTATAATTACACATTTCAAAGAAAAGTAAAAAAGTTTAAAAAAAAATCCCAAAACCAAACGCAAAGCTATAATTAAAAAAAAATAATAATAAACTTTAAACGCATTAAATAGATGTTGCTTTTAATGAAAAAAAAAATATAAGAAAAAATGCATAGCAATTCCTTAAATAAAATTCAATCTTTATAAAGCAAAAAAAAAAAACAAACAAACATTAGTAAATAAATTAAAACAAAATAACTTTTACTCTTATAGATCCATTTTTTCTATACTAGCTTAGTAGATAAAGGCATTACAAAAAGATAATGAAAAAAAAAAACAATCGGAGTTTTAAAAAATAATCTAAATAAAAATGTAAAAACAAATATGTACATTCTATTAAAAATTAAATGGGTGTGAAATTAAAATAATTATTTAGTAGTGGTTTCATTCTAAAATAATTAAAAAAAAAAAAACAAAAAACAAAAAAAAAAACTAAAAAAAAAAAACAAAAAAAAAATCTTACTAGATTAAAAAAAAATAGTTTAAGTTTAAAAATTTAATAACTTTTTTTGAATTTTTGAGAAACAAAAATTACAGATTAATCTAGACCGTTCGACATTCAAAATGACGAATTATAATTTATTATGTAAATATTTAAAATCAAAAATAATTAATGCAGAACAAATATATAATATTTATCCTAAAAGAATGTTTTTTTTTTATTTCTTCTCGAAACAGTCAAAAAAAAAATGTCCTCCACTTCGAAAAATAATATTACAAAGCTTAATTTTGGTTACTTTATTATATTAAACCCTAGTTTATTTCAGGGCTTTTTGATTTTGTAGAAGGTGTGGGATCTCGTACTAAAAAACTGGGTTTAAGTGACTAAGGCCCATTTGCTGAAAGGAAACTTAAATATTTAGCCTAGTTCCTTTACTTTGAAACTCTGTGATTTTCTGAGCCGTATAAAATAGCATGACAACAAAAGTTACTTTTGATTGTCTCAGAAATTGCCGTATAAATGCCGTAAATATGCCGTGAAGAGAAAAAATGTTGGTCAAAAATAACTATGGGATATGCCAAACACTACCAATTTGTAACAATTGCCAATGTAGAAAGACCGCCATGCTAACTTTATATGAAGATTTTTTATAAAAACCATTTTTGACCATTTTTTGAGAACCACTATCGCGGCAATTTTTTTCTTTTCACGGCATAACTACGGCAATTATTTTCAACTATCTGGCATATTCAGAAGTTATGAAGTACATTCATACAATGTCAATTATCGTTAACTTTATATAAAGTTAGCATGAAATCAATTTTTGGGAGAACTAGTGGCGCGGCAATTTTTTTCTCTTCACGGCATTTTTACAGCATTTATACGGCAATTTCTGAGACAGTCAAAAGTAACTTTTTCGAAAGTTGTCATGCTAACTTTATACGGTTGATTTTCTGTGCATTTGTGTGAATTTCAGTCCAACGTTCTGTCAAAGTTCATATGAAAAAAATAAAATGTGCACTTAAATGCACTTTTTTCTCAGCGTTGTCACATAAGCGTTTAAGTTGAACATATGTAAATATTTAAGTTTCGTTTCAGCAAATGGGCCTTAGGAGAAAGTACATATTTTCGAAGCATCATTTTAAAAAGTGAGGCAGCAGTTAGAATCAATAAATTTTCGCTGTGAAATTCAAGAAAAATTGAACAGGCATAGAAGTGGATTTTGCGGCAGATACACCAGTACAATTGGCAGCTACAACAACGAATATACAATAATACCATGAAAAAAAAAAATTAATTTGAAATCTTAACCCATTGCCACGAACAATATCAAATTTCAGGCAGAAATCTTAGACTGTGAGGTATTAGCACCCCATATATGGAATATTCGCAAAAAAAAAAGTGCAATCTAAAAGGTCAGAAATTGGTCAAAAAAGGTCAGGCAGTTTCAGTAAATGCTCAAAGCATATATTTTTTTAATAAAATTTTAAAGGTTTTTCAAGGTTCATAGCGATTTTTAGCACCTAATTTATGAGATTTTCGAAAACCGTATTCGCCATCTGAATGGTAAATTAATCCTTATAAAAGGTCGGATTTTTCAATATGAATTTAAAACAAATTAAAAAAAAAATTGTAAGGTCATTGACCTTTAGCTTGCAATAAAATAAAAAACAATCTATGGCAGACCAATTTCTGAAACTAGCTGATTCTTTTATGGGGATTCAGTAAACTTTCACGACCTTGACAAAAAAATTGTTTTAAAATTCTTTAAAAATCTTAATGACCAAAGCTGAACTTTTTATGGGGTAACCTTTCAGATTGTATATATTTTTTTTCGAATATCCCATAAATGAGGTGCTAAAAATCTGTATGACCTTAAAGAAAATTTTTAAAATTCATTAAAAATAATCTAAGGCTGACCATTTTTTGAAACAAGCTGACCTTTTATGACAAATTACTGACCTTTCAGATGTCATACTTTTTTGCTAATATCACATATATGATGTGCTAAGATCCCACAGTCAAAATCTGAATTTACCAAAGAAAACCCGATTAAATAATCGATAAATGATATCAACATTGGAAAACGATCTTTTCTTAGAATATACCCAAGATTAACTTCCAATATTATCCTTGGCGAATTAGGGGACACCCTGTTTACCAACATTTTATATGGAATTTGCTCATAAATTTGAGTTAAATGCATTTTATAAAACCGGAGTTAAAAAATTGTATATAAGAATCTAAAAAATATTTTTTATGTTCCGCATTTATTTCATGTTAAAACCCATGATAAAAGTATAACTATTTTCTTCTTCACTAAAAGAAGAATTCGAGAGAAAGATATATTCAACCCCTAATAAATGTATTTGGGGATGGTTTTACGGATGTTTTGTAATGAGTAAACTGTTAACAGTTAAACCAATATCAATTTTAATTTTGAATTATGTAAAAAAAGTAATTTTTTCTAGCTTTTCTATATAAAGATTTCTATAAAAAGCCATCTTGAAAAATCGATATTAATATTTTTTGCATAATTTTAAAAATCTGAGAAAAAATTGTAGTTTTTTTAATTAAATACCTATTTCACATACAAAATACATACATACATAATGTATTGATTTAGTCAGTTAGACCACACTTTAAGGTAGACTAATTATACCTACATATGATAAACATTTTTTTTTCTAAAAATTTGTGGAATTGTTTTTAAGAAAACTTACGGCTGAAAAAATTGAGAAAAAAACATAATATGTCAAAGAAACATATATGACAAAGTTCAGATGAAGAAAAGGATAATTTTTAAATTACCTTTCTTTTGAGGGAGTTGTTGTTTTCACGGAAATCTATGATAAATTTGTATTAATGACATGTCAAACATGTTTTTTGATTTCCAAAACAGATCTAAAACAAAATGTCCACTATATTTCAACTCTGAAAGCTTATATACATAATGTCAATGCAACAAAGAGATAATCCAAAACAGTCCCATAAACCAAACTATGATTTTATCATTTTGACAATAAATCTATGCGAGACAAAGACATTACAAAAACTGTCACTTCAAAATCTTCTTTGTTTCAATGAAAAACAGGTACAAAACAAAAATATTTCTATTTTTTTAGTGCAATAAAGCGATAAACCAAAATATCTCCTATGTGATTGGAGCAAGTCTTCAAAACAATATTTCTTTTTGCCGATACTAATGCGAAACGCATGCTCATTTTCATCATGAGTTAGCCTTACTGCAACAATTAAAACTTGCAACACGACAGGAATAGAGTTAAACTTATTATACGTGTTTATCGAATACATAATGTGGACAGGCATTCCATAAACTCTTCGATTGAGCTTTACACATATTATGTAAGTGGTAACGAGATCAATTTCAAAAATATCTTGGGATTTGTTTCAGAAGTCAACATTGAGGCCATTCTGGTACACTCTGGTATGAGTTATAATTCAACAATTTTTTGTTTTTATGAAATTTATTTTATTTTGAAGTCATCAAACATTACAAGAATTTGGCATTATATTCGCCAGTCAAACTACTGTCCTACTTACATTTTAGTCAGACGTCTGGTCTACGTCTACGCTCGATGGAAAGTACTCTGACGTATTGAAGATGGCAACTCTTTGAAATTCATCATCTTTTAGATTACTTATATTCTCGCCATCAAAGTGTTTCGATCTTGAGAACAAGGGCTTAAGTAGAAGACCCTTCAAACTATAATCTGTAACCCCGAGCTCCTCTTCAGCAATATCAATTGACCTTTCGACTGAATTTACATTTTCATTAACCACATCAACGAACTTTTCTAGTTTATCAATTCTTTCGCAAAGGTTTTGAAAGTTTTGTTGAAAGGCAAGAAGTGGGACGACATTGTTTTCCATCGTGGAATTCGTTTCAATTTTAACCTTTGAAATAAAAAAGCAAATAAATGTTTGTTTTTATCGATTGTCCTAATACCTCTGGGAAAATTTTACATTTGTGAGAAGAGTTTCGAATTCATCAAGTCTAGTCAGAGTTTCCTCAATACTCAAGCAAAGTGGGTTGATCTAAATAAGAAATGTACATTATACAAAAGCTTCTTTTTTGGAATTACAGAATCTAATACCTCCTTGTCAACATTACAATTTTGAAAATATTTTGAATAATCATGGGCTAATTTTTCCACCATTGTAAAATGTCTTTTGTTATTTATTTATTTACTGTTATCGGAACAAGATAAACTAAAACGGTAACATCCGAAACGGAAATGAAATGTCAACCAAAACAGATCAAGCAAAAGTCAAAAAAAATCAAAGTGGTTCAAACACAATTTTTTTAAGGGGGCTACACAATGTAGTAGCCGTGGCGTGATGGTTAGTGCGACGGACTGTCATGCCGGAGGTCTAAGATTCGATCCCCAGCCTCGCCACCTATTTATTTAAAAAGAAAAAATGGCTACTGCCTCTTGCGAGGAATTGACAAATCCTCCAAGAGTATCTCCTGTTCCAGAAAAGTGCCGCTCGTTAGCCGTTCGGATTCGGCAATAAACTGTAGGTCCCCATTCCTGCATACACGCACACAGGAATGGTTGAGAGTTGTAAGTCACTAGGCCCTAGTTCTTCATGAGCTGTTGTCCCATCAAATTTTTACACAATTTTAAACGTTAGTGTCGCAAGCGTTCCGTTCCGCTATCGCTTAGTGCGATATAGCCAATACAATTTCAAATATTTTGCCGCTTCGTGAAGTTCTGTTGCCGTGCAGTTCCGCTGAAGTGCAGTTCCGTCGAGTGTGGTCTTACCTTTAATATCAAATCGAAATCGATATTAGACATAAATATGAATTAAAAAAAATAGTAGCCAATCGAAAAAAGTCAAGTTTTTTTGTTGAATGGAAAAAGAGATCTGAAAAAGATCAACGAGACCCCCAAAAAGATCAATCTTTTTGGTTGAACGGAAAACTATATAGCAATGGAAAAAGGGGACACATATTTCAAAAGCACTGAACACACCTGTGATGAATTCCTTATGCATGAATGAATTCCAAACCAAGGGCTGTCTGTCACTCAACATGACGTTTACCTTGACTGACAGTAGGCGTTCGAATTTTTTCGTCAATTTGCCGAAATTTTTATTTCTCTATAGTATTTTAATTTTCGATTAAAAAGAAAACCTATTTTCTTTTCTTTTGAATCATTTCTTGGAAGAAAATAAAAAAAAATTATTAAAAGAAATGAGTTACCGTGGCATAGGAGGTGGTGGATATCCCTACAAATCGTCCGGTCGCAGTGGAGTTGCTATGAATGCAGTTCCACCGCCTCCATCAACCTCTGCAGCTATAGGCAGACGCGGTGGTGTTGGTTCAGATCGAAAACCTGGAGGAGCAAGTAGTGGGCTATCAAAACATGGCTACACCACCATGGATTCAATAAGTCAATTCGCTAGTACTCAACAATCGCTCGGCAAACGCAAGGCTCACACTGAAGATGAATACTTTGACGACGATGAGGATCAAACGCCAGAATTGGCTTACATTCCAGCACCAGGGAGTCCGGGGGCAATACAAAAACGACCAGCAGCTTCTGAAAGCGAAGAGGAAGATGATCCCCTTGATCAATTCATGGCTGGGATCGAACAACAAGTCCAGAAAGAGAAAGTTCGTTCCCAGAAGGCTGAAATTGCTGTTGTTTCGTCAATGGAGGCCAAAGGCGTCCGAACGGATATCGACGATGAGGATGACGAGGAGAGCTACTATCGCTATATGGAAGAGAATCCAATGGCTGGTGTTCGTGATGATACTTCCGACGTAGAAATCGATTATGACGAAGACGGTAATCCAATTGCTCCACCAAAGAACCGCAACATAGATCCTTTGCCACAAATCTACCACTCCGAAATCGAGTATGAGAAGTTTGAGAAGAATTTCTACGCTCCCCATGAAGATATCGCTGCACTGTCTGAAGCTCAAGTCACAGATCTCAGGCGAACCTTGGGAGTCAAAGTCACTGGACCAGAACCACCAAAACCAGTAACCAGTTTTGGTCACTTCGGCTTCGATGAGCCATTGATCAAAGCGATTCGCAAAGCAGAATACACTCAGCCAACTCCTATTCAAGCTCAGGCTATACCTGCAGCTCTCGGAGGCCGTGACATAATTGGTATCGCAAAAACGGGAAGTGGTAAAACTGCTGCCTTTGTGTGGCCAATGCTGGTGCACATTATGGATCAGCGAGAGTTGAGGGAGGGCGATGGACCTATCGGACTCATTCTGGCACCCACGCGAGAACTCTCCCTTCAGATTTACAATGAAGCCAAAAAATTTGGCAAAGTCTACAATATCAATGTAGTTTGTTGCTATGGTGGTGGTTCGAAATGGGAACAAAGTAAGGCTCTGGAGCAGGGAGCAGAGATTGTGGTGGCAACACCAGGTCGTATGATTGATATGGTCAAGATGAAAGCAACAAATCTCAAGCGGGTTACGTATTTGGTACTCGACGAAGCTGATCGCATGTTCAATATGGGTTTTGAACCACAGGTGAGTGGATTATCCGAAGATTACTATTTTTAGTAAGCTCATCCGTCCCTAAAGTGGCATAGGCTAGAATTTGGCTTTAATTCGGAGTTATTAGGGTGGGACGATTGACCAGAATCTCTATGTAATAACGAAATCGCGTATTTTGTGTAAATGTCGCGTTTAACCATTCAACTTTTATTCTTAAAATATATTTAAAAACATCTCGATTTCTTTTTTTAAATTACAATTTCTTTAAATTTTAGGTGCGTTCTATTTGTAACCACGTCAGACCGGACAGACAAACGCTCCTCTTCTCGGCGACATTTAAAAAACGCATTGAACGCCTTGCTAGAGATGTCCTCACTGATCCGGTGCGCATCATTCAAGGTGACCTAGGCGAGGCCAACCAGGACATTACTCAACAAGTATTTGTCTTTAACAATCCTCAGCAAAAATGGAACTGGCTTTTGTTGAGATTGGTGGGATTCCTTTCTCAAGGTAGTGTCCTTGTATTTGTTACCAAAAAACTTGATGCCGAAACAGTAGCTAATAATCTGATGGTCAAGGAGTTTAATTGTTTGCTGTTGCATGGAGATATGGATCAAGCTGATCGTAATAAAGTAATTACAGCGTTTAAGAAAAAAGAATGCGATATCCTTGTGGCCACTGATGTTGCTGCTCGTGGTTTGGATATTCCCCACATCCGCACAGTTATCAATTATGATATAGCCCGTGATATTGATACTCACACGCATAGAATTGGTAGAACCGGTCGCGCTGGGGAGAAGGGTAATGCATTTACGCTTGTCAGTGAAAAAGATAAAGAATTTGCTGGTCATTTGGTACGAAATCTTGAAGGAGCCGATCAGGATGTACCACAGGATCTTATGGATCTGGCTATGAAGAGTTCCTGGTTTAGGAACTCAAGATTCAAAAACAGCAAAGGTAAGAAGATTAATGTTGGCGGAACCGGATTGGGATACCGCGAGAGAACTGGATTTGGCAGTGCCAGTAGTGGACGTAGTGAATACACCGATGGTAAACCATCAGCAGGAATGGTGCCATCGACTACATCTGCGAAGCCAGCTGGAGGACCTGCATCGGATAGATATAGTGCAATGCGTGACGCCTTCCGCACACAGTACATGTCACAGTTTAAACCATCATCAGATCGCACATGGGAGCAAACAGTTCCCGAAGCAGGAGTATTTACTGCACCAGCACCACCACCCCCTTCATTTGTAGCCCCCTCCTCCAACAAACCACCCACTTCCTCCTCAACTCAAGATGCCAATAGCAAGCGCGGAAAGAAAAGTCGATGGAATTAGAATGCTTTTAAGGGTTTTTTATTAATAGAAAAAAAAAATAGCGGTCGCTGCTTAATGTGTACTCGTAGGTCTAATTTTGTTCGGTGTTTTTTCTCTTAAATTATACCTGCATACATTTACTCTATTTTTAATGTATTTTTTGTGAAATGGTATCCAAATTTTAAGAAAAAAAAAAAAACAAAAACAAAAACTACAAAGCAAAATGAATAAGATAATATTTATATTTTCAGGAAAGAAAAAAGACTATGTGCATTAGATTGAGATAGTAAAAAGCATCATAAAGTTAACCAAATAATATGTTCAAACAAATATTTTAGTTTTTATTTAATATTGAAGATCGCATTTGTTTAGGTCATTCCTACATGTTTACATGGATTTTTATCAACGTTGTAAGTGTAAAGTTATAAAGCTGTGGGCTAATTATATGGAGTTAATTTAAATATTTCGTAACATTTCTTAAGTGGACATAGCTTTACTGGAAGTATTGGAAGGCTGTCTATTAGATTTCCAAAAACAACTACTTTCAACGTTATAAAATAAAGACCAAGCAAAAGAAATATTTTCTTTTTTATTCATTAAAAAAAAATAATTTGGCTTGAGTAAATGACGTTGATTTTAACAAGAAATAGGGTTTGGGGTAGTAAAATAAATAATGCTGCCAAAGTAAGATAAAAAATGAAGTTGAACAGCATAAGCTAACAAAATACCTACATACATTGTTTTTTTTTTTTTAATTTAAATAGATGATTTTTATTGCAAAAATTTATAATTAAATTAACTTTGATTACATTTGGTTTGTTTTTTTTTTCTGGCAGACTGCAATGCCACCGCCAAAATTCTTTTATTACTTTTTATACAAAACAAATGTAATCAAAGTTAATGTAATTATGAATTTTCGTAATAAAAACCATATATCTATCTATCCTACATTGTTTTTGATTCTAATAGATACAAGTATTGGTTTTCAAATATTTGTTATTTTTGCTTGAACAAATTCAAGCTAGTTAAAAAACGATATCAAATGAAAATGATTCCTTTCGAGTTTTGTTTAAAAAGTATTAGCTCAAGAAAAATGTAAAATCACAGCGAGACGACAGGTATCGAATTTATTTACTGAATACAAAATACAACCAGTATTGTTTCTCTATACTTTTGTTCATTATTGTAAGCATAAAATCAGTGCACACTTTTTTACTTGCATAAAGCATAAAGAGTAACAGTTTGTTTTGTACGTAATTTATTAAATTTTGTCCTGCAAATCAATCTTTAAATGATCTATTTGAATATCATACCAACTTGTACACAATTTTGCTGAGTTGTGCATAGTATAGCTTTGTTTTTTGATAATTCAACGAAAGTATGTTTTGTATTCATAAAAGTTTAATAGTGAGCAGTAGCAACTACCGAAAACAGTTCACATTAAAGAATTCAATGGTGTATACAACTTTCAATACTACTTAACAATTTTTTTTTTAGAAACTCATGTTTTTTTTTACTTCAAATTTCTTACAAGAAACTTGAACCTTTGTACGATTTAAAAATAAATTTAATGTTTTATAAATTGTAAGCCTTAAGTTTTAAGATGCATACCTATTCAATAAATGTTCATTTTAAAATAGCGTTGTTTTCTTTCATCACATTTTTGCAAAATAGGTTGACTTTTGATTTTAAATAAATCGAATGCCTTCTTGCAGCCTGTGCATATTTTTAATTTGGAGCAGAATTTTTAATTGTAAGAAATGTGCATATTTTAATTTTTATTTCAAAATAGGTACGTAAAGAGTTAGAATTTAGGTACTTAGTAAGAGCGATCTAAATAATTAATTTTGAAAAGCAAAATCATTAAATATTTTAATAGCATATCATTATTCCCCGCTTAATTGCAATGACCATTTTGTCAGATTTTGCGATCAATTATCCTGATGGTTCAATTAAACGTATAAAAACCTGTTCTATTTAGGTATACACGAAATTTTCGAATGTATTTTTGACATGGATTACATGTCAGGGTTGGGTAGTATGTAGAGAAAAGAGTAGCGTCACGAAAATATGTACCGCTCGCGCCCTACTGCTCAGTGACTGTTTGCGCTACAGACATCCTACATATACCAATCGATAGATACAAGATTGCGCAAAGATTATAAGGGAATTATTTTATAGCTATCGCCTCATAGTTTCAGGTCATGAGTCATCGCGTTTGGAGTAAATTGCAGCTAAATTAAGAGTACTCAAATTAATTTAAGCTCCATTCCTTCGGATATATATGGTCTTATTAATTAGATTTTTGGCTGTTTAAACTATGTCTAACTATTTTGAAACAATCGGAAATATGCTTTTTTAATAAAAAAATATTGCATTTCTCTAGGTTTAGACAATAGATTACGTTGTCTAAAGCAAGATAAAAAGATAGATTACTTTAGCAAAAATTAGAAAGGGTTTTTAAAAACTGGGGCGGCTGTCTAAAGTTAGACAATGTTTATTAATAAGACCAATAATGTATATAAGTGCCACTGACGTCACTGATCTCATTCGAAAGGGTTTAAAAAAGGGCATACCTTCCGCATATGTAGTTCCCATATCGTTAATTCACGTTTTAGCACATAAGACATGTAATCCATATTCGGTAGGTGTCACAAGGGCGATCTACCAAGGGTATTTTTTTCTTCGGTGAATTAAGCGGGAATACTGTGCATAGGCACATTATGTACATACATACGTAGCTACATGAATAACCCAAAAACAAGGCAATTTTCTCAAAGCACGTCAAAATGTTATTTCCGCATACGATTTTTTTGTTGGCAAAAACCTGAAATGCGGTATTTTTTCAATTGCTTGACATTAAATATACGGAAAAAGCCAAAGTAGTTGTATGGTAGCTACCATTTCCAGCTAAAATTTAACAAAAATCACATAAAATTGCACTGTAGGTACTAAATCCGTTAGACAAACTGCACGACGATTGGATTCTCTATCCATCGACGATTTGGAGTCTCTATCCATCGTATTGTAAGTTTTGATTTGAAATTTCTTGACACGAAACCAATACATGCCCTAAAAAGTGAAAAACTGTTTTTGGAAGGTTTGTTACCGCTAGTAACCGAATTTTTGTTTAATATGCCTATTTATGATAGACAACTCATGTTTCATTTTGACTTAATATAAATTCCTATTAGGATGAAATGTATGTGTATCTTATTATTTCAACCGAATTTTGGAGTTTTTAATAATACGAACAAATTTATGTAGTTTTCTTAACTCAACTCTCGTAGAGACATTTGAACTGAAGTCGAATTTTTGCAGATAATTCAATTTATTGTTAGTTGAGTTGTCATATATTATAATAGGCACATAAATAATAAATAGGAACGTTTTCGTTAAAAATAAAATACGTCTCAACGCATGGAAAACTTTGTATGGCCGGTAATGTTTGTCCCAAAAAATGAAAACATATCGGGGGAGTATAAGCTTAGGCTTTAACCGAGGGAATGTTTCCCTTTTTTGTCTAATTTTGATGCGTACAATTCAAAAGTAATTTTTTTAGACCAGGAAGATTAGAGGATTTCTCGAGCCTTGTCAATTGATTTCTACTACATTATTTGTTCAAATAATGCTCAAAGTTAGGGAATAAATACGACAGTAGGCTTATCTATTTACTAGTTTATTTATTTCCCCTTCGATGCCTGCATCCAGTTTTTTAAAAAACTAAGGAATTCCAAGTATAATAAAAATTTCGAACAGCATTTTTTTTTTCCATTTCCATTTTATTGTATTTTTCATCGTGTTCACAAACGTTTCAGCTCTCAAAATGTATGTTTGTGTGCGTAAAATTCACCACAAAAATTACAAAATAATCAAATAATTTTATTATTTTTTTTTTAATTAACCATCCAAAAATTACTTTTTTTGGTTGTGTAACTTTTTTTGTTTTCAAAATTCAATTTTTTTTTTTCTTAAAAAAATTGTTCTTAAAATAAAAATAAAAAATTCCCCTGGTTAAATGCATTTAAAATACGTCAAAACATAATGTTATATAAATAATATTGTTGTACAATTATATAATATGACTTGGGGTGAAATATAAAATTTTATATTTAAATCAAGACTTAAGTGGAAAAGTTAACAAGACTTTTGAAATCTTATAAATAAATTGGTTGCAGTATAAAATATGAAACAAATCAATTAACATACATTTGAATAACAAATCATCATTGTCTTATAAGGAATTATTAAGTTCGATAATTTCCGAATATAATTGAGAGTTCCTTTTCATTTCGACTTATTTTATTGTTTACAATTCAGATTGAAAAGGATTTTTTTTTAAATATTTTTAAAAACTGCACAAAAAGAAGAACATAATTTTATCGATGCAGTTTAAAATAAATTCGAACTTGAACATTTAATATTTCAATAGAACATATTGATTTGACTATTTTTTTTGTATTGATAAAATGTGTGTCTTTATTTAATTTAATTCAACAGTTTATTTATATTTTTTCTATGAATACATATTTTTATTTTACTTGTTTTATATTGTACGGTGTTGCTGGTTGTATGTGAAGCAATTGAAGGATTTCTTGTTCTTCTGGTCATAAATATATTTAATTTTTAAATAGTATACATACCTACTCGTAAAATTGTTTTTTTTTTTTTGTTTATTTTATTTTACAATAAAATTAGAAATAAATAATTTGATTTTTAAGTTAATTTTAATTTTCGAGTAGTTTATTCCCACCGACAAATATATTCTTTTTTTTACAAGCTAAATTCTATTTCGAATAGAAAATATTAGAATGTTTGATTAAAGATTTTTTAAATAATATAATAATTATTGTAACATAAAAAATTATAACATAACAAATAAAAACCCATATAAAATAATTGTAGGAATTTTTTGTTTTCATTTTGATAATAATTCAGCACATTGTAACGTGGGGCAACTGGGCGCGGCCGTACGTTTTTATCTTTTTACAATAACTTTATATAAAAAATTATTTTTTGTTTAGCTTTAAAAGTCTATTTTTGCATTCTGCATTTTAAATTGGTGTATATAGTTGTGTACGTAACTGGTTTTGTGTGTGTGTGTTGTATTTGTGTGAGGCCTTGAGACGACTGGCCGCAAGTTTACTGTGCCTTCATTTTGCCATTTTGTGCGGTAATTGTCGATGAAGCTGATGTCGAGGTGGAGTGGTGAACTTTGACGAATCGGCTCTTCTTGCCCTCGGGCGAGAAGTAAGTCTTATAGAAGAACCTTGCGAATAATACAAAATAACTGAAGTACATTGCAATGGAGAGCTTAATGTTTGTCGGTGAAATGTTGCAAGACTGTCGGCCGTGGGTTTTTAGGAAACTGTGGGCCCACATGTTAATCGCACATCCGACCACCATTTGTGTGAGTTGCAGCGATGTGATGATCATTGGAATGAAACGGGGTGGATTGAAGCGGGCTGCCTTTAAGGCATAGTATGAGTACATTACAGCATGGACGCAATAGTTCATCACGATGAACCAACGTGCGGAGGCAGTGTACTCAGTGTAGGAAAACCACGAGTAGATGAGGACGGTGATGTGATGATACCAGTGAAGGAAAATCAGGGGCTGCTTGCGCAGGACAATGAATAGAGTGTCTCCTAGCTCGGGAAGTTTCGATAGAACGAATAACCATGTCCAGAACCCGCTGACACGATCATTTGTGATAAAACTGAAAAGAATTAAAAAAAAAAAAGAAAAATATACTTTAAATTTGAATAAACAAATTTCTCAATATTCAAGAATATGTGGAAATTTTGTACTCTAATTAAGATGAGATTTCAGAATTTGAAAATAATTTCATTAAGACTGTTATTCGCCGATTTATTATTTATTATTAGATGTTATTTTCTCATATTAAAAACACGTTCCATATCGATTAAATTGAATTATCGAATAAAATAATGACAGTAATAAACTTATATTACCTAGGAACACAACATGAATGGAAAAGTCCATAATGACGCAGAACGTGTAGTAGTTCTGGTGCCGTCCTAAATGCTCCCATAATACTGAACATAGCCAGCAGGGTATTCCAGATGATCAAGAGACCTCGTAGCTGGAATCTGCAAAAGAAGAAAAAATATTATTTTATATTTATCTAATGTTTTCAGAATAAATAATATAATCAAGGAAGGACATTATCAATAAATGGAATAAATATACTTGCGTAATGGTGTGTAATGAGTTGTAAAGAAACAGACTTGTGAAGTATTGTGGGAAAGCTAACACATAGTGACAGCATGTACCATGTTAACCCATCATTTCCTTTCAAAACTTTTAGAGTCAAGGACTTTGTGTGTTGTAGTAAAAATGTAGGGTGTCATGTGACCTTTCGGATTCTATTTTAACCAACTGAAACGGAACTTAGTAATGATTGGCTATTAATTGGTCATTGGATCTTTTAGGCAAGGACTTTCTTGTTTATTTGCATTTGATTTTTACTTTATTTATTTTTGTTTGCCTACAGTGATAGTTTAACAGAAATGTATATCACATCAAACTAAGGAAATACATGTCTTTTTCGAAACGGTAGAGGAAAATTAATGTGCGGCCTACAAAAAAACAAATAGAGGTAATCAATTTTTCACAAGGCTAGGTCATTGCGAAACATTTAAGCAATATATGAAGTAATAAAAATAGGTGATTGTGAATTGTGTGTGCGAGCTTTCTTCACAGGATACAAATTAAAAATCATTTAAAAATCTTTAGAAGGAAATGTCAACAATTTCATTTATGGACAATATGCCTATGAATGGAGTGATTTATGATCTTGTACCTACTTCTAAAAAGCGGGTTGTCCTCAATAATGTTTTTTTTTTTTGACATGGATTACATGTCTTTCTCGGAGGGTTGGGTACCGCTCGCACCCTACTGCTCATTGACTGTTTACACTACAGACATCCTACATATACCAATCGATAGATAAAGATTGCGCAAAGATTATAAGGAAATTATTTAATAGCTATCGCCTCATAGTTTCAGGTGATGAGTGATCGCGTTTGGGGTAAATTGCAGCTCCATTAGGCGTTTTTTCTTTTTTTAACTCAGAGCAAAGCACTGAGCTGTCAAAAAAAAATCTGTGTTTCTTTTTTGCTCAGTGCTCTGCTCAGAGCTAAAAAAAAAAACGCCTGTTAAGAGTACTCAAATTAATTTGAGCTCAATTTCTTCGGATATATATGTAAGTGCCACTGAAAAATAAATAAATTTGATGGCACAACAGCTCATGAAGAACTAGGGCCTAGTGACTTACCATTCCTGTGTGCGTGTCTGCAGGAATGGAGGGGACCTACAGTTTATTGCCGAATCCAAAAGGCTAACGAGCGGCACTTTTCTCTGACAGGAGATACTCTTGGAGGATTTGTCAATTCCTCGCAAGAGGCAGTAGCCGTTTTTTCTTTTAAATAAATAGGTGGCGAGGCTGGGGATCGAACCTTAGACCTCCGGCATGACAGTCCATCGCACTAACCATCACGCCACGGCTACGTGCCACTGACGTCCTTGATATTTCATTCGAAAAGGTTTGAAAAAGGGCATCCCCTTTCCCATACAAATTTCCCATATCGTTAATTCACGTTTTAGCACATAAGACATGTAATCCATGTTCGGTAGGTGCCACAAGGGCGATCTAACAAGGGTGTTTTTTTTTTTTTTTTTTTTAATTTCTCATCGGTTCAAAAGTACCTAATCTTACTAACAAAAAAATTTTGGAGGAAATGAGATTAAAAAAATATAGGGGTGAACTAAGTCCCCAGAAACTAAGTCCACCGAAGGTGTTAGTTCCCACTAGGCGGGAACAGAAACCACTTTTTGAAAGTTGTTTTTATTCCCAAGCAAGGTGAGAACGAAGTCCACTTGCTAATGGGAATTTTATACACATTTGAAAATACGAAAAGAGAACTAATTAAAGTGAGGTATGTATGGGGGACATGCTGCCCCCTGCAACCCCTCTGCTTGGCCCACTATAGGATTTGGAGTAGGTGCGAGGTTGGGTGTATGCAAAGTTGGATAAATTCAAAGTTTCTAAAATCCAGATTCTTTAAATGCAAACGAAACTTTGCATACACCCAGCCTCGCACCTACCCCAAATCCTATAGTGGGCTAAGCAGGGGGGTTGCAGGGGGGGCAGCATGCCCCCCCCATACATACCTTACTGTTTATACGG
Organism: Epistrophella euchroma; assembly: GCA_947049315.1. Lineage (NCBI taxonomy): Eukaryota > Metazoa > Arthropoda > Insecta > Diptera > Syrphidae > Epistrophella > Epistrophella euchroma. The sequence goes on from OX346247.1 coordinate 18,527,679, forward strand.
CGCCGTAGTGCTGGGTGCTAGCACAGTATTTGTGAAAGCAAGATTTTTTAATTTTATTGAAAGGAAAAGATTATAGATTTGACGGGAACAAAAACCATCCATTTTTTTTGAAACTTTGTTTCCCCCTTATATGGGAATAAAAACCACTTTTAAAAAGCAATTTCAAATTTCGCTTAGTTTTCTTGCTATGAAGAATCTTGCTTACTTTTAATTGACGTTTAAAAATTAGCAAGACACATTTGGACAGTTTCAATCCTCTGTAAAAGAATTTTATCTTCACTCCTCAAATTTTGTACAAAAGTAATCATGAACTTGCCCAAAATCGCAATTTTACAATGATTTTTTTGAGCAGTTACTACGCTTACGATTGCACTAAAATTTGAAATTTTTTTAGTTTTGGAAGAATACGCGAATTGGCATATCTTACATCATATCATACATTATATCTATTACAAAAGAAAATCAAATTTTTTGATCCTGATCTGTCAATACACCGATTTCGAGAATTTTCGTCTTCCAATGGGCAAAAAAAATTGATTTTTCTCAAAGAAAAAATCAATTTATCAGATCTGGGTTTTGCGGCAGATATACCCATCTTTTTACTAACACCACTATTCGGCAATGCAATTGACATTAATACCATGACAAAAAAAATTAAATCTGAAATCGTACTCCATTTGCAACGAAAAAAATCGAATTTTAAGCAGAAAATTGAATTTACCAAAGGAAAACTCTATAAGACTGTTTCTTTAGTTTTTGAAGTACCTAAGGTTTGGGAAGAAGTTCGTTGTATTATGATATCTTTGAATATAAAAACTGGCGTCACTATTTATTTTTAAAATCATTTTAATTTCAAAATTAACATAAATCTTTGCTCTTCATATTATAATCAGCAGGATCAAAAGCCATTAGAAAAAGGCCATATTGATAGACATATTTCTAAGGTTTCGCACATTTCTAACCTCTATTATTCTTATCTTAAAAGCAAGCGGACCAAAAACAAAAAATGAGTAAGGCTGGTATATGTCTGATAATAATAAAATTAACTGAAAATGGAGTATCTATGTCACGTATGTATGGATGGACGCTATATATAAATTGTATACAAACAAAAACTTATTATTTGCAATTGCTTTTGACGTACATATGTACAGAACATATGTATATTCTCATTGAGGCATTATCAACACCATTGGGTGTGGATTTATACATAAAGTCGTGGATTCTTTTTATTATTTTTGCATACTCGACCACAATATTTTTTTTTTGCACGAACTTATCTTTAAAAAAGCCAGACGCTAGCTACATCATCAAAAATATAGAATAATTAGGTATGTTCGGTTACATTCCAAACCTTTTGTTTCTAGAAATTTTAGAATTGTTTCTTTTTGCTTACTTCTTGAGTAAAAAAACGAGTTTGTTATTATATTTATAATTAGGTTGCAAAAAAAACATATCTGAGAAACTAAATAATTTAGAAAAAAAAATTAATGCAAAAATTATAATCCAAAAATTCGATATTGTTTAAAAATCTGCCCCTATATACCTGGAAATGTTTCAAGTTCTTCATCAGTTTAGTCAAAGCGCTGGAAAGTTATAAAATACTCGTAAAACCCTTGCTAGTAAAAACTTGTTGGTCAAATTTTGCTGTCAAAAATAGGTAACCCGCATACAAAAACGAAAAAAAAACAACTAAGCTTTTTTACAAATTACGCCCAGAATTATTAGGAGCGAGATAAATATTTTAAATCTTTGAAAAACAAGTAAAAAGTTAACATTTATAAGATCAAACTACATTATGTATTTATATTTAATGAAGCAATTTATTCGTGACTCAAAATATTAAAGCCTAATTAATGATAAGTAGTTGTTTTGATTATATGACCCCCACAGTTTGGAAAAATTCCATTAGAAGTGGCGTGTTTCAATTTTAATCATACATACTCACTTGCTTCATAAGTTCGATAAATTTATTTTAGATAAACAGTTCAATGTTCAATTGATAGATTACTTTTTTTGTTGGAAAACCTTTGATCCTTTATTTCGTCAAATCGAACCACCAAAAATTATCTACGCAAATTTAAGATTCTCTAAAGTGATTTAAAGGTTTTTTAAACTTCGTGTGTTGATTTCATGTCTATTATTATCCATTAAATAAAAGCATTTTTATTTTTAAAAAGGTTTAAAAGTACATTATTTCACATTTTTTACATGAAGAGAATATTTCATTAATGTTTCGAAATTTTATAGGTACTTTTTATCGGCCATCTTTAAAAATGGCTTAGGGTTATTAACCAACCTATACGTTTACTTTCCGTTTGCAGAGAGAGCATTTTTCGAAAAAAGATAAGATATTAAATCAAGCATTTTTTAAAGATCAATCAGGGTTAAAGAATCGATCAACATTTACATTAACCTTTCGGACTTTCGTAAATGGCACATTTGCTTTAACAAAATTACTTAACCTTTTGAAAAAGAAATCAGAACCAGGATCTCATTGAAAATCTTGTAGGTTCTTTACTTTTTGTCCATCTTTTCCTACAGATAAATTTGATCTGATCAAATTTTGCATTTTTTATCCATCAGTTAAAAATTGCGTGATATTTTGGAATTCGAACAAAGCTAAACAGCACGATAACACAGCGTCAACAAATTTAAAACGCGGTACCTACCTTTGTTCCCAGATTATGAAAAATCATACGATTTGCTGTTTACGGTCAAAATGACTATCAGTTTATCATGTGAAGTCAAAAATAGCTAATGATAAAATTTGTTTACTATCTCATGATGAGGTAATAATACAGTAATTTATTATATTTTTACTTGAAAAATAGATGATACAGGGTATTTTTAACTTCCCATTGGAAGTTATTGTAATCGGTCCGATTTGTGAAATTGCAAATTTTGACATTTCTCGACGTTTCGAGGTCTCTGGAGTTGGATTACATTGTTTTTAGAGAGATGTCTGTGTACCATGTACGTTCGGAAGCTTTTTTTCGCCGACGATATCTCGAGAACGCATAGAGATATCGACTTTAAATAAATTTTATTTTACAGATAATAAGCCCATAACGAGCAGAAAGGATTTTCAGAACAATTCAATTAGCGGTTTTTTTTTTATAACAGGAATTAAACAAAAAAGTTGTAAAATGGCTCTTTTCTCGAATATCTCTCTAGAACAAATAATGCTATCGACTTCGTTCTGGTATCATTCTATGCATAATGACGTAGTGAAAAATTGGTAGTACTTAAAATTAATTAACCCAGTTTTTTTTTTGTTTTTTTATTAAAAAAACCATTTAAAGTTGTTAAAAAAAATATCGAATATCTTGAGAACATACAAAGATATTAACTTCGGGCTAATTTTATTTAATACACAAAGTTATAGTTGATAATCGCTAAAATTTGTAAAAAAAAATCAATTAACGGTTATTTTCTAGGCCAAAAAAAACTGCTTAAAATTGTTAAAAAAATTTTTCATACAACAATACGATGACAATACAAAAAAAGAGGGCCCAAGATTTTTAAGACTGAATACAAAATTGTTCGATAGTTATCAATGCATCACTCGTAAAAGTCGTGTTCCTTTGGGGGTGCTAAAGTACTAATGAGTAGATAAAAATTATAATTGAGTACTTATTAAGCGAGAAATAGATTAGACTAGCAACAGCACCGTCCACAGCAACATTGGCCGCCATTAATTTGGAACCAACGTATTTCAATTGCTCAACACAGATACGAACAGCAACAGCAACATCAACAGCGCCGCCCCCGTCAGGCCTAAGTCCTAAATTTGCTGTTGCTGATGGTGTGGGACCACATAGAAAATGTTTTGATTTGATATGTCAAACAGATATAAATAATAAATGTAGGTGCTGTTCCTGGTGGCAATGTGTTTGAGAAATTTTTGCTGGGCTGTTTTCTGCTGACGGTGCTGATGCTGTTTCCTGCTGACGTTGCTGGTTTAATCTGTTTCACGCAATAATCATTTACTCATTCTCCCATGCGCGAGTAGATGAGTCGGACAGTGAAGCACATCACCTAGCAACTAGCAATGCCATTTATGTCTATTCCATTGAGAATTTTTAGCAAAGTACTATGGAGTAGTTTGCCACTTTAAAAGGAAAAGGGCTAACGATCAAAACCTTTACAAATTGACAATTAAAATCATAATTAGTAACCGCCATATTATTCACTCGATACATCCAGATTTAAACTCAAACCCAGATGAATTTACATTGAATTTGTATGATTTACATCCAGATTTAAGTTTTAATCTGGATGTATTGAGTAAATAATATGGCCGTAAGTTTTTTTCAGTTATCCAGACTAATTTTCTGCAAACTTTGAACTTCCCCATGAATGGCTATTTTATCATTCTCATTTTAAAAATTAGGTAATGTTTTTTTTTTTCTGCATATAGAACAGTTAAAATATTACCCATCAAAGAACACCTTTAGAAAATAGATACTTATATATAGACTTTTTTGATTCTTGCTTTGATAAAAAAAAAAAACATTTTTATTAACTTTCATGAAATCACCCGTAAAATAAAGTCATGGGGATAACTAATAACTTCCCTACGTATAAGAAAATGACAGTTAAAACGGATGCTTTTAAAATACTGAATTATAGTGACCACAAGAAAAATTTCTCGGGCCCAGTTTTTCAGTGGGGAGTTAAACCAGAGTTAGTTAAATCAAAACATAAATTTATTTACAGTTAACTCAAGAAGCAGTTTTTCAGAAAAAAAAAGTATGCGAATCGAATTAAACAATTTGGAGGATAAAATATTAAAAGCATCTGTTCCGTAAATCTAGAGTTAATTTATCTACCAAATTTGTTAAGTTAACTCGGGTTTATCTTTAATCTCGCACTGAAAAACTTGGTCTTAGTATATAACACTAATTCATTTACAGATTTCAGTTCAGATTAACTTCGATTACCTTCGAAATGAAATTCTCGCTACGTCCCTGATCAAACCATAAAATAATCATAAAATTAAATCATTATATATGTTTATGTTTATACTTTTTGTCACGATACCTAGCAAACTATAGGTATTTAACGACAAGTAACTTAAAAAAAGCAAGCTTATAATCGTTTTAATGCAAAACTATTATTAGGCCAGAACTCATATGTAAGCGTTTCGTGCATCGCATCGTATCAATCTATTCAATTTTTAGAAAAAAAGCTTTTCTTTATGATTTAAGTACCTTCATAAAATTAGTTCAAGCTTTAGTCGTTGAGCATTTTTTTTATGATTCATCGCTAGCCTTGGAAAGTTATAATATTAAATCGGATTCAAATAGATGAACTACAACACAAAATGTAGGCGTGTACATTTGCATGTGTATGTATGTATGTATGTCATATAAGAAAAGCTAGGGGTTTTTTTTAAATAATAACACCCGATTGCTGTCAGCGACCTTTATTAAGGGAGGCGAAAGCGAATGGATTAAATCATCACGGTTTTGTATTGTTGACAATGCTTTGGAGCTTATGTCAGGGAAGTTTAATGCCTAGTAGAATAATTCAACCATGTCGACCCTTAAAAAGATAAGGAACGCAAGTAAGAAAAATTATCAACATTGACAATCACAGATCGAGTAAAAACGAAACAAAAAGTTCTTTGCAAGTATTTTTACTTTGAACTTTCGTGCAGATAATATTTTCATAAAAAAAAAAAAAAACAATGCACGCATACCATGCAAAATTGTTATTTTAATTTATTTAAATTGAATTAAGAGATTTGTAAGTATAAAATGCAAAAGCTGTCATTAAAAAAAATAATCTGCGTGATGTTTTGAGTTTTATTAAACTATCTTTATCATTTAATTGCTATATCCCGTCTGGAAAAATGGCAAGTTTTTACCATTAGGAAAAATTTTCAACGAGAAAAACTTGTCAAATTATAGTAAAAAAAACTTGTTGGCAAGTTTTGCATATGTACATTTATAACAAGAATAATGGTTTGAATTATTAAAGTTAATTATTTTCAACATTGAACTTTTATATTACCGTTTAAACTAAACGGACTGGGACTGGTCAGCGAGTGGAAGGTTTCAGGGTTCAATCTTAATGCAAAATGGTATATAACTGGCAGGGCAGAGCCTAGCTAATTTCAATAGATTGCCATACATTTTATTTGTTTGCGAATCGAACTATTTTTAAACTTTGTCAGCCTTCACTAACGGCCATATTATTCACTCAATGCATCTGGATTAAAATCTCAATCTGGATGTAAATCATACAAATTCAATGTAAATTCATCTAGATTTAAGTTTAAATCTGGATGTATCGAGTGGACGAGTGAATAATATGGCGGTAATACTCAGTTCGGAAGTAGCCGTGGCGTGATGGTTAGTGCGATGGACTGTCATGCCGGAGGTCTAAGGTTCGATCCCCAGCCTCGCCACCTATTTATTTAAAAAGAAAAAAACGGCTACTGCCTCTTGCGAGGAATTGACAAATCCTCCAAGAGTATCTCCTGTCACAGAAAAGTGCCGCTCGTTAGCCGTTCGGATTCGGCAATAAACTGTAGGTCCCCTCCATTCCTGCAGACACGCACACAGGAATGGTTGAGAGTTGTAAGTCACTAGGCCCTAGTTCTTCATGAGATGTTGTGCCATCAAATTTATTTATTTTTTTTTTTTTTACTCAGTTCGGAATAGTTGAACCGAGTCGAAGCACTTAATCCGTATTTAAAAAATTCCTATTTATAAAATATTTTCTTGGTCGTTTAAACAACGAAACTTGATTTGCTACAAATTCATTTAAAAAAAAAATGAATAAATTGCAATTTAGTAATGCTCATTTTTATTTATTGATTACCAATATTATAATTTTTTATATTATTAAAAAATTATTCTGAACTTTGAATGAAAATACAAAAATTTTCGGCTCAAAATATCTTCTTAAATTTAAAAAAAATACATGTATATACATTTTAAATTACACATTTGCAGTTGTACTAAAATATATATTTTTTGCTACAAGCTAATTTTGGTTAATTTTAAATAGCGTACAGTTATTCAATTTTACGATGCATAAGTATCAAAAGTAATAATTTATAAAAAAAAACAGTGCTAGGTATTTTTGTATTATCTTTTTTTCTGGTAGTGAACTTTATTACAATGCGCACAGTCTGTCAATTAGAGTTTGCTTACAGCTGTCAGTTGAATCAGTTCAAATCAGCATTACATCAATATTTTTAAAATTAATTGAATAAATTAAATAAAAAGCGTTTGTGTTAAATTTTGTAATGTGAAGAAAATTTTGCTAAAAGAAATAACAAAATCTATCAAAGAAAAAGATTTTTGCTCCAATTTCCTTCGAATGGCCGCACTTTGAAACGTACTGAAAAAAATATTCGGTAATTTAATGCGAATTTTTATGATGATTTCTTTTTTATACATATATTTAAAAAATGCTTTTAGACTAGCAAAAACTGCTGTGTGCTCTTAATATTGGATCAAAGTTATCAGCCTAACATTTGTATCTCGTGGTACGCAAGCATTTAAAAAAAAAAAAAAAAAACAAATAAACAAAACCTAGAAACAAAAAAGAATTTTTAATTGGAAATTTGATAAACATACCAGTTTGCTGTACTAATTATTTTTTTTTAATTTAATGATTCAATGCCCTTCTGCTTTTTCCAGTTATTAGAATTTAAAACTAAATCATGTTTTTGTTTAGTTTGTTAACATGTAGTAATTACATATATACATATGTATATGTACTGTACATACATGTCCATCTACATAAATATGTACAAGTAGGTACATATATATATACATTATCGTCATTTAAAAATTATTATAATTATACCATGACGTATAGATTTGCTACCAACGAACTCGGGTATAACTTTTAACACGTAATGCATATTGTACAAACTAGCGGTTGACTCATTTTTGAATATACGAGAAAGTAAGTATACATACAAATTACATTTTTTACCTCCTCCTCGATTTAATTTCGCATTCTTTATGAGTATCCCATTATACCATTCCAACCTATTCTCTGACGTTTGCGATATACAAGTTATAAAAAACGACCAACTGGTTTTTTTGGATATCAATTTTTAAATTACTATTGATTACTCATATTAAAAATTAAATTAACTGTACTCGTAGATAGGAACATTCAGAGAAAAACAAAATTTTATTAACAATTAACAACTGAGATATTAAAAACCAACAAAATCTTCTCACCAATCAATTTCTACTCAATTAATACATAACATAAGTATGTAAGCATAAAATAAAAACTTCATTATGATTTACATTGAGGGCCTTTGTTAAAAGTTACCTATGCAAACTTGCCACCGACCAGAGTTTCCCATTAGCATTTTTAAACATTAAAATCAAAAACACATTTTCGGAAGTCATCATAGACAAAAAAACTTTTTTAAATACTAAACTAAAATAATAAATGTTTTTTCATTATTTCTTTATTTCGACCAAAAATCAAAGACAAATATTGAGTGTAAATATGTTTTAATATTTATTAACAAAACTATGTATATGTGTATTTACATAAAAAAAAAACATTATTTCAATTTAAAATAGAGCCAAATTTAAAACTAGAATAACTTTAGATATGTAACCAATTCTTTATTTAGTAAAACTAGATTATTTTTCCAAGTGGGATAGCAAAACATTCCCAACAAGTTTTTACTAACAAGGGCCTTACGAGTCTTCTAGATTTTTCTTATTTTTCCAAAGCCTAGACTATAAACCTGGCAAAAGCTTTCAATTTTTATTATTTTGTTATTTCGAATATGAGTACACTTTTTTTTACGGATGGAACCATTTTTTGAATAATTTTAGCAAATTTCAACTTAACATTATTCAGAAATTCAGTACAAAAACAAAAATGACCAACAGTGTGTAAATGCGTGTCTCCAAGTATATTATGCACATCTCCGCAAATGTGGCTTTCCAACCATATAAAATTTATCGAATTTATCAGTCAAATACTTTTTGAGAAAATGGTACCGCTAAATTTATTTAAGGCTATTTAAACAGGGTGTCTGGGTGACAATGGTCCAAACTCAGAATTTAGTAACTTGTTCTTACCAAATCATAACGGTTTTCGAGTAACGGCTGTTTGTTTGAAATTTCTACAAACCCCTACCTTGAATGAGTTTTTTGTTCACCCCGTTCATAATTAATTTTTAAAATTTTTTTATTTTAAGACCAAAACGTTTTCAAATAAAAAGGCCTTTTTTGTGCATTAAAATAATTTTAATTTTATACGCCCTTTTTCAAAAAATTATTCGATAAAGTCAAAGTTTCATCAAAATTAATTTTTTACTTCAGACTTCAATAGAGCATCCTGAAAAAAATTCGTATGACTCAATATTGGTTCTCACTTTTAAAAAATTTCCTTGTTCTAGCACTTTCCAGAAAGGTATAAATCTTACCAAAGCAAGACCTAAATCAAAAGTAATAACCATTTGAACTATTGGTTTGCACCATTGTCAGCCGGACACCCTGCATATAGATATTATGCTGATCTAAAAAAAAAATTGAACTCGTAGCGTGAAAATTGTTCAAAATAAGCATAAGTTACGATTTCAAATATGTACGTAACAGTTTTGACATCAAAATAATTTTAAAAAAAAATGTTTCCAAAATATTGTAGTTTCAATCATTTCTTCCAAAATTAATATGTAATTCAAAATTCTTTTTATTCCTATAAAACTCTAGAGATAATACCTAATTGTTTTGAAAAAAAAAAAACCTTTGTACAAACTAAATTTTATCAGCCTTTTTTAATGACATTTAGTAATACTGGCAATCGCATATATTGGGCAAGTTTACGATAGGTTATTTGAGGGCATTCCATATAGAAGAATAATGCAGTTTCATGCCTATGTAGTGATGCCTATGTAGTAATCCGACACTGATGCGGTATCTCGTATTATTAAGTGTTAATGCCTTATAGGTATCCGGTCAAAAGAAGTCAATTAAAAATCAAGTTTTTTTTTTTTTAAACAGGCATACGAAATAAAGGTTCCCTTGTTTCAAGGCCAATCATATAAAAATAATTACAATTCTAAAACAGGTTAAATACATTTGCGCTGCATTCGATCCATTTACATATTGTAATTTAAAAAGACCAAAAAGCAAACTTCAAATTAAACTGACGTCAGTTAATAAAATTGGTTGAAGCGATTAGGAAAACGCATCAGAAAAATTTTTTTTTTAAATTTAATATTTTATTTCATTATAAAAAAAAAACCAATTTTCATTAGTACCGTCATTTTTTGAGCTAAAAAAAAATCTCGATCAAAACGTGTTGCATGCACAAAACTCACAAGCCAACACCAAATGCACAATCTTCTTGTCACATTGTTAAAAAGTGAAATATTTAGAAATGTTTAGGTTTTTGTAAAATTCAATATTTATGTATCTTCTTCTTTTTCTGGCTGACAGCTTTTGCTAATTGGCGAGTTTTTATTTCAGAGATCTCAGAGGAATCCGTATTCTCAGAAATGTAAACACAATTCCTTACAAAAATTCCTGTTTTGCTGTCAAAAAACTGAGGAAGTTTTTTTTGGATTCTTTGCTCAATTATTTTTTGTCGTAGAAATCAAATAAGAAAGAAAGGAAAAGAAAGTGTTTTTGAGGAATCTTGTTTATATTTAATGCTCTTGCTCTTTCAAAGTGACGGAGGAAAATTAGTGAGCACTCTGAAATAAAAACTGACCAAATGCTTATATGAATTGTATAAAAAATTGTTAACATTTTATGACGATAAAATAAAATTAACTACTACTAATACTTATATTTATGCATACACACATGTGTAAAAATTCATTTTTGAAAATAAATGCGTAAATACGGCGATTTACTCTCTCTATAACAAATATTAATGGCCGCGTTCAATCCCTTACGTTTTACATATGAAATTTCAGATTTCTGAATTTTTTGAGCTTCTGATTGGCCAGCTGTCATAAAAAGTTAGATGCTTTTAGTGACATTTTTAAGCATAATAACAAACCAACCTGTTGGTAATCTTTTTACATAAAATTTCATCTACAAAGTTCATGCTAAATTAAAAATTTAAGATATATAAAGTTCTCATTTATTTCGGTTCAATGCAAATTCAATAAATAAATACCTACGGGAATTTGACACAAAGGCTTTTGACTCAAATTTCAGATTTTTTATTTTCAGATTCTGAAATTTCAGATTTTTTTTATTTAACGTATACCCATTATTCCAATTTGTATAAAGAAGACTTTTTTTTTTTTTTTTAAATAAAATGTCACAAAAACAGGAATAATTACAAAATATCTGCTAATATCTCCATTTAAGGGTTTTAAAAGTCGCCATAAACTTTAATCGATTTGCAAAAAAAAAAAAAATAACAAAAACAATCTGCATATCAAATGCAAAATTCAAATTTAAGGAATAATAGAAACACAAATTCAGTGCCACAATTCAACCTTTACGTTATACGAAAAATTTGAATTTAGTGAAAATGCATATTAAATGAAAATATTACATGCATAGAAGCTTGGAATAGCGTTAATAATCAAAACGATTCGTTCTTTTGCGCATAGTAGGTTAAATAAACAATCTATAAAATACACAAAGTGAATGTGCGTTAATGCAATAAACAAGGGCTAATAATGAAATCCACTAACTGTATGTGTTAATTCCATCAACTATGTAGGTATTTTGTTTTTTTTTCGACTTCAAGCTTAAATTCAAATCTTACGAAAACATGTAGGTATATAGGCCCCGATTGCGTTTATCGATTTATTGATCGATGAAGAAGTTTTTTCGATTTATCAATCGTCGAGACCCTTATATTACATATTGAGAATATATTCATGCAACATCGTAAAACTATCGTAAACGTCAGAAAGTTAATGACGTCGTTAACAAATTGTCAAAATAAAAGTGAATTTGTGTCATTAATGAAGCTGGTAAAACGTGAAAACTTTTTGGTCTTGAATTATATATGTACCTATTACATTTTATGTATCACACTCACAATTCATCCAATTTGATTTTGATTAGTTGTTGCACGAGCTGTCATCACTAATCAGCTATTTTTAAACAAGCGATTACAAAAACATAAACATATCCTCATAAATTTCGATTTTTGTTCAAACGAATTGAACAGAGTTATATCAGGGTGGGTTTATGTTCAACATTTACAACATTTAAGCAAGCAGTTTTTAGGGTGCGTTCATAAAACCTGTGTCGAAAACTTTACAATTTTACGAAGTCTTCGGATGATACGATGAGGGTTCTGAACTGATATAATACCCTTTATTTTGATGGTCGTTTATGATCTAAATTTGTTGATTTCACAATCGTTTTTTATCGATTGTAATTTTCTGATCGATTCATTAAACGAGGTAGAATTATCGATCACGTATGACAGTTTTCATGGTTTGTTAGGCAAACTAATAGACTGAGAGCCAACAGCAATTTTTGGGTGTTAATGATAACAAAAATTCACAGGTGTTTTACTTTCTATATGCAGCATGCCGTCACTGGGGCATTTGCAGATAATGCTGCATGGAAAAGCCCAGATAGCACTTAAAACATTATATTTAATATAAAAGAGCTGAGTAGCCTAGACATGAATATGGGGGTCCATGTCCTCTTAGGTGGGGCCTTCTGTTTGCAAGACGCACTAAAAAAATGCAAAAAAAATTGCGTTTACTAATAATTGTGATACCAAAATAATTTTTGTTCCCACTGATGGAGTGGTCCCTCCTCATCAACAAAATAAGTGTCCAAGACTTTTTCCCTGGGGCTATCTGTCGACAAGACTCACTCAAAAAAAATTCTACTGTATCAGAAAAAAATTTTAGTGCGTCTTACATACAGATGCCCCACCTTAGAGGACTTGGACTCCCATAGGTAGGTAGGTATGAATGGCGGCCCCGAGAAAAACTTAGCTCAGAGACCCAATTAGCGCTGAAGTGCGCCATTTTAATACCATAACTCGCGTGACCTGTAAAGAAAACGATTTTTAAGTGTAACTTGCCAGAGAAAATGCCAGACTAGGCAATTTGTAGGCTTCGGTAATCTATAGCCACTTGCTCGTGATCTCAGGAGACTGACTAAAAAAACTTAGAAGATGGTGCAGACGCGACCGAGCTTGGCTCAGAGCCACTTCGTTGCGTTGAGGAAGGAGATCAGGTCTCTGATCTTCAGTTCGGAAAATTCGTCCAGGTCATTGAAAAATGCTTTTCACAATGATTGTGATCGCGTTTTGGCCAAAGCGGAAATGCAAAGGAAATGAATGACTGTTTCCTTTTCCCTCTGGTCCCCACAGCTACATACGGCAGTACTTAATCATTTATTTTATTAAATATAATATTTTAAGTGCTATACCTTTTAAATTTAAAAAAAATATATATAATTTTTATTTTAAAAGCAAAGAAATTTTGTATTTCGATTTTGTATGTCAAAACATCACATCAGGAACACAGCACAGGCACACTGTTATTAAAACTCAATTTCCCAGCTATCATTCGTTTCGATTAGCTGTCAAATTAGTTCATTCAGACCAAAAACACGAACTCGCATTAATTGCTATATTTATCACATGCCAGGGGTCAGTGAATAACGGTTTCATAAATAATTTAATAACAAAGAAATTCTTTAAATCAAATGTTGGGATTTTCCAAGTGTCAATGTTCTATCATTTCTTGTATTCGAATTACTCAAATCGCTAAGATATGTACATATAAATTACATATATTCTGTTAGTGCAGCAATTCGATTATCTTCAATTACACACGAGTTACATATAATATTACTGTTCAAACGTTTGTGTATTTAATTAATTGAATACTCAAATCGATTTCTTTTTTTGTACTCCAAGTACGTTTTATTGGGACAAATGTTTTATTGTTACAATTCAATGTTAAAACATAAACTCTTCCGTTTTATTTTTCATCTTGAATTTAAGTTAAAGGGAGGTCCCGTCGAGAAGCAAATGCATGAACTTTGTGAGTTTTTTTTTTACATAGGCAATTACTTTTGGAAATGGGTATATATAGTCTGTTCTTCCATCAATGGAGAAGTAAATAAAATGCCCGACTGAATCGCACTAACTTGTTCTTGTTGTAAGCCCCGCATTTCTCCAAAACCTGCAATAATGTCAATAGTCCGCAACATGCATGCTTCAATCGGACTGCAAACGACTGTGCTGCACGCACACACAGAAGCTGCACTCCATTGTGTCGTCGAAGCATTATCGAAGAAATAATAATAATTAAAACTTTCTATAAACGTTAGTGGACAAAAATTTGCAAAAAAGATTAGGGTACGAAAAAAAATTAGGGAAATTCTTCAAAATTTTCAGTTAAAAAATATTTCTTAAAAATTCCTTGAAATTCTATTTATTGAAATTATTGATAATGTATGGATTTTAAAAAAGTTAAATTAAAAAAGGGAAATCGTTCTAGCTCCTGTCAAAAAATTCATCTTTTACAAAACGGGTTAAAAATTATAGAAGTACATTAATTTATTGATTTCATTTTTTTTCGAATTTCATTTTTTGAAAATGTGTAGCTCATCCCAGCAAATTGAATTTAATTTCTCGTGACTACTCCGCTCAAAACACATTTCAAATTCTTTGAATATGAAAATTTATATATATTCTCCACACTTTAAGGGTGCAAATACCTAAGGTGATGGCGAACTCCAAAACAATAATTTTCATTTTTAAACAAAACCCCATCTTGACATCAACAATCAATCTTGTCGATCCGGCTTCTGGTCGACAACCGCATTGGAAAATTGTTACAGTGACAGGCTCTTAAAAAATTAAAGTCTGTTGCCCAACACTTTCATACGTTAATCGTTGTGTACAACAAATGAAAACTAGTTGAGTCAAATGAAAACTAATTGCAGGTGGTGTTAAGAAGAACCTGATATCAAATATATCTATGTATAACGAGAGTAATATTTCGACACTGATGAAATGTTTTACAATAAATACAAACAAAATTGCAATACTTTCGGTCACCTTCAGTCACTCACATTTCCCTCAATAAATTTTTAAAAATTAAGTTTGACCCTTTATAACATTTACCAAAAAATAATTTTAAATAGGTATGTCAATAGGGTCATGAAAAATTGGAAAGTTAAAGTCTCTAATTTAGCCTAAACTATTAAAAAACAAACAAAAAATATTGAAACCCCAAAGAGCATGGGGCCAAAGTCAAGGCAACCATTATAGTTTGCTTTTATAATGTACATACATACATACATTATGTACATACATACTCATACATAATGAAGCTTCATATAATATTCAACATCAAGTAGAAAAAAAATTTCAATCTTTGTACATCGCCCAATGTTAAAGACAAACGACGAATAGTTAAAGGTAAAAGAATATTGTTTCTAAAAACAATTTATTATTTCACGTCAAGTGAAAGTGTATTCAAATAAAAAAAAAATCAATCAACGTGACATGCACGAAAATTCAATTCAAATACTCCGCTCAAATACTCCGCTCAAAACACATTTCAAATTCTTTGAATATGAAAATTTATATATATTCTCCACACTTTAAGGGTGCAAATACCTAAGGTGATGGCGAACTCCAAAACAATAATTTTCATTTTTAAACAAAACCCCATCTTGACATCAACAATCAATCTTGTCGATCCGGCTTCTGGTCGACAACCGCATTGGAAAATTGTTACAGTGACAGGCTCTTAAAAAATTAAAGTCTGTTGCCCAACACTTTCATACGTTAATCGTTGTGTACAACAAATGAAAACTAGTTGAGTCAAATGAAAACTAATTGCAGGTGGTGTTAAGAAGAACCTGATATCAAATATATCTATGTATAACGAGAGTAATATTTCGACACTGATGAAATGTTTTACAATAAATAGAAACAAAATTGCAATACTTCCGGTCACCTTCAGTCACTCACATTTCCCTCAATAAATTTTTAAAAATTAAGTTTGACCCTTTATAACATTTACCAAAAAATAATTTTAAATAGGTATGTCAATAGGGTCATGAAAAATTGGAAAGTTAAAGTCTCTAATTTAGCCTAAACTATTAAAAAACAAACAAAAAATATTGAAACCCCAAAGAGCATGGGGCCAAAGTCAAGGCAACCATTATAGTTTGCTTTTATAATGTACATACATACATACATTATGTACATACATACTCATACATAATGAAGCTTCATATAATATTCAACATCAAGTAGAAAAAAAATTTCAATCTTTGTACATCGCCCAATGTTAAAGACAAACGACGAATAGTTAAAGGTAAAAGAATATTGTTTCTAAAAACAATTTATTATTTCACGTCAAGTGAAAGTGTATTCAAATAAAAAAAAAATCAATCAACGTGACATGCACGAAAATTCAATTCAAATGAATATCGATGTTGGAAAGTTTTTAATTTTGAGAATGCTGGCAAAAGAAGAAACATTTTAAATTAAATCAATCAAATAAATAATAAAAGACCTTGCAACTACTAACTTACAAGTTATATGTGAAAAGGATCTTGGTACACCAGTCCTTACAAACGTTTTATACAAAAAAAGTTTATTGAATAAAAAAAAATTGTACAACAAGAGTATATGTATGTTTGTATGTACTTAAAAACTGCATCACCAACGAAAATCTGACAATGCAAGAACTACACATATTTGGAGATGAAAATACCATTTTTTTCTATTGTTTGTTCTTGAAACCCGCCCGTCGGGCTAAGGCTCATCTCTAAACTTTTTTTGTTTTTGAATGAAAATCGTGTAGGTTTTATTGCAGCACGTGCAAGTGCTTATCGGATTCTCTCAACGTGAGGTGACCATCCCTACTATATTATAGAGAGCATGCTCCAAGATTTAGCTACATTTTAGTTTTTACATCCCATCAGAATTCAGAAGTACACAACGTCTCCGACTCCTGAGAGTAAAATGTTACGGGTCACGAAATTGGCAAGATTACGGTCGCAATTAAACTAAAGATTACTCTCCTCGAAGGATAGGTACATTTAAAAGCAATTTTTTTAATTGATGAAATTATGTGCTTGTGCATTGCAAATACTACCTACCCTTTTATCCTGTAGGTATTATATTCAGATCTGATATGGTCACCGCAACATATACATATATACTAGGAAGTTTGCTGTGCTTTACCCACCACTCACTGCAGCAAAGCCATTGACATTGACATTGAACCAACACCCAAACCCATCGTCATTGATTTTTCTTCTTACACACTGGAATTATACTTGGCATAAGTTATTATTTTTGTTTATTCTTTGATAAATTTGTTGTTGTTTCTATTAAAAAAATTAAATTTAAAGTTCGGTAGTTTATTTTGTCTATGTTTAAATATCAAAATTTAAAGAAGAAGACAATATTGACCAGCTAATATCATTTTATTGAAAACGACAGAGAGCTATAGTGAATAATGATACCGGATACGGACAAACAGAGACGGAATCATATTTGAGTCGATATGATTTAAGCTGAAGAAACTTTTGTTTTTGTTTTTTTTTTTTTTTTTTTTTTTTTATTTTAATTGAAAATGTCAGTGGGCCAGTGAAATTATATTTACAACACAAATAAGATTTCAATAGCTCAATTTTATTCGGCTTTGCAAACAATCCACCAGATATAAAAGTATGTTTACGCAAGATTTGCATTAATTAGCCTGTTTTTTTCTTTCTTTTTTGTTTTCTTTGAATATATTACATTAAATTTTTTGGCAAAACTTTATAGGAATCGAGTAAGCAAACATGTTTGATTTTGTGCATATAAGGTTTTAGAATTGTTTTGTATTAGCAAACTTTAGAAGGTTCTATAAAAAATAAATAGAAAAAAAAAAAACAAAACAAGTCCTTAGATATATGCTTATTAGTTAATTTAGACTATCTACTTTTTAAGGTTAAACTTTAATACGTAGTTTGAAATGTGTATACACTTATGCAAATTTTGAAATTTAGTCGGTTCACAACTCAAGGAGAATTTTTGGTATTAGTCGAGTAAAGAAGCGGAAAAAGCACTAAAACTTTTTATTCCTCAAGAACAGTTCCGATTTTGAATATTTTTTTTTTTTTTTGTTTAATTTGTAGGTTAGTCGAGGTATCCTATTAATATTATAAATATAAAAGTTTGTTTGTCTCTCAGCTTGTTGCTCTTAATCTCCGAAAATACCTAATTGATTGTAATGAGAATTGGTACATGGAGAGCTTGGAACATGAGGATGGCTACTTTTGTTTTAAAAATCTGCCACAGTTTACCAAAAACCAATTAAATAAATAAATAAATTTGATGGCACAACAGCTCATGAAGAACTAGGGCCTAGTGACTTACAACTCTCAACCATTCCTGTGTGCGTGTCTGCAGGAATGGAAGGGACCTACAGTTTATTGCCGAATCCGAACGGCTAACGAGCGGCACTTTTATGTGACAGGAGATACTCTTGGAGGATTTGTCAATTCCTCGCAAGAGACAGTAGCCGTTTTTTCTTTTAAATAAATAGGTGGCGAGGCTGGGGATCGAACCTTGCACCTCCCGTATGACAGTCCATCGCACTAACCATCAGGCCACAAAACAAAATTGAAAATTGGTTTCCAAAAAAATATTTAAAAAATGATCTTATTGCATATTAGGTAGGGGAAGACCGGGGCACAGAGGATCAGCGGGGCACAGGGGACTTTCTTTTTAAAACGATAACTAAGCGACTTTGCCGAAAAGTTAAATAGAATAATAAAAGCCCCCATCTACCCCCTCAGTTTGTTATTGTCTATCGTATTCACGAGTGTTCTACAGTGGAATAAATCCAAATTTATTGTTTTTAAAGGAAAGTTTATAAAAAAAATACAAAAATTGCGCTTGTTTACTATTTAAAGACTTTGCCAATAAGAATTTCAAGTTTGTATATAGAAAACAGTGAGTTAAGTGGTGTTTTGCGCAATTCTAATTTTTTGGAATATTTGTGTACAAACAGGTCGATAACACTTTTTAAAAAGCATTCGTATTGGGGCACAGAGGATTTTTATAGTCCTCTGTGCCCCCTATAGAATACGAACCTGAATAATGTTTAATTGTTTTTGTTGTAGATCAAATGTTTAAGTCATTTATTCAATAAAAAGAATAAGTTAATTAAAATACTTACATAGTGAAATTTTATTCATAATTATTATTCTTTGAGCAGAAGATATTTCATACGATCCCAAAAGCACTTTTTACGCATTTTTAATTTTTAAAATAAAAGTACAACAGTTGCAATAGAAATTAAATACATATTTGATGTTAACACTTTAAGGTATGTTGTGAGCAAATTTGAGCCTTTTTTCATTGTTCAATTTATTTTAATAATTCGGCAAACGTTAAGTGGTCCTCTGTGCCCCGTCCTCCCCTACCTACAATGTACCTACAAGACAGGCTTTTTATTCATCTTTATTTGTTTATTTATTTATTTTTACAAATCCGATTTTGTTAAATGTTATGTTCGTAAAGTCAATTACAATTTTAGTTTTTAAAATTTTTTTTATTGCTGTCAGAATATAATTATTTTTTTTTTACATTTTGAATAATGATTATTATTATTATGAAATGTTTTATCATCTATTGTAGATTTGTTCTATATGGGACCCTTTTTTTGTCTTGGCACCCTTTTTGGGACACCTTTCAAGTTTTTCCAGCGGCAACACTGTGTGTATGTATCTGAACAATAGAAATGTACACTAATTAAGTTTTTTACTGTTATTTTTATCTTTTTGTACATCAGGATAACACATAGGTACATATAAAAGAATGTGTGTAACGACATGAAAGTCCTGTGCGTGACAACAATAAGCCAGCGTGTAGTTTTTTGTTCTGTCCTTTTTTATTCTATTTCTGGTTGTGTTTATTCCTGTTATTTCTATATAAAGAAAATAATTACCGTTCATTTGTTTTTATTTCGAATTGTACAATACACTAGTAAAGTGATGCATTCCTGCAAAACTTTAATAGAAAGGAAGTTTTGTACATAATTACATACATACATACATTTGCAAGATTGTTTACTCAAAAATTAAAAATTTATAAGAGAGTAAAGATTGGTAAGTGTACACAAATTTAATAAAGTTGAATTTTTGTTTTTTTTTTTTTAGTCTATAGCTAAAGAACGTCAATAATTTATTTGCTTTTGCTGTTATGTGATACCAATGTGAAACGCACTCGATTCCATGTAGGTATAAACAAAAATGAATTAGAGTTTTCTTTATTTTGTTATTTTTGAAGTTAGTTGATGCACATTGAACACTTGACACAGATAGATACTTGTGCCTAGTTGATAAATGTATGAATGCCACCTTAAGCTTTTTTGTGCAAAGTTTAGCTTATTTCGTAATCTTCAAACTGTTCAAATTCATACTAAAAAGGCTTTAGCTTTCAAATCATCAGAGGATGTTATTTAATTTTTAATGTAATGTTTTGTTAGAGACGGTTTTTTTTTTTACTTTCTGATGATTTAGTTGGACAAATGCACGCTACACAATTTCGTCCCAATACTCTTTAAATGATATAAAATGAAAAATCCCATACAAAATTAAATAAACGAAATTTCAAATGATAACGTTCCTTCTACAGTCCGCAGTTCAAATGATTGCAATTGATAATAACTGGGTGTCCACACTTCTTTTTTGTCACTCAGGACAACAATGATTTATTATTCTCCATGAATATTATTTGGACGACGAGTTTTCGTGAGAATTTTGTTTTTGGGTTACAGAACACAGCAATATTTTAGGCTTAAGAACAGCATTATTGTAAACAATACAATTAAAGCGAGTCATTTGAGGGCAAGACTTCTTGTACGAAAAAAAAAACACAGCCACTTAAACAAGAATAACTGTTATTTTTGAAGGCTATACTGACTAAGCATTGTATGTAAACACAATGTATTTCTTTCATAGTACATTAGAATAGTTTAAGAGAGTTGACAAAATAATAAGACGAAATAAAAAGTGAATTTCATTTTTGGAATATCGGTATCCAAAATTAAATGCTTGCAAGCACCTGTTTACAAAATTTAAACAAAATCTGTCGATATACTAAAATATACAAGTATGTATAAACATCATCATAGGTGTTTCCGCTATACTAATTTTTTATTATCAAAACAATGTGGGCAAATCACCCTTAAGCTGAAACAATGATCCGAAAAAAAAAACATGTTAATTGCAAAATCGGAGAAGTGAAACATTTAGGAATCAGAGCTTCTTCAAGAGATTTCATATCAAATCGTAGTTAGCTTATTAAAAGAAAGAGCGAAAAGCCAAATTTGTCACCTTAAATTGAAGGAGGTTGAACCCTTTTGTCCAATTAGCTGTAATTATCTTGTTTTTAGTAAAAGTTTTGTGGAGGAATTTTGAACATTTTAATTAATTATTATCCTTTTTAATAAAATAATAATTCTTCTAGACAACACAAAATAATTTGCTAATTGATTTTAACATTTCTCATACTTTAGAAATGTGTGCGAATATTAACAAAATTATGACTTAAATTTAACTACATATTAGTATATGTACGAGGCAATCTTGTGTCAAATCTGAACTTTTTAAAGAACCATTCTAAAAAATTATTTATCCGGTACAGAAATTGCGAATGCAAAATAACTTCTAACTAAACAAGTACTTAAAAATAATATAAACTGAATATGTACATACTATGTATATTATGTATGTAACAATTTTGTTACATACACACAGTTGTATTTATAAACCTTTTCTTACTTTAGATAATCATTTAACTTTAAAAAAAGATATAAATGAGAGTTGCCTAACTTAGACAGCGGAATTGATTTCTGAAACCTTGAATCAATTGAAATTGTATTCAATTGAAAAAAGTATATTTATAACTATAAAGACACTATTCAACTAGACAACCGTCTAAGAAAATTTAATTAATAAGACTTTTAAATATACTGAAACAACAAAACACTCAGTGAAATTCTTATTTATATTTACATAAACTGTTTGTTGTAAGAAATTTTTTAACATTACCTTATCGTTCAAATAATGTACCTACTTTGTGTGTTTTTTTTTTTTTAATTAAATGTTTACAAATTCAAGACTATTATTACAAAACTATTTAAACTATAAAAAACATACGTATTGTGAATTAAAAGAAATTAACATAGCAGATTTATGCGGAAAGTCGTCTTCAAATATAATGTATAAAAACCCCCGCTATAGAATTAAAGTAAAATCATTAACTATACATTTTAACTCAAGTTAAGCTCGTTAGTTTAAAAGTGATATAACTACACTATTTGGATTGATACTTAACAAAATTTATATATTGCCTTTTTCATTAGCGATAATGTTTTTTTTGCACAATTTAAGCAAATATTTGTAGAATGATCAATCTAAAATCCGCTTGCTGGCACTAAAATAAAAATGCTAGAAAATTCATTAGAATATAATGTTTTATGTGTTGCCATCCTGTTTGAATATGTAGTATTTTTTTTTTTCAATATTTTAGGAATTTTCATTTTTTAAACTTCCATCTTTATTTGGCGAATCACTTCTCAAAAATAACTAACCTATTTTCTCTGAGTTTTAATGATTTTTTTTTTAAATCCTTATAAGAGCTATTCAAGAATAAAGGAAAAATAATTTAACCAGCATATGAAATTTCATCCCACACGATTTGACAGCACATCTCACACAATTTGATACATGAAAATTTTTAGGATTGGTTCTAAAACCAATTTTTTTTTCAATTATCAATTTTATTTTATTTTCTTCTTCAATTTTTTCAAAATTTGTTTACAAAATTCATCTTAAAATTAACAATAAATAGCCCAAGTGATAACGATTCTCATAAGTAGAATACAACAGTGTTAAATAAGAGTGTTTTTCCATTAATATAACTTTTAAGAAGAAAGATACATTCTCTTGTCTTGTGACAATTTTCGAATGCACCTTATTTTTAATAAATAAAATAATTAAGAATATCAAATTTCAATTTTAAAAGTATGCTTAGCAAATATAAATGTTGTGGGGTAGCAAATCATTGGAAATTGAAAAAAAAAAAGTGTACAAATTATACTATGAACATACAAAATTTAAACCAATATTTTTATTAAGTTGTTGATTTTATCAAAACTAAAGTTAAAGAGCCATTTCTTAATTTTTTTATTAAATAAGAGTTCTGAGCGAACGGATGCTAAAAAGCTAGGACATTTCTATCAAATATTATGCTTATTCTGTCCCTAAATACACGTATAGAATCAAAAATAAAATTTTGAATTAACAGCGACTATAGGGGGTTAAAATAAAAATGTGGAAAACGTATCGAATTTAAATTTCTCTTTTTGCAACTAAGTTATAACCATCCAAACATGAAAAGCCGATATAATGACCACCCTAATGTACCTACATACATATGTACATATGAAACATATCACATGTGTATGTTCCGGTGAATATTCTGGGTCGCGCCATGAAAAGTGTATAGCCAGCTTAAAAGTTTATTTTTACCTCCAAACAATAAAACAAAATATATAGGTACATACATAGTGCATGCATATTTTATAATCACTGTTTTATTTTGTATGTAAAAATTTGCTATGCAATTTTGAAGTGTTATCGTTATAAAAAATCTGCTTAGCATTCAAAGTTATTTGCTATTAACAATGATCTCCTAATCATATAATGTATGTAAAAGCAAACCTTTTTATGTTTCATCTAAATTGAGTGAGTGCCATCTGGTAAACCAAAATCATTCGAGGAAACCAGCTCCTACCAAAAAAGTTAACAAAATATCGTATGATTATGTTGCGTGTATTATTTCGAATAAATTTTTTTCAATCAATTTTGATTTCAACTTGTTTAACACCACCGTTGTCGATCACAACAGTCCTCTTCATTACATAATAAACAATTTATACCTATATGAAAAATTGCATGCCAATACATAATTCGAATATAACCTCAATGCTGTTGCTTCAATGAAGAGAAGAAAATAAAAAACAAACGCAACGAACAAACCAAAAGATAACCAACACTTGCAATGGAAAATACATGCTGCAAATGCAGAGCAGACTTTTAAGCGTATATTGCATTAAATGGTTTAGAAAACCATTGCAAAATTTTCAAGCCTATAAAATAAAATAACGTGCACCACACTACGAATCTGGAGAACCCTTGAATTCCACATATTCCATTTATAATGACTGAATTTTAATATTTTATTAAGTTTTACTTTTTTTTTATATTACTTTAGTTTTATGCAATTTTGTGTGAGTAGGTATGAAAAAAAAAATCATTTAAGTTTAAAATTTTTCATACCACATACTTGATTTTGAGCTTATGAAGAGTTCGGTTAAAAAAATCCAAACCTAAGCTTCTTCACGTGTGACGTCTTTTTATGCATGCACGACTACCTATCACGCACTCGTAAAAAAGCGGAAGAAATCCAAACCATTGCCCGCCAAAAGAAAGTTGTTGACTCTTTAATTTTATGAGTGGTTGTGTAGTTATTTCGTATTTATTTACATTTTATACCTTCGTACTCGTGCAGTTCTTTGCGGATCATTGGAGGACGGTTAAAACAGGTGTGACCTTTTTGTTAGTCTGCGTCAACCATTTGTGGTTTTTTGGTATTGAGAACAAAAATTCAAGTTCGGTTTGTTTGTACACATACCTACCTCAATACATACATATATAATACTTATACATATGAATTTTTTTTATAAATATACATATTTAATAGATATGTACCTGTCTCAAATCTCAATGAATTTTCTGAAAGAAGACTCGAATAAACTTTAATAAATTATTATTACATAATTGTATTCATTTCATTATAAATAGTGGCAGTGTTAAATTTAATTTGGGGTACGTTTCACTTTCTTTCGTATAAAGTAATAAAGTTAATCTCGATGTTTCAAATACATAACATGTACCTTTAAACAAAAAAAAAAAAAAAAAACTTTCACAAAGTTGCAATTTGCGTAAAAAAAATGCTCACAGAGTTTTCACTGAAAATATTAGCTCTTAAAGATACATTAGCAAGCTGTTCATGTTTAAATAAGAGCAATTCTAAGATGAAAGAAAGGTCTTTCTAATTTAGCACATTTGATCTCCACACCCTTAAACAAAAACCAAGCGAAAATATTGGAGGTTCTTGGCAAGTATTAATTTCATGTAAAAAAAAAAGTTTAAAGGTTTTTATTAAAATTGACACTACGATGATGGAGAAGTCCGAAAAAGTCCACTGTTGTTTGACAGCCTAAACGGTTGGTCCAATTTGTTTAAAATTTGGTACAGAGCATTTTCTCTTAGTAGGTCAACCGACTTTGTTGTTATTTTGCAATCTAGTGCTTCTAAGTAGTGCCCAAAATATTGCATTTGAAAATTTATTTTTAAATAAAAAAATATTTTTTTAGTAGGCAGGTAGGTACCTACTTTTGTAGGCATTATATTTCTGGCCTTCGAAAAGAACTATGACAGTTGACCTGTATGAAGTCCTTCGCATTTTTTATAATATGACGATTCAAAGAATTCAGTTATCTTAAATTATATTTTTTTTTGGTTATATATTTTTTTTAAATTTTACCAAAAAAAGTGCTTTAACATAAATTGTAGAGAATTCAATGATCTACACAAATGTGTTAAAATTCTGTTTGTGCGATGTTTGGCAAGAAGAACTTTTTACATCCGCTTTTCAGAAATGGCGGCCAACCCCGAAAATTTGTTTTTACACTCACACCTCACACTGATCCCTCCTACAGATCCATAAAAAAAATGTTGTCATTTGGAAAATGGAAGCTTAATGTAACATTTCAATGAACTAAAAGTTAGACAACGTTTGTTAATATGACCCTAATGCTAAGACCTAGAGCATATCTATAATTTAATTTAATTTTTATTTCATGAATAAACTATTACAATTAGTGAATACTTAGTAGGTACGAGACTTGTGCCATTTTTGCATTGTAATATCAGTCATTCATTCGAAGCGGGGTAGGTACCTATTTCGTATTAATGGTTTTTCTTGTAGAATCAAATTTTTTTTCAAAAAATAATTATAGAATATCATAATAGTTCTCACAAA
This sequence comes from Epistrophella euchroma, assembly GCA_947049315.1. Lineage (NCBI taxonomy): Eukaryota > Metazoa > Arthropoda > Insecta > Diptera > Syrphidae > Epistrophella > Epistrophella euchroma. The sequence continues at coordinate 18,553,764 of OX346247.1, forward strand.
AAGCAAGATGTAATTAGGTATTTAAAAAAAAAAAGGTCTTAGATATGCCGTTTTTCCTGGACCTTCATTTGTTTTCCAATTAAGTTTATGGAGAAAAAATTACACAGGTAGGTAGGTATTTTTGTCGAGCCTTAGCTTAATGGATACATTTTCAGATTATTAACAAATACTGCAGTGAATTCATTTAAAATTGTAGTAGGTATGAAATTTTTTTTATCTTATATCAGGCGAAGATAACGATAAGAACATGCGAGTAGAAAAATAATTAAGGCAACGGATTGTGTTGCAATTGTAACATTCTCTACTCTACCTCACCTCTTATGAGATATGAGTTCAGCCGCCAAAAAAAGAAAATTAATTTCAACATTTTTTTACAAGACATTTTGGTGGGCTGGCTTTTGTTGGGGGGTGCCTATCATCTACCTTCTGCTCGCGTGATATCATGTGTCATATCATGTGCGCTGTTTATTCATTCATTCAGCAACGAATCGAAAAAAAAATCTACCCTTTCCAGAATCCAGATGTACACATACTACCTATCAAAGAATCAGATGGATAACAAATTCTGATTCACGCATCACACCCATACCAAAGCTGCATTTACATCAATCAATCATTATTTCATTAACAACTTACCTTGGCCTATTTTGCATAAAGTGTTGCCCGCCGAATATAACCATCATATAGATGCCACAGTAGTAAAACACCCATGTCCAATTTTCCAGCATCCATTTCCGTGTTCGCTGGTGGATGAAATCATTTTCAAAGTCAAAAATGTAGGAATAATTCGGTGTTACGCTGATATCCATGTTGATCATTTTGAGTGAATGCTCTTTATTTAAATTATAAAATATCGTTTGCAAAATATGTATGAATTTAAAAAAACCGTAAAACCCAAATAGTTCTAAACGATATCCGGTTTTTATTCGCTTTTTTTTCGCTGCTTCCAGTCAATCAGTCGATTTCGATGAATTCGCCGTCAACGCGGTGAAGTATTAAAAGCACACTATCGCAAAAAAATGTGGGAAGTTGGAAGGTTGGCAAAAACTGAAACAAATTATGTCACAAAAATATTTTAAAGAAAAAACCAATGAAAATAATTATAACGAAATTATAATCGAAAATTGAAGTTTAATTAAATAGATTGCAAAACTTCTATATGGAATGGATGCCTCTATGTGGACAAAATATTTTAACCAGCAACCAGAAAGAAGTAAAATAGAAAGCAAGAATATTGAACTTTTTCTCTACGATTTTGTATGCATCAATTTTATATTTCACTTTTTTCTATTAAATTTGATTCAGTATTTGCTTCTCAGGAATTTTTTTGTTTGTTCTGTATTCAGGGGAGTGGGCCGAACGCGCGTTTTGCAATTTTCTATTTCCGCAATACACAACCGTACCAAAGAATGGATCCGTAAGAAATTGACTATAAACATCCACCGTGGAATAGAAATTTTAATTCAGAAATAAAATGCTTTAGATTTTTTTTATTTTCTGCATTTGATGGAATTTCTTTTCCTTCTTTTTACCCACACTTGCACACTAGGTTCGTTTTGCGACAGCCGGCGTCTGCGTCTGTCAGAAATAGAAAAGATTCATCAGTTTTATAAATTGTGAATGGTGACCAAATGGGAGTTTATCCCAATTGGAAAAGTTCATTGGAAGTATTTTTATATTCCATTCAGCGTAAGCTCTATTCAGCACTTCAGCAATAGTGATGACACCTAATTATTGGCCGCGTTCGGGGGGCAAGCCAAACCTATCCGGATAGGTTTGTGTTGTTGTAATCCCTTGTTGAAAAACTTCTGATGTCAGCTGATGCAACAACAACTCAAGGTATCTGAAAATTTTTGGGATAGGTGGATAGCCTATCTCACTACCACCCGAACGCAAGCATTTTGTAAAACTTTTAGTGCCTGTTTACATTGTATTTTTGACGAACGGCGCATCCAGTGAGATGGGTAGATTTTGTGTGAGTAAGAAAGAGAAGGGTTAATTCCACCCAAATTACGCCAATGCGCCAGTTTCATTAAATGTTTTCGGATTGAGCAGGAAGAGTTTTTTTGTGTGAGTGAGAGATACATGGTTGTTAAGGATGTGAGATAGGGATGGGTAGATTGAAATGAAAGAATTTTTTCTCTATAATGTAAACACGAGGAACATTTTGATGAACGAAAATATGCTTTGTCAAAAATACAATGTAAACAGGCACTTAGGCTGTGGGCATACTACGTTTATATGCCGAGTGGAAAGAAATCAATTTGAATTTTGAAAAGAGGTATAGAAAAGGATTTTGGAACAACTCCACCTAGCGAGCTTGATCGAGTGGAACCTAGCTAGCATTTCAAATCAATGCAGCCCGTAAACGGTTTCAAAAAATGAAGCGTTCCAGGACAAATTTTGTGTCGAATTTTTCTTGAGCACTACGCAGTTCACGCGCAAAATCCAAGTTTTATTTCAAACTGTACATGTAAAATTTATGTGGAAGATTGGGCTTAATGTAAAAGTCTCCACTTCATTTTTTCAGACAAATACAGTCGTATTAATTAGATTTTCTTAGAACACTCTTGGACAGTTGTCCAGCTAGCCCCTGGACAACTCATTAGCTGTATTTTATTTTCCCCCAGATCTGATCCGGATTGGATTTGGAAACATAAATACAAGTAATACAAAAACAACACAAGATCCAGGTCTGCTTCTAGATTTGGATTTCGAAATCCATTTTTTGAACACTTCCCTAGCAATATTTTAATATTATAGGTTGGTACCACTGCTGAGATTTACAGAAAAAACTCAATAAAAATAAAAATTCTCGAAATCAAACAAATGCCGCCATCATTCCAATTTTTTTGTATGAGTTTTTCTTCATTCAATAGAGACGACGCGTCGCGAGGCACGGAAAAAATACATAAAAACTATTAACTTAATGAAAATTAAACTAAAAAAATAAAACTGTCCCATTTTAAACATTCAATACAAAATATTATTTCAAATAATATTTGTGAAAATTTTCCTTCTGTCAATTTTATTGTGCAAATAAAGCCAACTGTGAGAAATAAATAAATTTGTGATCCAGTTTGTTTTATTATCATGATCTGATCCGGATTAGATCTGGGGGAAAATAAAATGCAGCTATTATTAATAATCACATTCCAGCAGCTGTCTAAATACGACCTCATATTTCACGTTACATACCTGGATTAATTCATTCTCGAGTGAATTAATGAATTTAACCGACATTTTGGCTACGTTCAACGAACATTTCTTTCATTTTAACATATTTTTTCGTTTCGTAACTAAAAAAATGCGTTATTTGTTCATTGAATGTGCCGACTTTAGAATAGGTTTGGACAACCAATTTCGGTGTCTAAGTTAGACAACCGATGGAAATGTTTATTAATACGATTTTGGAGTTGGACAGCTGTCTAAGGTTAGACATACTTTGGAATGGGTTTATTAATAAGACTGATAATGTTCGAATCATTATTTTGCTGGACAATAATGTTGACGTTTTATGAATTTGAAGGAATTTCTTAACCAAAAGCATATCACTGTTTTAATTTTTCAACAGACGATATGGGTGAAAGAAGTACGAAAAATATAAACTAATATATGAAATAAAGTAGCAAGCAAGAACAGATTCATTAAAACAGCGGTTTTCACTGAGTCAGTGGAAAAGGTTCAAAGGGGCCCAGTATAATTGCTCACCAACTTGGTGCGAAATTATGTTTTTAGAATAGGCACGAAAGAAAACTGAATTGTATAGAAGGGTTTTATGTACGATGATTATATAAATACTTGGATTTCGGGTTAAAAACTGCAATGCAATTTTTAGACTGAATTTTGTTATTTTTGTATTGTTATTTCAATACTACAGCCTAAATTAGACTTATTAGAAGTCACGACCGTTTCATCATTTGACAACATCAAAAATTCAGCAGGGAAAGTAAATTAAGAAAATATTATTTTAAAAAAACCATCTCGAATATAGGATAATAGATACTGCAGTATTTTCCCATGCTAATAATTTTCTAGCTACGCTACTTTCCTTATTTATCTCTACACCTTCAAAATTTGTCTTGAAAAAAAAAGTAGAGATACAATTTGGTTTGTCTCTGCATATACTAGGTTAGACAAGAGGATGGCTGGTCCTGTGGGAAATTATTAAGTTTTCATTGGAAAAAATATAGAAAATAAAATCTGGAAACTACCGCAAAAGGTCTAAAAACTCAGTCTTAAGCCTAGTGGGTAGGTCGGAAAATGACAAATTTTATTTCTACCATTCTAAACTCTACAAAAACTTTTCCAACAGCTACGCACAATTTTTAAGGTGAAGAAATAAAAAGAAGTATCCAGTTTATATCAATCAACAAATATTCGAATCGATTTTGAGATTGAAATTTCGTAAGGCGCTCACATGCAACTAAACAGTTTGGTTTCGATTTTGAGTACTATAGGTTTATATGAGAGTCCGCGCACATAAACCGGCGCGCACTCCCCTCCCATATAAACCCAATGTGCTCAAAATCGAAACCAAACTGTTTAGTTGCATGTGCGCGCCTGGCCTAAAAGTACTTTATATTACAAATATTCCAATCGATTTTGAAATTGAAATTTCGTAATGTAAAAGTACTTTATATTCCCTTAAACAACACGGCTAATCCGAAAATAATTGATATTAATTATGATTATAAGCCATCGTGAAAGCCTTAAAAGTTATATTACTTTTCCCTGCAAAATTTTGTGGATACTTTTTTTTTGACGTTTCACTCTTTAGACACAAACTTTAAAATTTTTCGCGTGATTAATGAGAGCCCATGCCCAACTCGTGCAATCGAATCTTGTAGAATCTCACACTTATCGTGTGGTGTGTTGTGGAGTCGTGTATCGCTATCGCCCCAATGTATTTCATATATGCGTAGATCCATATTTGTCTCGTGTGATGTGTTCTGGAGTGGTGTGTTGTGTCGAAATCTATTTTGTAACGATTGTACCATACCATCACCGCCATGGCACAGACATTTTTTTAGTGTGCGGGAAGAAGTCAATTTGTAATGTCAATTTGTATTGTGCAATCGTAAAAACAAAGATTTACACACAGCGCATACTAAATATGTATATTGAAGCAATAGCGACACACGACTCCACAATTCACACCTCACGAGATATATTTTGGTTCCCGCTCTAGTGTAATCAGTCCACAACACACCACACGAGACATGTGTGGATCTAGCATTTTAAGCATAGTCGGCTTTTGCACGCTGATTCAAGTGTCATGACTCTTTTCGAAACCTAATGAGTAAGAGTGAGAAAAAAGATCGGATTTCACCTTCTCATTCATTTATGGAGTTTTCCAATGGTAAAAAAAACAAATTTTTATCAGATCTGTCAAAACACCGATTTTGACAATTTTCGTTTTCCAATGGGCAAAAAAAATGATACTATACATATACTATGACAAAAAAAAAATTAAATCTAAACTCCATTTGCCACGAAAAAAAATCAAATTTTAGGCAGAAATTTGAATTTACCAAAGGGAAACCCCATTAATTTCGAAAAGAGTCATGACTCTTGAGTCAACGTGAAATAGCTGGCATTCGCTCCGAATGTTTCGTTTTGGTTTCGGTGAGCCTGTGTGCCATACAGTAGGCCAGCCCCACCAAGAAAAAATCTCTGAGCGCTCAGAGATTTTTTTGAGTGGAACAAAAAATCTCACCTGAGCGCTGAGATATTTTGCGGAGATAACTGAGATGAAAATTTTTGGATTCATTTCTCAGTTTTCTTTCTCAGTCAAAACAGCTGTTCTTTTGACAATCAAATTTAAATTTTTTTGTGGTGCGCAAGTGCAAAAGTGGTAAATAAATGCAAAATAAAGACGGAATGTTAATAAATCTAAAATAAATTCAACTTTTTATTATTTCTCATTCATATATCAATAAGTTTTCTGCTTCAAAAATTAAATATTTTGAGCAAAAGTTGAAATTGATTTTTCAGAAGTTCAGTACAAATATTATAACACCTGAGTTTTTTTTACAATTGAGCGGAGAATGTTGTCCCACGAAATGATTTCGCCTCCGTCAAATTGAAATTGAGCGCTCAGTGATATATTAGGTCTGTTTGGTTACTTTTGTAGCACAAAGTTAAAAATCTGTCAAATTTCTAAAAGAAGAGAAAAATTCTCTGAAAGAGAGTAAAACTCTTTCACACAAAGTTAACAAACGTCTTGTTGCAGTTTGTATTTGAAACGTCAAACGTAAGTTACAGCAGCCAACGATAAACAAGACAGAACACAGAAGGTATGCTCATAACATACACCCTATTCTCCATCTTTGGATTTTTGTGACGTCATAATCATCTTTTTGCATTATTTTCTTTCTTAAAATGAAGAATATTATCTAGAATTCAGCATTTAATAAAATTACTTTTAATAAAACAAATATGTATTATAATATAATAATTATAAATAATATTTATATATTGACAATTAAAAACTTTGTCCGCCATATTGCAATTTTAAATTTAAAAAAAACACGCTGTGCTCTCTTCTTGCAACTTTCTTGAGTAAACAAACAGGAATTTGTGAAAATTTGTGCGACGTCGTACGAATTCTTACGACGTTTCAGTAACCAAACAGACCTTTTATTTGGTAGACACGCCTAGTGTTTCCGTGTGAAAGGGGTCTTGTGACAAAGCAATGGCCACGTTCAGAAGTCACTGCTTGCGTTCGGGTGGTAGTGAGATAGGCTATCCACCTATCCCAAAAATTTTCAGATACCTTGAGTTGTTGTTGCATCAGCTGACATCAGAAGTTTTTCAACAAGGGATTACAACAACACAAACCTATCCGGATTGGTTTGGCTTGCCCCCCGAACGCGGCCACTAGGATAGCCTATCTTGGATACTCGAGTATCCATATGTGTTTCTGAACGACTAAAGTCAGATAGCTTATATTTGGTATCAAAAATCAGCTGCTCTTGACATTTCTCATAGGATAGATGAGTATACCAGAAATTTTAGGATAGCTTGAGATCTCATTTTTGCAAACTGCTGTTTTGTAATCAGCTGTGTTTTTACTAGGGATTACAACAACACAAAGCTATCCAGATCGCTTTGGATACAATCCTGAACGAGGCCAATTATTCGAATTTTTTAATTTGGCAACCCTGTATGATGTCAAAACTCTAGTTGTTTTGTTTTTGTATTTGTTTATTGTCAAAGCCGAAAGCCCGAAAACATGCATTTTTTAAGGAATAAAGAATTTAAATAATTCAGACATAAAAAACAAAAAATGCGTCGTTCTGGGGCTCCATCAATGAAAACTTCACACTCAAAAGAGAATGCAGTTTGTGCAATTGCATCATCATCAGGAATATCGGACAAACCTTTACAACACGATGGAATTTCTTCATCAACCCCATCAAAGGGTAAAGAAAATTTGAATCGTCCGTCGCAAAATAATCATGATCCAGACAACAAAATCCTTTATAACGTAGTGTGGCGGAAAATCACAACAAAAAAACACAAGACATGGGAAGGCGATGGGTCCCTAGAGGTAAGAAAAAATATTTGCGTTCTTAAAGGCGAGACTGGACAATTTTTGGGTACTTCAAATACAATTAAGACAGAAGAACTAAATAATGGAACACTCCTCGTCATCGGAGGCAAGGAAGTAGAGATCCAAGAAAAAGTCACAGACCTTAAGGAGTTTTATGCAAATAGAAAGATTCTTAAGGGGTCTTCCGATGAATGGAATGAACCAGAAGAGAAAAAAAAGAAAACTCAACACAGTTTGTTCTTTCCTATGCTTCACCTAGCTGCACCTAAGATGTCAAGGAAAATGCCTTCAACAAAGAATACTGTTTCAGACATAGATGTTGAGCCGTTGATACTTCCGAGGCCGGAAGACGAAAGAAAGTTCAACAAACTAAATCGTGCTGTTTACGAAGTGCGAGTAACACCATTGCTAGTTCAGCATCTGCGACCGCACCAGCGAGAGGGCATTTGTTTCCTCTATGAGTGCGTAATGGGCTTCAAAAATCCAGATTTCTTTGGAGCTATACTAGCCGACGAGATGGGACTGGGAAAAACCTTACAATGTCTGGCACTTTGCCATACTCTCCTCAAACAAGGCCCGTTCGGAGGCGATAGAGTTCTTCAAAGAGTTCTCGTTGTGTGTCCTAGTAGCCTTACGTCGAATTGGAACAACGAAATCAACAAATGGTTGAAAAACGAACGCATGTATGCATTTGTTGTCGATGCGAAACATAAACTTCATCAGTTCTCTCATCAGCATCATATTCCCTTTGTCATTGTCTCCTATGAAATGTTTCTTGGCCATTCTGATGAATTCAACGTGCTAGACTTCGATCTTGTCATCTGCGATGAAGGCCACCGCCTAAAGAACAGTGCAACCAAAGTATCTATCGCCTTGCAAGGCATGAACATCCAACGAAAGATCATTCTTACAGGAACACCAATTCAGAACGACCTGCAGGAGTTTTTCACTTTGGTAGATTTCGTAAATCCAGGAATCCTCGGTTCATATCAGGATTTCAGGAAAGAATTCGAAAATCCCATCGTTCAAAGTCAAGCACAAGACGCCGATGAAGACATTAAATTGAAAGGCTCTGAGAAAGCTGCAGAACTTAAGTCAATATCAAAGAAATTTATCCTCAGAAGAACACAATCTGTGAACCGACAGTATCTGCCAAAGAAGCGAGAGTATGTGGTGTTTGTGAAGCCCTCTGAGTTACAACAATTTCTCTTGATCAGGGCTCTAGAACTGTGGGAGTCTCAGAAGGAAGACATTCTCAAAAGTATGAATCCTCTTCAAATTATAACTATTTTAAAGAAGGTTTGTAATCATCCGTCGTTGATATCTCGTTGCAAGACATCTAACGTTCTTACAAAAAGCTTAGAAAAATTCCTTCCCGATTGGTCAGAAATGGGTCCCTTCGATTCCGGCAAGTTAGAACTAGTCCAGAACTTCTTGTCTGATATCTCATCTTCGGACGAACGAGTTGTTCTTGTATCGAATCACACTAAAACCCTCGATATGCTTCAGGGACTCTGTGATTATCTCAACCTTGGAGTATCTCGCCTGGATGGTAGCACAGCGGCGGCTGATAGGAATTCAATAGTAACAAAATTCAATGCAGAAGAATCAACTTCAAGGGTTTTCCTGCTGAGTGCTAAAGCTGGAGGTGTTGGTTTGAATTTGTGCGGAGCATCACGTTTAATTTTATTCGACAATGATTGGAATCCAGCCACGGATCAGCAAGCTATGTCGAGAATCTGGAGAGATGGACAGAAGAAAGATGTGAAAATCTATCGTTTAATCACGGTGGGAACTATAGAGGAGAAAATATTTCAAAGGCAAATCGCCAAGACCAGTCTCGGTGGATGTGCGTTGAAGAATGATGAATGTAGGAGGTCTGAGGAGTTTAGTAAAGAAGGTCCTGTGAAATTTTCAGCTGAAGAACTGACTGGTTTATTTGGCCTTCCAATAGATTTTAGTGACTGTGCTACCCATGAAAATCTATGTAATTGTGAGGGAACTGGAAATGCCAACTCTAACGTACCATCCACCAAGGATTCCCTTCAAATAAATGAATTGATGCAATGGCAACATTACGCACAACCATTTTCAAATGATTTTCTTGAAGTAAGTGTTTTTTGTTTGTTATCTTAGTTTGATGTATGAATATTCCCAAAAATTCTTTTAATTTTCTAGGAAGCGTGTCTTGGATCATCTACCGAAAGTATATCTTTCATTTTTTCTTTTCAGTCAGAGGCGTAGCTTTAAAGCGCTTTGAGTAGTTAAGGAAATACCTACTCATTTATGTATAATAAAAATATTTATATAAATCTTAAATTTGTATTATTTTATTGGATAGGTTAACGAAAGACGAAAAAGATTTAAATACATCTCTCTCATGTTCTAAAAAGAAAAATTTCTGATCACATTGCCATTGGTCTTCAACATCATTATTTTCTTAGGAGTAAATGTATTCGGCCCTATCGAGGTAACCGTCGGAGCGGAATTCTCTCCGATTTCCTACGAATCGGAGACATTTTGCTGATCGGGGAACTACCTCGAAGCAAAATGTCTACGATTCGTAGGGAATCGCAGAATTTCGCTCCGACGGTTACCTCGATAGAGTCGATTATGACGCATGATTTTTTGGTGTTAACGATGACCGACCTATTGGAAACAAAACCTGGAATATATTGTATATTTCATTTTATATATGTATGATTGGGTTCAAAGGTTGAATAACTCCTTTAAAATTTGATTATGTAAATAATTATTGATTCTCTTTCTACGGGAAAAATTGCACTCGGACACTAATTAAATTTCGATGGAAATACAAATAGTAAGGTAAAACCAGAGATGTAACTGATAGAGTCCCACAAATCGCCATGCGAAATTCCGATGCATACATTCATGTTCTAGATTCTTCATTTAAGGATAGCTTCCTGAGAATGATTCAATGAATCATATGAACAGTGAAGAGGTTATTCGACTGTTCCTTTTCTTTTCTTCATTAAATATAGCTATAGAAAGACTCAAATCTCCCCCTGCAAAATCTTTAAAAGAAAAAATATGCCACCCTCCTGTATGGTGAGTCACAAATCAGTTCTTCGATTCGAAGCGTTGATTTTAATTTTTTTTCATGAATTTTATTCTTAAAAATTCCCAATAAATATAACGTGTGTATTAAATGTCATAAGAATGATCAGCGATAAATCCTCTACTAAGTCCAAATGTAAAAACCTAATCATCGCTCTCCAGGGAAATGTTGCTTCCAAATCGCTGGTATAAATGCGCTTTCAGTTCAGCCATTTCCGATTTTATATCGTTGATTTGCTTCTCGATGTTTTTAGCTTCTAATTTAATCTTTTCTTTAGCCTCAGCAAGAAGTTCCTTTTGAGAGCAAACAAAAAAAAATTGCCATTTATAAATTTAATGCCGTTTATTAATGTTATTACCTGAGTTTTCGATAGATTGTGTGACAGAAAGACTTCTCCGAACAAAAATGGTATCATTTCATCTTCATCGAACAATTCGATTTCTTCGCATGCCTCTTCCAGATTTTTTAATTCGTTGCTCCTTTGTTCTAGCTCGGCTTTGAGGTCATCCATACGGGCATTGTGCTTGGCAAAACGATTAATTTTTTGTTGATCCTCAAATGAGATGTGAACATCGTCCTTTACAGAATAGAAGAGGTTATTATTTAGCGGTAAAATACATTACTTCAAAGAAATACTGAGTTTATGATATAATTTTTAAAAATGTAAATAATTTAATTACAGCTTGAAGATTTGCTACTTTTGCGGCCATTATTTATTTAAGATATTTAAATGAATTTAGTAAAAAAAGGAGCAGATGATAGAATTTTACTTCGGACGGCGAGGAATTTTTTTGACTTTTTGACGTTTATCAAAACAATAAAATCAGAGCTGCCAACATTTCGGAGTTTTCTCTCTTTTATATGGTAATGACAAATGGGGTTTTTATGTAAAATGAACGTTGTTTATAGTTTCCTGTTTCCGATTTAATTTTAATTCAAATTTAATTAATTCTAATATTGATTGATATGCATTGTCATTTTGTATTGAAGAATAATATAAAAGACTTTTTTTTTAATACCAAATTGGCTCTGAATAAGAAAACCAAATGGTTTTTAACTACAGATTTTTGGGTCACTCAATATTGTTATAAGGCGCGCTTATTAGCTTGTAACCTGAAAATAAAAAGTTATATTCTTAAAAATGTTTGAATAATGAAAACAAATTTCTATAAGAAATAAGTTAATTGTTTATAATACTAAATATTATGCACTTTATTAGACAATTTCATGGTTTTGTTGTCGATTTTTTTTGTTGTCGTTTTCGGGTTCTTAAAACCCTTCAAATTTTCTCTCTGTCAAAAACTGAGACTAATGTCGAATTCCTTTTACCAAAAATAATCGATTTTTTTTTTCTAAACAGACTCCATTTTTTTCTTTCAATACAAGGAATTTGTCCAGAAAAATCGATTTTTTTCTTCTAAACAAATCGATTTTTTTATTAAAAGGAATTCGACATAAATTTTTTTTAAATTCGGATATATTTGCTCGATTTGTCACAGGAATTAAAATTCAAAGAAAAAAGATATAGGTAGTTAGACAGTTCACGTTTCTTTTTTTGTTAATTAATCAACTGCGGCAAAAATAAATTAAGCAACCGAATTAAAAAAATATCAGTCTCAGCTTTTTGACAGCAAAAGTGGGGAATCTCACTGGGGAATTACGTTCAGATTTCTGATGGCGATTTCCATGCAACAAAAAAATCGGTTCTGCTTAGAAAAAAATCAGTTTGTTTAGAAGAAAAAATCGAATTTTCGGGACAAATGAAATCTTTCGTTTTTAGCAAGATTTACACGGATTTGCACACACACTACGAAGATTTGACATTTCTCAGGAGTTAAAAGTTTTTTGCTGCAGTGTTTAACAAATATTCACAGTGTTCGTCGTGTGTTTAAATAGATTTAAAACAAATATATCTATAAAAATGTGTTTTATTTATCAAATAAGTGTGGATAATGAATTAAAAGTGATCAACAGGTTTAATTAACTGTGAAATTAAGTGCCCAAAGTCCATTTATCCCAGCTTGCCGATGCGTTCCTTGATTGATGATTTTCGTGTTGGAATTTGTTTGTTTTTTCTACTTGTATGAACGCACAACTAGTTTCGTTTTATTTTGCAACCAATTCCTGATATATATTTGCTTTAAATCGTACAAAACCACACGTAAAATTGAGTGCACTTTAAATAATTGTTAAACACTTTGTGCGTGCAATAATTGTTTACCTTTTTGCTTCAAAACTGCTGTCAAACGGTACACACACAATCACAAAAAAAAAATCGAATTTTTTACAGATTCCTTGCAGCTAAAAAAAATAATCGATTTGAAATTGTTGCATGGAAATCGCCATGAGATTGTTGAGGTCTCTGAGATCTCGAGAGCTTGAGAAAACTAAACTGGCTAGTAATTTTTTTGACAACTCAAAGTTCATGGCAACAAATAATCATGTATTTTGTATTGTATTCAGTAACATTTTTATTAACTTTTCTACAAAAGTGGGAAGTATGACAGCACCCCTTTTAAAATGAGTTAAAAAAAAAATTCGAATCACGTAAAAATGCTCTGGACCAAATTTTAAACAAATTGTACGTTTTCCACCCTTTATTAGGCAAAAACCTTATTACATATGTTGTATATGTACATATATGACTCACATTAATTTAAATATAATATTTATCTATGAACATAATATCAAAACAAAATGTAATTAGTCTAGCGTTCCCTCGTAATTTTAAAGTTAAACTTATTCAAAAACTATAGTAAACCAATTTCGCTGATCATTGACGTATCAAATATGCGTATGTATTTCAACTACGGTTGATTGTGCACCTGGATGTAAGCCGAAACCATTATAAGATTCTATTTATGGTATATAAAGTATTAATTGTGTGCGTCCTTAATAAAAATATTTAGCAAATAAAGTTCCTAAACCAAATGCAATGCATAATCTTCTGAAGCGAGATTCCTCTTTAATCCACGTCTGAGTAGTGAACAGCACACACATATGCACATATATGTATATGTATTATGGTATGCATATTGCATATACAATACATCATGTTGTCCGAGATTTAGGTGATCATTTCACTTTTATTTAGCTCTTGGAGCAATTTACCGACGGTATATGTTAGAAAATTCCACTGCCTTGCCTGGCAAGATTCCTCAATGTTGGTAGACCATTTCGCGCTCCGTAAATTTTCTATCAATATGCCTCTGCACCTTCTACTTCTGCTCTCACATCTGGTACTCCACCAAACCAACAATGCCGTTGGATGCTCTTTACGAAACAAATCTGAAATTCATGTTATGTTGATATTCCGCAAGAGATACAATCATACGCTACAGCTTCAACCGGGAGATAGTGCAGAAAGATCCAAAATACAATCCTTATTGGATTAGCTGGCGCTATGATGGGTATAACTGAAAGGTCCAGTAAATGATGCTAAGGCAAATATGAATACATTGGGTAACCTATGATGAGTCTCTTAGCAACAATAGCAACTGCAACACTTAAGACAACTTGCATCGCCATAGATATACAATAAAAATATTGAACATTAAATATGCAAGAATAATAAGAGACATAACACGATTATTTTTGTGGTTCCGAGCTTCCGAGTCTATAAGCTTGTTGTCAGAGCGAAAATGTGAACTTTACGTTGTCGAACATGAGGAATCACTGTGCAGCCTTTGCAGTGTGCCTTGTTTATATGTCTTCTGCTTCGTCTTATGGAAATTGAGTGCACAAGTCTATAGCACAACTTTCACCAATGCCAACATTCTCAAGACTATATACGTCTTGTATATGCAAATGACACAGTGAAGTTATATTAAACCGTCACTTCTGTCTTATAAAAAAATACAATAGATCATTGACGTACCTACCTATAATTTATGTATAGGTACGGCTTAAGAAGTTCATAATCGAAACATAAGAGATGCTGTAAGTTGCATCATTGTTTTTAGAACTTGACTACCAAAAGGGTGATGTGTCCACAGTACACATATACACATCAATATGTGTACTGTGGATGTGTCAACTTCGCATACCTACTTTTCTGCAGTCCGACAGATCCCTGATGTCATATCAGTATCAGATCAGTTGTGTTTCTTCGGCAAATGCTTTTTTCGAGATGACGTGTGTGAATTGTTGGCGCAAACAATACAAGTCCAAGTTCAAATATTGCGTCAGCACGTATAAGCGTTAAAGTTAAACATCATTTAGATGGAACACGGAGTTATCTATTCTATGTCTTTGCGTGCCTTCTTGTTCTCCTGATGATTATGCATACAAAAGTGGACGAGTTGCTTGTATCTTGATTATACAGTTATGGGTATATTGACATCAAATAACATTTTAATATTTGCTTATATGTATGCTGTTGTATGAGATAGTTCGAAAAGCAAGTATGTACATGTACTTTGGTTTTTGTTTCGGTTTGAAAGTTTATATTTGTTTGTAAAAGAAGTGCAAAATTATTCTAGAACTCGTATATTTATTTATTTAAAAGAAAAAAGTGCTGACTTGAGATAAGTTAACAATGATTGAGTAGGTACAGGCACAAACTCGTCGTTATAAAGTTTTTTTTTAATTTTTAATGAATACAGAATTGATGCAAATAGATTACCTACATATGTATATCTACTATAGTTTACAAAATTAGCTCATTTTAGGTACCTCTAAAAAAATATATTTTTTAAACTAATGTTGGGAAAACGACAATGACATTAATGATTCAAAATAGATTTTAATGGCCTTTACTCCACAAAAATTGGCTTGTCGTTCTCGCCCCGGTCGGCGATCTCACTTAACTAGTTTGGGGCCTTGTTAATATGGAATTTCTCTTAAGTTCAGTTCATTATTACATAGATATTCATGTCAAATATCTAGCGAGAGTGAACTATCCAACAGGACTAGAATTCCTAACAATTAAAACTGGAAGTTTTTTCTCCGTAGCCTGGCACTGTTTCTATTTAGTATAGAGGTACCTAATATTAGATAGTGCTTAGTCTTCTAGTTGTGTAATTTATTTCAGTAGAACCTAAATTTATGTAATAGAATTTGTATAACAAAAAAAAACCTTCAAAATTACATTACATTAATTATTTTTTTTTTTTTAAAGAAGTGTTACCAAGATGCGGAAAAACATGTTTTCAGATACTGATATAAATCCAATTAACATGTGTCATTCATCTTTGGAAAAATGTTAACCCCCTCTTTCCAACGATATCCATACAGGGTGATTTTTATGTGGTGTTACAAAAAGCTAGGGCGTGTAGGTTGGACTTAGACAAGAAATAAATCAGTTTTAAGTATTTTTTTTGCAAATTGCCCCTCCCGCCTATACGGGGGGGGGGGGGGGGGGTATAGACCTCCCTCCAACACGATTTTTTCTTGTTTAAATCCAACCTACATACGCCCTAGCTTCTTCTCAGACCTTATGCAAATCACCCTGTACAATTGGAAATCGGATTAAAATTTCTTAAGATGAGTGTGTTTCTTTATTCATTCCGATATGTCCAGAATATTCGGAATACCAGTTTTGCGTTTCTTTATTCCATGGAATATTCCGGATAAACTATTTTGTTGTTTCTTTATTCATTCCGGAACATTTGGAATGCATTCCAAATGTGGAATAAAAAGAATAGAAAAAGAATACTGGGCGCGTTCAGTATAATTGGCGTTCTTAAACTCAATTATGGCAGATTCAGATTGGTGTTATTATTTAAAAACAGCATAATAACGCGAATAACGTACCAGAGTATAATATACATTTTATGCGTTTAATGTAAAATTTACTAAGGGCCAGTTGTACAGTCGTGGTTCAGCAGTGGTTCAAGATTTGAACTCAGTTCAACTGCTATAAAGTGTTGTACAATCGAGGTTTAAGACTTAACTCACCGCTGAACCACGAAAAATTTAACTCGCCGATTTCGGCGGGTTAACTTGAGAGTCAGCCAGGGTTCAAGGAAGTGATTGGCTATTATAATTTTTGATGTAGAATGTTTCTTGTACCTATACATGCTATCTCACTTCAAACTGAATTTTTTTGACAGTCATGATAAACAGATACAAGGTATGCTTATTTTATACACCCGAGCCGCCATCTTGGAATTTTTGTGTCGTCACAATCTTATTTTTAGTATTATTTTCTTTTTCGATTGAATGATTTGAGCAAACCTTGTGAAATAACTCATGATGTTTGTGCGATAAATTCACAAATCGAGCAATCGACTGACATTTAACATTGACGTAAGCTATATTATATTCTCAATTTTTCTAGTATATAGACTTTAACTCGAGTTCAGTTAACTCTCACCTGAACCACGACTGTACAACGCACTCGAAGTTGAACCTGGTTCACGATTTAACTCGAGTTTAGTTGATCTGCGGTTCAGCGTAAATTTGTACAACTGGCCCTAAGCTTTTGACTTTGAGAATACATAAATATCCAAAATAAAAACATTTATTTCTTCAATTGTTTTGACATTTCACCGAACGAACAACTGGATTGCCATTCATTTTGTTCTAGTTTTGTTTCTTTCTTCCTTCTATTCTGGATAAACATCTCGTCTTTTCCATCCATTCTGTTCCTAATTCGGGATACATAAAGAAACACACTCGATAATATTTTGTTATTCGCGAAAATAAAAAAGTATCATAACGTAGAGAAAATACTGTCATGAAACTAGGAGCTCATGCGGCAATATTTTAGTTAGGACACGGCAACTATAAGATAGTTTATTTTCTGCATTTGAAGAACAAATCTATTACCACGGGCCTGCGATAGTTCCGATCATACATCTCATGAAATTATCATCCATAAATTTTATCTCATCCAAAAATTTTTCGAACCATCATGCGCATAATTCAATCTAAAATACCCCCCAGCATCACTTAACTCAGCTAACATACGACAATAAAATAACTTAAGCCACCTTACCCACCTTCAACAACATCTTGTGAATTTCTTTTGTTACCAAAATACCATCATTTTTACTGATGTAGAAAGCGAAAGTTTTTCTTCGTCATCTCCACAAATTGATGACTATGCATAGTTGGAGTTTTGTGTTTGTGTTGCGCGAACAGTCGTTGCCCTTTTATGTACTTGCAGTGTAACATTCACAAAGTGCACCACCACAAACTCGCTGGTGTACTTATAGTTATCGGTTGCACCATTTCCAGCTTAATAGCCAGACAGACAATAAGTCACGAAAATAAATGCTATGACAATAATGCGCAACGCTTCAAAGCATACAATGTCTATGAAACGCAAACGACTGACTGCGAGTTTACTATATTGCGTTCAAGGTGTAAGATGAAAAATTTCTATGGATACCATTGTGTGGATATATGAGTGTTATGTGGTGCCATCTATTAAAAAGATGACACCTTCGAGAGGTTAACAAAAGTGTTATTTTTGTCTATGACACCACACGAATTAAATAGCTGTGGTATGAGGCGATTTTTGTCTTTTAAACACATTTTAACATTGTACATATAGCAATGGCAGAATGTTTCGAAATCTACTTTGAATATACAGCTTTTATAAGTATATTTTGTTTATATTTGGGTAGTTTTTGTATTTTAATGCTATATGCTTTTCGAAAAATAAATTTATTTTTTAATTTTAATCCAAAAACAACTGACCCAAATATCTGTCTCCCGATAGATTAAGTTAGTATAATTTATAAAAATAGACTAAAAAAACTTATATATTCTTACTACATTAGGTAGTCCAGTAACCTTGTCGTATCATAGGAGATCCCGTAGTTCTGATTTTTTGCTGAGTTATTTATGAATGAAAAACCTGAGTTTTCGAAAATGCAAATGGTCAAAATGCCCAAAAACTGCGAAATTTTTGCGCTTTTTTCAGTTATTGGCAATTTTAAGCCTAAAAGACTAGTTTCTCGACTATAGGTATGGACTTCACGATTTCAACGTAACTGAATTTTCTTTAATTTGAGCCCATTTATGTAGACCCAACATATTTCTAAAATACATATATATTCAAAATTAAGCAATAATAGTTTCTAGTTGGTTTGCTCAGAACATGAACAGAAAAAATCAGAAAAGAACCGAATTGTATGTTCGATGAGCTGGTAAACTCTTTTCCCATAAGGCATAACTGGTTGATATTCTGCCAAGTTCCCTGAAATCGTCAAGAACATAGTTTACTATCGATTAGAACTATCAGGAATGGTATTGCACCGGAACCATATTTGTCTCGTGTGTGTGTTCATCTAAATTAGAACGAAGCCTTTTCTTACAAATTCTAGAATTCCGTTAATGTATTGTATATTTGGCAAAATAGGCCATGATCGAAGAAATAAATGGCCTATAGAAACTAAAACTTCGATTCACACTCCATATTATATCTATACATTATTACATATATCTGTAATTATATTGCCAGACAAAAACAATTGCATTGAGTGACAATTAACTTCACTTCAAATAGAAGGGACCACAATACACCATCAACTCCATAACACAAAAACAATTCATTTGGTTTTGTCAAAAACCTACATTATTCTTTCTTTCCTCACGCTATTTTAACAGAGTGCTGCACGTTTCTTTTCATTAAGTTAGCGTCTTTTTGTTTTCCTATCATTAACTTCTCAATGCTAATCTGACCTAGATCTCTCCCTTTAATAAACCTACAATGCAATCTAATTGCTATTTGCTATACCTGCTAATAGATGTCTTATTTTTCGTTACTATCGTGTACTAACCTTTTCTTCTATGTACTTTAGTTATAAAAGTAAAACATTCTTAACATTAAAGTGTATTAGATTAGAACTTCAAGTGCAGTTAGTATAGTTAGATTATGGCTGTCATTTTTTACATTATGAATTGGAATCTCTTCCTGAATTGTTCGTATAAAACGCAATCCAAAGTTTTAATTCTAAATACAAAGTATGTACATAGTGCATATTCAACTTCTAAATCTATGTAAGTTCAAGACATAGTGTGCTTAATCGCTTCAAGAATAATATGCACATTGTAGAAATGTATGTAGATAGGGTTATGTTAGTTTTTTCAGGACTTAAACTGGCAATCTACATGATTGTAAAAACATTGGCCCAGACACGCAAGATTCAACAAAATTCATCTTCCATTATGAATTTTGAGCAATTACCCATCACTAGAACAAGCACAATTATACCATAATAAAGTTTTTCTTTAAGCTTATATTATTATATGCTCTTAAAAAATGATTATTTGCCCTAAAAATATGCCCAACAATTGTGAAATATTGCTTGTAAAAATATATTCTTGTATCGAAATAATTGGAAATTGCATTAGAATAAACGACACCAACAACCTTTTAGCTACAAATTTTATTTGTTTAAATTAATAAACAAAAAGATATTAATTTTTTTGTTCAAAATAAACTTTTCCGTAGTTATTTAACAAAAAATTTCAGTTAGTGGTGTTTTTTTTTGTACTTGCAATACAATTTTTCGTAATTATTAACAAAAAAAACAAGAATCTAACGGTTTATTTGTTTTAGTTTCTAAATTTTATTCTGAAATCCTTTTATTTTAATTCTTTACAGTAAAACAAAAACTACCACTTCTAACCAATGGGGACGAAGCAATTTACGAATGAGATGTATTTTGATTTCGATATTCGAAAGTGTATTAGAATACAAGCCGAAAACTGCTTTTTTCACAGTTGTATTTACTGTTGTTTGGCCGCCATCTTGTTTAACACGATTATTTTGAATTTCGTATGTAATGTCCGTATTTTTGGTCCAAGAAAAAAATTTTATAGGACAAACTTTCTACAAGTTTAATTTCCTATATTAAGTAACTTTTTTCGATAATCGATTTGAGTTAAAAGTTACATTGCATTTTATGGAAAAAAACCAGGAGTAGATATTTTTTATATTTATGAATTTTTTTTTTCAATTGTAGAAAATAATAAGGGCTACAAAATAAGCAAAAAATAAGAGCTTTTTTTCTAATAATGACCAAAAAGTGTATTTTCAACAAAAAAAAAAAAAATATTTAAATTAACTATATCTTTTGGTTTATTTATTTAAATAAACAAATGAAATTTGAATTTAAATGGTAGCTAGTAATATTAGTCACATTTGGGTTTTTTATTTTTTACTGCGCGATATACAATATACTGGAGACGAGATATTAAAAAACTAAAGTAAAAACGTTTTTATTTTACCAATATCTTTGGTGGAAGGACCTAAAATACGTGGAAAATAAAACATCAAAATTATCTATGTACAGAGTTTACTCTCCGAATTTGGTGTGTTAATTATAAAGCTTATTAACTTTGATATGCGCTTTGAAACTGAACCATATAGTTGCTTTATATTGTCATATTCATATGTTATGACGAATGAAAAATGATTCATGCAAAGGCTATTACAATAGGTATACCCTTTCTTTATGGCCTTTTGTCTCCTAAAAAACTAAGTCACAGAAAAAAAAGTCTTCGTCTAGAAGGGGCCTAAGCGCTTAAGTATCATGTGCATTGTGTTATGTACTTTTGGAGCATTTATATCCAATTTGGTTTTATTTTACATGTGTGTTAAAAAAAATAAATAAATATGTATAAGTAAATGAAAGCAGAAAACACGCTATGAAAAGTTTGAATAAATGAAAAAAAAAAATAGTTAGAGACTTATAAAATACAATCATATTGCTCTTTCAATCATTAGGCCAGTCCCACGAAAAAAAAAATCTCTGAGCGCTCAGACAAAAAAATTTCACCTGAGCGCTGAGATATTTTGCGGAGCTATGTGAGACGAAAATTTTTTGGATTCAGTTCTCAGTTTTCTTTCTCAGCCAAAACAGCTGTTCTTTTGACAACCAAATTGAATTTTTTTTTGTGGTGCGCAAGTGCAAACGTGGTTAATAAATACAAAATAAAGACGGGACGGAATTTTAATAAAAACTAAAATAAATTGAACTTGTTATTATTTCTCATTCATTTCAATGAGTTTTCTGCTTCAAAAAATAAATATTTTAAGCAAAAGTTGAAAGTGATTTTTCAGAAGTTCAGTACGAGAATTATAACATCTGAGTTTTTTACAATTGAGCGGAGAATGTTTTCCCACGAAATGATTTCGCCTTCGTCAAATTGACATTGGGCGCTCAGTGAGATTTTATTTGGTAGGACACGCCTATTATCAATGTTTATATTTAGGTACTTAGATTTTTTAGTGCTAAAATAAAAATTGAATTTTTTACCCCGATAACAATCAGCCAAATTTTGAGCAAATTCCAACACTATTTTATACATACACATATTCAAAAAATATGTCTTGTATACATACTTACATATACGTATAACAATTTGTTAAGCGAATAAAGATACTTATTTCTGTTGTTTAATATCAATGACACTGAAACATAACACGCCATATGATCATCTGCAGCTTATACTTTTTAATAATCAACAAATACTACAATAATTACCCTAACTGCAATGACTAATGAGGACAAATAATAATAATAAGGAATCAAATTAATGGATACTCCGTGTAATTATTATTATATGACGACAAAACAACAAGTAACATTTATAATAACATAATAATATTATACTTCAATGATTTCTCCTTTAACCATGCATTACGAATTGCACTCTTGAGATTGAGACTCCTTCACACTTGATCGAACAAGATATCCGTCCATAATCACGATATCTTTTTTGCTTCATGGAATGCACTCACTTTTCACTTAAACACTAGATTATAATGGTAAAAGTATATTAAAAAAGTTATAAACAAAAACTAAAAACACATTGCATTTGAATTATTGCAATTGGTTTTATTTAAAACTTTAAATTTTGTCAGGAATCTTATCCATAATGTAATTTAGATTGCTAAGGTCTCTGAGATCCTATTTTCTCATTGCACTTAATGCTTTGACTTTGAAAGGTCGCATTTGATTAGCAAATATTGAGATAGATGGGTTCTCATTCGTCAGCCAAAATATATATATATACATACTAGCACGACTTTCCGACTTTTCCGACCTAATTTTCCAATTTTTATCTCCGTTACATGTTTATCTGGTTCAATACAAATCCAACAAAAAAATCTTCATCCAATTTGGATAGTGTTCAGCCGAGTTATGTGCGTATGAACAAAAAACTAAATTCAGAAAGTTTGAAATTTCAAGATGTTTTCACGATTTTCGTTCGAATTTTTTAATTTTCGGCTCTGTTGTGTGTTAATATGTTTCAATACAAATCCAATCTTCATGCAAATCGAATGACGTTTAACCGAGTTATGCGCGGACGAACACAATTTCATTTCAGAAATTTTGAAATTTCAAGGCGTTTTTACTATTTTCGTACTTCGGTAGAATTTTCTAATTTTCGGTCGAATTTTCTAATTTTCAGCTCCGTCGTTGTGTTAAATCTGGTTCAATAAAAATCCAACAACCGAGTTATGCGCGGGATTAATTTTTATATATAGAAAAAGAAGATAGATTATGTCGAACAGGCAAACAAAGTTCACATAAAACAAAATATTTGTATCAGAACAAACGTTGCCAAGTAAGACTTTTTTGAAATTGAAATATGTACATACATAATTTAGGCACAATTACTGTCATCTGATCTTGGATGTTCAAAATCTGTTTCAGCGCATAAGTATTAAATCAAGTTAGCTATATCTAGCTTATATTTTCCAAAATCTTAAAGATCCTCCAAATTTCTTGGAATAAAATATAAACATTAAAGTTGTTATCTTCAATGAAAACATTAGGGAAACAATTTTGCATTATGTCAAATATAATTTTAAACTTTCTCGAAATACATCAGTACTTAAGTAGAAAAAGCCCAATTTAATTATTTCCCTCTCACAAAAAAAAGCAAATGAATACCTCTTTAGCATAAACAAACATTTACATCTTAAAGCTAAACAAAAAAATTGCAACTCTCAACAAAAATTGAAAAAATAAAAACCACCTCTGAAGTATTTCATATTATATACGTGTCTCCATCTCTAACAAGATTTTAAGCCCTCCTCCATTCGAAAGCGAAAGTTTTTGGAAATTATTCGTCTCTATGTTGAACAAAATCGCCAGCAAGTCGCCATAATCTTCATCATTTTCAACTCCAGCTTCAAGTCGAAGAATTGTTTACGATTGTTGAAGTTACAAGTACCACCACCACATGGTCCATACTCAACTCTCAAATTAAAAAAAAAAAAAGAAAAAAAAAACAGGATTTCATGATTTGGCCATACTATCTTGGCTACTACCAGTTGGGTGGTGAATGCACATTTTTCTTTTCCTCTCAGTTTTTCCCATCGTTTTAGTATTGTCGGCAAAATTTTTAAATTAAAAAAAAAACACGCAGATTATTATAAAACCCGCACATCAAAAAAAAAAAAAAAAAAAATCATAATCACTTTGCGACCATACCGAGGCATGCAATATTTGAGCACCATCAGGTCCATGTTAATAATATTCAATGCAGATTGGATGAGTTAGCTGACTAACTTTTTCTATGATTTATGTGTGTACACTGTACATAATATATATACAGTGGAGGCTTAAGCGGAATGAATGGCTTGATTACAAAGAAAGTTTCCATTGTGTTAGGCAGATTACAGACATTAAGCTTCCAAGCATTTCATATCTTCTCTCTGATGTTTTGCCATGGCACACGCGGTCAACGAAATATTGCAGCTAGCTGATATTTATGCAAAAGTAATTCATTTGCATATGTATATGTTTGTACATTAAAGGCTTAAATTTAAGAAAAACCTTAATTAGCATAGTTTCCAAATAGTTCATTGTTTGCTAAAGATGGAATGACAGTGAGAAGTCAGTTCACGTATAGTCTTTTAAATTCGTTGAAGAGTTGAAAAAGAATATAATTAAAGGCTCTGAAAGCATAAATCAAAGATTTATTGATTTATTGATGATAGAAATAAAAATTTAAGCCTTAATTTTTGTTATCTACACAGCAGATCTCATGTCCCATAAAAAACGCTTCTCTAAAAAACGAATGCTAGTGTGACCAAATAACGTTTTTCCATCTTTGATGACAATGTAAAAGGTGTTTTGAAAACATAGCCCACGCACGAAAAAAAACTCCAGAAACTGGGTAATTTACAGCATCTTGGACTGGAACATTTGCTACGGTAGAAAAAGATTGGTTCACACCACTTTCTAGTTGCAACAGGGGAAGAAATCAGGATTTTGGTAGCGAAGAATCAACTTCAAAAAATTAGTGTTCGGAAGCTCCATATTCAGAAGCGGAAATCACATAAAAACGCCGGCCGGAGCAATAGCTGATCGTTTCACTTTTACGATATTGGATGATGCGTGGGAACGATAAGTTGTATGGACTGACAGCAAAATGTAACTGATAAGAAATAATACCCCATCCACCTCAATTGGAGGGGGATAGTATGTAAAGTGGCGTAATGCCAGAAGTCTGGGTTCAATATCCACCTTAAGGTTTTCTCAGGGCTACTGCCTCTTGCGAGGAAGTGACAAATCCTCCAAGAGTAACTTTTATCATAGAAAAGTGCCGCTCACTCCATTCCTCACCTCCATTCCTGCAAACACGCACAAGGAGTTGAGAGTTGTAAGTCACTAGGCCCTGGTTCTTCATGATCCGTTGTGCCACCAAATTTATTTATTTATTAGTGTAAAGTCTTTAAAATTAGGCACATGTTCAGGTCGGCTATATTTGTTTCAACTTTATGCGCTCAATACAATTTATCGATGAACCATCCGGCATACATGGCGTATACGTAACATCGCTATTGCATACTTATGCTAAACAAACTAACTAATTAATAAAAAAAACTAATTTTCTAAGCAAAAAATTACACAAAATAACCAACAACAAAAAAACTGCATTTAATAAAATGTCATTGACCATACAACAATTACTAAGCAATTAAAGAATTCATTGCCATAACTTCAACACAATAAGTTGCGTGGCTTTTGTATTTTTCTAAAATAGCAACTATATAATTGATGGCATGCATTAACTGCTGTTTACACAGCAAAAATGCTAAGCTTGACAGCTGTTGGCATTTGCAACAGCATCTTCAAATAAAAGTTTTATACTCATATCCAATAAAATCTATTTAATAATTTCTTAGTATATTTCGCTAAGGTTTGATTGTAGATACACAATTTTTTTATTTGAGTTTTTATGCAGCAGATTTACCAGCAAAAAAAGAAGTGATATATAACTTTTGTAGCAGTATTAAAATGCATCAATTACACAAATCTTTATTAAAGTTAATAAATCGATTTTGATAATGTGAATAGAAAGTACCGGTACGAGTACGAGAAAGGTTGGCTTTAGAGTGGAAAGAGTATCATATATCTCAGGTAACTGATTGCATCCCTCACTAAATGAGTCAGCAGGCCCGTAGTTAAAAATATGTATTATATTTTGACAAAAGGGCTCACCAGAAATTTTTGGAAAAAATTTGGAAAAATTGTGCTGTTTCTTGATTCTTGCTAAAGAGAGCGCTCTCGAGAGAATAAAAAATTTCCCCTCCCTACCAGATTTGATCCGAGAAATTCCTTCTGGCTATTTCGCACTATAGTTGGCAAATGTCAGGTTGACTTATGTCAGATGACAAAAAAAAAAAAAAAAAACAAAAACGCTGTTGAATAAGGGTTGCCCAAGTGTTAATTTTATTTTTATTTTAGTTTTGATACATGGGCATATTTTGTATTATTTTGTTATAATGCAATAATTCTTGTAAAATATGTGTATTTTAGCAAAACTATTTCTGAAGAAAAAAATATAGAATTAACAATTGGGTTCTTTTTACATATTGTAGTGTTTTTTTTGGAGAAAAACACACTTGGGCTTCATGTTTAAATTTACAACTAAAGATCTTTTAGTTTTATATTTTCTTATATTAATATAAGCAGGCACATTTCATGTGTGTCGTCAGTGGTCAACGGTGGCATAGTACGTAGGGTACACAGCTCCGAAGACTGAGCAAATCTGATGCGCGGGTTCAAATACCGCATGATGTGTAGAAAGTTTTTCAAATAAAATTGGATTAAAGCTCAGCACCACTATAAAGGAGACTGATGATAGGGCTTGGCTTGGCACCCCTTGAAATAGCTATATCTCTAGCCAAACAAAAATAAAACGAATTAAAATACCCAAAATTAATTCGTAAGCAATTGGTGGTAGCACCTTTAAGTTGTTGTTGTTGTTCAAAATTCAATGAAATTGACGGAATAAAGAATGGTAAAGTCTAATAAACTGACATTCTAGCATAAATAATACAATACAAATAATAACATTTCATTTTTGTTAAAATTTATTTTCTTAGGTTGTGATTCTTCACAATGTTGATAAATTTTCATCGTTGATCTAAGGCAACTCTAGTCGAATATATATTTTTGACGTTTAAAAATTGGTAAGAATTGGTAAAAAAGATGGTGTTAACATTGGACTCAGATTTGCGATTTTTTTTTGGCATAAGTCAGTCAGTTCGTGTTCAGACACTCACAACAGATTCACTCTGACGTTCAGCAGTCGTTAAAATAAAAAACAAATTTTTACTCGCCGGAGAATTTAATTAGCCAGTTCAGGTTTCTCAAGCTTACTGAGATGTCAGAGATTTCAGCAATCTCAGAAATCTGAACGTAGTTCCTCAGTGAGATTCCTCACTTTTGCTGTCAAAAAACTGAGACTGATATT
The DNA here is from genome assembly GCA_947049315.1 of Epistrophella euchroma. Taxonomy (NCBI): domain Eukaryota; kingdom Metazoa; phylum Arthropoda; class Insecta; order Diptera; family Syrphidae; genus Epistrophella; species Epistrophella euchroma. The sequence continues at coordinate 18,581,078 of OX346247.1, forward strand.
TTTTGGATTCGCTTGCTCAATTATTTTTTGTCGCAGTTGATTAAGTAATAAAAAAGAGATGGAAATTGGTTTTGGCTTAAGTGGAGGTTTCTCCTTCTGCTCAGTGGAGCTGACGGAGCTTGCTCATTGAGATCTCAGTGAGATCTTAGAAACGTGAACTGGCTAAATAAGAAATTTTTCAATCACAAAATTAATATTTCACTAAAAAAATAGTTTTCCAATTGAAAAAACTTCAATTCTGTAGTTTTAAGTGCCAAACAAAAACTAAATACTAACAAAACACAAAAAGAAACGTCAAAAAAATCCACACTTGCCTGTCTCTTTCTCACCACAGAGTGTGAACGAGAAAAAGTATATAGACGTCAAAAAAAAAATCCAAGGAGTAAGTCCAATGTGAACACCGTTAAACAGTCCGCAAACCTTTCCCGACATTTTGACAGTTTTCTTTCTCTGTGAGAGCATTTCATTTCCACTCCTCAAAATTTGACATTTAGCCAGATTTAGTGCGCAAAATCTCGGGAACGGAACTCATGTGTCAGAAATTTATAGGTTGGGGTGGTCTTCAGAAGATGATTATAGATTCTGCTGTTCTTTTTTTGTTAGTTTTTTAAAGTACATATTATATTATCAGTTATTATACTATCAGTTCCCAACTATTCTCCTTTGACTACGGCCTTGTTCTGTTGAGTAGTTTGAAATGCAAAAATATAATGAAAAATCCAATAAGCATTATAAGAAAATGTAATTATACTTGTAATTGCAGCATTATTTCCTTTATTTCTAGCTGTGGGAATATAGTTTCCATTTCAATGGACTCTCGTACTGATAATATGGGATTAGACTGGGGGAATTCCGAACCCGCGCAACAGCAAGGTTCGTCATTTGGAAAAGCATCGCTGATGTGAAGGGAAATGTAAAGGTTGCGTTTAAATTTTGTCATTTTGATTATGAAAGTTGAAACTTTTAATGAAAAATTGCGGAAGAGGTTAATATTATAGCTGTTGTCTGCAGTTTTTGCATCTTCTGATGTATTTGTATATATACACTTCCACCGGAACTATTGCTTATGGTAGATATATTGTTAAGTTATGTAAAAGCAAATTAAATAAAAATTACCTGCAAAGAAATGTTGTGGTTACGAAATGAAGAGAAATAAATAATTAAAAATTGGCTGCAAACATTTGTTGAAGAATAGAAATAAGAGAGCAGTTAATTTTTTTTAAATAACTTTATTAAATTTTTACTACGCGACTGTTTTTGTTATTTTGTTGTGATTTAGGTAAATTGATGATTAATAAAAAACAAAATGTCAGAGCGTAGATATTTAAAAAAAAATATGTACAAAGAAAATAAAAGGTCAAAATGTTTCTTCAAGCTTTAATCCTACTAATCTTATTAACAATATTCTCAATAGAAATTAAATAATGTGTTCGACTGTGTTGCATGACTTTGTTCATTTGATGCAGAATAATATTATTTATCAAATAGTTTGATCAATAAAAATTGATTTCTGACTCTTACCCGAGTAATATTTTTTTATTGTTTAAACCCAAAACTTTTCTTTGTAAATCTTTATATGCAATTTTGTTCCTGCTTAGATAAAGTACATCCTGAAAATCGGTTCACGTTGACGAAAAAATTGAAAATAAAACAAATAAAAAACGGTTCTCTTTCATGTACCGTTAATATCAATTTTTGATATTTTTGTTTTACCAAAATGTAAACCTACAATAGTAAAAACCAGGATTTTTAACAAATTAGGAGATGAAAAACATTTTTTCATAACGGTTGTATGGCAAGTGTCATTATTTTTGGAGCTTAAAAAATTCAATTTTGCCTTTAGGGAATCACCAAAAAAAATTTAAGTTCAAAATTAGGCACAAATAGACCTACTTTTTTCGTGTTCTCTATATCATGTTTGATTGAAATCTCGAATTTCGCAAAAAAAGGCATTATATAGGTACAAAGAAAAAAAATTGCCATAATTATTATAAACTTGATTAAAATCAATTTTTTTTGCGCGAAAGTAATACTTGGGCATTTAAAATCCCATAAAATATACACTTTGTATATATTTTGCATTCACATTTTGTTTAACACGCACGAGTATTTAAAAGCAATTCAGAATTTAATTGATAAGATATTGATTTAAAATGCGGGAGTTCCCTTTGAAAAAATTGTACATACATATAGCTAAATTAAAGGAAATCATTATGAAATGTTTTTGAACAAATAAATGTAGGTATATGTAAAGTTTCGGATTGATACACTCAAAAATAACAAGCAAATTCCAAGGTTATCAAAAAAGGAGATTAAAAAAGTTGACTAATTTTATGATTTCAATTTCCATAAAGAATTAGTTATTACCAGATTAAAAGATTTGAAAATATAACTTTGTAATTTCATCGTTTTCAAGCGATTTTTTCGCTCCCAAATACAGGTGAAGAAATTATTTTATTTTTGTTTCTGATAATTCTTCTGATAATTATTTAAAAAAAAAAAAAAACCTCGCTGATAAGAAATATGATTTACAGTTAGCCCACTAAAATATCAGATTTTGCCATGTTTTGGATTTGTTCATTATAGTAAATGTCTGTTTTAAGGCTGTAAACGTAGTCGATTTTAAATAAGACTTAATTAGTTCCGTTTGTTTTTAAGATAATGCTCTATTTTGTACATATTTTTATATACATATATAAGTTTATATATTTATACCAGCTGACCCGAAAGACGTTGTCCTGTCTTAGCTATGAATTCAAACTGGAATAATAAAAAAAATTGAGTACCTACTTCAAGAGGATTTACCATCAGATGGAGAAGAAAATAACCAAATGTTATGACCCTTAAAAGAATATAGCCAAACGTGTTACACAATGATAAATTTTTATATTTCCAATTTTTTTTTTGGGATCTTGTAATCTATTGCATGTGGATATAAGAAGAGAGAGAGGTGAAAAATCCTCTTTACTATTTTTGCCTGTTTTTAATTAGTATGTATAACATTACAGACCCTTTAAAAAAATAATACAAAATAATCGTTAGTGGGTTCACTGTGGCGTATACGTATTTTTTTATCAGCATATAAAAAGATATCAGTTAGACTTTAATATCTGTACATTAGAGTAAAGTCAGAGTTTGTTGTTTAAAAAAATTGAAATCGATTGCGAACTTTATCCCAGTAAAATATTACTTACTTCGGCATATATATTTTTTTGTCTTTTAATCACTGACGAACAGGTCAAAATTCGTCGCACAATTTGTATATATTAAGCTTTTCTTATTACCACAAATACCTACATTGAGAACTACCCTAAATTCTACATCAATAGAAACAAGTTATACTTTTTTAAAAAGAGTAATTAAATTATAAATGTCCCTTCCTATGCAAATCAGTTGATGTTCAGCCGTATGGTTTTCACGATTTATCGTCTTCTCCTGGCAAATTTTCCAACTTTCGGCTTCGTTGTGTGTTAATCTGGTTCATTACAAATCCAACAAAAAAAAAATCTCCAAGCAAATCGGGATGAAGTTTAGCTGAGTTATGCGCTTACGAAAACTATTTCATTTAAAGGTGTTTTCACAATTTTCCGACTTTTTGGGTCTAATTTTCTGATTTCCGATCAAATTTTCCAACTTTCGGCTTCGTAGTGTACTTACCTGTTTCAATACAAAACGAATCCAAAAAAAGATCCCCATGTAAATATGATAAAAAATAAATTTTCAATTCAAAATTATTTCGTCGTTAAAATTGAAAAAAAAAAACAGCAATAATTTGCTCCGTTGTGTATTGATCTGGTTCAATACAAATCCAACAAAAAAATCACCAACCAAATCGGATGAAGTTTAGCTGAGTTATGCGCCTACATACACAAAAAGGGATTCATTTTTATATATATATATATATATATATATTTTGACCAAATTATAGAATTTACACATTTCATAGTTTTCCACGAACATATTCATACTTTTATTTTTTTTTGTATCAAATTTTATTATGTATTCGATTTTTTAAACATTAAATTATATTTAAATAAAAAAAGTGAGAGATCATGAACTTAAAAATCAAAAAAAAAAAATGTATTTTCATTCTTAGAAAAAATCTAGGCTTTTAGAAATAAGAAGCCTCACAAGGCTCTTTATATTTGCTTAGTAAAGTATGACAAAAAAATGTTTGAACAAAATGAACAAAGTCTTATTTTATTTATACTTATCAAACGAATCTCGCTTAAAAATCAAAAGATGACGAATTTTCCGAATGTGTTTTTTCTTACATCAGTAAAAGAATAAGTACATATGTATACTTGAAAAAAACTTGTTAGTCAGCTTAGAAATATTGAATCTCAAATGACATTCCACTTACCTATAAAAGTAAGTACACTGACACCTCAGTTGCATCTGTACAGAAAGGTCAACATGTAATACCAACCCAAGACCTTTTAAAACGATATGCTGTTAATGCACTTGCTTTGCAACTTATATAGTATACTCGTAGCATTTCGTTCACCCACATCTTATATTCTCCAGACGACAGATAACAGAAGTCTTGTAATTTTTCTTTTTTTTCTTAAATTAAAAATTTTGCTTTTCTACGCAATTAGCATAAATCGTAAAATTGAAATCAAATCTAACTAAATCTTAAGAGTTAAAAGTCTCAAAAATAATATTTTTGCTTAATGTCAACTTCTTCTATTTATCAGTCGGTTTGTGGATTCCCCCTTTTTTTCTGATCATCTTAATGCGAGAAAAAAAAATTTGCTGAGCAAAAAAACATTATTCAATCGTGAAATAGCCTCTAAGGCAATTGTTTGAAGCTCGATTTGAGTACCAGGTGCTTGCGTTGTACGCTTTATTTTATGATGTTGCGGCTTATTGGTTGATGGTGGGGACACCATACCACCTCCACATGCACAACGTTGTCGATCGTGACGTCTCACTTAGTTTACTTTGTTGTTTTTTTGTGTCCAATTGTGCGTCCCCCAACTGGCAGATTGGTCCACCAAACTTCTCATCAAAGACTCGACACAGTGTGGTTCTCATTTTTTTTAAAACAACATAAAGGTAATGTTATAGATTCATAAATAAATCTTTAGCTTTTTTTCATACACTAAAAAAAAAAAAACAAGAAAGTGGATACAGTAAAGGCTCTCCCAAACCAACGCGATTAATCGCTGCGACAAAAGAAAACAACAATAACAACACGTGGTTGTAAAACAGAACAACACATTGTTGTTATTGTTTTCTATTGTCGCAGCGATTAATCGCGTTGGTTTGGGAGAGCCTTAACTCGTAAGAAATTCGTTACATACCTACTCTTTCTTATGTCATTATTTCAATTTCGCATTGAGAATGAAAAAATTTGATCTAGCATGTAAAACTTTATTTCAAAAAATTGATTTTGATTCAAGATTAAAACTTTGCATTGTTAAATTACAAATTTCAGATCGGATATTTCAATGGCAATTGCAATGGTTCTTTCAATAGACCAAGGGGAGGAGATGAATAAAATTTATCGTTCACTTACAAACCGACGACACGTTAAAACTTTCAAAGGCAATTAATTTGCTAAAATTTCATTCTGTTTGGCAATAATTGTATTGATCTTTGCGTTATAATAGTTACATGAGGGCAAAATTTGAAAATTCGTAAACTTTCAAAACCATTTCGAAATCATCTCATTTCCAATACAACTTTCACATTTCTAAACGACGCAACGTATGTAATTTCAACTAAATTTGCACCTAATTACGTGAAAAGGTTATTAACACATTTGAAATGTCAAAATTCAATGTACAAAACAACAAAATAAAAGCGATTGACGGCGGCGTAATAAAATTCTAACCATTGGAAAATTCAGACTTCTGCCTAAAATTTTTTTATGTTGTCAAACTGGTAGCTGTCAATTGTATAATGGTGTATACTGGTATTAGTAAAAAGAGAGGAGTAGATTTGCCGCAATATCCAGATCTGCTAAATTGATTTTTTTTGTTTTAAATCATTTTTTTGCCCATTGGAAGACGAAAGTTGTCGGAAATCGGTGTTTTGACAGTTCTGGATTAAAAAATTTTATGTGCTTTTCGATTCAACCATTTTAGATTTGTGGGTCAAAACATAGACCAATTGTTTTTCCGTAATAAAGATGAAAAAAACTTCACTAATTGCACTAATTAATTGAGTCTATTTAATTGAAATTTTTATTTTGATTTTATTTTATTATTAACACGGACCAAAAAGAAATACTTGCTATGTGCAAAATTGAATAGTCCCCTTTCACACGAAGATACTAGTTGCTGGTGATTTTTTTTTGACGTTTTCTTTAAATCTCCTTAACAATCTCCTGTACCTTTCACACCAAGATACAAAGTCGGAAGAGACTTTCTGTATTTTCCTTTTAAACTACCTTGGTTGAACGCACACAAACGAAGTGTGAAGAGAAACGTCAAAAAAATCTCCTGAATTTGTTGACCGGGGAGATTTCGTTTCCCCCTCTTTCTTCCTGCCCTTCTCGCCAATGAACTAATTGTTGCCGGCAACTCAGTTGCCTTGTGTGAAAGGGGACATACCTATTCAAACTGACGTTTAGTTAGTTATGTCATTTATTTGGTGTGTGTGCAAGTACGTGTGAGAATCTGTGTAAATCTGCCATTAAATCGAGATTTAAAGATCAATCGAAAAAAAATATAGACACAATCAAAAGTGATCTTTTTTGGTTGAATCGAAGGTGAAATCTGAAAAAGATCAACTTATCCCCATAAAAGTCAACTTTTTTTGGTTGAATCGAAAACCACATTATTTTTTAGAACCCCTTTAATGAAATGAGCTGTCAAACGTTGTCCGTTGGGATTCTTTCTATATTAAGGGTGATCATCCTTATTATATCAGCGGGTTCGGGTAGTTGGTAGTGTTGGTGATGACTTTCATTGCTGATTGCACAAGAAACATGAAAAAGGATTTTTTAGAGAAAAGGCTACAATGTTGCTTAATTTAATTTTGAAATCAATTTTTTTGTTTGAAAATAAATAAGCTGTGGAAAGTAATATGGGTTATTTCACTTTGATTTATTGTGTAGGAAATATTCTTTCAACTGAAGCTTACTATTCATTCTAACAAATTTTGTTTTGAGTATTCAGTAGTAAAATTACTTTTTGGCTGAGTTCCGAAATGCATCAGATGCGCATTTACTGCGCAAACTGCGCATCAAAAATTTTTTAGCTGTTTCGATGTACAATATTTTATTTGCTTTCCGAAACGTCAAACTTATGCAATGTAATATTTGTACAAAGCATCAAGTATGCGTTGCTAATGCGTATGGAAAAAATGTATTACTATACCGCATCAAAACATTTTTTTTTTACATTTCGGGACTCAGCCTTTTGAAACTAAAAACGAAACAAAATTGAAGAAATTTAAGAATGTAAACATTTTTTAGAATTTTCGAACCAATTTTATTTTTATAAACTTTGACAGAAATTTATACAATTTTGAGTAAACGAACAGAAGTACTATATTATTTAAAAATTCAGATAATTTCAGTACCGTCATCAAGATAGCGTTACCCATACGTGTGCTTAATTTTAACTATAGGTACACCACAACCAAGATATAGAAGCTTTTTCGGGTTTTAAATATTGGATGTATTAGGGTGGTCGTTAAAAGACGATTTTTTCAATGGGTCCTAATCATCTCTGAATGAAGAAAACATATACATGTTTTTGTTCTCTCTCCTTATATGCCCCATTCCCCTCTGTTTCAGATATAGAAAGGGAACTTTTGTACGACTTTAAATTAGAAAAAAATTATTGACAAACAACTGCAATACTCAATATTCAAGTAAAGGTTTTTTTTTTAAATCTTACCGCCATATTATTCACTCGATACATCCAGATTTAAATTTAAATCCAGATGAATTTACATTGAATTTGTATGATTTACATCCGGATTTAAATTTTTAATCTAGATGTATTGAGTGAATAATATGGCGGTTAATGTTTACAGTTAAACAAGGTTTGGACATCACAAAAATTTATTAAAGGCTTTACTTTGCATTTTTTTATTATTCCTTGAAGTCTAGAGCATAATATACAACAAATGTTTTAATCGATTTATGTACATATATTCTAATTCCTATTCGACGAATTTTTGCCCAACGAGCTTTAAGTTTTGTTGCATCAATTAAAAATGCAAATTAAATTAAGCTCTAACACCGAGCAATGGGGATTAAAATAAAATTTAGAAAAATCATTTTTTTTATATTTGAAACCGATTAAAGACCATCCAAATTTGAAAGCCTAAAACCAAAAAAAAAAACTAACATAACAACCACCCTAGTTATCTTGTAGATACATTATTCGTTTGTTTCTTTTTTTTTTCTTTTATTGTTGGTTCGCGGTTCTTTTTTTTTTTGTTGCTGTCGGTGTTTATCCCCATCAAAATGCACGAATGTTACAAACAACTTTTTCCGCAGTTGTTTAAAAATCTGGTAGAAAAATCTCCGAACGTTGACTGGCATTATCTCAGACGTCGAGTAGCAGTCGAAGTGTTAAGACGTGTTCTGCTTTTCTAAAATCACAAAACCCTTTTTCGTTTTTCTTAAGTTTTTTATTTTTGATATATGTATATATGATTTGCTAATTTACAAAACTTTATAATTTCGTGCATCCTTAATAAAAATTATTGGAATTATATCTATTTGTGATTATTATAAAAATCTGGACTGTGAATTTAAATTTTATATTGGTGTTTTTTGTTTTAAATTTGAACGTGGTGTGGATTTTTAACGAAAAAAAAACAGTTAGAAAGACGTTAGTAACTACGTAACTTCTTTTATTTTTGTGGATAAATGAAGCCTATGGCAGAAAAGGACAACGATTCAATGGCTACTGTACAAATTAAGCCTGAATATGCTCCTAGTGAGGTTTACAGCACTGCCAGTGAACCACCACCGGTAAGGATTATAATTTTCAGTGATTATGTATAAAGTGTATTTATAAAATTTATACATTGAATTAAGAATAAAACTTTCGTTAAGTTGATTTGAAAATATATGTTTGGTAAAATTAGTGAAATCAAAAAAATTACAAAATAGTGATTTACATACATTTTGCGGTGATATTTTTAATAGTTTAGGAATTTTTTTTAACTGAATTTCTATGAAAATGTACCTAAGTTCACTGTTAGATTTTTTTTTTTAAAGTTCCAGAACCAATATAAAGCATGAATAATTCATCTGATCTTGTGAGTCAAGTCTGGAGGAAAAATATTAAATTTAATTCATGTTTAAAAGATTTAAATTAATACGCGAAAGCTTTTTTAAGAAAAATATATAAATTATTCATATTTATGTTCATATGTATGTACATAGATACATAAATATCAGAGCCTTAAATATTTAAATTTAATTTAAACACTAATGTGCTACTTTTTTGACATACACGTCACAAAAATAAAAATATTTACAAATTTAATCGGTCAGAAACATTTAAAAAAATAGTGATTCAGAATAATAAATAACGGAAAAGCAAACAAAACTCTTACATATAAATCAGATTGTGACAACGTCTGATTTTATAGTTTTCACAAACTTTTTAAGACAAACTCACTTAATGCTGAACATGAATCAGAATAGTTTGAATTAATCAATTTATCGATAAAAATCAGAAAGTTGTAAATTTCTGTTTCAAACAATTTTGTAGAACAAACCTAAAGATATCGGCAATTGTTGTTATATTGGAATTGAAATTTTAAAATCTCTTTAAACTGGCTTTTAAATAATTTATTGAACCGTGCCTTGTTCCTCATTTTTGATTTTGTATGAAAAATATAAGAACAAATTATGTACCCATACAGGTTTTAATAGATTTCTATTTTTTAATACTCAGTTAAACATCAGATAATAAATTTAAGAGCAAAAATTTGTTCGTATTTATTCCTCTGAAAGTTTTTTTTTATTTATTTATTTATTTAGCTACAATAACTATGATACGACAATCAACATCTTTATCTTATGGTTTTGTATTTCTGTGTGATTTTTGATTATTAGATGTTGCTTAACAATCACGTTAAACCAATTTGAATAAAGATTTAGATTGGCTATGTGTTTATGAACCTATACCGCCTACTTAAATACCTAAACCTAACTTTAAATAAACTTTACTTCTGTATTTCATACAATCTACACAACCCACGAAACATTGAAGTTTATTCACCACAATAAAGCAATACGTAGGAGCAGCCATTTTGTGTTTCTTTTTATTAACAAACCGGCTGCAATGGTAAAACTTACTACTTTACCAAAATGGGAAATGCTTAAGTTTAAATAAGTTTTATGTTATACTCTTTGAATGTTGCAACAAATAAAATGAATACAATAAAGTTTCTTCATCGAACCAGGAACAAAGGTACAAATCAATTGATAAATTCGATTATATTAGAGTCATAAAGCTTTTTGATCTTTCTGGAAATTTTTCAATCATCAGTTCTGTGAACAAAAATAAACTTGTTCTATAAATTAAGTACGAGATTTTAGATGATAATTTGGTTAGAAAGAATTCATTAAATTTGAATTTGATTAGCAAGATTAGCATATTTAATATATTTTTTGTAATTTTAAATTTTTTGTTTTGACAATATTTTATTCCAACAAGTACGTGATACTTATACCTTCATATGTTTATATATATATATATAATTTTAAGGTCAATTAAAGGTTAAAGTATTTAAAGTTCTTCGCAGTTGCGGTGTCTATATATCTTTTCAACCACTTCAAAGAACAACTTTAATATCAAAGAACCTTGACGTATAAAATTAATTAACTTATTTGTATGGAATAAAAGTAAGCAATATACCAAAAAATAAAAACGATAAAGCAAAATTACAACAAAACAAAGTCCAAAGAATATTGTATTGCAGTTTTACATTTTATAAACAAGAAACCTGATTTATAAGTAAACGTGTAGTAGGTATAAGTTTTTCAAACACATTGGTTCGTCATAGCTAGCAGAATTAAAAACCTATCAACTGAAATTGAAGTTGAGATTCTTATAGCCAAAGCAGAATAAGGCAAGGCATATTTAGTAGGTTCACAAGCTTAGATGATTGGGCTCTTGTTTGGAAATAGAAATCCAATACTTCCATCACTTTGGGTCTGTTTTTTTTTTTACTTTGGGTTTTGTGATGAAATTTCTTTTCGTGTCTTACTTGGAGATTATTTATTGACTTTTTGTAGACAGTTCAAGGGGTATTGTATTGGTAGTTTGTAGTACCAACTAAATTTAAAAGCTTTAGAATGGATGTTGGTAAACATAAAGCTACATTTTTACTGCCGGAGTAAAAACTTTTATGTACATTTACATATTGATTTACTAGCTTATTTTTGTAGAAGGTTGTGAAACCTCTAAATTTAAGCTTTTATTCATATCGAATGAAATATGGTCCTTCCTGTTTTAAGAGCAATAAACCAATAGGTACAAGTTTTTTTTTTTACTTCGAGGCGACTAAAATCTATTACTAAAATGAGGCTAGGTTTGACTCCTACTGAAAACTTCCCATTGGTTCTCTTTGAAACTCGACACCCGATGTTATTTTTTATAATAAAATTACCAATTAAAAAACCTTTCGAAAAACTTATCAGTTGTGCAATCAAGGGAAGGTTGTTTGCTTTAAATATATTATATGCAACACGAAAAATTTTAACAATTATTAGCAGTTTCCAGCAGTTTTTTTGGCCTATAAAAAACGTCAATTGCATTTTTTTACAAACCTTATCAATTACTACCAGGCCGAAGTCGATAGCATTATTTGTTCTAGAGATATTCGAGAAACAAGCTATTTTACAATTTTTTTTTTTAATTACTTTTTATTACAGCTAATTGAATTTTTCTTTCTGCACGTTACGACCTCATTATCTGTAAAATAAAATCTATTTGATGTCGATATCTCTATGCGTTCTTGAGATATTGTCGGCGAAAAAAAGCTTCCGAACCCAAATGCATATTTTATATTTTTAGTATCATACTAAATTCAGGTGTCACTTTGGCAGTTACAATTGCAAAAATGGGTTGAACTGTCACTGTTTTAGGCGTGTTCAGCTAGAAAAATAGGTAAAGTATGATAATAGTTAGAAAATGTTTAAAACTAAGAATATTTTAGTAAAGAGTAAGAAAATTGTTAAGTAGTATCATGTTTAAAATTTTGCGCCAATGTAATCCGACTCCAGAGACCTCGAAACGTCGATAAATGTCAAATTTTTTTAATTTCACAAATAGGACCGATTACAATAACTTCCAATGGGAAGTTAAAAAATTAAATCAGTTCATTTTGCACAATAATTGTTGTCCTACCTACAGTATTGTGTTGTGTATCCCGTACACGTTTGAAACAAAAGCACAATCTGGGGTTAGTCTGGGTTAAAATTTGACCCAGTTTTTGTGGTTGCGTTAGAGTACCATTTTTTTTTTATTAATCGCAAAACATTAAAATAATCAAAAGGTCCAATAAAGCATTAAATACTCGTATAACCACAAATTTTTGTACTTACGTCATTATTTTATCATTTACACGTCCGGTATGAGAATTTTAAATTGAATAAATTGTAATCCAAAAATAGCTTCAACTCAGTATATGTATGTAGTGATTCCCTGCAAACGCGTGTTCAGCATTTTAATGCCTGATGAAAGGATGGTAAAGGATATTAAGTACCATCAGTTTATGCAACATGCCAGCTATATGTATGTAAATTTGTTCGTATGACGAAAATATCAATCTTTTTTATTTTCCACACACAAAACTCACAAACCATACTCGCCGCCATCTTCATCGTTCGCACTCGGCACCACTCAAAGTGGGTATTTTTGATTTTCCTTGAAAATTCAATTTATAGACGGATTTCACAATTTAAATTTCAGACGTACCTATAGGCTTTTGTTTTAAATAAATTTCAAAAAAAAAAAGATCCAATAAAGAACACCTATCTCTGATTTAATTATACGATTATTGTTGGATGGTGGATCCGTGTGGATTGCATCGATCGTCGTTGATCGGTGGCGTCCGCGTATTTACGAATAATTTTTCGTTCGTTTTTTTTTTTGCTTGGTCAATGGCTAGCGGACATGATGTATATGCATTAATATGGTTGCTATTTGCATTTTATTGGCTATTTTGATGTTGGTATTTTTTTTTTTTTTATATAAATTTAAGTTCAATTTTGTATTCTGTTTGGTTGATTTCTTTCATTATCTTGATGAGAGTGCTTGCACTCAGAATATTAATGATTTTCAAAAATTGATAATATATGTATTTTAGGTTAAGTGCATATACAAAATTATTTAAAGGTTTTCAAGTTGATAAAAAGATTAAAGCGGATTTAAGTTAACAAGATCTTGTAATCTTAAATACAAACAAACTTCATTGTACAGATTCATCACATGAAAGGTTTAGAATTTAAAGTACTGCGTATCTTCTTCATGTATAGTCTTTATTTTCATATTTTAAGATTTTAATTTTAAAATTACAATTACTCGAATGTGGCATTTGACTATTTGACTTTTCAGAAGTAGAAATTGTGTTTGTGGACACATAAGTGAACACATAAGCCTCCATAAATGAACAATATTAAAAGGTCAATGAAGTCTAATAGTTGGCGAAATAATGAACTTCAAAACTTGGCAGTTCTATCGGATTAGCTTTGTGAAGTTCAGCCGCTGATTGGAACCTAATTTTGCCATTGACCTTATCAACAACACCGATTAGAACCTTTTTCAGTAATATGTTTTGAATTACCTTAACTCTCTGATTGAATAAAACTAGCAAGGAGGATAAAATTTAAATTACAACAACCGATATGATCGAAAAACAAAGTGTATATTTAGCTGCGCATTTTATTTTATTAGACACAAGCTGCAGTTTAATATTGTCTTCGAAGGGCTTTTATTTAAGCCTAGTAAGTGCCATGTGCTTAATTCCACATAGTTTAAATTAAATTTTAAGATTAAGACCATATACCTATGATGATTTTTCTATTAGTTAGTCACATGACCTCATGTTTTATGTTTTAAAGAGCAATATTGAAATTCTCTCGAAAATTTCATAACTGCGCAAAAGTATACGCGAACTAAAATTTAAACAATTTCACATGGACGACAAGATGTTTGGCTTTAATTCTTTTACTCTCATATAATGACCTATTTACAGACATTTTCCAGGACTCTGGAACAACTAAAATTCAAAATATATTGTAATCCGAATTATGTCAAATATTAAATCACAAATTCATAACTTTTAATTTTCGAATTCAACTTTAAATGGTCTCAAATTCCATAGTATTTTTGTCATTAAAAAACTGATGAATGAAACATTAGTTGTAGTGTTCTTAATATAATGAAATATATCATTTTAAAATTTCGCACAAACCAAAAATACGATTGAAGCATACTTCTTCATTTCTGCATTCATTCATATTTACTGCGTCATTTATTAAATGAATTGAATTGATGCTATCCATCAGTATGTCAATTTTTTTGGTTGAATATCATGGTTTAATGGTCTGATAAACAAGCATCTTTTCACTCACATGCAAATTATCCAACTCATAAAAAATGGCTAGCATTTACTCCTAAAACTGAAATAATTGTACTAGATAACGAACGCAAGAATTTCGCAGGTGTTTACAATAAAATTGCAAAATATACTGGATACAAATTATCTTGTCAGGTGTTACATATGTCACTCGAAATAGTATTTCTAATCCAAAATCTATAAAAAGAAACACCCTTTACAGTGAAAGCTCTACTTGCGGAAACATATGTATGTTAAGCGAACAAATATCTTTAACGGACATAATTTTTTCCTCGGATTTCTCTTTGGACGAAAAAAATTAATTTGTTCGCAAAAAGGCTTGTTTCATTTCAAGTGCTCTTTTATTTCCTGTTTTTAAAATGGACAGTTCTCATAACCAGACCTTGAGTGTCCACTTATTAAAGCTTTCACTGTAAATAATTTTAAAAAGCAAAACAATTTTTTGAATTAATTAATTTCTAGTAGATTTTATATTCACAGTTGATATGATAGACAGTTGCAGTCCCCTGCACATGCACAGGTTCATTAAAGTCCAAAAAACATAAAAGAAACATAAAATTTCATCTACATATGTATTTCATTCCACAATATACGTCATGTTTGCAACTCGAGCATGACAAACATTTTCGCAAGAGCGGATGTGTTGCTCAACGCTCCAGTAAAATTTAGTTTTCCATCAACCATCATTAATAGATCTAGTTTAGTTTTTATTTAGGTATGTACTAGCAGTACTAGGTACCAACTTTGTTGTCAGCCTTTTTTTAAGTTCAAACGTGACCGTATATTATTGGTTTGTATTCTTTTGGATGAGAACTGATTGGAATACCAAATGCTATATATTTTATTAATGTCAGAAATTGTGACTGTCACAGCTTTAAGTAAATCAACACAAGAATTTATTTGTTTTGTACTGCACATTTAAAGCAATCGATTTAATAAGAATGTAGAATTTTTAGTTAATGTTATAAATAACATTGACATTGAAATAAGATTTATTTAAGAATGCTAAGGTGTACTTTTTTTGTCATTATATATGTATCATTGGCAGAATTAATTGTTCACAAAAATAATTGCTTTAAGTGTTCGTGATGCTTGTTTTTATGGTTTTCATCAACAAGAAATAAATTATTTTGTCCTTGTTCTGTTTTTATTTTTATCTTTTTTTCCTTAGGTTCTTTTTTTTTTTGTTATTTTTATTTGTTTGTTTGCTGAATACTAAAATGTTCCTTATATTTTCTTTTTTTTTTTCTGTTCACCATGGTTGCAGATGGGAATGTTTAGCTACAATCAGGTTTGTCGCTCAAGTCTTTTGTTTCTGTAGTTTTGTATTTTCTTCTGCACTTTTTGACATTTTTTTTATAAATATTTCGCACATTACCATTTTTTTTTCAACACCAAAGCACTTCCAGTCATTTTTTCATTCATATACTACCTTTACATATTATGTATTTTCTTTGTAGAATTGGTATTTTGTTTTCGATTTTTATCTGACAACTTTGTATGCACAAACATCATCCACCTTCAGATTTAAATTGCATTAATACATCCTCCTACTCATATAACCTTCTTTATTCTCATTACAACTCTCTACATACATAAATATCTTTTTTAAAACTTTAAACCTGACAAAGATTTGGATGATATTTGGGTTATCATCATAATGTTTTTGGCAAACCTCGGAACAAAATCATACAGAAACTGCTGCTGCTGCTCCTTAAATTATTCCCATTAATCTCGGAAAAATGGAGGCGGATGAAATATAAGAGTCTGGTAATCTGAACAATTTATGAGTTTTTCAAAGTAATTAATTATTATTTAATGCTTTAAGTAATGTTCTCACCGATTAGAACAAAAGGTGTGGAGCTCTACTGAGTAGGAGTATGAATAAATCCGTAAAAAAAAAAGAAATACAAACAATTATGTTTTCTTTATTGTTTAAAATGATCGAGGCTAGGTGTGTTTGAATAGTACATTAAAAATATAAGTGTATCTCTTTTTTTTATTTTTAAATGCAAATTATTCAAGTTAAAGCTGGTAATATTTGAGCTCTGCAAAATTAGTATTTTATAAGATGAATAAAATAATTAATGTTGAATAAAATCAAATCAATTGCACTAATGAAGAATTTTACAATTTTAAACGAGTTAAGCATCGAAATTTCTTTATGAAAAAAGTTATTTATCAAAAAACGTATATGAAGGCGTCTGCATTGGACTAATTCTTCCGACTTTATTTGATGCTACTGTACCTTTATGCATATCACTCCCACTGATGAAGTTGTACGTGTGTAGAAGCAGTTTATTAATTATTTAAACTAGGAAAAATGTATTTAAAGTTAAAAAAATCTAAGTTTCTATCATGCGAATAGAATACCTTAACATCAGACTATTTAAAATTTGAGCCATTGCCAGAGGTTTTGAAATTTCTATAACCTGAATTTAAGGAATTTTAAAAGTTTTGGCAACTGCGAAAATATTGTTCTTGTTCTTTACCATAATAATCCTTTACCCTCATTGTAAAAATAAATCTCAGCTAATAATTTTTGTGACGGGTTACAAGTTAACCAAGAATATAATCGCAGACATTTTGTATTTTTAATACCCCGCTGCGATTTGATATTTCACTGATTCTTAAGCCGGAACCACACGACACTTGTCTCGTGTGCTGTATTGTTTCGTTGAGTGCCCACTAATCAAGAGTGCTTTTTAACTTTTCTCTTTTTAAAAGCTTTATTTTGTGTATCTCGCATACAAAAATAAATTTCTGCGACATACCTTGGTATTGCGGCACAAGGTATAGATTCCAATATACAATAACAAATATAGCTCCACGCATATGAAATACATTGGAAAATTAGCGAAACATTACTTCAGATTCCATAACGCAATATAAGTATTGGTATTGGCTTCTGGATGCACCAATAACTTATCACTAACCACGAAGCAAATTATCATAAATAATAATACGATTTTGTTGCGTGGGGTGACATTATTTTCCTGCACATAATGCATATCGATCTTATATCCGATTTAAGGTCAATAAAAATTATTTTTGCGGAGAAAATCATATCAAGATTTATATTGATTAATCATTTTTGGCTTTTTTGTTAATTGTTTTTTCCTATTTCGATCAAAATTTATATGCAGGAGAATAATAATACGTAGTAGCCGTGGCGTGATGGTTAGTGCGATGGACTGTCATGCCGGAGGTCTAAGGTTCGATCCCAAGCCTCGCCACCTATTTATTTAAAACAAAAAACGGCTACTGCCTCTTGCGAGGAATTGACAAATCCTCCCAGAGTATCTCCTGTCACAGAAAAGTGCCGCTCGTTAGCCGTTCGGATTCGGCAATAAACTGTAGGTCCCCTCCATTCCTGCAGACAAGCACACAGGAATGGTTGTGAGTTGCAAGTCACTAGGCCCTAGTTCTTCATGAGCTGTTGTGCCATCAAATTTATTTATTTATAGAATAATAATACAATAATACATTTACAAATTTTTCAAAACAATATTTTTTTTGTTTAATTTTTAAAAGAAATAGAAGTTTTTATTTTAAAGATTCAATCGGCTCTATCGAGGTATCTGTCGGAGTTGAAAATTCTCAAATTTCATACGAATCGGAGGATTTTTGGTTCGAGGTTTTTTTTCGAACGGCTGTTCGGAATATTTTTCCGAAATTATGAAACGCACACTGGTGTTTTGCGTTGCATTGTGATGGGGTGCGCCCCTGAGTGACATTTTTGACAGATTCATAAAGATTTTTTCCGATATCCTCCTACATTGCGGCGAATTTTTCGCTTCGACGGAATACCTCGATAGGGCCGAATATCTTGACAATGATAAAAATGATCAAAATTGGATTAAAGCTCAGCACCACTATAAAGGAGACTGATGATAGGACTTGGCACCCCTTGAAATAGCTATATCTCCAGCCAAACAAAAATAAAACGAATTAAAATACCTAAAATTAATTCGTAAGCAATTGGTGGTAGCACCTTTAAGTTGTTGTTGTTATTTAAAAAATGAAATTGACAGAATAAAAAATGGCCAAGTCTAATAAACTGACATTCTAGTATGAATAATACAATACAAATAATAATAACTGATCAAAATGTATTTATCATATTTTTGTTTAAGAACTTTCAAAATTAATTCTTTGAACATTTCTTAGATTGAATTTATATTTCTACAAGGTTTCAGATGACATTCTATTTTTTCAACTCAAACTATTAAAGGTTTCATAAATTTCAACATTTTCCTCTAGTTACATACATCAATGTTTTCATAAAATTATTCAACTTGATTATAAAACCAAGTACAATCAATCCATTTATGTATTTTATTTATTCTTGAACTTTGATTTTCTTTCGTTTTTAATCGTATTTTATTTGTCAGCACGTATGTATGTATGTAGGTTAGTAGTAGAGCAAGCACGTACGTAAACAATGCCATTTTCACCAAAAAAAAAACTTTCTTTTAATAACAAAATGATGGCATTGACATTGAACAAATTTGCTTGGCTCATTAAATTTGCTGTTCTGTTTGTTTTCTGTTGTTTTCTGTTTATGATGCATTTCTTGACAAATCTTGACACTGAATGGAGTTTCCCTCATTGCAATAATTTTAGTTCAGTTATTTACACCATTTAACATATAAAATGTAACTGACCCGCCTTTGAAGGAACATTATACAGGGTGATCGGTATAAGATGCACCAAACTGCTGAAGCGAGTAGGTTGGGTTAAGACAAGAAAAAAATCGTATGGGAGGGGGGGGGGTCTATTTCCACCCGTTTAGGCAGGAGGGGCAATTTTCTAAAAAATTGACTTAAAACAGAAAAAAAAAATATTTAAAAACAACGGTACAATTTAAAATGCCATGCTATACCTTTTTAGAAAGCCAGAAATCTCTTCTTCGATTTTCATTTTAAATTGAGTTGTGTTAATGAATAGTTTTGAAAAATTAATTTTCAAACTCGAAATTTTGAAGAAAAAAATGAAAAAAAAAAGTTTCAAACTAATTTTTTTTCAAAATTTTATGGAATTAAGTATAATTTTTATTTTCAAAATTCAATGCTCTTATAAACTTTCAATACAAAACAGAAAACCGGATGCTAAAATGTCTTTTAGTTTTTGAGAAAGTTGAAAATAACGAAATCTACTTTACTACATATTTTGTAGAAATAGGATCCTTTGAACAACAAAATAACGGATGGAAGTCGAATTTAAGGAAAACTTACTTTTGTTATTTTCAATTTTCTCAATAACTAGACTACATTTTGACATCTGGTTTTCAATGTTTGACTAAAAATTGTTATTAAAAATAAAAATACTACCAAATAACGTAAAATTTTGAACAAAATCAGTTTGAACACAATTAAAATTTTTTTTTTTTTAAATTTAAGTTTGAAAATTAAGTTTTAGAAACTGTTCACTAAAAGAACTTAATTTATAAATAAAATGGAAGCACATATTTCTGGCTTAACAAAAAAGTATAGCAAGTCATTTTAGCCATTACCGATGTTTAGAAAATTGCTCCTCCTGATATTTTCAATTTTCTCAAAAACTAAAAGACATTTTTGCATCCGGTTTTCTGTTTTTGACTTAAAGCTACATTGAATTTTGAAAACAAAAATTATACTTAATTGCATAAAATTTTGAAAAAATTAGTTTGAAACTTTTTTTCTTCAAAATTTGGTGTTTGGAAATTAATTTTTCAAAAACTGTTCACTAACACAACTTAATTTAAAATGAAAATCAAAGAAGAGATTTCTGGCTTTCTAAAAAGGTATAGCATGACATTTTAAATATTTTTTTTTTCTGTTTTAAGTCAATTTTTTAGAAAATTGCCCCTCCTGCCTAAACGGGTGGAAATAGACACCCCCTCCCATACGATTTTTTTCTTGTCTTAACCCAACCTACTCGCTCCAGCAGTTTGGTGCATCTTATACCGATCACCCTGTATACTTAAGCAATATCAGTCAAACAATATACAAAACTCAAACCACCCTGCGCAACAGATACATGGATGTTTAAATTAAATAAACCAACCTACGATATAGATTCTTTTTACTTCACTTAATTCCGCAAATAAATCAGACATTATAATGTATGCCCACATACAAAATAAAAACATACAAATGCCGCGTGTTGCAATTTCCATTAAGTAAACTTTCTCGATTCGTTTGCATCACCCAAAGGCAACGATAAACGAATATAATGCGATGGGGATCGAGTTTTTAATATTAAATGTTCAAGTATTCTTCTACATTATGTCTCTTTCTATAGTTTTGACATTGAAACTTTTAGTTCATAAGCAAATTTAAACTATCGCTTTTCTTTGATTGTCTTCGTTGTAAATAAAAATCACGCTAGTGAAATAGAATGTGCTTTCTCAAATGACTTTCTGTTAGAAAATAATAATAATCTCTAACGCGGTCAAATGAGGTTATATTACAAACAAACGTGATAACCGTCAATAATATATAAAGTTCTGGTCATTCATTTATTAGGTGTGATGTGCTTTTTACAGCCAGTTCATGATAAAATGAAATCATATTACAAGTTAAACAAAAGTGTATCACGTTTACATGAAAATTCGTGTGATCAAGGTATTAATACAAAAACAACTTTTGTTACAGAAATCTGTGACTTTAATCGCACATGTTGTTATAAATATGGGAATTGTATAGATTGTAGCAAAATAGGAAATCTGAGATTGAACAAAACTGTTATTTTGTCTATCTATTCCTACATATGTATATATTTCAGACCCACAGATATAATTCTCGATGAGCAAAATAGTGAATTGAGATATTTCTGAGCTCTTGTTTAGGGATTTTTAGTAGTTCTTGGAAAATTTGGTTAAATTTATATGATATACATACACATACATACATATGTATGAAAATGTATGTAGTATGTTTTCTATCATCATTTTTTGGAACAATTAGCCAATTCACGTTTCTGAGATCGCACTGGAGCAAGCTTCATCGGCTTCAGGAGGAGAAACCTGAACAAAATTTCTCCGCTAGAAGTCAAAACCAATTTCTATCTCTTTTTATTAATAAATCAACTGCGACAAAATTTATTTATGAGCAAGCGAATCAAAAAAATATTAGACTGAGTTCTGAAAAGTTTTGATGTGGTAGTAATACATTTTTCATACGCATCAGCAACGCAAAGTTGGTGCGCTTTGTAGAAATATTACTTTGCATAAATTTGACGTTTCGGAACTGAAAAAAAAATATTTTAAATCGACGCAGCTATTTTTGATTTTTGATGCTCAGTTTGCGCAGTAAATGCACACCTGATGTATATTGGAACTCAGCCTTAGTCTCAGGTTTTTGACAGCAAAAGTGAGGAATCTCACTAAGGAATTACGTTCAGATTTCTGAAATTTGCTGAGGTCTCTGAGATCTTGAGAAACCTTAACTGGCTAAATTATGCAATTGAAGGAGCGTTAACTTGTGTGAGTCAAAATAACAGATGTCAAGTAGCCCAGACTAGACTTTAAACAAAAATTGTATGTCATTTACAAATGCTTTTTTAAAAGATTTAATACTCCTTCTGTTGCCGCCCCATTGCACATACACACAACACATATACATAACCCAGTCAGTCTTTTGTCAACCTTCGAACGTGACGGTCATATTAATAATCGCTCTGCTCTTACATACATATATTAGTAATAAACTCTTTATACCTACACAAGTAGTCGCTCTTTTATTTAATCAAAATTACAGTCCACTCAAACTTGAACATGGTCCTTTTTCGCCAAATATAAAAAAAAAAACTATTTAAGAAAAACAATTACAATTTATCATCGCATAAGCATAAACTAGTGCCGTTAGTATTTCTTGTGTATATAAAAGAGCTTGCGTCGTGTCTCGTGTGCGTACCGCAAAAATCCAACGGAGCTTATATACTTCTTTTCACATT
Source organism: Epistrophella euchroma (assembly GCA_947049315.1). Lineage (NCBI taxonomy): Eukaryota > Metazoa > Arthropoda > Insecta > Diptera > Syrphidae > Epistrophella > Epistrophella euchroma. The sequence continues at coordinate 18,603,587 of OX346247.1, forward strand.
TTCTCATCGCACAACTGTAACTTTTCATACGGAGTATTTTGTGCAGTTGAAAATTTATTTATCTCCCGTGCAGTTTATACCCATTATGAGCACAGAAAATAAGAACAGTGTTACCAAGCGAGATACAGCTCGCAATTCTATTAAACGTTCTTTGACGAGCAGTAAAAAAGCCGAAACGTTTGATGCCACTGAGATCAACAGCTATCTTTCACTCCTCAGTGAACAATGGAATAAATTCCAAGAGTTTCAAACACAAGTTGAGATCTCGTGCGGCACAGACACTCTTGCAGCTCAAGAGTCAGAACGAGAACAGGGTGAAACGTGGTATTTACAAGCCCTAACAAATTTCAGACGCGCGCTTTCAAAAACTGAATCGGTAAGCAACTCGCCAGACAAGTCCAGAGTCAATATCCTACCAAATCCTGTTCGTACAGACGTTCGCCTTCCTCCCATGAAACTACCAAGCTTTGACGGAAACTCGAAAGAATGGAAACCCTTTGAAGACGCATTTACTGCTCTTATTCACGGGGATTCATCGATTTCCAGCGTTAAAAAACTGCATTTCTTGTTGTGTAGTCTTCAGGGACCAGCGTTGCAAGTTGTTAAAGGTTTCCGAATTACGAGTGATAACTACGATGAGGTGTGGGAACTCTTAAAAAAGCGCTACGACTCAACTCGTATCATTGTTGATTCGCATTTTCAAGCCCTTTTTTCTATAAAGAAAATACAAACAGAGTCGTCTACTGCCATCAGATCTCTTGTCGATGAAACACAAGAACATTTTCGTTCTCTGAAGGCAATAGGTAGACCCGTCGACAACTGGGATGATTGGTTGGTTCATCTAACCATGAGCAAGCTTGACGCCGAGACACACAGGCAATGGGAACTTACACAGACGGGTGACAAAGTGGCAGATTTTAATACACTTGTCGCTTTTTTGGAGAACAGGTGCCGTTCGTTAGATGCCTTTACTTGTTATCAGAAAACCGCAACATCCAGCACCAGTAACAGGAATCCAACAGGTCAACTGGCAAAAAGCAGAAAAGCCAACTCGCTTCACACATCGTTACCAAACAAGCAAGTGGATAAACGTCGTATTCGTCGGCAGCGAAACCAAAAGTGCCCATATTGCTCAGGTAAGCACTTCATTTTTACTTGTGACAAGTTTCGTTCCGAGGAAGTTGCAAAGCGAATTTCATTCGCTGGCGACAACAATCTATGTTCAAATTGCTTGTCTTCCGATCATAACATAAAAGATTGTCCAAGTACATGCACGTGTCGAGTCTGCAACGTACGTCATCACACGCTGTTACATAGTGAGCTGCCACCACCTGACGCCACTTCATTGGATACACCAGTTAACTCCTTGTCAACTGTACCCAATTTTACGCCCTCCTACGCTTCTCATTCAAAGAATTACGTACTACTCGGTACCGCAATGGTACAAGTTATGGATAGGTCTCATAGGCTCCAGCCAGCCAGACTTCTCTTCGACAATGGATCACATGCTTCCTTCATTAGCGAAAGCTGTGTACAGCGACTTCATTTAAGGCGTACACCAGTCACTACTGCCATTGAAGGAATCGGAGCCACAGCAGCCGGGTCCTCGAAAGGTGAAGTGGAACTTACCATAACCTCATTTGACCGAACATTCTCTGCATCGATTCACGCTCAAATTCTTAGCAAGATAACGAGCGATCTGCCAGCAGTTCGAGTTCAAAACTACAATTGGCCGCACATCCAAGGCCTCACACTAGCAGATCCCTGCTTTCATATCCCTGCAGCCATCGATATACTGCTTGGATCTGATGAGTTAGGTCAATTCCTCTGTACTGGATTGATCAAAGGTCCGGTTGGTACTCCGATTGCTCAGAAATCCACACTTGGGTGGGTTCTCATGGGCAAAGTGGCTGACTTGGCACCTGCACCTGCATATACCTATTCTTCGTTATGCTTATACACAAACGCTGCCTTAACTAAAGCAGTGTCAAAATTCTGGGAAATAGAATCATTGCCCGAAGTAAAACATCTAACCGTTGAGGAGAAATTATGTGAGCAGTTCTATGAGGAAACCCACCGACGACAGAAGGATGGCCGCTTCGTTGTACAGCTTCCTTTCAAACCTGACTGTCCTCTGGGCAACTCTCGCAACTCTGCCGTCCGCGCATTACTCCGAATGGAAAGACTATTTGCCAAGGACAAGGAGCTCTACGTTCAGTACAAAAATTTCATCCAAGAATTTATCCAACTTGGTCACATGGAAGAGGCAAAACAGGCACCACTTCCCGGAAACCATTTTTATATGCCGCACCGAGCTGTCGTCAAAGAGACAAGCACCACTACCAAGCTGAGGGTGGTCTTCAATGCGTCTTGTCGCACCAGCTCTGGATTTTCTCTGAACGACACTCAGATGATTGGACCGCAACTACAGCCTGACTTGTTTACAACACTACTTCGACTTCGTACACATCGCTTTGCTATGAGTGCTGACGTAGCAAAAATGTACCGTCAAGTAAAAGTAGACCAAAAGCATATCGACTTTCAGAGAATCGTCTGGAGAGATTCCCCTACTGAAGACATCAAGGACTACAGACTTTTGACAGTTACCTATGGAGTTGCATCAGCTTCTCATCTGGCTGTTAAATCACTCCAAAAAGCTGCGAATGTCTCCACATCTAATTCCATCGCAACTGAAGTCATCATGCGTGATTTTTATATGGATGACCTCCTTACGGGTAGTTTCGAGGAAGCTGATCTCCATCGCCTGCAAGTTGAGATATCCAGCGTATTAAGCCGAAGTGGTTTTCATCTCCGTAAATGGGCCTCAAATTCAGCAGCTGTCGTCAATGCCATTCCGGTTGATCAACGTGAGGTCATGCAACCTTTCAATTTCGGTGAAGCAGACGGCGTTCGTACACTAGGACTTCAGTGGGACCCTTCATCCGATCATCTCGCATTTACTGTTCAGGTCAATGAAATATCAAATACAAACCTAACTAAACGCTTGCTTCTTTCAGATACAGCTAAGTTGTTTGATCCTTTGGGTTTGTTAGCTCCATCAACTATTATACCTAAGATGCTCTTCCAAAGTCTATGGAGACCTAAGGTTGACTGGGACGAGACTGTGCCATACGATGTCAAACGCCAATGGTTGCTTTACAGGGACCATATCACGAACCTCGCAGCAATAAAAGTGCCGAGGTGGGTTGGTACAGGGATCCCTAATGCAATAACTGACTTACACGGCTTCGCGGATGCATCGCAGTCAGCATATGCTGCGGCCATTTACGTACGCACAGTAGCTCCCAACGGAAATATAACGGTGTTTCTCCTAACCGCTAAAACGCGGGTTGCACCTATGAAGACCACTATTTTGTCGCTCCCACGCTTAGAGCTTTGTGGTGCAACACTTTTGGCACGGCTCATGAAACACGCTAAAATCTCTCTGACACCACACATTCGCAACGTTTACGGGTGGACTGATTCCAGTGTCGCTCTAGCCTGGATCCGTCAGGAACCTGGCAAATGGTCCACTTTTATAGCAAACCGTGTCTCGGAGATCCAGCAAACAATCCCTTCTGAAAACTGGTTTCACGTACAATCATCGCAGAACCCAGCTGATTGTGCTACGCGAGGAGTACTGCCCCAGCACTTAAAAGAGCATATTCTCTGGTGGAATGGGCCTTCGTGGCTCCAAAGGGATGAATCTGCATGGCCTGTGCAACACATTTTTACGACCAACTTAGACCAACGATCGGAATCGGCCCACTTAGTAACCAGGACTGAAAGCATACCAATCTGGGAGCTCATCAACCAGTATTCGTCAGTTAGAAAATTAAAGCGCATCACTGGCTATGTTTTAAGATTCGCAAACAAAATTCGTCATGCTGTTAAGATCCGCAAACAACAAACTTCGATTCCTCCAAAGTCGAGTCGACATCTTCATCTTTGTGAGCTAAATGATGCCCTTAACCTATGGATACGATTGACCCAGGAGCATTTCTTCCCAGACGAAATTCAACGACTTCAATCTAGTAAACCTGTTGGTATGGATAGCAAAATGTTAAGGTTACATCCATTTCTCGACCGAGACGGCCTCATAAGAGTTGGTGGAAGGCTACGCAACTCATCTCTACAAACAGACACAAAATATCCATTTGTCCTTCCGGCCACTTCAAGGCTAGTTTTACTTCTTTGCGAAGATATCCACGAATTCACGCTACACGCAGGTCCCCAAACTATGCTTGCAACACTCCAAAGCCGTTACTGGGTCATCAGTGCACGCAAAATTGTGCGAAAAGTTTTTAAGTCATGTGTCAAATGCCGCAGATACTCTCCTGTCATCCAGCAACAACTAATGGGTGATCTGCCATGGTCTCGTGTTCAAACTTGTCGACCCTTCTTACGCAGTGGTGTAGATTTTGCCGGACCAGTGCAACTACGCTTTTCAAAAGGACGCGGTGCCAAAGCTGTTAAAGGATACATATCCATCTTCATATGTATGTCCACAGGTGCCATGCATCTGGAATTAGCGAGCGATCTCTCATCTGCTACCTTCATTGCCGTCTTCAAACGATTTGTCTCACGGCGGGGCCATTGTAAGGAACTGTTCAGCGATAATGGCACAAATTTCGTTGGTGCTGAAAAGGAGCTCAAGATGCTCCTTACGCTTGCCTCCAAAGACGAACAGCTGGCCAAACATCTTGCTGACGATGGAACAATCTGGCACTTTAACCCTCCTGCTTCTCCTCACATGGGAGGTTATTGGGAGACTGCTGTGAAAAGAGTCAAATTCCATCTTCGACGTACTTTAGGAGAAACTTTGCTGACCTATGAAGAATTTTCAACACTCCTAGCTGAAATCGAAGCCTGCGTCAATTCAAGGCCGCTTTGCGCCACCTCTTCTGATGTCGATGACTTATCCGCTCTTACACCGGGCCATTTTCTCATTGGGGAGCCGCTGAAAACAGTACCCGAACCCGATGTAGATGAATTCAAAGGAAGTCTGGTGAGTAGGTGGCATCTCATCTCGAGTTTAAGACAGCACTTTTGGAGAAGGTGGAGCTCCGAATACATCGTTCAGCTTCAACAACGCTCGAAATGGAATCGTGCAACCCATAACTTCAACATTGGGGATTTGGTTTTGATCCGTGATGAAAAACTACCTGCAACTAAGTGGAAGCTAGGAAGAATCACTGATTTACACTCGGAACCTGACGGATACGTGAGAGTCGTTACCATCAAGACCGTCGATGGAGTACTTACACGACCAGTCGTCAAGATATCACCATTGCTATCTGTCATTGATGATGCTGCAGAGTCTTCATCTAACATTGAACTTTGATCGAACCTTATTTCATATTCGCTCAAGGCGGGCAGGATGTTGCCGCCCCATTGCACATACACACAACACATATACATAACCCAGTCAGTCTTTTGTCAACCTTCGAACGTGACGGTCATATTAATAATCGCTCTGCTCTTACATACATATATTAGTAATAAACTCTTTATACCTACACAAGTAGTCGCTCTTTTATTTAATCAAAATTACAGTCCACTCAAACTTGAACACCTTCTGATAAGGATGGAATAAGAAAAATCACCTGCCCAAATTTTACACAAACTATACCGGAAGATTTTCCGAGCATTTATTGAGATAGGTAGTACAAAATGCCCAGAGGTTCAAAAAATGACCACAGTTTAATGACGTAAACAGAAATTGAATCACTTTCCCGTGCCCTTCCCATCCAGAATTGGCATCAACATAGAGCTTAAATACGTATGTATTGTTGTACATATTATAGACGTGCGTCGTCGCGTCAGTGAGTCCAAGCTTCACTTTAAATAAACGCAGATGTTTGTTATTCAATATCAAAAAATGAGTTTTCTCAATTTGCAATTTTATGTTTAGCCAACTAACACACTTTTTACAATCAACTATCAATTTGGCAATATTTGTCACTTATGCAAGACTTACATACATACAACTGACAGTATTTTTATTAGGTAACTGTTGACTTCAAGTGGTAAAATGTCAACAACAAAGCAAACAATAAATATATACGGGCTAGGCTATATGATTTATGTAGGAAACCAAGGGGGCAACACACCGACCATTGGCCTGTGTGTAATGATGAGAGCGAAAACTTTTTCAAATCTTAACCTGATATAGCAATACACTATACACATGCGCGTTGTTGAGTTTTATTTGGTAAATTTTCTATTCATTTGAGTGCCAATTATATTTGTGTACTTTCAACTTTAAAGTAGGTAATGTATTCATAGTTGACTATTTGTTTTTTTTTTTCTTAGCAAAACTGGTGGTATTGCGCAATCGATTAGTCGTTGATAGACAGATTAAAATATGTAATGTATAAAGATGCTTATTTCAAAAGGGGTATTTATTAATAATATTGAAGTCAATAAAAATGCAGTTTTCAGTGCGAAGAAAAAAATTATTGTTTTTAAAATTCGATTAAATTCAGTTTATAAAATTTTCTAATTAACATTTCAATAATCTACTAGTATAGGTAATTTGAAGGGTTATCTTTTAAGTTTTATTAACTTTTATTTAATTTTAAACTCTTGAAGTTGTTACGATACTTTATTTTTAGCAATTTGCACAGCTTGAAATTCAATCGTTATACTTTGACTTGAGGCTAGTATTTGTGCAATAATTGTTTTGTGGTATTTAAAAACAAAAATATCAAATACAAACACCATTTCTTGCGCCTTTTAAGCTAAATAATACCCATACACCAAAAAAAAATCAAGAAATAAAATGATGAAATATACATTTAATGAAATATTTATTAAATATTTTTTTTTGCAAGAAGTTTATTTATAGTTTTTTTTTCGAACTATTCAGAATTCTATTGCAAGGTTTTTAAATCTTATTATTTATCTTTATTAAAAAAAAAAAACAGACTAAATCCTATCACCACTCTCATATCCATTAAATTCTATATTTTCATGATTGAATGTAAAGGCCTGCCATACATAAATCATCTCCATTCCGTCCACTTTAAAAATATGTATGTATGTATATTATTTTTGCAACATTTCGATTTTATTTAAAACTCTAAAATCGATGCATGAAATTTGGGTCAGATTAGAGAGGCACCTCAACTTTTCCTTCTTCTTATTAATGACGAACGGTGATGGTGACTGTGACTGTTTGTAGATATATTTATGTAGATATGTATCTGCTCTTCAACTGCAGCAGAGATTGTCATTCACTTTTAAGGAGGAGAAATAATATTATTCAAGCTGATATCTCTTTTGCATTTTTAAAGATGGGTTTCAGTTACTATTCTGTTTTTTTTTTCACGTCGCTATGCATCTTTACGTCGCGTCGCACCGTTTGGGCGGATGATTCAAAAAGGTTTTCATTTCACCATTATTATCACCACAAACAATAAAAAAAAAGAAGAAACAAACAAAATTAACAGTGATTCTCATTGTATTGAAATGAGAACAGGGCGCTCCAGTAGCAGGAGATGCAGAATTTAATAGCTGAATAACGCTATTTAATTTCTCTTTTTCTTTAGAAGAGAAAGATCGAAATTGACATCAACTCAGTATGTATTTGATTGTTGGATGGTATTTTTGTTAAGTGGATTTAATGATTCACAAAATGAATATTATTCAAATATTTGACGTTTAATCACCTTTTTGAGTTCATACCATCAAACAACGCACGCAGTTATCTATTATCGAAACGTTTACCTTTGAAAAACTTAAGGTAGAATTATAATTGTAGGTATGTAGGTAAATAGAACTTTAACTTATGTCATAAATGAACTAAATAGAAGTAGTTTTATGAAATGAAAAAAAAGTAGCCACCTACGTAATGCACTTGATTAAGAATTTAAAACAAGTTATCTATCTCTTTTTTATGCATATTTTACAAAAGATCAGTACGAAAAAACTGGGTGGTTATTTTTAAGATTTAGCACTAGTAAGATTGTCCCAGCGTTCTTAACTGTTGTCGCATCAGTAATATAGGAATATAGTTCTGAGTTTCCAAAAGTATGATCAATTCAGACTTAGCTTTTAGGTCAATCTCTATTCCAGCAGCGGTTTTTGGTTCCTTTCCATACAGCTCCATAGTCCTTTGATAAGGAGATATGACTTTGCTGCAATTTTCCACACGTCAGAGTTTTCTCTGCCCTTCAATTTTTAACCAAAATACATACATAATTGATGCCATTTAAATAGGCTGATAAAAAGGAAAATCGAAGGAAATCAGTAACAAAACTAGAACCAAATAACAAATAGCTACTAGAAAAAAATAGCAAACGCACAGCTTGAGCTTTAAAACAGAATCGAATTTTATGTCGAATTCCTTTTACCAAAAAAAAATCGATTTTTTTTCTAAACAGAATCCATTTTTTTCTTTCAATACAAGGAATTTGTCCAGAAAAATCGATTTTTTCTTCTAAACAAATCGATTTTTTTCTTAAAATTCGGCATTATATATTAAAATACGTACAGTTAATTAAAAACAAATGAATATTTGTTTGATAATAATAATACTCTGAGTGCCAGTTGTACAATCGTGGTTTGAATTTTGATCCGTGGTTCAGGAATTTTAACTCGCCGATTTCGGCGGGTTAACTGAGGTTCAACGATGGTTCAAGGTTCCAATATGCACTAAAAGCCAATTACATGCCTGAACCATCGTTGAACCACAGTTAATCCGCCGAAATTGGTGAGTTAAAATTCCTGAACCACGGATCAAATATTTGTACAACTGGCCCTGAAAAAAGTAAAAATGTATACCTACAGTATACAAAGTATCTAAACTTTTACATATTTTAACAAAACTATTGAAATGTTCTTCTTGGTTAAGATACATTGTGTACAAGTAGACTTACATTTATGTACGTACTGACAAATTTTGAAATCCCATTTTTTTTTCCATATATGGAGTTAAACTTTTTCCAATGAAAGTTTTCCACATATTACCTTTACCTTTATCGCAGTCAAAAATATCTATGAACAACATCATACTATTGTGTACATCACTAACTTTCTAACTTAATTTTGTTTGGCTTTCGACCTACATTTATATCATTAAATAAAATAAAATATCATATCTATAGTTGGGTAAATTGAAATTATCTATAATTACATATTTTTTTGTATATTTTTATTCATGCATACCTAATGTAATAATTGTTTACGACAGCACAAAAATCACCGGAAAATAATAATTATATTAAATTTTATTTTGTTACAATAATAATTGTATAACTAAACTTATTTTGTTTTTGTTTTTTTTTTGTCTCTTTTTTTTTTTCTTTTGACCATCAGGCCTACAAACGTCAGTCGAGCTCAGTGAAAATCGCTAAAATTACAGCATTCACCATTATTGTATCCTCGTTTATAATTGGGTCTTTCATTTTGGCATCGACATATTTGCAAGCCCGAGTATCATGTGATCAGGTTCAAGCCCTCGACTCTGTACTCGAGAAAGAGCTGATGTTAGAGACCCTACAGCAGGTGAATAAGGTGAGTAACAATTATATTTTTATTTTTTTTGTTAATGACTTCATTAAAGTCTAGAAAATGACGAACTAATTCCGATGTATTAAGTAACAGCCTCTAGACACATAACTTAAATATATACATATACGTTACGTACCTACATATGTATATGGTCTAGTAATAAAGCATGTTATTTTGCCTTTATTGTTATTATTGAATTAAGCGAATGGGGAATTTTTAATGATTCGATTAATTTTATATAAATTGATAAAAAATTTAAATAAATTACTTCCCCGTCGAGGTCGTGCATTTCTTGATAAGAAAAGAGATTGGAACTATTGGGTTCACTGAAGCAGTGCTATATAAATAGCAGAGATGATATCAATTTATTTTAATCGTTCTTGTTGCTCACTGGAATGGAATAGATTATAACTAAAGTATTTTTATTTTACGAATTGAATTATTCAAATGCACGACTAAATTTTAGGTCTGTATTTTTTTCAAAACTTTTTATCCATTTAAAAATGCTTATAATATAATGATTATGAATGTTTCATAGACATTTATGTATATACGAGGACTGAATACCAGCATATTGCAAATTAAAAAAAAAATCATTTCTGCCACCCTCTTGCAAGAAAGTGAGAAATCCTCCAAAAGTATCTCTTGTCCCAAAAAAATGCCACTCATCTTATCCATTCGGATTTGGCAGAAAACTTGTGTGAAAAATGAAAATAAAGTTAAATTAGTTATATTATACACTAAATTGTGTTAAGATTAATTTTTCTCAAAATTTTACGTTAATAAATGGTATTTTTTTCTTATACTCAATATTTCTATTAATTCTAATTCAGACATTCAAAATCAGATGCTTTAATATGTTCTTGTTTTTGAGAAAATTGAGATGAAATCGATGCACTTGTACCATTCTTTCATTTCTTTTTAATTGTTTTTCTTGTAAAATCGGCACTTTTTTCAAAAAGTTAACAGTACCTACATCATATAGTACCTACTCAAAAAAAGCTACAATATGTCATCATTAGTTTAATTTTGAAAACAAGTGGTTTTGTGCCGTTTTTCCCTCGTTTTTTTTTTTTAAAGTTTAATTAAAGATGATCAAACATGTTTAATTAAAGATGATCAAATATACTGAAGGTTTAGAAATGGAAATCATTTTTGAAAATTGAAGTAATTTAGTTTTTGAGAAAATTTCGAAAACTTTTTTTTTTTGCTAAAAAATATTTTTTTTTGGTATCACATTCAAACTATCATTTTCGATTGAAGAAAACATCGGTTTTTGATTAAGCAGTTTTTTAAATTTCAAAGCATAAAATAAAAAGTTTCCGCATCCAAACGTTTTGCTCAGAGTTGCCGAAGCGGCACGATCGTGCATTTTTGACACGATAATTTGGCACGAAGAAGTTTAATATGGCACGTTCTTTTATTTCTATTATTTAAAGCAAATTTCAACAAAATTAAATTAAAATTGGTCAAAATTCCGTAAAAAGAGCAAATGATTTCCATTGATTTTTGTTATTGTAGCCGTGTTTTTTTGCAAGCACGGAGGAAATTGGTCCAAAGAAACGATATCGGAGATTACCGATGCCATCACAGAAAAAACATGGAGTTTCCATATACAAACTATCGATAACATGCATGGAATTCATGCCAGTAACATACAGTTTTTCTCCGTGCTTAAGTTAAGCACCGAAAATTCTCCGTGCTTAGCTAACCCCGAATTGGCTTATCTGTTGTTGCATTTAACACGTAAACTGTTGAGCACCGAGATCGTTTTTTCATCCAATTCCCTTCGGACTATCAAAAAACACGGCTTGTATTATAAATAAAATAAATAAAAAAAAATAAATTTGATGGCACAACAGCTCATGAAGAACTAGGGCCTAGTGACTTACAACTCTCAACCATTCCTGTGTGCGTGTCTGCAGGAATGGAGGGGACCTACAGTTTATTGCCGAATCCGAACGGCTAACGAGCGGCACTTTTCTGTGACAGGAGATACTCTTGGAGGATTTGTCAATTCCTCGCAAGAGGCAGTAGCCGTTTTTCTTTTAAATAAATAGGTGGCGAGGCTGGGGATCGAACCTTAGACCTCCGGCATGACAGTCCATCGCACTAACCATCACGCCACGGCTTGTATTACACCCCGTAATAAAATTGATTACAGGATTTTCAAGAATGTAGAAGAATTTGTGGTTTTTTTTTATGTGGCACGAAAATTGGCACGCTTTTTCAGAAAATATGGCACGTTAATTTTATTTCAGGCGGCAACGCTGTTTGTTTATTATTTTTCCACTAAAAAATCTATTTATTAATGTCGTTTTCAATTGAAATCGGGAATGTGGCATACTTATTGAATATAAAAAATTTGGAGTAAAGGGAGTAAACAAAATTTTCCTATTCGTTAGAAGTAAAACCCTCCCAAAATTCTACCGAAAACGACATATGATTCCTATCCTATCGGTCGGAATATAGAAATAGAACTATGACATAAGCTTCCGTTTGCTTTCGAAAATAATTATGGTCTACGCTTTCAAACTTAATTTAAAATATTATTTTTCTCTCAACGTCATGTTTATTTCATGACTATATTTTAATGAGGATAAGCAAAACAGAATAATGGCAATTTAATGAATACTTTGCTACAAGTCATGAATTTTGATTGTTGATACCCTGCGGTCTTCATAATAATCAATTCAATTTGAATTATTACAAAAAAAAAAAAAACAACAGACTTCTATAATTGAAGAACAATTGATTTTTTTAAAATTTTATTCTAAATTATTTTCGGAAAACCCCAGCAATTAAAAAGAAAACTTCTATCATATTCATGAAAGTAACAAACTTATTTCACAAAGTTTATTTGATTACGTAAGGAATTTCAATTAATACATATATTTCCACTAAAGAATGCATGAATAACTTGTTGACACATTTGGCAAACATCTTAAAAAAGTTAAAAACAAGCAAGGCACACAAAGAAAAATTAATCATATACATAAGTAGGCGAGTGGAGGAAGTATGTAGTTTAATATGTAGATTTTTTCTGATGGATTTGCATTCATAAATGCCAACTAGGGTAAGATGATGATGATATAGCCCCGTTGTCATAAATAAAAGGCATTTCGTTCAAACCTCCAAAAGGCATTTAAATTCGATACTTTAATCATACATACATATAACTAAATATGTGTATGATTTGTATTGAAAAAAAAAAGTATTTCGAAACCGCAAATAAAGACTATTTACACCTTGGGATTGATGGTTGCCAGCCTGTTTTTAATAGATGACATTTAAATTTAATTCAGTGACTGTGCCGTAATGGTTAGTGCGTTGGACTGTCATGCCAGAGGTTTGGGTTCGATTCCCAGCCACCTTCAACCAAAACCAAAAACAAAAAGTTTTTTTTCAGGGCCACTGCATCTTGCGAGGAAGTGACAAATCCTCCAAGAGTATATCTTTGGTCACAGAAAAGTGCCACTCATCTTAGCCATTCGGATTCGGCAATAAACTGTAGGTCCCCTCCATTCCTGCAGATACGCACACAGCAATGGTTAAGAGTTGACTTTTGTTCTTCATCAACTGTTGTTCCACCAAATCTTACTTAAATTTCTTTATTTCAAAAAAGAAAGCGTTAAGTAAGTTAATTACAAAATAAGAATTTAAAAAAGAAGGCATAACCTGTTAAAAGAGTATTTTGTATTTCTTTTTCAAAAACTCCTTGACCAAAATTTTCTGGAATTTATAATTTATGGTGCGTGTCTATTTGAGAGTAAAAACATTGATAGTAGCACTCAGGCCACTCTCGAGAGTAAACTCGCAAGTATGCACAACTTTGAGATTAGCTCGCGGAGAGCAATTAGTTCGCAGAATTCCAACCAGTTTCTTATTTTGGAAGTACATAGATATCGAGATTTTACTAGGGAAAGAACTCTCAAATGGACCACGCATCTTAATCATTTAATTTATAAAATCCACAGAATTGTTGCAAAGTATTTATTAATTGTACTAGATTTATTTTAGTGCATTCAGAAGATAATTAAAAAGTAGTTTCTTCTACTATGTTTATAGATTGTACCTACCTGCATTTAGTTTTCAGTTCGATAAACCCTCACTTTTTCCATGTTCTATTATAAAAAAAAACCCTGGAACATAGATATTTTTCGTCATACATTTAAAGAAAACTCTTCAGGTGATATTTGTATATCTATACATATATAAACGGGCTTAAATAAATTTTGTGGTACCATTTTCTCAAAAAGTATTTGATCGATTTCGATTAATTTTATATGGTTGGAAAGCCACAATTGCGGAAATGTGCAGAATATACATACTTGAGACACGCATTTGCGCACTGTGGGCTATTTTTGTTTTTGTATACTGTCGAAAACTGTGCATATTTAAAAAACATAAAATTAAAAAAATAAAATGTTTTTTCCTTTAATATTTTCAAACAAATTGTTTGCGAAATTGAAATTGTCGAATTTCGACACAGGACAATACTAGTCGATATAATTTGAATAAAAAAAAAATCCACACTTAATAATTTCAAAAAGCAGGTAAAATATTCAGTATCACCATGGCAATAAAAACAGACTACTTTGGTAACTATATTATGTTGGCGGAAACATTCAGTGGGAGATAAAACAAGCAATGTGCAATCAACGAACAAACTCCATCCAAAGTGAAAGTAGTCAACGCAAAATTAAATTTAACATTCATTGAAAGAGATTTGTGAAGTATAAAAAAGAACTTGCAATCTATATGCCAACTAAAAAATAAAAATGTTAAAGATCACGAATGTTTCGGAGAGTGGAAATAACCGGCAGAAATGAAATTATGGTGGCGTGCGAGTAATGCGAATGAAGCATCTCCAAGTCGAGAGTATTTTTTTTTTTTTGTTTATCATATGGTACATACTCGTGCTTGGTACGAGAAAAAAAACTCCTTTAAAACTTCACAATAATATGTATGAATATATAGTATACACCAATGGCAGTACAAGTGGTTTTGTACTCAGCTCTTTCGTTTTGGATTTCTACTATCCGTTTTGCGCGCCCCCTGTCACAAAAACACGTCTCGTCAAGATGGTAGCGTTGATGTTAGCTTTCAGATTACATAATTATTGTTGTTTCAAATGAATCATCAAATATAGAAACGCCTTATTGATGTGGTGAATGGTGCCCTGCTAGTTTGATGGAACTTCTTTTTTTTTTTTTATTAATGGTTATACTTTTAAAATAATATACGAAGAAGAGATTGTAGGTTTTTTTGTGGCTGGAAAATGCAGGTAGTGTGCATTTGAGTTATGTTGCGAGGTAATATGCAATGATTAGCATTTGAAATATTAGATTTGTAATACAGAAATGGTGTCATACGGGTCATTTAATTTAGTAAGATAGTAAAAAATATGAAGGATGGTGTGGAAATACTGAGAAGTTGTGGAATATGTATTTATAATTTTTTTTATCAAGTAGATTAGTATTTTTAAGCTTAGTCGAAGGTTGAAAAAGAAAATTTTATTTGGTCGTATTAATAAACATTGTCTATTTTTAGACAGCTGTCCAAGTTTTAAAAAAACTTTTCTAATTTTTGCTAAAGTGATTTAACTTTTTATCTTACTTTAGACAACATATTCGATTGACTAAACCTTGACAAATGTACTATTTTTTTTATTAAATAAAGAATATTTCTGACTATTTCGAAATACTTTGAAATAGTTTAAACAGTCAAAAATCTAATAAATACGACCAATTGTGTTTTACATACGCTTTTATATACATTTTCGATTTAATATACCACAATTTAAAAGGAATGATGACATTTCTTGAATTTTAAGAATACGTAGTATAACTTACGGATTTTTAAATATTTAGCCAAAATTTTCATGCTTAAAACCTAGGTCTTTTATTATGCTATTCAACTTCAAAGCTTTCATAACGAAATATTTCCAAAATACGATCTATCTCATCAAAGCTATTGAAAAAATGAACTGAAACTATAATATCTATACATCACGAAATACTTTAGAAAAAATCCCCACTGAGATTTCTACAAATGAAACCTAAGACTGCACTTTTTATTATGAGACCTGTGGCCAAACAGATACTCTTATCTTTCTAATTAGTTCTATAAAAACATAGGTATTATTTTTTATTTTATATCTTACTTGTTGATTTAAATTTATATCAAAGTGGTACAGATCATTTTCCTCCCGGACTAATATTAACAAAAATATCAATCAACAATTTCGAAAAATATTAGTTTAGTTTAGTTTAGTTTTATAACAATAAATGCATAAATTAATGACAAAACGTTTAAACTTTTAATGAATATCAAATATACAAATCACGAAATAATACCAATAAATTATAATCATTATATTTTGACGTTTTTGATACTTCGTCGTAGTAAAGCGATCTTGCAACCAAATCGAAAGAGCCATTAGCACATACATGCTATAAAATTAGATAATATCTTTCTGCATTTGCTAAACTGAATATTTAAATTTATAAGTACTGTACATATGTATATAAGCAAATATTTATACATGTAGATATGTAGGTAGTTATATTTAAAAATATCTCTGAAAATAATGAGTAAATCTCACTGTTAATTATAGTTCCAAGGCACGAACGGCACCGGTCTAACCAAACAATTACACAAAGCATCCGCCATGACCAAATGTTAATATAATAACCACAGTATATGTACCTACAAAATCTACTCCCATGTACATATGTATATGAAGTTTTTTGTAATTCGAGTATATATGTGCAGTGCATACATATATCTCATCACGTCATATCATTATTATTATCTTTTTTTTTTGTTGTTTTTCTTTCGAGATAAGCATTTGATTGAGCCACGTTAACTAGCCATAATGATAGTTATGGCTACTTCAATGATGATCAGTAAACCTTGAACAGATTGAAAAGTTCTCTACGAATAATTTCAATGTCAGATTTGAAAAACAAAAAAAAGGAAGATTGATGTGAATTTGATAAATTTAATTGTTTAGATAAGAGTTACTTTATTTATTAGCAGAATTCAATACAATTACTTTCAAATACAACAGCCTGCTGACACTTCTGTAAAGTTCTTACAAAGAGTAAATATTGCTTTGCTTTATTGTATCCATTTAGATGATATACAATTTGCATCCAAGAAATTTTATTGCTCATAAGTGTTTGGCATATGCAAATAACATGTCATGATTTCGAGAAGATTGAAGTAAGTTCATCTCCAGTTTTGTGTTATTTCTTGATGGTTCTTGGTTCTTGATAAATATTGATTTTTTATCCACGAATATTTGTTAAGTATAAAATATTTAAATAAATAACTCATCCATCAATATAAAACACATGCATTTGAGTATCTGTAAGATATTTCATATAACGATTTCTAAGCTTAAGTAAAAATTTATTATTGAACTTTAGCTGAAGCTGCGTGTGTACTTAATCATCGATTAACATTGAGTATAGTGGTAGCCTTCACATCTTTTAATAAGTTGCATGCAAACAATAGAATTGTTGGAGTATTTATTGCAAGTTTATTTAAATTTGAAAAAAAAAAAAAATCTATCGTAACCTCCTTTTACAATGGCATTGTGCTCAAGATCGTAGAGATACTCTTTGCGTTGCAATCGTTGTACCTATACCTACCAACCTACATTGGAGCCTATATATAAGTATAAAAATCTATATCGTTTCACATGGATCAGTAGTTAGTTTGGTCATATCTACCTTAAAAGATTTCACAGTTAATGAACTCAAATATAACGTGACATGAGAGATAGGACTTTTTTTTATTTTGATTTACACAAACAAAAGTGCAATAAAAAAGGTTAATAAATTAAAGAGAGAAAGTCCAAAGTTTTCTGTTTTCGCAATCTTTTTAACAAAGCCAAATAAAAACTTAACGGTCCATATAGTTAGGTGATAATGACGCCCCCTTATCACATTATATGAGAAGAATAAATTGGAAGTTTATGATGTTTTCTTGAATTAAATGGAAAGTTTATTGGTAAAAGTTGAATGTGAATTAACAGAAAACCAATCTTTTGAGATTTTAGTTTGGTGTGAAATTCGAGATTGTGAGAGGTTACAATATGAAAGTTTTTTTCTTTAAAAATATCAAAAGTGCGGACATCATGAATATGAACACAGCAATTCGTATACTATATTAGATACTCTTTTTCTAATGAGTGAGGGGGGGGGGGGGGGGGTGGTGATTGCCCTCTTCTAATAAATTTTACTTTCCTACATTTTATTGTTGAGTAATGCACAATGTTATTTTAAAAAAAACTATGTATCTTCCATGTTAAAATTTTTCTTTAAACATGTTCGTCGTCATTACAAACAAAACGTTTCAATACTTTCTTCAAAATTAACAAGGAATACAGTTTTTTTGTAGATTTCTGTACTACACTAGGGTGTCCGTTATTTCCCAAACCAATTTTTTTGATCAGGCACCCCCTAAATCAAAAGTTTATTCCTATAAAATATTTATTTACAAACAAATTCTGTCATTAATTAACCTGTGCCTCTTACATACAAAAAGAAATAATTTTTAAAATATTTTCTATATATTTTTTTTCTTCCATAAATATAATAAAAATCAACAAGAAAATTAAAAATATCTGAAGTTGTTCGGGAGAAAAAAAATGCGTAAAAAGTTCATAAATTCCGTAAAAATTTTTATAGGGAGACTATAGTTTTAGAGGCACGGTTTAATGAGCTCGGCCAATTTTTTTTATTTGGTCCATAAATTTACTGTAGGACATAAACTTTTTATACAGAAGGTATCTGATCCAATATATACAGACTTATAAAACCTAGTTTCGCTTAAGTAAGCTTAAAATAAACCTTTAATATCAACATTTCAATAAAATAAGTAAACAAGAAAGGCCAATTTATTTCCAAAGTGTATGACTTTGAATTAGCATTGATGTGTGACTTCTTTAATAATGAAAAACATGTGATTTTTTGTTATGATATTAAATATTTTTTGCAGAGCAATAAGTAAGGTACGATAAACTAAAAAACAAAATATGTTAAAAAAATTGAAAATTGTAGGACGTAGGTATGTACAAAATACCATAGGAAAAATGTACTTTTACTGTGGGAAATATCCAAGTTAAGATTTTTAAAAGCAATTATCTTTATGTTGGCATAAGAAATAGGTACTATATAAAAAGTCTATTGCTAAATCGTGTTCGTATAAAAAATTGTTTTTACTTTGACCATTTTTGAATTCTTAATATTTAAATAATTGAGTATGAGTATGATGTTATTGTACATAAAAATATTATAAACTATAAGTGCACCTAATTTGAGTAAAATATAATGAGTTTTGGTTCAAGTCTCTCATATGTTCCACACAAACATATGTATGTATGTACATAATACAACGTAAATTGCATATGATTTATCTAAAAAAAAAAACAACAACAAAATAAATTAACAGGACATTAATTTATTCAACAAGCTTAAAAAATCTTCGGAACAAGTTTTATTTGCATTAAATTAATGAATAGTTTTTTTTAAAAACAAATAAAATTGTCGAAAGTTTTAGATTGTTCCTTATTTTTAAATAAAATTTATGTATAGTAAAACGATTAGTCAGATTTCGAAATTGTTTTGTTTAACATAATTTATTTGTTTATTTTTAAGAAAACTTTTAAATGACTAAGAAAACTACAGTTTAGCTTAAATGTGTTTATATATCTATCTTAAGCCGGCTTAACATTTTAATTTGTATTCATTTCCTAAAAAAAAAAAACTCTTAACTGTTTTAATTTATTTTAACTTTTAAACTTTTATTTAAGTGTCTTTTTTTAAATAGGTAGGTATGTACATTGTACATCTTGAATTTCACTTTAAACTATACATCCTTGAAGCTAGCAATATTTATTATTAACTTAATATAAGTTACATAAATGTATATCAAGCTCACTGGATCCATAGGAATGCAAACCACTCCAAGTCTCTATAAAAACGAAGCTTTGAAATATGTGATAAATAATACAATTGATTATTGCTCAAGTAACAGAGATAATAAATATTATGATTATCTCTCATCACATGCCAATAGAAATGTAATAAGCTTCATAGCCCATTTGAGCAGTCAAATGTTGACCATTAGTTGAGTTAACTTGATCTAATATTGCAATTATGCTTTGCGAATTGACAACTGCTACCAATGTGTCATAATTTTTAATAACAAAAATTAATTATTAATATTAATAATATAATGTAGGTTAGGTAGTCTTAACTCGTTCAGTTTTGTAAGTATACCTATAGCCTACAATCAACATTATTGAATGATGTCAGCAAGTCGAAATGAGATATAAATTTAATGGCAAACATTAAACATCTATATTGTACTTGTTGTTATTGAATAATTTAAGAACATTCAAACAATTTAGCACAAAATAATAAATTAAGAAACTTCGAAATTTTTTTCAGTCGTGTTTTTTTTTTTTTAATAAAAAGAGAAATAAAATTAATATTACCAAAATGATTCCATCAAATTAAAACAAACAACTTTTGAGGCTTCGGTGATTTTCCATACTTAAAATTCAAAGCATCCGGTTCAATGGCTATACACATACTTATAGGTATCTACTACACGAACTCTTGAAAGTAAATTAGCAAAAAGAGAATAAATCAAAGACTTACGAAATTACGATCAAAGCTCTTGTTGATTTGTGATCTGCTCTAACAGAAGCAAAGAACATAAATAAAAATTACCAATGCTTTTCTATACATTAGATCGTGTTGTATTATGTAGGTACAAATGCATAATATTATTGTGAAGCTTTGAATTAAAATAAAACTTTATATTATGGATACTTTGTTTTATTTTTAAATATCTTTGGAACTTATGTAGATATACATAAGTTTTCAAAATTGTTTGTGGCAAATTTACCATTTTTCCCAACTTTTTTTAATCAATGACTTTAGTTATATATATGTACATGTAATGTTATTTTGGATTTTTATTTAAGTGTTGAAGTAGATAGACATAGACAATGAGTAGTTTAAACGTAGGAAAACACCTTTCAGGATCTATAAATACTTTTATGAACAATGTAACAATTATTTATTTCAAGAAGAAAAATCAACTGAATTAACTTTACATATAAATGGGCTATTCAACTATCGTATTTAAAATGTTTGCCAATTCAAGGCACGTATTGCAAATATTATACAACAACAACAGTCTGAGTTAGCGTCTATCTTTTAAAGGAGCAATTTTTGTATTAATTAAAATTTTTATTATGTAGGTAGGTACTTAGATATTTACATACACTATTTGATTTATGCTGAAAATGGAAAGTATGAACGTTTGATTTATTTATGTTTATTGTTAAGGAAACTCTGTTAGATTGTCACGTTGTATGCATTTTATATTAGTTTTCATTTTTATACGACAATGATGATGATGAAATGAAAAATTCCGAGACATAAAAATGACAGAGGTGTTTGAAGTGTGACGGAGATTCAGTTTTTGATATGAGGTTAATGTTTTAAGCATTGAGTCACACTCCGGAGATCGGTGTTTAAACAAACACAGAACTTTACATACATATATCACATTATATTAAAGGGTGTTCTTAAAATTAACTTTTTACGAATGTTTACGAACGAAAATTTTTAATACTTTTTGTAGCTAGTAAAAAGTTCTAGTGTTCGTCCAGTAGTTGTCTATATAGATACACAGAACTAATAACTACAGAATAATTATATTTTTCAACCGTTTATCATGTTTTACTTATGACAAAGCTTTTAAAAAACCGTTCAAATCAAAAATACTGTTCAATAAAAGACAATTCTACTCAGTTCATTCACCTATATTATCTCATTAAATTAATTCAAAAATTAATGTATATATTTTGAAAATAAATGTTACACACATTAAAAAAATTAATAAAGAAAAAAAAATCAATCTCACCAATGCCTCCATAGGATAAACGAGAGAAAGTTTTTTTTCTGATATTTTATCATCAATTATATACGTAATTAATCGTGAAGCAATAATTTGTACATAAACAGCCACATTTCCAAAGTAAAACGAAACTTAATCAGCTGAAACACTTTGTTGCCTATTATAGCACTCCTCCCTTTACGTAATAAGATTTATAAAGGAATTTTAAATATAAAAAAGAAATCAACTTTGGACCCTATGTGAGATTACCTTTAAAGCTGCGAAAGTTATTCCATCTTATAATTAAATATATTTTTTTTTTTAATTTTAAATAAGAAACTCCTCTAACTGCATGGTTTGTTGGCTTTGATGAAGTCTTTAACCGACTTTCCATATATGTCCATGGTAAACACGAAAGGCGATTGCATAACGTTTTCCCATAACAGATCGCCAGTCAAACAAACAACACTATAACTTCCTCAAGCCATTGAACTCTCCCATATCGCCGACACGGTTATGTAATTGTGTACCACCATTAAGACATCTTTGGCTAGTGATGTTTTCCGAAGTTTCTATCTATCTACAGACCATAATCAATCAAGCCAACAATATAATTTTTTTTGCAGTATTTTGCAATTTTATTCAAAGTTTTCCTCTTATTGAATTTGTCTTTGTTTTTTTTTTTTTTAATTTTACAGGAACTTCCACGTGCCGATGCATTGATTGGTGTTGATTCCAATGATGAAATTGATTTACAAAATCTGGACAAAGAAGAACCAACATTGGTGAAGAAAGTGGAACAACCTAAAGAAGCAGCACCGGTAGATTCTCGTAATAACGAATCAACAAATGAAAGTGAAACCGATTCGTCTTTCTCGGACAGTGAGGAAGCCGATGATCTGCAAAAAAATTCAAACAAAGTTCCTCTTGAATTAGATTTAAGCGACCTGGCAGCGGCTCTTTTGCAGAATAACAAGAAGTATGCATAAATATTTTAAAGATTGTTTGCTTTTTTTTTGCCAAAATTAATTTCGATTTAAATTTTTCTATATAGATCCCGCATGAATTGTGTAGTCGAACGTAAGCACGCTGAAGAAATAGTCGATTCTCCCTCAAAGACAGTCAATCTTCCATTCGGGGTAAACCTTACAACTGACCCTAAGAAAGCTCGCATCACCGGCGAACGTATTTCAATTTTCTGTGAAAGTGGCAACGAGGAAAAGGAACAACAACCGCGCACCAATTTGCGTGAAGAAGTCGATGATGTCGAAGCAATCCGTCCAATGTTTATCCCATATCAACGCGTGCCAATTCCATTTGGTCAAACTCCAAATCAGTTCCCATTGACCCATATGCCACAACGTATGATGCCACAACGCATGAACATGATGCCACCAATGCCCCAACAACAACAACAGCCACCAATGATGGTGCGTCAAATGCCACCACCATTCCAACACATGCCAACAATGGGAGGGCGTCCACCAATGCCACCACAAATCATGCAGGCTCCACATCCTGAACCCCTTCAAGAGCAACAAGTTCGCATCCATGTCCAGCAGTTGCCATTCCGTGAAATTCATGTGACCGATGATCTTCCCATTCAAATCCCATCGGGCAACCAAGAATTACCACACATTCAAGTCCAGAGGGTACCATTGGGACTGGCTCTACAACGTGCCGGTATCACTGCTGAAGATTTAAGAAATATTCAACGGGCAGCTGAAGAGAGAATTACCGATGAATTAAGACGCCTGGCAGCCGAAGAAGCTGCTGAATCGAACTCTGAATCCGATAGCAATAGTTCCGAAGAAGATGACTCACAAACTCAGTCAAACGAACAAATGCACAACCAAGAACAGCAGCAACAACAGCTGAGACAACAAGAGGAGGAACAATTGACAACCCAACAATTGCCCATGGAACCACGTGACACCATGACTCCTCCAATGCCCGATCAACCTCAAATTCTTCAAATCGGACGCAACACCTATGGACGCAGCTTGATGAGCCCAGTTAACATTCCTATTCCCATGAATCAAGCACAAGCCGATATGAATCAAGAAGCAATGGAATCTGAGAGGCCACACTGTAAGTTGGCACCGAAAAAAAATGTATTTTTTATTTAAAGAAGCATTCGAAAAAGTGTATTGCATGTTTTAGACTTTCGGCTTAGGCATTCTTACAACTAAACTATCTAAATTATTTCTTGAATGCAAAAGTCATGTCCAATGGAATAACGTCTGCTATATTATTTTCTTTTAAAAATAAAAATTAATTCACTTTTAATGTAAGGTCCGTTTTATAACTTTAAAATTCTTTAAAATTATCACAAACTGGGTATTTTTTTTATAGGTTTTCATAGCATTTTTTTTAATTTAATTTTTTTTTAATTTTTACGTTATCAAACAGACCTATAGCTTCTAATTTTTCTGCTACGTAATAGTTCTATCAAGCTAGAACGGTTATACGGTACAACAAATAAAAGAAAGGACATTTTCTAAAATCTTAATTCGATTTTACCAAAATATTTAAAAACATTTTTAAATCAACTTTTCCATTTTCGATGTCCTTACCTTTTTTAATTATTTTTTTATTTTTATGTACATACCTACTAATTTAATTTTTTTTTCTCTCTTCAGATGTCCAGCCTCGTTCCATTCGTAGCACAGACAATATTTTTAAATCAGAAAAACGTGTCAAGAAGTGCGCCTGTGATTGCAACTGTTAAATCAATAATTTTTTTTCACTAAAAAAAATGATAAATCATTAACTAAAATAAATTTAACAGCAAGCCAACAATTTCTTTTTCAACAAAAATAAAATTGAATAAAAAGATACAAAATTTCTTTTGTTATTATGTATGTATATTATGTTAATGTAAAAAAAGATGAAAAAGAAAAAGATATTTGAGCAATAAATTCAGTAAATTGGTATTATTTTGATAATATATAACTTTTTAAAAAAGTACCTACCTATATTTTTTTTTTTTTGAAAGAGGATACATAAAAAGTATATTTTTTAAATGTATAGTATGAAACCAAATTGATGGAATAAAATTGTAAATAAAATTAGTTTTTATAAAAAAAAAAAAACAATTGGTGTTATTTGTTTATAAAATGAGATGTGAGACGGCTGCAAAGTATATTTGTAATACAAAAACTAAACTACAATTTTTGTGTCGACATATTTTTTTTCTATAAAGAATTGATTTATTTTTGGCTATATAGAGGTCAGTCTTCTTTATAATAATTCATAATGGCCCCGAACGAAATTAAAAATTTAAAAAAAAGTGGGGAGTCGTTTAAGTTATACATAGTTGCAGCTTATAATAATTTAGAGCCATAAGAGTAAATTTGAAAAAGCCAAAATTATTGTTTGGTTGCTAAAAAAAAAATTCAAATTTTCCCGCAAATCGATCCTCCATTTGGGATCTAGCATCTAGAAATATTTTCTTTGCCCTAAGCCAAATTTGAAAATTTATTTTGCAAATAGTAATACATATATGTATGTTATAAATTTATATTTTAACAAATAAATTTTGTTCTTTTTTTAAATTTTGACCCAAGCTGAATTTTGGCCCACACCTTTACTTTTAGTTTCGGCACGATTCGTGGAATGTTTTCCTTTTATTCTCAGTCAACAGCGTATAAAATGGTAAAAATTGAATTTATTTCGAAACATTTTTCTGATTTATTTTCAATTATCTATTTATAATTTTTGTTATTTTATTCAAGATTAAAATAATTTTGTTCATATTTTCGCGTGATCAAAAAAATAAAACGGATTGTTGAGAAATGAGAAATGAATTGTAGTTCCGCTATTTGTTTGCATTACTTTCCAAAAGCATTGAGTTTCGGGGCGCAATACAGAGTAGTCTGAATTTACATTGCCCGATTTTTCCAGCCCCGATCTTTTGTCATTAGATGAACAGAGTAAACAGTGAGGGCTGATTTTTTTAACGCGGTTGAAAGAAAAAAAAAAAACATTTAAAAAATTAAATCTCACATGTTGTTACTATATAGGCCTAGGTGTGTGCATGTGATCTTTTAACAAGTCGCCATAAGAACTGGCAAGTGAAGTAGGAAGCCATGCTATACATGACTAAAGAATATCAACCGAAATTATTTCCGTTTGATATAAGCAGTAGTGGTAGCCCGTGGTGTAATGGTTAGTGCGTTGGACTGTCATGCCAGAGGTCTGGGTTCAATACCAGCCGCTTCCACCTTAAGTTTTTTTCATGGCTACTACCTCTTGCGAGGAAGTGACAAATCCTCCAAGAGTAGGTATCTCCTGTCATAGAAAAGTGCCGCTTACCACCCGTTCGGATTCGGCAATAAACTGTAGAAACGCACACAGGAATGGTAGAGAATTGTAAGTCACTAGGCCCTGGTTCTTCATGAGCCGTTGTGCCACCAAATTTATTTATTTATTTATAAAAGCAATAAATATGTTTTCAATATGTATACGTAATAAATAAAAAACAGATCATTTCAAACTTCAAATTAATTCTTTTTATCTTCTTTATTTAAAAATAACTTATTACTAAGAACCAATATAAATCATAATCGTACATTCATATCATTTTAATGTTTTATAAGTTTAAGATTCTATGTATTTATCAACCGCAAATTTTCAAAGGCGTGCTACATTTTACATGATATACTTTTCTGGCGTCTAAGTTTCTTCTTCGTTTTGTTTTTTTTGTTTTTTGTTTTACAATAAAAACTTTGATTATTTATGTCGATAACTTTAATGAATGCATTTTCATTATATTATTTCCTAACAATATTTACAAAAATTCATTAATAAATTAATCGAACGAAAAAATGTGTTTAGAGCTCCCCTTTTTCGAATCTTTGTTGTTCTATTGTTTACGTAAAGGAGAATTGAATAGTTTCAAACGGAGCCCCTCGATATAAAAAGGAAGGTCACATAATAAAAAAATCTTGAATAATAAATTATAAGAACTCATTTTACAATAGACATACAAATAAAATACGAGTAGATAGGTATAGGTATAAACTGATAAAGTTGATTTTTTTTTTTACCTTTTTGTGAGTATTACGAATCTTTTATTTTGTATTTAATTCATAAAAAAAAGTTTTCTCAAATTGAAATAATAAAAATTACAATCGCCTTCGGTTATTTTTGGTGTTTTTAATAAGAATTTTGTTCCGCTGGCGTTATTAAAGGCTGGCGCGGGTAAGAGGGACTATAGATTGCGGTAATTGGATTTAAGATAAGATTTACATATATTGCTATTTGCTTAATAGGTAGAAGTTGATGCTCTGCAGGATGGGCCATCTATTCTAATCGCACCTGATTCGATGATTGTCTTCTATCCGTTGTCACACTGGTGACCCTCGCAATTGCCCCAAAATATGCAGTTTCCCACGCCACTGTAGCATATCAAGAACACGGCTGTGAGAAATACCAGGCTGCAAATGGTGCAGGGCTTACGTTCGAGGAAGAAACCAATCAGATAGAGAACAATGAACATGACATGGGTCTGCATTAGAGCCGGATTCGTTGGTTTTGGAATCAGGAGCACTGGGATGAGACATTGTAGGCAGTACATCTTTGCAAATAAAGAAGTCTGCTACGAATCTAAGAAATTTCAGTCCCACAGTTAATATGCGGTGTTGTTTATAATAAACTGCAAGGCAGTTAATGTTAACAAATTATTTGTGTTGCCATTAATTATAATTTTATTTAATTTAATATGAAAAACAACGCTTTGAATATTTTTCGCGATAATAAAAAGCTTATGAAAAAATCATTCAACTGTTTGACAGCACAGCAGCAGAAAAATTGCGGCGAATTCGAATGATATGTCAAATTGTCAAATACTTTTTTTTTAACAGGGTGATCGGAAACATGAATTAAAATCGGCTTTCACTCGAATCATCATAAAAAAAACGGCTACTGCCTCTTGCGAGGAATTGACAAATCCTCCAAGAGTACTCTTGTCACGAATAAGTTCCTCTCACCTTAGCCGTTCGATTCAGCGGAAAACTGTAGGTCCCCTCCATTCCTGCCAATAACACACACGCTGGAATGGTTGAGAGTTGAAAAAGGTCTTCCACACTATCCTACTGAGTATTATAAGGCCAGGCGCGCACATGCAACTAAACAGTTCGGTTTTGATTTTGAGTACTATAGGATTATATGAGAGTCCGCGCACATAAACCGGCGCGCACTCCCATATAAGCCCATTGTGCTCAAAATCGAAACCAAACTGTTTAGTTGCATGTGCGCGCCTGGCCTAAATGTCAAAAAAGTGGGAAGTAAATCATGTATAAAATTGTGGAAACAAAACATGAAATTTAATCCCACATGACTTGACAGCCCATCTCACACAATTTGCCATGTGTTAATACATGAACCTTAAGGGTGGTTTGACGTTATGATGAATTGATTTGGTTGGAGGCAAGTGTGTACCCGATTTTTCCAATCCCGATATTCCGTGCGTTCAACATACATCTGAAATTTCAGATTTCTGAATTTTTGAAGTTTCTGATTGGCCAGCAGTCATAAAAAGTTAGATGACTTTTAGTGACTTTTAGTTACTGGCCAATCAGAAGCTCCAAAAATTCAGAAATCTGAAATTTCAGATGTATGTTGAACGCACGGATTTTGTTCTTTTTTGTGTGAGAGGTTTCGTTTTTTTTTTTACTTTGAAACTCTGGGCCTTACCAATAATCAAATTTAGTTATGACTTAAATATTGCAGTGAAATTACCCATAACGTTATGGATCCTAAATAATTAACCGTACATTATATTCTCAATTTTTTGGAGCCAATTGAATATATGGTTTATTATTTATAGTCCACGTAAATATTATTATATATTATATTATGGTCCATTTTACTGAAATATTTAAGGCGTAACTAAATTTGATTATTGGTAGGGCCCTCTGTGATTTTCAGTGCATTTAAGTACCTACAATTTTATTTTTTTATTTAACAAAACTTCACATACTTTCAAAGTAAATGAATGAACCTAATGATGGATTTTCATGTATCTTCATCTGCAAAGATCAAGAAAAATAGAGCGGGACAGATTCATGCCAAAAAAAAGGAATTATTGAAGTTCGTCTTCGCTATAATCTTCATCTTCGTTCCTGTAATCTGCATTCATGAAGATTATGCATTTTGGTCTTGGTTCAGAAAATTTAAATTTTATATCTCACATCCCGTTTTTTTTTTTCTTTTTTAAACAGGCACAAACGCCCATAGGAGAAGTGTGAATTTTCTACCCTCATTAAAACGAACACGCCGATTTTTAAATGGCCCCCATTATGCTGAACTGGGCTAAGGTACGTTGTCTTTTTGATCTCGGCCTTATTATTTTTTGTATTCTATTTTGTTTTGTATATAAATAAATCTTCTATAAAACCACAGAGCGAGTAGAATTTTTACAATAAAGTTAAGCTGACCGTATCTCATAGTAAAACAATCTATTTACTTCTTATCATCTACCCTCAGAGGTGAAGTGTTAAAAATAAAAGTCCGCTCTCGCATTTACAATAGAACATAAAAATTTGTTATCAAATCATGGCTCTATCAAAACCTATGTACACAATCCTTGGTGCGTACCTGGAACAACTTTTCAATCATCCGGTTCGCACAAAGTCCATTACTAGGTAAGTAGTTGATAAGTGTACATACAACATAGTTCAATGAATTTATAATTCTGTTTATTTTTATTTATATTCCGTTCCATTTTTCTATAATTCAAGTGCTATATTGGCTACATCAGCCAACTACACTTCTCAGAAAATCGAAGGCAATAAAACAATCAGTCAAAAAGCATTGCTGGCTTATGGATCCTTTGGGTAAGTCAGTATTTGGATTGTCATTGATGATTAAAAATTAAAACAATGGGGAATGTTTCCCACCATCGAAAATTGGAAACGTGAATAATGGCATCTCTCAATTTATTGGTATCGGGAATAATGTTTCTAGTGGAATTGTCTGCCATTTAAATAAGCAAAATTCAAGCTTATAAGTAGCGGTTAAAAATATCGGAGGTACCCGGGGAAATTTTATTCACGATAGCCCCAAATAAATAAATTTGTAATGACAAAACATGCGAATACATTTTGTTTAACATTTAGGTTACTTCTTGCGAAGTTGGAAGAGTGCAATCATTGTACATACCTACGTACTTTTAATCTATATAAACGGCCCTGTGAGGTAGTTCTCCGACCAGCAAAATGTCTCCGATTCGTAGGAAATCGGAGAGTTCCGCTCCGACGGTATAGGGCAGATACAAAATAAAATAAATAAATTTGGTGGCACAACGGTTCATGAAGAACCAGGGCCTAGTGACTTACAACTCTCAACCATTCCTGTGTGAGTGTCTGTAGGAATGGATGGGACCTACAGTTTATTGCTGAATCCGAACGGCTAAGATGAGCGGCACTTTTCTGTGGAATCTATATAATAAATAGCCTTAAATAAATTTAGTGGTACCATTTTTTCAAAAAGTATTTGATCGATTTCGATAAATTATATATGGTTGGAAAGCCACAGTTGCGGAGATGTGCAGAATATACTTGAGACACGCATTTACACACTGTGGGTCATTTTTGTTTTTGTACTGTGGAACACTGCATATATAAAAAATAAATACAAAATAAATGTTTTTTTCCTTCAATATTTTCAAACAAATTGTTTAATCAATTGTTTTGGAACAATTTCAAATTTGGTCAACACTAAATTTTTTTATTTCAAGGCTCTTATTTGGAGGAACCGTGCCACACTTCTTCTATCAGCTGATTGATAAGATTTTCCCTTATAAAATGTCCTACAGAAAAATTCTAGTTTTCCTGGCAGAACGACTGATGTTTACACCATTCTATCAAGCACTTTCACTGTATTTCCTTTCCAGATTTGAGGTGCGTACAAATGTTATTAAAGTTTCCAATAGCGTAGGTAAATCTTAATCAATCATATTTGCAGGGCAATACTCACGAGCATGCTGTTCAGAATTTCAAAAAACTCTATGAAAATCTCCTTCAGACAAATTGGACCTATTTATCAATTCCTGTTTTCCTTAACATAAACTACGTCCCTCCAATGGTCAGTTAAAAAGATTGTTATCCATGCATGCGTTGTTAATTTTTTTTCTTTATTGGTACAGGTTCGTACGCTTACGTTCAACATGATATCGTTTGTCTGGGTTATTTACTTGGCTAGTGTACGTAGACGTCTTGAGTCAAAGAAATCTGATGATGCAACTACTTCCAAAGGAATAAACAGCATTTCAAAATAGCTTGCTAATAATTTATATCATTTTGGAGGTGACTTAATTTAAATCTTTTCATAAAACAAAGATAATAATACATTGTTATATACGAGGGGTAGTTTGTTAAAAAAAAGTTATCTTGGCACAACGATTCTTCAAATATTTACGTTCTATTATATAGGTGTAATTCTAAGATATTAATTTGTTAAGACTTTTATATGCACATGTTTTTTTTTACATCCCAAAGCTACTATGACACAAAATACTTAAATACACATTGATAAATTTAAAACTAATGAAGTTTTTGAATTAACATGTAGAAATAAATAAAACTAACACATTTTATAAGACATTACAAAAAAGAAAAAAAATAATCAAAGTTGTAATATTTATCTGTTTGTGCATTGAAAAAACTTATTTGAAGCGAATTGTACTAAAAATATCCCAAACTCGAATATTCGGTATTACTTTTTGCGATTCACTTGCCTACAATTTTTATGCCTACTATCGTAAATGACATTGAATGCTCAAATTTGTCCTGATGATTTTAATCCTAAAATATTCTACACTACTTTTATATTTTCATTTGTTGTGATATGGCGGTAAGGGCTTCTAATATATTTATAATAAAATACTAGTTTTTGTTTTACTACTTTTCCTAGAAAAGTTATCACTTATCAGACAAGAACTTGCAGTCGTAGGCAACTTTCTCAAAAAATTGAGGAAGCGTAGCTCTTTCTAGTTGCACAACTAAATGTTGATTCTATTATTCATTTAGTTTGCATTTAATTAACAAGTTTTGAATGAACACAGTTCATAGCCTTGCCACCTTTGCATTTTCTTTAAGGCCTTCAACTTCATTAAGCGAGTAATTTACTTGATTCACTCATACGTACATCCATCCAATTTTTGTTCCGTCAAAAATTTGTGCAACACATAATTTTTAACTGGATTATCGTTTTACTAACGCATTAATCAACACCCATAATCTTATCTGATAAATAACAGAACTAAAATCAGTTTTTAGCTGGCAATAAATGACTATGTGGAAAATTTCTTCTCAATGAAGTTAAAAAAAACTAAGTTTTATTTTTAAAAATACAAGGAACTTACCATTTTTCAAGTTTCAAAATTTCCAGAGGGACTCCGTATTATAAATCTGAACAAAAAAATATCTCACTTTTTGCTTTCACCACTTATAGTTTGCCTTTGCATTATAATAAAATAGAATAAGCTTTATTTTCAAATAGGATTTTTTCTCAAAAAATAAGAAAAAACAAAAATACAGACGAATAAAAATGTTAAGTATATTATTATCACTAACGAAAGCTAGTCCGGTGTGACGCGTTTGTTTGTGCAAAAGCTAACAAGAACATAACCGCGTTTCTCTCGTCTCACAAGCATCTACTCTAATCGTCATCGTCTATGTATCCTCTTGCGACGAATAGAATAAGCAATATCAAATTATGGAGAAAATTTAATTATCAGTTATTGTAGTTCTGTCGTCCACCAAGTTCCAGAAGATATCTATCTGGATGGTCCATCCAGTCTGCCGCTGTTAGTTTCACGGTACGCTGGCGTTCGGCTTCTTTGATTTGCCACTTCTTGATATCAAGTTGAACTTCACGGGAACTCTTATCACCACATCCCCAAATCTCGATGGAAGTTAAGACAGCAGCAATTCCTTTGCAGTCGATGTTTTCGAAATGCTCGTCTACAGCTAGAATCGGCTTCTTTGGATCGGCCCCGGCTCGCAGTCCCTTAGGGTAACCACGAACGCAAGTGTTTAAGTACAATATGTTTGGCTTTTTCTCCAAAATTGCGAACTTAGGGAGGAGCTGTATAACAACACTGCCCTCTGCACCCGTATACAAGTGTGTTTCCTTCCATTCGTTTGGGGAGCCGATGCAATAGGTCTGGTCATCCTTTGTGTGCAACAAGATGAGAGTAGGTCCGCGGTAGCCTAGAAGATGATGCAAGAAACGATTCGACCCAAGGCCGTGCTCATTGGAATCATAAAGCAGTGTCCAATGCGAGGGTAGCATCGACAATTTGTCTTTGAAAATTTGGGCAGCCGAAGCTGACTTATTGGCACTTTGTGAAATCACGGACTGTGGCTTTGAATACAGCGGTGGTAGGGCTCCGGCAAGCAACCAGGCCTGAGACAGAGGCATCAGTGTATTTGATTCTGAGTCGGTTTGCTCAAGGAATGGAGTTCGTTGTTCTAATACAGGTGTGGACAATTCTATGCCCGATGATTGCTCACTTTGTTCAAGTCCGCGATACGCAGTCGATAGCGTATGAAGACAATACTTGTGCACCAACAGCACCGACCGAATCATATTGTCCTCGAACCATCGACAGACAAAGCCAATGCTTAGACTGTCAGACTGGTTGAAGAAAATTGACTTCAGCACAGAGTCGAAAGTTCGATTTATAGCCGGACAAAGAACGGCGTTTCCCGAATGGTCCATTGCAATAGTATAGCAGGTCAAGAGGAGTCTTGTTACACCTTGTTTATTGATAAAATCGGGTCTATCAACCTCGGCGTACATCCTAATGTAACACTCCAGTATTTTTACGTCGTCAATTATACCAAGAAAACGTTCACATTGCTGACGAAATGCCACTGTTCCAAGATACTCGGTTTGTGCTCGTGAATTGTGATGCAGGTGTTTGAATAGGCGGTGTCCCAAATCGACGTAACGTGGAAATACTTGGCTTACGAAAATATCGCCAACGATTCCATTGACATTGTATTTTAATGATTTTTCGTGGAGTTTTTGAGCCAACTTCTCCACAGGCACAAATTGGGTGAGATATTTTTCGCTAATTTCCGCACCCGATGCTGATCGGGACATTGTTTTATTGTTGCTGCTTGTAGCTGTTAAGTGATGACCATTATCTGAGGTTTGACCTTCTGTGTGCTGTGTGGTGGACTTCGTGTCCGTATGACGAGAATTAGAGTTTCCCATTTTAAAAAGGCGTAGTTATGTGAATTAATTGTAATGATTGATGTTGCACTTGAAAAAAACTTTTTCTGCGATTTGTTTTTGCCAAGACGTCGCTGTCATGTGTCATGAGAAAAAACTAATGGTTGCATTCAGATTCGTATATTCCATGTAGTGTACAAGTCCCTTTTTACACAAAGAAACAATTTGTTGTAGATTTTTTGACATTTTTGTTTT
Organism: Epistrophella euchroma; assembly: GCA_947049315.1. Lineage (NCBI taxonomy): Eukaryota > Metazoa > Arthropoda > Insecta > Diptera > Syrphidae > Epistrophella > Epistrophella euchroma. Next base: position 18,637,475 of record OX346247.1, read on the forward strand.
ATGTCGAATTCCTTTTACCAAAAAATCTTATCCATTTTTTTCTTTCAATACAGGAATTTGTCCAGAAAAATCGATTGTTTCTTCTAAACAAATCGATTTTTTTTTTTAAAGGAATTCGACATTTCTAAAGTCTCTCTATCACACGAAAAAACAAAATCGTAAAAAAAACTAAAAAATTAATAAATCCAGTGCAAATTTGTATAGGAAAAATATAGTCTTAACCCTTATTTTGTAATAAATTTTGAATTTCCACGTACAGATTCACCACATTATTGTCTAAAGTTAATCTTCGGTTTAAATTTAACTTATCGCTGTGTATGATGTTTAAGTTTCCTTAGAATTTTTTATTATAGGAATTCTAGAAGAATTTGGCTGTCGCTTAACTCGATCTTCCCAAAAGCAGACATTTATTTGGGGGGAATAAACAAAATTGGTCTCAAAATTGACAAAAGAGCTCAGTTAAATAAACGCTTAATAATAATTAATATTTATTATTTCAACATGTACTTACTAAATTAAGTGTTATAAATGGATTAAGCGTGCATGCAAATTTAATATTTCTCTATTTTTAATAAAACAATTTTTTGTATAAATATTAAATTAAGTAAGTAACTGAGTATTAGAAATTATTTTACATTTTTTTTTTTTTTTTTTTTTTGTGATTGGTCTACAAATTCAAGGTATAAATTATAACTTTAAATTGATAATATCAAGATCTATATTTTTTGTTAGGTATTTTAAAATAATGAGTAATAAATATTTTAGCTTAGGACTAGAATACAAGATCAATTTAGACTAGAACTGCACAATGTTTACTTTTTGTTATGACTTAAAATTAGATAGGAATTTTGTTAGATTTTAAACTGGATTCATTGGACTTGGGGTGCGACTTCTGGTTGGGGAACGAAACGATGGCGGTGAGCTTCCTCGACTATCAAAACTAGAGCAGGTCGATGCATCCGAAGGTGTTACCCGATGATATGGAATAGGTCGTTTTCGTGCACTAAGATTAGTTTGATTAGTATACTTGGAACAACAAAAGTTTATTTTTTTTTTTTCATTTATAAAGACTGAAATAAAATAATTTAAAGAAAAATTAATGAAAAACAATAACAAAAAAAAAAAAAACTTACCAAACAAAAGAAACGTAAGAGGAAACTTTCTAAATTAATAAATTAAAAAAAAACATCAAAATATGAAATAAAAATAATTAAAAAAGCAATTGTTTGTGGATTTTTCTCCTTCTGTTTATTGCGAAACATAAAAATGTTTTCCAATTCAATTTTGAAGTAAGTATACACGAAGATAAATTGAAATGAAAATGATTATTTTTTTAACAATATATTACTACATGTTTCAGTATCTGGTATATGTAGTTATTAGAATAATAATTAAAATAAAATGCAAATTATCAATCGCTGTGATCTAAAAGCGATAATTACTGTGATATTATATTCAAGCTCAAATTACTTATTCTTAACTAATTTTACAGTAATGATTTATTCTTTGTTTTTTTAAATAAAAATGATTACGAGTTCGAATACAAAAAAAAATATATAAACATAATTTTATATATGTGGTGCCTATCTTCGATATCTGGGTTTGCTACAAAAAGAAAAGAAAATTATAGTTCTTTTTAGAAAATGGTTAAATAAAGTCTTCAAATAAAAATAAAAATCAAACATAAAATAAATAAGAATATGTGTATTTTGATGAAGATAAGAATGTAGTGCAGTTTCGTGGTGTGTTTTGCTGTTGACATCTGTAAGGGTTTGAAATATTACCTGGTTATCCTACGACGATCTAGGAAGCTGGGTGAGCCACGGCGTCGTGGAATGGAAGGAGAACGATAACGGGATCTACTATGCGAATGTTTTGAGCTACCACTGCAATAATCAAAAGCATATGTATAAAATTTAAACGTTATATTTTTATTCAGATAAATGAGAATGGTGAAATGAATTTTTGTAATGATTAAAAATGCCCAACTCGTAAATAAAAATCATGAACATTGTTCATCTGGCAGATTTTGTGACTGTAATTTCACTCACTGTAAATGATTTTTTTTGCTCGCATCAATTAAGCTTAATTGAATTTCACGCATTATGTTTATTTGTATATTGAGGTTTCTGGTTTAAATTTGATAAATAGGACCCAAGAGAAATTCCAACTTATAACAGGTATAATAACTGTTTATCGCTATTAAAAGTGGGCGTGCATTAACACACTTCACCGAGCTTGAAAAAGAATCTGGTTGCCCGAAGTATGGTCACCCTTGCAGGGCCCTGACTCCGCGTGGCCACATAAGCAGTACTTTCACAAATAAAACAGTTTTAAATTGGCATTAAGTCACTTTCGTTTTGGAAATATTGAATGTTCCGAACATATTTTTTCAAAATATTATGATGTAATGTTTTTTTTACACTTTCAATTTAAGTGAATAATAAGAGTAACCATTTTTCAATATTATTCAACTAATTTACATAAAAAAAACTAACCAAAAAACCTTATACAAAGAGCATGTACATAATCGCAAGTAAAAACAAAGGGTAGCTGAAATTCTATACTCATCCTCCATATTTTAAGTTAGAAATTTATTTGATAATTTTGTCTTACCTCGATGAACTTCTTGAGCTACTCCTCGACGATCGGCTAGACCTAGATGAATGACTTCGTGAACGTGACCTGGAACTTCCACTTTCACTGGTCGATGACGAATCATGCCTGTAATTAAAAAATCTATAAAACGAATGGAAAAATTAAAAAAAAAAAAAAAAAACAACTTACGAAGATCTCGATTGGCTTGTTGAACGTCTGCCACTTTCATCATGCTCACTTCTACGTGAACGACTCCTGCTTCGCCTGGCAAGGCTTTCAGCTGCAGCAACTGTTGCATTCGAGACCTTCGCAACAATGGTATCCACTAGAGTGCTATCGCTCAACGCCGACACAATTGGCTGGGGGTCTTGTAGCTTAAAAGGTTTAATTACAATTTTTGGTTTAAAATAAGCTGCACTATGATGATGGTGGTGATGGTTATTTTTACTGCTATAATGATTGTTGTTAGTACCAAGAATTATTTGATTGTTACTGTTAGTAGTGGTAGCTGTTGTTAGTTGCAATGGCCTAGTAGAAGACATAGACATAGACATTGACGCTAACGATGTCACAGCAGAAGACGAAATAAGATTTGAGAGATTTCGACGAAAGTCTCTCCTTCGATTAGTGTTATTATTAAGTGAGTGGTGGCTGTTTGCCAAAGCCAATGGCGGCACAATTACAGCGGGTGGCGGAAATAGAAGATTACCCGCTGAATGTGGCGGTGGTGTGACACTTATTAGAGGAATGGATGGTATTGTAGGACTTTTATTCGCTTGACCATTTGCTGTAGTGAGAACAGGCGAGGTCAAGGGAAGACTGTCCACTGTTAGGAGTGGATTATTTGCAGGCAACGGAGCAGTAGGATAAATACAACCACTGCCTATGGCCGCTACCGTTGCAGCATTATTAGCTAAGAATTGATTCAGAGAATTTTTACGCAAAAAATCGCGCTGGGGACTTACTTCGTTGGCCATCTTCTCGATGGTCTTGATTTTTTCTTTTGCCTTCGCCGCTATGCCTGATTTAAGCTGTTCAAGCATTTCAATCTCTTTTAATTCGTCTTTGCGGTCATCTTGAGTCAGAGACTCAATTGAAGGTCCTCCGTTTTCTTCTTCGTTTTCACTTTCGCTTTGGCTATGCAAGCGTACAACTGGTTGTGGCTTTGCCGTAGCCCGGGTGTTCTTTGCTGCGATGCCATGTGATCGAGATCTTGACCGCTGCGATGAGGATATTTCTTGTTTAGGATCTTTTTGCCTTTCTTTATCTTTTTCCTTTTCCTTAGTCTTGACTTCTTTTTTATTTGCTTTGCGTTTTTCACGTTTTTCTTTTTCAATCTGATTAAGAATATCTCGATAGCGTTCAGGATTACGCCTAGCTGGTGAATAACTTAAATCAGAACCTGATTCATTAGAACTAGAGGAGCCTGATTTTTTTTTTGTGGTATCCGATTGAAGATTTTCTTTTATTTCCGGAATCGATTGGACATTTGAGGTTAATTTTGTTACAATGGGATATTGTTCTGTTTTGGGCAATGGGAGAATTGGAAGGTCGTCTGTGCCCGGAGCAGGGGGTTCTCCGGGACTCATCTCTGATTTAGCTGGGGATTTTAAAAATTCTTTCCTCCGCGAAGTTGATTTCCGAAAACGAGTTGGTTTACGATCCAGGTAGCTTCCACTTCGGCTTCGGGACGCATTTCGACGACTAGTATGAGGTCTGGACGATCTCTGACCTGGGGACGCTGCTGATTGTGTATTAGGTGCTGGACGCGAACTTCTTCGGTTGCTACGTGAACGACTCTTAGTGAATGAGCGTGGTCGTCGCGTTTTCTCACGCAACGCAGAACGTGAGCTTTTTAGTTCTTTTCTAGGTGACCCAGAGCTTCGTCTCCGATATTTTTGACCCGATCTTGATCGAGGTGATCGGGACCGGGATCGGGATCGCGATCGTCCTCTAACAATTGATCTATTTCGACGACGAGATGATGAACGACGAGCGCCTTTCGGTGAAAGAGAACGCTTGCGGTCTTTTGTTCGGAAGGATGGTGATCTGCGATGATAACGCGATGGAGAACGTGAAACTGATCTACGACGATCTCGTAACCTTTGTAATGATGATGATTGTTTTATTCGTGACCTTTCATGGGAAACAACCTGACGTCTTCTCTCATTTGAAATGACTGATGCAGACCTACGTCTTTCACGTGATCTTGAAGCAGAAGGCGAACGTTTACTTGGTGGAGAAAGCTTTCTGTCGGCCAAGTCTTTTTTTTGAGCCCTCTTTGATAATGATTTGTTTGATCTCGATCTTTGTCTTCTACGATCGCCTCCTCTTGAAGTTGATCGTCTTCGATCTTTTAATGGGGAACGTCCTTTATCAGTTTGTCCACGGGAATTCGATCGTTTTCTCTCAACTGGTCCCCGAGACAAGGATCGCTTTCGAGATATTGATCGTTTGTTTTCGCGTTTTCTTTGCGAAAGTGATCGCTTTCTCTGAACAGGTTCACGAGACACAGAACGCTTTCGCGACGCTGCACGCTTTCGATTGGGAGATCTCTTCCTGTCAGGTGAACATCTCGAAGGCGAGCGTTTTTCTCCTCGGGATGTTGAACGTTTGTGTGATTGCAATGCTTTTGTAAAAGAACTTTTTTCTCTGCCTCTGGATGCAGATCGACGCTTGCAGGGACTTTTATTCGAAAGAGATCTTCTCTCTTCTCGGGAAATATTTTTTTCCTTAGAAAGTGAACCTTTTTGCTCTGAGCGTTTCATAGATTGTTTATCTGATTCATCTTTAGTGGGTTTTCTATCTTGATTGCTTCTTGAACCTGATCTTACTTCTGATCTCTCTTTAAGCGCAGAAAATTTTGATTCAAATCTAGAAGAAACTTCCTTTGACTGCGAAAGACATTTTTCGCCGAAACTACTTTTAGAACCAGAACGTTTTCTTTCAGATGCAGTTGAAGTTTTATCTTTATTTGATTTGATCTCCCTTGACAAAGAACGCGGGCGCGTACTTCTTTTTGGGCTTTTTGAAACAGATCGTTTTTTACGGGGCGATTCTCTATGTTTTTCTAGTTTTACTAGATCTTGATGAATTGATTTTTTTCTTTCGCTCGTTTTTGAAATTGCTGGTTTATGTTGACTCAAAGGAGAATCTTTCCTTAATGGCTTATCAGACGATCTCAAAGATTTCTTAGTTGGTGGAGACCGCGATGTTGAACTGCTTGATGAGAGCGATGAAGAAGACGAGCGCGAATAAGAGAGAGAAATAGGTCTTCTTGAAACTGCTTCAGCAGGTGCCACATTTTTTGTCTCTCTCGCTGCAGCCATTTTAAAAGGATTAGTAAATTTTTGTCTAGGGGGAGTAGGTGAACGTTTCCTTGCCTTTGGAGAATCAATTTTCTTTTCTATGATTTTAGAATGATTAGCATTTTTTTCAATTCTCCGAGGGGACTTTGATTTTGACCGTTCATAACGTTTTGCGATTTTTGGCAATGATTTTTCGTCGCCTCGATCTTTTGATCTATGAATTGGTGATCGAGATCTTGAGCGCTTTCGACGTTTATCTGATTGACTTCCATCCCGCTTGTGGCCATCATCTCGTTTGCGACTCTCATCACGCTTGTGACTTCCTCTCTCTCGAGAAGTTTTTCTTTTGTGATCACCCCGGTCAATCGATCTAGCTTTTACTGGAGACAAATCTCTTTTACGAAGTTTTTCAACATCCCTGTCAGGTGCTGGACTTGGTTTACGTACGTCCCTGCTGCTACGATTCTGAGATTCACGACGATCTCTACTTTTTGATGACGGTGACAATCGATCAACACGACGTGTTGGTTTGGATGAAGATGAAACTGGATCCCTACGCTCTCGGGATCGACTCCTAAATGGATTTCGATGTTTTGGGGGTTCCTGTATGTCAGACTTTTTCTTAGAGGATGATTTTAGTTCTTTATCACGTCGGGGGGAGCTGTAATATGCACAAAATTCAAGTGACTTGTAAGTGGTTTTTTCGTTAAGGTAAACTCACCTCGATCTAGAGTCAACAGACGATGCTCGATGCTTCTTCTTCTTCTTTTTCTATACAAAAGAGGAATCGAAAGAAAGAATGTTTGAAGGTGGAAAATGCAATAAATTATGTATTATGATTACTGAGAAAGAAAACTTATTTTCTTAATTTTTTTTTTGTTTTGCACCGCACAATATTTTTTTTATTAATTTTTTAAAACAAACTTAAAAGATATTATATTTTATAGCATTTTGAAATATATAAATATAGAGTGCTAAGTAATCGAGAAAACGCAAAACCGATGAAAACAATAATTTGACAAAATGAAAGTACTTACAAAACTACAAGAGAGCCTTTCGATAGCTATCCTATTTAATGAAGCGCCAAGGGTTTTAAACAAAAAATATAATTTTTTTCTTTGATCTCTTAAGTTTTTAAAATTAATATTGTTTTTTTTTTTTTTTTTTTTTTTGTAATCGGTTAGGTTATATAGAAAAGAAAAAACAAAGGGGATAATAAATATCTCTTGGGAGACGTTAATCCACCTCAATTTAAAAATTAAAGAAAAAACACTTTTAACTGAATAAATTATAAGTTGATAAAGAAATATTAACAAAACTTAACCATGATTGATAAAATTTACTTAATTACTTATTACCTTCGTCGTTCATGTGTATTGTATTTGGGGTTTTATTTTACAAAAAATGTTTAAGCAAAAATAGATTAGGATTTTGACCATCATGATAATATTAATTTTTTTTTTTTTGTTTTTAATAAATTTTATCATGCAATTAAGGAGAGCAAATTTTGTGAATTATTGGATTTTTAGGTGTGAATTTTATCTGCTTACCTTGTCCTTTTTAGATTTTTTGCGTTTTTTTACTTCTTTTTCGCTGTCAGATGAATCATCATCAGAATGGTGTTTCTCGGAGTCTGATGAGTCGCCGGATTCACTGAGTTTGCGTTTTCTTGATTTCTTCTTCTTAGATTTGCTGAAATAAAATTAAAAATAAATGCGTGTAGATAATATGTACCGAGAGAATATTTTTGTTTTATTTCTTTAGAGAATATTGAAGTGGATTTACTGCTTTTTAAACTTGGAAAGCTGTGAAAAAATTTAAATGGCTTTAACTGAAGATCAAATTATATTCTTGGTAAATCGGGACACTGAAAATAAATACATCACTTTCAATTCAAAATAAATCTAAATGATTGGTCCTAATATCCAGTATGACTTCAATTTTATACTGATAGTTAAATAGAATTTAAAACAATTAAACCAACTAAGATATGTACATATTGCCATGAATGCAATAACTATAACTAACAATTGTTTCCGATTTTTGTATTTTCAATGCGGTTTCCTTATGCGTTTTAAAATCCACTTCAATCCTCAATTTAGATTTTTTACCTAAACCTATTGCTAATAAGATATTTGATTTTTAAACATCACATTGAATATTTATGAAATTAATCTAAGGAATTTTAATTTTTTTAAACACAGACATAATTTTGCACATTATTTTTTGTTTTCAATTTTTACCTTATTTCAAAACTCATCATAATGGTCTGTTTTAAGGAAAAGAGAGATGAGAAAATATTTATTTTTTGTTTTACATAATTCGAAAATGTTCGCATATTTACGATGGTTAAAAAATTTTTTGGAGAGGGAAAAAAAGAAAAATATATAAAATTATATTATGATATATTTAATTATGTAAACAAATTGATAACTACTGATTAAATCAAACATTTAAAAAAATGTCTGGTATTTATATTGGTATTAATCTATTACGAATAGATTATTTCTGAAATTTAATTAAAAACTAATAACAAAAGGGAAAGTCGCCTAATTTACTTAAAATGTAAACCTGTCCTCAGAATTAGTCTCTCTTGTAAATTATATTATTATTCTGGTTCGTGTTTGAAGTGCATTAAAACTGCGTGAAATTTTATCTGCATTAAGTTTTGAGATTAGCAGAGTTGTAAAAGAATGCAATTTTTTGGTATTTCATTCTTTGAAATCCCATTCGTTTAACTGCACCTTATGATTGCAACGAAATACTTTTTTTAAGTATTTGTACTCAAACATTTAATTCCTAATCAATCTTGGAACTCTTTAATGATGCAATCATTTAAGACAGTTAAAAGACTAAAAGTGAAAAGAATGCAATAAGTCTTTTTTACTTCAAGCTGTCTTTTAACTGCTTGCAGTCTTTCGATTGCTTGAAGTCTTTTAACTGCTTGAAGTCTATTCACGTCTTAGACTCTAAAAAGCAGAAGAAGGTCATATTTGGAATTTTAAAGGTGAAAAGACTTCAAGCAGTTAAAAGATTTCAAGCAATCAAAAGTCATAAAGCAATTTAAAGACTTCAAGCTGTTAAAAGACTTCTTGAAGTAAAAAAGACTTAATTGCAGTCAAAAGACTGCAGAAGAATGCAATCAATGCAAAAGACTTTTAAAAGATTTCAAAGAATTTAAGCAGTATTTAAGTATTGAATTGTTTTAACTTTTAGTCTTTTGACTGCCTAAAATGATTGCTTTATTAAAGACTTCAAAATTGATTGGGAATTATTTTTTTGAGTTGAAGCACTGAGGTGAAGGTGAAAATAATTTAAAATAAGTCTTTTTATTCTAAAATGATTGCATTCTTTTACATCTCTGGACACTAGTGAGTGTCCAAAATTTAACATATTGACATTTGTACATTTTACGAATATTAGTCTTTAATCTCCTAAAAATTCATTGAACAAGCAAAATTTTGTATTTTACGTTGTGTTTGATTAAACTATCGAAAACTAAACTTGAATAAACTTCTTTTGGATTGATTTAATTGCAGACCAGTGCAACATTTAGATTTCGCATTACCTACACACTATACTTATGATTGATTCAACTATATCCATTAGCTTAATCAATTCCTTATCACTAAAGATATACATAAATCCTCAAGTCCTTCAAAACATTACGCTTTTTAAAGGAAAATATTGATATATATATATATTGTTTTGTACATTTTTTTCAAAAGAATTTTTGTATAAAAATGTGTATAATACTTTTTAAGAGAACAAATCTTTTAAAACTTGGGAAAGTATGCACACTTTTTAAAGAAATATTAAATAAATCATTATTACCAAAAAAAATAAAAACAAAATTTTCCCTGTTAAAACAAAATGAAGGGAAACAAAAATAAACGTTTTTTTTTTTTATCATAACACCGAAGTTACTTACCATTTTAAGCATCGTAAATATCGTTTACAATTTTTTTGTAATAAAAATATACAATCAATAAAATTATTACAATTGAACATTTTCTATTTTGAAAATTATTTGCTTTCATGTCTTATCCCTTATTTATGTAAGATATGTATAGATATTTTTGTTAAGCACGAAGAAGAAAAAATTTAACTCTTAATTTTCATTATATTAGTAAAAAATATTTGATCTAAACTTACTATCAACAATGATTTTTCTTTAAAGAAAATTCTTACCTTTCTTTCTTGTGTTTTTTGGATTTTTTCTTTTTATCCTTTTTACGTTCTGGACTAGCTGATCTGTAATAATAAATGTCGAAATTTAACATACACATCGATGTGAGACAAAAACTTACCCATCGCGATTTTTCTTCTTTTTTTTCTTCTTAATTTTACCCCGAATTTCACCCTCCTCTCCGTTATCGGCTTTTGCATCTTTTTCCTTTGATGGAGTTCGAACTAATGCATATTTCCGGCTTTTTTCCTTCTCCGTGTCTTTTTGAGCATCTAGCTCTTTTTGCAATGCCGAACTTTTCGCCAGATCTTCTCTTGCTTTACGATCTGAATCAAAACTTGTTCCTTCTACGAAGTATTCAGAAATTCCGAATGCTTCACGGAGTTTGGCGTTTTTCTCCTGTTGAGCTTCTGCAATTTGATGGGTCTCACGAACACTGAAATTATAATAGATAAACACGTCAAGTTTCATAAAATAAAAAGTCAAGTGATGGTGACCTATAGCTACATTCTGCTACTCAATCATACAAATTTGCGTACGTCATTGAAATAAAAAAAAAAAAAAAAAAACAAATTTTACCTCACAACACTTCTCAGCTCTTTTTGGCACACGCGATGTTGATGGTTGCCATAAAATGGGGTAGTGTTCAAAAATTCAATTGGGAATTGCTGCTGCAGTGTATTTATGCCGCCACCACTTATTGGAATTGCAGAGATCCCGGCAAAATATCTTACGTCATTGATGTCAACACGCGAAGCTTTATTTTCTCTCATCATACCACTACCACCAACACCACCTGCTGAGAGTGCAGAATTCAAGAGAATTCCATGCACATGGTTATTGTTGTGATTACTGAGTGGAATCGTTGATTGACCATTCCCTGCGCATGCACACTGAACTATGTACATGGCTTGGGGTGGTACAGGTTTTTTGCGGACTCGTTTAAAGACGGTCACTGGCGGTTTCAGTGGCTTAAACTTTTTCTTCACTGTTTGGTAAGCCATCACAGAATTTCGTGGCGAGTTAGGAGCTGGCGTGATATTCGGGTCGCGATTATCATGCTCGAAATACTGCCGGCCTACTTTCTTTCGACGACGCCTTTTAGGTTTTGATGCTGGTTTTGTTGTAGGCGAACTTATTTGCTGTAGCAGTGCACCACCATTTTGTGTTGAATACATTTGAGATGAAAGCATTTCAAAATGAATTCAACCGGAAGACTTGTAAAAATTACTTATACTAACTTACTTAACTAGGAAGACTTTCGATTTAATTTCTTTTTTAAACAAACGCGCGAAATTAAAAAAAAAAAAAAAAGTTTAAAACGCACGAACTACACTAACAGCTAGATGGTAACCAACTGTGGTTTTGGAAGACTTTTTAAGTGATTTTCACTTCGTCAAGGATTTGTTTTGTTGCTCTACATAGTTGTATCAATTAATTTTTCTTGGTTTTTCTTTTTATTTTAATTTGCGTGTTCTGTTCGAGAAATAGGTTTCTCCTTAATCCGTTCGGATTATGATGGGGGTGATTTGTTGGGACATCGTTGTTTCGATGACAGTTGAAATTACAAATCCCAATAGGTGGTATCATATTACTTTTTGTCAGCTTCATAATACCACCTGCTTCCTATTTATGCAATTCACACGATAGTATTACTATTTGCATTTAGATTTGTTCAAAATTAGCCTACTTCCCCTCTCTGGGTGATTTGTTTACAACGATTGCCAAGAAGAGGGTTTCACAGTTTGCGGAGGATTATTGATTTTTCACATTTCTTTTCTTGCAAGTTAGTTTAATGTTTTTTTGTTTGTTATTTTAATTTTTCGAAATTTTCTTCTATGAAGGACAAATCACTTTTTTGTGGTTAAATGGTTTCAAAATATTTTTATCATTATTTTATGTAAATATTTTTGTTCTTAATAATAAATTCTACAATGGCAAAACACAACCATTGTCGATGGAAGACTTGCTGAAACTAAGTTAATACCGGGGGTGATATCGTTAGACTCAACCCTTAAATTTAACTTTTTATGAAACGATGATGCGCAGAAAAGGCTAGGTGCTATTATTTGACAATTCAGAGAAAGAAGATTTATCTCAAAGTAGTAGACAAGGACGAACGATATTATTGATTTTAATAACTGAAAAATTGCCTTCATGAAACTTGCAATTTATTATCGGTACATAAACTTTATTGTGACAATAAAAAGAGCCCTTAAATAATGAACTCCTTTTTTTTTTTTTTGCTGAAATTGAAACAAGAATGTTAAAAATTGCAATTTAAAAGTCATGGTGTTTCAATATGCAACACATTTTCTTAAAGAAAATTCATAATTGCGAATCTTTCTATAACAGATTTAAGTAGATTTTCATTAAATTTCAATGGTTTGAAAACAGAAAAAAAAGGAAGCTTCAGTACAGATATTTTGGATAGGCAAATTGAAAAAAGTATTAAAACACACAACAAAACATTAGTGGAAAATGATTCGCTTTTCCAGAATAATTTTTATAATCCAATCTGGACTTTGTAATTTATGCTAAGGATAAATAAAATAAAAAAAAACTTCAAAAAGCAATGGGAAGTTTTTAAAACGCATGATTTCCGTGATAAGCAGTTGATAGCAAATAGAAATAAGAAATAGGTTGTTTATGATTTAAAAAAAAAACTTGGAAGAACTGTTTAGCAACTTTAGGATCATGAAAACTAACTAACTCATACGAGTAATCGTATAATTTTAATCGTTGAATTTTTAAAATAAAGTATGTGTTGGAATATTCGAAAGGTTCAAAGGAAGACTGATTGTCAAGAAAGAATTGCTAGTAAAAATTGATTATAACAAGAAAACTACCAGACTACACTTACTCATATTTCGATTATACTTCAACTCCCAAAATTTTCTCTGGATTCTTAGAGCTAGTTGGACAGTCATGGCTCAGAAATTTTAACTCACCGATTTCGGCGGATTACCCGAAATTCAACTATGATTTGAGGTACAAGTGTGCATGTGATTTAGGCCCATTTACTGAAACTTATTTATGTTCAACTTAAATGCTTATGTTTCACTTTTTCCTTAGCATAAACTGTCACATAAGCTCTTATGTTGAACTTAAATATTTAAGTTTTGTTTCTGCAAATTGCCCTTAATGAGTTACAATGACCCCTAGTCTATTATGCTCATGGAAGATTTTTATTAAACAAAATTTTTTGTTTCTGACCGACCCGATTTAAGTTTTTCAATCAAAACCGCCAAAACTTACTCAACATTCGAAATAACAAATAGACAAATGTAGTTTTTGAACATTTTTCTTAGTCACTAAGAAATTTAATTTGTATAATATAATAAAAAAAAAATGCACATTTTTAGTGCATGGATCAAATCTCCCTCTATTAGTCACAATAACCCACATGTGGAATGTTTAATAATTAATCATAGGAAGAAGTTTACTGTTTTTTTCTCGAAAAAAAGTAAACAAAAATAAATAAAATTTTGGGAACTTTACATTACATTAATTCTTGTATTTTTTGTTCTCTAGAGTGCGCCAAAAATTACATTATAAGTTCAACAAAGTGTATAGGTACAAAAAAAACTTACGCAAGACACACACGAAATATCAAACAAATTAGGAGTTTTACCTACATATATATTAAAAAAAAAAATCACTTACACTATTCTTCCAAATTCGTCCTTAGTTTGGTCACTTTTCCCTTGTCCTGTCAATTTGAGTCGATAGGAGTTAATCTTGACCGCAATCTCTTCCGTTGAGTATCTATAAGTTGATGACAAACAAAATGGAAATAAAATTAGCCACAAAACAATTTGACAAAACTCGCGGAAGGATAAATCAATAAACGTACATGTCCTCTACTTAAAAGGATATTTTTCCTTTCTGTTACGAAAAAAAAAATGAAGGCGAGACAATTTGGTGGTAAAATGAAAATAAAATTGATTTTGTTTTCGCTTTTTCTTGAGAAAACAGTCGTAATCTTTTTGAAAGTGCAATGTTATTGGAATTTTGTTTGCATTTCTATGATTGCCTTTGCGACGGACTAAACAACAAAATATGCGAGGGTACGTTTTTCGTGCTCTTCAACAAAAAAGCTTTAAGGGACGACCAAACGAAAAAATCACCCAAACCGCACTTGCGAGCGTGATGACGACGAGTACTCTCTGACGTATAAAATGAACACAGAAATAGGAGGGCAATTAGGGGTTGGTTGGTGGGTTAGGAAAAGCAGGGAAGTATTTACATATACCTAATATGAGATGTGACCGAACCAGAACGACCACACGCAAGGCAAATCCTGAGCACTCGCCCTGCTGGCGCAATGTAGATAAGAATCATGGAGCACTTTCCGACTGATATACATTAATGTTCTTTTTCCTGATTGACTCATTTAAATTGAAATATAATTACCTGGTCATACATTTTTATTTCGTTTTTTAATTGCGACTTACCCCTGTTTTTCAAGAATCTCTTCAAATTCAACACACTTGACTTCGATTTTACGTTTGCGATCGTGATCAAGTATTTCTTGATTTGGTGGACGATTGATAGAAGCATCCAATTTTTTTATATCGTCCTCTGATTTGTACGTAGGATTATCCTTCTTGCCAGGTCGAACAAATGCCCAATTGCGTTGTACATGACCATTAGTACCAGAACCACGAGGGGTCGTCAATCCAATGCCATTGTACATTTTTGTTTTTAATTTATACTTAAATTATAATATAGTAACTATATATGCAATTTTATGAAAGTTCATTATTATCAAATTAATTATGCGCAAATTGGTTTTTTGTCAAAGAAAATCCGAAATCGTTTTTCTTCTGCCGGTTTTCTGAACAAAATCAATAAGAAAAAAGAAATTTTTTTGTACGTAGTTCAAGGATTTGAAGTCATAATTACATAATGTATCCTTTTCAATTAGACAGGCTTATATACAAAATAGAAATGCATACGTTTTTCAATTTATTTATTTATACTTTTTAATTACTTCTTATTAATGTTTAAATAAATTAAGACATTTTTGTTAGAAGCGAGCAAACAACACCCGCGATTTTTGTTAAACGTTCTTGAGCAATTTTAATTTTCCCTTTTCCTTGTGTTTGACGTTTTCCACCATTTTCTTTTTCGGAAAAGGGATATTTATGGACTAATTTTGAAAAAGTGATGCCAAGAACTAATTTTTATTAGTTTTGTTCAGTGAAATTAGTCAGAACGAACAGAACAACAACTGATTTTGACATTTCTCACAAATCTCTGTTCTAATTTGTTCTAACTCAAAAACAAGTACAGAGCTCTAAACTGTTCCAAACAGACTCACTGAACAGCAAGTCAGAACAGTTTAGAACAGAAAATTTCTCACTGAACAGCTAAAACCTGTTATTTTCTGTTCTAAACTGTGCCAAACTGTTCGGACCAGCCTCACTGAACACTCCTATCAGTAAACCAAACAAGGCGAGTTAAGGCTCTCACAAACCAATGCGATTAATCGCCGCGACAATAGAAAACAATACAACAACGTTTGCTCATTGTTTGATGGAGCGAAATCTCTGGGCCCGTATTACGAATAACGAAACGAAAAGCAAACCAAACGATACGAAAACGATAGCCATGACATAGACAGACGAAAATGGATTCATGAACATATTGCCAGATTAAATTAAAAAATCTATTTTTTCAGTGAATATGCGAGAACTATATAAAAATCCTAAGTCAAAGTGTCAAAACTATAAAATACGACCGCCAAAAGCAGTCATAAAAGAAAATGATTATCGTTTTAAAAAACGACTATCGTAATATGTAATCGCAAATTAACGATAACGAGGGATTTTGAACGATAATCGTAATTTGCAATACGGGCCCTGAGACCTCATTTTCCCGAACGTAAAACTTAAAAAAAGTCGAGTTTGGAAATAATTTATCAAAAGCTTTTCACTAAAATAATTAAAAACTGAATCGGCCCTATCGAGGTAACCTTCGGAGCGGAATTCTCACCGATTTCCTACGAATCGTAGACATTTTGCTTCGAAGCAGTTCTCCGACCAGCAAAATGTCTCCGATTCGTAGGAAATCGGAGAGTTCTGCTCCGACGTTTACCTCGATAGGGCCGAATACAAGAATAAGGTATTATCACTACATTGCAAGTTTTGCCTAAATTTTTTAATGCTTTTTTTAATTTAAGCCGATTTTTTTTTTTTTTAGAAGATTGCCCCTACCGCCTAAATAGGGAGAACATACCCCACTTCCATAAGATTTTTCTGGAACTTTTTTTTTGAATTTTTCATTTCCCTTTCAATTAAGTATGAACTTAGTACCTACACACATATATAAAGTAAGTTATAATTTTCATTTTTCTCAGAATCATTTTCAGTGGACTTTTGAGGTTTTTCCTCGGATCCTTCAATTTATTGTAATGTATGATGCAATTTTGACTTTCTTAAATTTAGCAATTCTTCATTCATTTCAAATCAAAGATATTTAAGTATCAACATCTTAACTACTCCAGTATTTGCCATTAAAAACCTTCTGAGTCGATTACCATTAGAAGAGTAGATTTCCACCAGCTAAAAAAATTCTCATTCTTCTAAAATAAAAACAAAATAAAAACTAAGTATTTTTTGAAATTGATTTTTATTTATATGTAGGTAATATGTAATAAAAATCAACGATTTTTTTCAAACCATTAATCTTATTTGAAAAAAAACTACGATTATCTACAGAATCACTCAATTTTATATAAGTATAAGAGTCACGATGAAGACAGCAATTTATATTTTGAAATAACAACAGCTGATGAGCTCGCTTTCCTGCAAGAAAAAGAAAATTTTATTAATAAATGTACAAATTGTTTTGCAAACATTTAGCAATTTTTTTTTCAGAGATAATATTATTTTCATTGCCCAATTTATAGACTCAATGAGATTCCTACTAAAATAATCATCATTTTTGTATTTGAACAACTTATATAAGAGATTTGTTCTCACCTTAATTTTAAGCAGCTAAATATAGTTGAAAAATCCCTGGAAAGATGGAAAAAAGATCTTCTTAGAAAAACGATTTTATAATACGAAAAAGAATTTGCACAATTTTCTATTCAGTGATCAAAGTTATTTTCAATGCTTGGAGTAGCTCAATGAGATTCCTACATAAAAATCATCATAAAACATAATTTTGTGATATTATAGACTTATAATTCTTACCTTTATCATCTATGGTCCAAGCATCCTTTCCCCACCGGCCGGGCATAACCTATAAAACAAAGCTAAAACAAAAATAATAAAACAAAATTTTAATTTTTTCTTTTATTTTAGTTCTGTTGTTTAGAACGAACACTTAGGCTACATCGCTGTTAGCCCAAACAAACGCTATATCTAAATATAAAAAATAACAGCAAAGGAACTGTTTATATGATGCCAATCTTGTTGGCAATGTCCAACGCGTCGTAGTCCCTAGCCAATCGCACGTAAGCCTTCTTTTGTCCATCGGGCCTAATAAGGATGTTAACCTTAGCGACCTTGATGTCATAAAGCTTGCGGACGGCAGCACGAATGTGGTTCTTGTTCGCCCTCAAATGGGTCAAGAATACCAAAGTGTTGTTGTCTTCGATTTTCTTCATTGCTGCTTCAGTGGTCAATGGATATTTGATGATGTTGTAGGCATCCATGCTAAGGAAGTTGAGAAAAGAGGTTTCATTTAGTTTTCGAACAAAACATATGTAAAAGTGATGCGTCTTACCGATTCCTGGTTGGGACAGACTTCCTTGGGTATTTTGGATTGCGGGGCAATTTCAAGGTCTTAGGTCGGCGGAAGTGAACGTTGGTGCGGATCTTCCTGGTACGTGTACCAAAAGCACCCTTGATGACCTAAAAATTAAAAAAAAAAAATACTCAGATAATTCGATCATCAAATGGATATTTGACAGGAATTCTAGGGAAGAATCAGTATGGAAAGTTTTTTCATAGAATTCGCTCAATGAGATTCCTACATACATTATCATCATCCAAATAAACCCTCGTGGTGGACGGACTTCTATATTAAAAGTCTTAACTTACCTTGGTCTGTGCCTTTTTGGCTTTCAACAAAGCAATAGCCTTAGCCTTTGCGGTTCCCTTTTGGAGTTTTTGGCCTGGTTTAGTTGGTTTTCTGGCCTTGAGGAGAGCCTTAGCCTTAGCCTTGGCAGCCAACTTAGCAGCGACTGATTGTGGTTTGCCAGCAACCTTCTTGCCTTTGGCATCCTTGGCTTTGGGCTTGGCGGCGGCCTTAACTCCGACCTTCTTGGTAGGGGCGGCCTTTTTGGCAGCTCCTGCGGGTTTCTTGGCGGCAGCTGCTGGTTTCTTAGCTGGGGCCTTTTTGGCAGCACCAGCTGCTGCAGCTGGTTTCTTTTCAGCTGCTGCAGGCTTCTTGGGTGCAGCGGCGGCTGGCTTAGCTGCTGGTTTAGCGGCAGCTGGCTTGGCAGCACCAGAACCAGAAGCTGCACCAGCTGGGGCAGCGGCGGCAGGTTTCTTCTCGGGTTTTTTGTCTCCCGATTTTGCTGTAACAAAAGGAATCCATTAGTTTCATCAAATTGAAGTAGTTTCAGCTTTGTGTTCCGTTTTGATTTTTGTCAACAATAAAAGAGGTCATGGATAAACCCAACACGTTTCATTAAAATAAAAACTTAAAATGTGACTGAAAATCTTTTTCAATTTTCATAACAAATCATTTTAAACGTGAGGAAAATAAATTAAAATCACATTCACTTCCCGAGCGCAGTCATGACAAAAACCACATGGCAAAATTTACTTCACGATTTTAACTTGGTTTAACCGATTTTAGAGATAAATTTGTAAATATATTTTACACAACATCAAAATAATTACAATTTTACTTCATTATTCTAATTATTTCATTAATTATTAGGTATATTTCATAAAATTTTCCTCACCGGACTTCTCTGCTGGCTTTTTGGGTGCCATTTTTTACGAAAAAAGAAATAGAAAGGAAGGTTTTTTGTCTTTGTCAAACGCCGGAAGAGAAGATTTTCGAAAGAACACAATTTCGAAATATGGCGGATGAGACTTTCGAAAAAAGTGTTTGGAAAATGTGTTTTTCGGCGGGTGCCGTAAGGGTGTGTTTAGAGTAATTTGTTGAAGTAATATTTTTAAGTAATAGGTGGCGCTAGAACAAAGAAAATGTTTTTGTTTTTGATAGAGGTGGTCCCACATTAGTTGCTTGCAAGAGTCAATTACCCCTAACACACGCCACGAACTACTTCACCGAAGCATATTGTCGGTAAGGTTTTTGGTCGTGTGAAATGAAAATTGTGTCGACACAGCAGTGCGATCTCTGGCAGTCGAAGTAGTATGCCGATAAGCCGATATGGCGTGTGAAAAGGAGCGATCAAGTTCGTCGACACAGTTTTTTTATGTTGTTATTCGGTTTTTGTTGTCAAATAGTGTTTTTGGTCCCGTTCATCTTAGATTCACTGAATATTTTTTGGATAATTTCATTAAAAGTATTTTAATATCAAGAAAAATGTATTTGGACTCATAACGAAATAATTATTTTATTGGAAATAATTAAAGACAGCTGATTTTGGCATATACTTCTACATCGACGTATTGGCGTGTAAATGCCCATACAAAAACGAAATACTTTGTCGATGTGGTTGTTCGATGTGGCGTGTGTTAGGGGTAAATGGAATTATGCTACAAAAATGAGATTTTGAGCAATATATATGTTAAACGTATTAATAATCGATTTCATAAATTCCTTTCAACTATAACGTGCCGCCTCGACTGGACATGAACTATGTCAGGGTTATGAGCATGACTAAAAAACAAATGGAGGCACATAAATCTATGTTCATGTCATCAACATGTTGAAGAAAACTATTTTTTGAAGATGACATGGGCACTCTGGTTCAAAGTTTGGCCTTGAGATTTGACGTTTCATACATATGTGTGAGATAGGTAGAAGTAGTGCTGAAAGAAAGTTTTGATGTTTTTCTTGCTTTGAATTATTAGTGGAATTTAACTACTTAATTAAACGACATGACATAGTTTCCTAATTGCGAATAAATACGCTGATTGTTGATTTCATTTTGGATGGATGTTGGGCATCTGGTATTCCCTTATTTTTGCAAAAAGGTCAAAAAGTGGAAAACTGGAAAACAATACGTGCGTATGCGTACTTTTTTTTTTGTTTGTTTTGTACTTCTTTCTTGTATTAGCCCGTGGTGTAATGGTTAGTGGTTGGACCGTCATGCCAGAGTTCAATACCAGCCGCTTCCACCTTAAGTCGTTTTCGGAGCTACTACCTCTTGCGAGGAAGTGACAAATCCTCCAAGAGTATCTCTTGTCATAGAAAAGTGCCGCTCACTTTAGCCGTTCGGATTCGGCAATAAACTGTAGGTCCCCTCCATTCCTGCAGACACGCACACAGGAATGGTTGAGAGTTGTAAGTCACTAGGCCCTGGTTCTTCATGAGCCGTTTGTGCCACCAAATTTATTTATTTATTTATTTGTACTTCCTTAGCAAGTTCTACAGATGCTTAAAAGCGACAAAATTGTGTTTAAAGGCTCTCCCAAACCAACGCGATTAATCGCTGCGACAAAAGAAAACAACAATAACAACACGTGGTTGTCAAACAAAATAACACGTTGTTGTTATTGTTTTCTATTGTCGCGGCGATTAATCACGTTGGTTTGGGAGAGCCTTAATTTGTCAAATAAAGGCTCTCCCAAACCAACGCGACACATTCGGCGCGACAGCGACACTTTCCGCAATCAAAATTTATTTACATGGCGATTAATGAGAGTCCCCACACTGCCGCGACGCGATTATTCATGTCGCCAGTGAATAATCGCGTCGCGGCAGTGTGGGGACTCTCAATAATCGCCATGTAAATAAATTTTGATTGCGGAAAGTGTCGCTGTCGCACCGAATGTGTCGCGTTGATTTGGGAGAGCCTTAAGTCTGAAATAAAAGATCAAACACCATTTTCACACGCTTTTCGCACTCAGAAAATTTTAGTACACGCTTTTATTTTCACTTTATCATTTCTTGCAAAAAGTTTGCCCTTATGACCTTATGGCTCTCCCCAACCAACGTGAAACAATGTAGTATAGTATGCCGCCTCGCCTCCACTGGGCATGAACGATGTTCGAAATTATGATGAACATGACGTCTTGAAAAGAAAAAAAATCCATGTCATTCTTTCACACATTCGGTTTTTTTGGCATGAACCCGTTCAACTACACAGTACACATATATAGAAGGTAATATCTTCCGAGTTTTCATTTTTGTTCAGTTCTGCGCATATGTCTTGTATTTTGTTTTTGTAAATTGTGGTCGAGGGTCACTGCGATTCGGAAACACTTGTATTTTGTTTTTGTAAATTCTGACAGGCAGGTCACTGTAATTTTCGAAGATGCGCAATATATTACCTTCAATATGTGTACCTAGTGTGGTTTAACTCTGCCTGTTTTGATGTTTCTAGATGAAGATGTGCAATTACGATATTTTCAACCAAATTAATCGATAAAATTATGACATTTTGTCAGTCGTTATTTAAACCCGGTTTAACTTGAAAAATAATACAATTAGGAGAGTTCAGAAAAGTGAGATTGCACAGATTTCGCTTTTTACATTGAATTCTGTCATTTTAAATGGGATCCACTTTGAATGGATTCCATTTGGGTGTGTTCATAAAAGTTTTACGTAATTTTCTACCGAATTTCGTTCAAATTTGGTTGAAATTACCTCATTTGGAAATTTGAATTTGTATGGGAAATGAGATGATTTTGAATTAAATTTGGAAATTTTAAACGAAATTACCTCATTTGCTCTAATGAAAACGCAGTATAACACAAGCAAATTCAATTTGTTTTCTTTGTATTTTGACAACAAAACTGAGACATTTTGCTCAGGAATCTTGTACACGCATTTCAGATTGCTGAAGTCTCTTAGAGATCTGAACGCTAAGCTTAAAACAAACTAAATTTATTTCCAACTACATTATAACATTTTATAAATAAAATAATCATAGGTAGGTGCTAAGTTTAACAAATACGAACAAATTATCAACATAAACATCTTCTGTTGCTTGACACACCAGTGTTCACTCTGCATTCAATACCATTGAGGAGACCTTTAAAAAAACCTTTAATAGAAAATGATCATATATACTGATTGATTTTAAAAAGGGTGAATACCTGTAATGAAATTTTTACTCACCACCTTTAGCGTGCTCATTCTTTTTTCCAAAAAAGTTTGTTTCAACAATGCACTTTTTCATTATTGAATCAAATGATAGCGAAGAAATTCTCTGAAACAGTTCTACTATATTGAAACCTGTCCTCGCCGAAACTGACCAATATTCAGCTTTAATTACTCTAGCAAATTCATATCCAAGTCTTTCCATTGAAATAAATTCTTCTTTTGTCTGAAAGTTTCAAAAAGGTTAATAAATATTCTTTAGCTGTATTTTATATGCCAAAAAATAGTTTCAAAAAGATGAGGAATATCTGCCATAAGCTCAATTAACACAATAGGCGTTTTTCCTTTTTAGTTCAGAGTTGGTTCAGAGCAGAGCACTGAGACTGAACAGAACCAGAGCAAGCCAGTGAATTCGGTGCAGAGTGTGCTCAGAGAGCTCCGATTTATTTATGAAAGACACCTGAACACAGAATTTTCATATCTGTCAAATTGCATGAAAACTGTATGAAGTTGGCTGCGCTCAGCATTTTACTCCGTTAGCTCGGTTATTTTATGCTGAGCTCATGAAGCACGCTCTGAGCTAGCTCTGAACGAAAATAAAAACACAAATTCCGAGCTCTGAGTGCTCTGAATTCAAAAAGAAACACAATATTATTGTTTGACAGTTCGGGCTCAGCTCTGAACTAAGAAAGAAAAACGCCTATTATACTGCCTCGCGCTGATAAAACCACTGTTTGGAAACGTGAAACTTTCACCAAGTTTTCCACACTTGGGTTTTTTGGCTATGGGTTTTGACAGAAAAATGTGAAAATTTGCAAAAAATTTAACGTTACCAATCAGACCAAAAATTTCGTAATTTCTGCCATATTTATGCTAGTCATGAGCTTACAAATTGAGATTACACTCACCAGCAAATCTGATTTAGTTCCAACCAAGAACACAAAAGGTCTGTGAACACGATTTACGGCTAATGCACTCTCAAGCCAAGTTGGTGTTTCTTGAAGACTCTCCTCATTGGTCATATCATAAACGATCACTATAACTATTTGAATTTTAATATATAAAAGATTTTACAAAATGGATTGGTTTGCTTAGAGATGACCATTATGTCTTACTGTTAGCATTTCTATAGTATGCTTGGGCGATACATTTAAACCGTTCCTGACCGGCAGTGTCCCATCTGAAAGTAATTATTTAAAATATTAGAAAGACCTCTCGAATTCTTAAGTTATCATAAATAGTAATTCATTGCGCAATTGGAATAAAATTTACCCGAGATTAAATTAGTCCTTAAAAATTAACACGATTTTAACCTAATTTGCACATGGGCTAAGCACATGTAGTAGGAATAATCATACAAAATGTAGGTAATTTTGTCATAAAAAAATGCATGAAAATTCACATTAAGTGAATTTGGTATTTTAAATAATTTAAACAAATGCTCAATTGTCATAAATGACAATTGGTAGGTATCTATGTCAGTTGCGTCAAACGCAATTTTGTCCGTTTGATTTTTTTAAAATAATTTAAACAAATGCTAACTTGTCATAAATGACAATTGGTAGGTATCTACGTCAGTTTCGTCAAACGCAATTTGATCCATTTGATTCCACTCTTCAAATGGATTGAAAATAATGCATTCCAAATAGGTATTAAAGAATAAACAAAAAGCAACTGAAATTAATCTTTGGTGCCGTTTTTTTGTCAGCCGATTCTTTCCGGGATTGGAAAAACAACATCTAATAGCCACGTTTGATTATATACGGATCTTGATCCAGGATCATCCCTTGAAAATAAAACGATAGGGATTGTAATGGCAGCAATGGGAACATTTTTTTTTACTACCGTTTTGTTAATTTTCAATTATTTCCTATCTTTTTTCTTTACACTGCAATTAAAACTACATTACCATAAAACCCATCTACCCGCCAGAGTAAGAATCAAATTAGGGATCTTTGAAATAGATCCAGATAGAGAGCAGGATCTCTAATTGTTTTTGTATTACGTGTTAAAAAATTATCCTGATCCACCAGATGGGTAGATAATAAAACGCGGCTACTAAATCTTTGAAAACTAAGCCCTGGTGATTTTTTTGACGTTTTCTTTAAATCTCCTTAACAATCTCTTGTACCTTTCACACGAAGATACAAAGTCGGAGGAGACTTGCTGTATTTTCCTTTAAAACTACTTTGGTTGAACGCACACAAACGTAGTGTGAAGAGAAACGTCAAAAAAATCTCCTGAATTTGTTGACCGGGGAGATTTCGTTTACCCCTTTTTCTTCCTGCCCTTCTCGACTATGAGCTAATTGTTGCCGGCAACAGTTGCCTTGTGTGAAAGGTATGAAATAATGGCCGCGTTCGGCTGACTAATCTAATACTGCGTTTTCATTATACTGCGTTTTCATTAGAGCTGAAATGAGGTAATTTGGCAAATTACGAAAAAAGTGTTCACATTTCAAATTTGCTAATTTTGTTTGAAGGCCCAAATTGTCAATCGCTTGTTTTTGTTGTTTTTTACATTGAATTCTGTCATTTCGAATGGGTTCCACTTTGAATGGAATCCATTTGGGTGTGTTCATAAAAGTTTTACGTAATTTTCTACCGAATTTCGTGCAAATTTGGTTGAAATTACCTCATTTGGAAATTTGAATTTGTATGGGAAATGAGATGATTTTGAATTGAATTTGGAAATTTTGAACGAAATTACCTCATTTGCTCTAATGAAAACGCAGTATTAGACCTGAAATGAGGTAATTTGGCAAATTACAAAAAAAGTGTTCACATTTCAAATTTCCTAATTTTGTTTGAAGGCCCAGATTGTCAATCGCTTGTTTTTGTTGTTTTTGCATTGAATCCTGTCATTTGAAATGGGTTCCACTTTGAATGGAATCCATTTGGGTGTGTTCATAAAAGTTTTACGTAATTTCCTACCGAATTTCGTGCAAATTTGGTTGAAATTACCTCATTTGGAAATTTGAATTTGTATGGGAAATGAGATGATTTTGATTTTAATTTGGAAATTTTTGACGAAATTACCTCATTTGCTCTAATGAAAACGCCGTATAAGGCTATTACGTTTGCAGCTGACTTTTAGTGCCACGTCATTTGTTGTTGGTTTTTCGTAGGTAGTTTATAAAGGAATAAAATATTATAGAAATGCCTTAAAATACATATCAATGTATTCTGGAATGAAATTAACCAACTATTGACAGAAAATGTTACCTATCCGACTTTGTTCGTTTGAAAACTAATCAGATACTAACCTATCTGAGATTAGCCATCCGAACGCGAGCAATATTTACGTTTTCCTAAGAAGACATAAATTCACAGTTCAGTGCCATTTCAATTGGTCTGTTTGGGACCTTTTTTATTAAAATATGTATGTAAAACTTGTCAAAAATAGCGAAGTGAAAGAAATATTTTTACCACACAGATGTAGGTTTGGTGAATTAAAGAATGTGCCTGAATACATTAACGGAAGGTGGCAAATGCCTCAATGCCACTAGGTGGCCATATATAGAGAAAGAAAACGGCGCAGAGACATAAGGCCCATGGACATGGGCCTTATGTCCCACTTGAGTGGGCCTTATGTCCCACTTGAGTGGGACATAAACCCGAAATTGAATTTGGGTCTTAAGTCCCACCCAAATGAGACCCAAGCCCCAAATTAAAATGTTTGGGGTTATGTTCCACTAATTAAAAATTTCCAAATGATAAAACTTGGATCATTTCAAGACCAAAAAAGTTTTTTAAATCCATAATCCATTAAATAATAACCTCATAAAGGGTTTAAAAGTTTCTTTTTTTCCATATTCTTTAAATTCAAAAGAAACTTTGCATACACCAAACCTAGCACCTACCCCAAATTCTTTAGTGGGCCAAGCAGGGGGGTTTCAGGGGTGCAGCAAGCCCCCCCATACATACATCACCGTTTATACGCCAGGTATAATCGTAACAGCACCTGCTTAAATCTCCACTTTTCGGATTTGGTAGAAAAAAATCTTTTTTTGATACTTTCTAAATTTTTTTGAAGGTAACATTGCTCCCCATTCTTGAAAATGTAACAGTCTCTGAGCTACCGTATGAAAAGCAAGAAACTGACTTAATATTAGCATACTTATGGGGTTTTCTATTGGCAAATTTAGATTTCAATGAAAAAATTGCTTTATTTTAGAAGAGAAATATGAACCTAATAAATTTGCCGGTTTACTTTTAACTGCTACCATTTATTTATTAGCAATTATTTTCCACATTTTTCAACATAATTTTGACAACCGAAATATCAACGAAAAACATTTGCAAATTGACATCTGGATTTATGTTGGTATTAGTACAAGGAGGGGTAAATCTGCCGAAAAATTTAGATTTGCAAATTTGATTTAAAATCAAAAATAAATTGATTTATTTTGCCCAATGAAATGCAAAAAGAGGTCAAATTGTCTGTTTGACAGATCCAAATCTAAAATAAATTGATTTATTTTACCAATGGAAAACTTCAGTAGTATATGTACCTACGTATTATAAAAATATGGTTTTCAATTTGAACTTCCCATTGTACTGGCGTATCAGCCATAAGTTCCCACCACAAAAAACTTACATTTGTAAACAATATTCATGTCCAAGTATTTGAAAATTTTCAACTTCAAAATCCACTCCGATTGTAGCTTTGTAAGTGTACGGAAACTTATCATAACAAAATCTGTAATAAAAAACACAATCACTTTTATTTATTCATCATTTTAAATTTGTAGACCGTTAACTTTCATTGTTCACTCATACCTATTCACAATAGTTGTTTTCCCAACAGAAACGTCACCGATAAAAATTGCTTTACTCGGAGACATCTTCATTGGTCTATTCATTGCAATCGCATTTCTTACTGTTTCCGAAAACTCAAATTGTTCGTACGGCGAGCAGTATTCATCATAGGGCAGCGAAAATGAATCGATAACTCGCCGATCTTGGTTGACCTTTGGTATTGTCAAATTCTTAGGATCCATCGCCATTATGACGGTTAAATAACAATAACAAAAAAAAAAACAAACAAACAAAAAATTCTCAAAGCACTCGGATCAATTATTGAACTATACCGGTCTTCACAGAACCTATTGCAACACTGATTTGCTTTCGATATTTTTTTTATTTTTCCCCTTCGAGATAATATTCAACGCAGAAAAGATGATTTTTTGAACTTGAGGTATCAGCTTACGGAGATCACTTGTTGAAGTAATATTACTTAACCGCAAACGGAGGGCTTGAGATTATTCCCCGCGCAAAAAAATATTTATCGTTAAAATTGAAATGGAAGTGTCACACAAAATTGGAATTTCAATCAAATGAAACCCATACCGTGTAAGAAAGTAGACTTTCAAGCTTTGTTTGAAAGAAGGAAGGCGTAGGAGTTTTTGTATCAGACTTGTATGTAGGTACCTACTTTTATTATTCACTTTACCTATCATTTAATGGAGTTACTTTTTCTTGGATTTCAGTATTTATTCTTTTTTTTACTGATAAGAAAACTACGTTAGAATACCTACACACTTTTTGACTTTTTGGATTAAGCTTTATCAATGAATTAAATATTTAAGAATATCATTGACACTATTTTGAAATCAAACATTTTCCATGGAGTATGTTGGCATATTATCTGTATAAAGAAAAATGTAAATAGATAAACGTTATGTATGTATAAGTAACAGCAAAATAGAATCGAGGACGTGTGATACATATCTGAACGTATAAATCTTGACATTCAAAAATAATAATGGATTGAGGAATAGTTTCGATTCGTTAAGTTTCGTTAAGGAAGAAAACGAAAACTAATGTCATATTTGAATGGAAAGAAGCTCTTCTATATGCCAAATAGAGAACTCAGAAATGATAGACAAAAAAAAGATTATACCAATTGCCTAATAAGTTATAAATCTTTCGAAATTACAACCTGCGACCAGGAGTGGATTACAAAAGCAAAAATTAACGAAAACAGGGACCGAATTCCCGCATCGGCGAGTGGGCCATACGTCACTGAAATATTTTACATTGGCATTACTGCTCCATTTGAAATACATTGTAAAGAGTAGCTCCAATTGAAATAATTCAGTGACCTAAAGAGCTCATTGATGCGATGATTTGGCCCCTGGAAAACAGGCAAAAACATAAAACTATGGCTGAATCTAATGGATTCCTTGTGTATCTCACTTTACAAATAAATATATGGTTCATACTCGTAACAATGTAAGCGATGTTTTCAGATCAAAATACGATATAACTTTTTAGAAAGCATAATTAAATTTTCATACAAAAATATTAACAAAAAAACGCGTATACGCCTAGGTGTCCCATAAGAATTCTATTAAAAAGTTTAAAATATGAAAGTTTAACATAAAAAATAATTATATAAATCATTTATAAGATGCTTTCTTTTTCGGATAACCAAAATATCCTAAGCTCTTGAGCTCATTAGATAACTCTGGAAATGGCATTAAAGCTTTTAACAGAGATTTTTCCAATTCCTCGTACTGAAAATGTGGAGGAAATGGCATGTCTTCTAAGGCACATACATAAACAGCACCTCGCTCATTTCCCACTGCAATCGAACGGCCACAATTTGAAAATCTTGAAAATTATGACGGGAACATGACATAGTACATATTTAAGTATTAAATGAAAATTTTATTTTACTTGGTCATGGTAAGATAAGATCTCTCTAGTCTTTTCGATGACATTGGCTTCAAGGTGCTCCGCCTAATATCCCAAACATCCACGGTTTTTCTATTTATCGATACAATCACTGTGGAATGTGTCTTACTCCAGCAAGCACAATTTATCGGACTTAACTGGCTTGTTAAAGTTATGAGGGGTTTGAAAATTCCATCAATCCATATACGAATGCACCTGTTGCGAAGGATGAAAAGAGAATACATTCCAATTCAAATATTCATAAAAATTCTACTAACCAATCGTCTCCACAAGTAAGAAATAATTTTGGAGACCATGGCGAGAACTCCATGGAATAAACTGCTCCTTCGTGTGTTTGCCATAGGCTCAAATGTTGCTGTGGATAGTTTGTTGAGCATTTGTAGATAACGCCCTCATTTGAGATTACATAAAATATATCTTCCGTAAGCGGATCCAAAGTAATGCCCAAGCATTGGGGATGTCGAACAGCTTCCAAATTGTTCCAAGGACGTTGTACTGGAAGTCCTTCTGGAGAACCTTCCACCCGATTTAGAACTGCATGAGTGTATCCGAGAAGGTATGGGCTATTTATAACACGATACTTCATCACACTTGCATCTTGTGACACAGTGAGAAAAGGCTCAATATCAGAAGTTTCTCCAGCATCCAATGGGATCCACTTAATGTCAGTCACTGGTTGGTATCCAGGAGATGTTTCTCTTTGCGAAATGGCAACTGTGCAATCACGAGTTGTAGTTATATCTCGAACCTCGACACTACCATCATACAGGCCAATAGCTAAGAGTTGTGGTCTATATGGTGAAAATTCGACCGATACCACAGACGAGTTATACTCGAATAACTTCTCTGGATTTACAGGATTTTTGATGCTCCAAATGCACACATACCCACGCTTTGGAGAATAGTTTGGAGCGCAAGTGAAGACTCCATAGCCAACAGCCAATATGTCCCCATTTGAGGGACACCAACTCATGCAGCTCACTGCATGACGCTCTTTATCCTCAGATTTTGGCCATAACACCCAAAGAACTTCGGTGCTATACAAATATTCAATTTCCATTGACAAAGGATCAGGCATGATCATATTCCGGAAGCGTCGTTGTTGCTCTTTGAAGACATTCCCTGCCAGAATCCGCTGCGTCACCATTTGGGCAGTATCAAATTGTGGTAAACATCCAATCTGGTCACACGGATCAATACCACCCACTTTATAAGTCATAACATCAAGCGTCTTCGAGCCATCCACTTTTAAGCTTGATTTGACGGGCTGAAGCTCTTGGTATGTATCGAACATGTCAAAGTTGGACACATATGAGGAAGCATTAATTTTTCTGATAGTATCGGTGTTCGCATCTCTGGACTTATAAAGAACATTTGTCGTTTGGGCTTCCGAATCAGCCTTACGTCTGAGTCGACCCTTTCCCTTGGTAATATAATCGTAGGCTTTGTTTTCTTTATCCACCCGTTCAGCATCTTCGGTTCCAACTGGCACTGTTGTGCTACGTTGTTCGAAGAGCAGAATATCTTTGGTCTGTCGTAAATAGATTTTAATAAACGGTGAGACTTTTGGTTCCTTCTCGCCTAGTCCCTCGACATCGTTTGACTGCTTTGTTTGTGTCTGTGTTGTCTGTTCATTGAGTATAAAAAGCCCTTGGGATATCTACATAAATATAAAAAAACAACAAGATTTCTAGCTTTAAATAAACTTTCTCCATTTTACACAATTTACTTACTCCATGAACAATATCGTCCATGGAAACCCTTAAGGCTCCACCCAAACTGCTTCGTTTCAGAGTGGTGTCAGCAAAGTCAGGTTTTTTTTCAATCGCTTTGAAAAATTCTTCAGCTTGTTCTTGAAGGCCTCGAAAGTCTTTTGTAGTTTTTTCAGATTCAATAATCTTGGGAGTGACATTTTCATTGTTATCGATTACCTGATGTGCAGAGTTTTTGAATAAACAAACTTATTGCTGTTACTAAGCATTATTTTGGTTAGATACCCTGAATTCTTTTCTGCGCCGCAAAGCTACAGCTACATCCTTTGAATATTTATTAGCTGATTTAGAAGTTGTAGACGATGGTGAGTTTGTTCCAAGGCTTGAAATATCATCAAGGTTTTTGGTGGCATTAAAAGTCTTAGATGTGGATTTGTTTATTCCTTTTCGAAGGGAAATTGTTGAAAATGTTGACTTTTTCATTTTATTTTTTAAGTCCCTGAAAACACTTTTCAAAGGGAAGTCAAAAATAAAATGGCGAAATGTGTTTTGAATAGGGGGGTTCACATTCAACGACATGTCGACCGACCCGAGTCGTTTTGCTAGCGTTCACATTCTACGACCGTTTCGCCGACTTCATTTGAAAACAAAATTTCAATGAGCAAACATTACGCGTATTTAATTTTTTACACCAATATTACCGCACTATTTTTTATATTTTGCGTTTCTATTTGTTGTTTTACTTCGATTTCAACGCGTGATATTTAATTCTTACATAAAAAATAGAAGAAAAACTGAAAAATTAAAATCATCGGTCGCTCGACTAGTGTTCACATTTACTACAACGGTCGACCGACCGAGCAAAATATTAAAAAATTTGAACTACACAACAAGTCGATCGACGGTCGTTCGACTGCTGTTCACATTACAAAATACTGCCGACTAGATACATGTTGATCAACTTGTCGTTGAATGTGAACCCCCCTAATAGGTATTTTTTTTTGGAGTTAAAATCAAAGGTGAAAGTAATCACAAAGAGAATTAAAACACCTAAGGCAAGGTGCTCACTGAAGTGGTGACGAAGTGAAGTGGTAGTGGCGTGGTGACTAAGTAGTAGGTGGAATTAGTAAAACCTATGTTAATTACAGCATACTGACACCACACCACCTGCAAAATATCATGCCATCTCCACTTTGATGCGCGCGGCTTCATTTAATTACATAGGTTTTACTAATTCCGCCTTCTACTTCACCACGCCACTACCACTCCACTTCCTCACAACTTCCGTGAGCACCCTGCCTAAAAGTGATTTTCTGAAAACAAGATTAATAGCACATGGTCTAATTTTATCAGATAGAAAAGATAGGGTTCAACACTCAAGGTCCAGGAAAATTTAAAATATCGAGCCCTTTCCGCCAAGTTATATCGTAAGCGACATTTTTATATTGTCACAACGAAAGTTAATTTTTTTTTCCTGTGCATCAAAAGCAATCGGACTTTTGTCATCTGTCAGTAAAAGTATATTGTTAATAATGTTCTATGCTGATATTTGGCCTGATTGGCTTCGTTTCTTAGCCAAAGAAAAATGTTGTTTAAGATTTTTTTGTTGCTTGCGATAACTTGGCGGAAGGGGCTCGATATATGTGGCTTTCAGCTCAATTGAAGTGTGGTGATTCAAGGAACATGTTCAAGTGGAAAAGCTTAATTTCATTCTGAAATAGTATTTTATATTTAAGGTCGGACCCCAGCCATTTGCGGATCGAGTTCCAGCCTACTCTAGATTAAACCAAAACAAGAGTAATTTCTATTCTAGAGTACTGCCTCTTGCGAGAAACAATTCCTCCAAGAGTACCTTGTGTCATAAAAAAGTGCTTTTCATCTTAGCCATTTAGTTTTGGAGCTAAAAATTTCTGCCGACTAAATAACACACTCAAAAGAATGGTTGAAGAGCGAGATGTCACGGCACCAATTTATTTTTTTAGTTACATAGTTTGTTGCCACTTTTCTTGGAGATGATGATCTAATAAAAAAGGTTCTATTCGCTATTTCACTGCGAATTTTATAAAGAAACTTTTCGACTCGAGTATTAAGCATCTATATATACATTCATAGACACTTTTCTCTCAATAAAACTTCCCTGTTGTAATAAAAATAATTATTATACGTCCACATTATTGCAACAAACTTATACATATGTATTTATTTAGAGCATTTGGGAAAAATAAGTTGCAAACATTATTGTGCTCGTATAGTAAATGGAATATATTAAAACGCTTAAGACGATAGTGCACCGTATCGGACATGCAAGACATCGACTAATTTATTCCGGTTGCGCTTCGCTTACTCGACTGAACTGACAGAAATGAAAAAAAAAAAAAAATGTTATCTCACCACAGCACCTAGTCATTGTATTCTTCGAGCAGAACACTAGTTGCTGCTTGCTGGTATAAAGCTGCGCTTTCCCGCGAAGTTATAAAGTTTGTTGTTCATTTTCAATTCGCATGATAGGTAGGTACATACATACTACGTTATGTTGCTTCTCTCTTGCTTGGTGTAAGTTTAAACCATAATATACCTCTTTATGGCTGGCGAAGTTGATACAAAATCTAAGTTGTTCTACTTTATAACTTTGATACCGACTTAAATCACCGATGTATAAATAACTAATTTGAGCAGTTATTAGGATAATTATTATAAATAAAGGAATAAAGTAAGATGCCACAGATTAAGGCTCGCCATAAGTTCGTTAAATAGTAGGTATAACTTAAATTAAATAAAATAAAAAAGAACGCTCAGTGCATTCTTTAACAGTGTGATAGAAAAGAAAATAATTTAAAGAACAAGTTAGTACTTATGTGGTCTCGAAAAAATTAATAAAATAATAAGAATTGACAAAACCTCCAAGAGTATCTCTTGTCATAGAAAAGTGCCGCTTACATCAGCCGTTCGGATTGGGCAATAAACTGTAGGTCCCCTACATTCCATTGAGAGTTGTAAGATAATCTATCTTATTTTGTAGATAATTTAATTCTCTATTAGGTTTTAATTGGATATTTTGTTGTAAAAAAAATGAAAACGAGTTATACGATAAAAACCAAACCAATCTCTTTTTCAAGATGGCGGCTCTTCCGTAACCCCAAAAACTCAATTTTATACTTAGGAGGTGTACCTAAACAGATCCCATAAATAAAATGTTGTCCATCGAAAAATGCAATTTAAATTTCCAATGTGACTCTGAGATTTCTCTACTTCAAAAAGTAAGCAATCGAATCCAATTTTTTTTTCCTCAGAGACAGCAAAACTAAAAAAATTTGCTGAAGAAGAGTATGGTATGTTACGCCAGAATTGTTTGGCAAATTAACGTTTCGCGGTGGTACATTTCGCCGTTTCTCGTTTCGCATTTTTTTATTTAGCATTTTGTTATTTCGCAATTTTCGTTTTGCAAATAACGTTTGGTTTTTTATATGATATGACAAACCATCATTTCGCAATTTTCATTTCGCAATTTTCACTTAATATTTTGTTTGATTGGCATTTTTAGGTTTGACAATTTTTTATTTGGCATTTTGTTATTTGGCTTTTTCTTATTTGGCATTTTATTATTTTGCTATTTTTCATTCAGCATTTTGTTATTTCGCTTTTTTTATTTGGCAATATGTTGTTCAGCTTTTTTTTATTTGGCATTCAATTGTTTGGCAATGTTTTGGCTTCCATTAAATTACATGCCTTAAAATTTCGCGCGAAAAAAAGGGATGTCAAAAATTTTAAACAAAAGATTTTACTTAATTAAGAAGAAATAAACAAAAATAAAAGAAAATTATTTTTTTTGTTATTGTTTTAGTGGACTGATTTTACTTAATTTCATTTTTATTTCAAAATAAAATTTAAAAAAATTATATACACTTCTCAAATAAAAAACATAATTAATCTTGAAAAGAGACGATGGTAATGATTGGTCAAACGATCAAAACAACTAAACGGCGAAATGATCTTTTAGCGAAATAATAAAACGGCTTGACGATATTTCTCGAAATGATTAAACGGCGAAGCGTTACTATATATATTCTTTGATTCAATAAATCTTAAACAGTGTAAAACCTATACTGGAACAGATTGTGGAGTGTATTAATTTATACTTAGAAAACAAATAAAATGTCGGATCATGGAGCTAGGTCACAATAGCGATCTCATAACTCTTGTAAGATGATAGAATTTTTGTCTGTTCCAAATATCTGCCAAATATCCATTTTAGACCGCGAAAAATAAATTCCACACTAACTTCATTTCGCTTGAACTATAAGCATTGATGAGCTCCAAAAATTTTGCTTGTGTGGAATTTTTTCACTTGTCGGTTATTCGCTCCAATAATTTGGAAATTTAAAACAAGCAAGATAAACACTAGATTTAGATTGTTTGACTATAGTTAGACAGTGTCTAAGTATTCCGAAATATGGTATGTAGTCGGAAATATGCTTTATATAGTAAAAAAAAAATGCATTTGTTAAGGTTTTGACAATTGATCTCGTTGTCTAAAGTTACATATTAATTTAGATCACTTTAGCAATAATTACAAGTGTTTATTTATAACTAGGACGGCTGTCTAAAGTTAGACAACGTTTAACGTTTAAGTATACGACTGCAATTGTGTTAGTGTTTAAAGGAATTGACTTATAGATTTCTGATCCAAATGAAATCTGTTTTTCTAAATGGAACTTAACTGACCTGTGAACTACACTGTAATTCCATCTACTATATGCAACTAGTGAAGAAACTTTGCGCTTGGCTGCCCAAGGTGTTTTCTGTTTTTTTATTTTATTTTATTATTTTTGTTTATTAATTCCTTCAAAATGGCCAAAGAGTTGTTAGTCGTTTCCCTCATAAATGGGTGGAGAAAAGAACCAATTGAATGCCTTGCCTAGAAGACCATCCGAGTGATAGTTGAAGCTTCTTCTATGTTTAATTTTTTTTTTGTTTAAAGCGCGTTCAGTTCGGTATAGCACGCTTTGCTGATTTCGTGTCGATTTTATTGTTTAATATGCAAAAGAAATTATTGTACCTACTTATGCCCTCTCTGCTGCTGTTGCTGATGGTGCCTGTGGCGGCATTAAGACAAGCTTAGCCAGGCGGTTGGTAATATGGTGGTGCGGGTTGTTGATGGTAGTATTTTGTTGTGCCATGGACACTTTAATGAGAAAATTCCCTCCTCCATAAAGGGAATGTTGTGTGTTGTCTATCTTGGAATATCTAACTTAGGTTTAAAACACACCACTGAAGCAGAAGAGGAACAACAACGGACATAAACAAGAACAACAAAACAAACAAAAAAAAATAAGCAAAAAACAAAACCAACTACCGCAGGTTTTCGAGTGAGGTTCACATCACACGTGTGAAATTGTATGAACCCTATGACGAAGTTAGTCGGTGGAATCACGGTGGCGGTGTTGGCATTCAGCTGATGTCTTATTACTCGATAATTATTCGTGAAGTCAAGTACGGCACGAGCTAAGACCGGAGAAGCACCATAAAGTAACTCCCTCATTTTTGAAGTATCGTCTTTTATCAATCCAGTCCAAGAACTTGGTCAGTCTGATTGATTTGTGTGTTTGTTTTTTTATCGGTGTTCGAAATATGGTATCCGGTTTGTGTTATCGGTGTTTGTTTAATATCCGGTGACAGTTACCGATTAACCCAAGAAAGAGCAGCAAAATCATACCTAAATCAATTAATAAAATTTATAAAAAAAGATAAAGTGCTATGTCCGTGTAGATACATCTCAGATCTTATATTATTTGAGCTTTTAGTATTTTTTTTTTGCGATTAACTTTTTTTTTGTATCTCTCAGTCGCCGTTTCGCGCAAAGTGGGAAAGGGGTTCAATGATGTTCTTTCGGAAATTGTGTCGCAACAAAGGTATGCAGCAACAGCAGCAAATGCCCACAGCAGGTCCATCAGCTCCAGGTAAGCCAAGTGGTGTTGGTTTTTCGCATAAAAATCACTTTAAATTGATGTGTCAACAATGCGGGTGGTTAAAGATACTCGTAAAAAAAAACAGAGATTATAAAATGTATACATTACCAGATTGAATTCCAGTTCATGCAAATTTGCTGAAAGTTTGCTATTGGGCAAATGGACCTATTAGCATCAATCTTTGAATAATTTTTAAGTTTGGTGATTCTGGTGAGGGGGAAAAAGTTTTGTGTAGGTATGGAACTACTAAAATAAATCACTAAAGTAGTAAACCTATTACTTTTAAATTGGACTTGTTGAATTATTGATTTTACAGGCTTTAAGTTTATAAAAAATAGCGTATCGTCCTAAATTGTGTTATGACAAGGCTCTCACTATGATGATATGATCCAAGTTTGGACGAAACGCCAATTTTTTTGGACTTAAGGCCCTTAAAAGCTATTTTAAATCAATAAAACTATAACGGCCATATTATTGACTTTCTTCAGAGCTAGTTTTAAGGAAAAACTAGTTCTATAGAAATATCGAGTTCTCAGTTTATCAAAAACAATTATTGATTTGAGTTAGATGTCAAAATATCTATGAATATTTTGATTTAGATGTCAAAGTAATAAAAGTTTGTGAAAAATTTAAAATTCGAAACCCGTATAGAACTAGTTTTTTGGTAAAACTAGCTCTGAAGAAAGTCAATAATATGGCCGTAAATAAAATCAGCTCAAAAGTTCAGAAAAGCGTAAATTAAAAAAAAAATTGGTTTTAAGGGAGGTACAATTGATAACCATTCTTCAATAAATTTGGTTTCACCAAAGTTATAGCTTTAAAAATTTAGATTAAGTTAAAAAAAAAATCCGTGGATCCATTTTTGAGAAAATAAGTTTTCCAAAAATGCTAAACAAAATTAAATGGCAGTTACCGTTATACCGTTTTTTTGGTTATAATAACTGGAAAAAAAACTTGTCAGCGGAATGTCCAAAAAGCTGACCGCATGGTAAGACTCAACTCCTGCAAAGCCGTTATTCGACTAAGGCTGAAGGACAGACAGGCAGAGAAACACTTTTTTCATCTTCTCTATTATCGTGGTGCCAAATTTGCTGGAGTTCGATTTTCCCATATGGTATTTCATACATACATGTATTTATATCGCAAGACCAAATTTGATAAATCCTATTATTTATAAAAAAAAAAAAAAAAACAATTAAGCAAGGAATGTTGAGTTTATCCAGAGTTAGTTAACTTTGGGCATTCATTTATTTACAGTTAGCTTAAAAAAGCAAATTTCAGAAAACAAAATTATTCGCATCAACATAAAAATCTCGGATAGTAAACATCAAAAGCATCTGAAAGATTTTATCTTCGTCAGTTCTTTGCAGACTGAATTTTAACTTTAGCCAAACAAGCATAAGATTACGGCAACGTTTGTGCCAAATGTTCTGTAGATCAAACTCCGTTTAAATCAATTTCGCATTCTCGCAAAAACCGGGCCTAAGAGTTCTTTCGTGTGTCGAAACTCCTAACTTTGATTTTAATAAAAAGATTGGCACACAATTTTAAACAGCCTTATGTTAAGGTATTAGCATGATACTACTTAGCAATTTTTTAACTTTAAAACTCTTTACTAAAAAATTCTTATTTTTAAACATTTTCTAACTAGTATCATACTAAACCTATTTTCTTAAGAAACTCTAGGTGAACACACCTAAGACAGTGACAGTTCAACCCATTTTTGCAATTGTAGCTGCCAAAGTGACACTTGGATTTAGTATGATACTAAAAAGATAAACTAAGCATTTGGCAATTTTAACTTTAGTAAAATGTTAAAAAGATAATACGATGCTAACTCGTTTATAATTTGTAATAGCCTGTTTTTAACCTAGTATCATACTAAAAATGCTTTAACATCATACTAAATCGTCTAAAATTTTGCGCCATTGCATTTATTGACTTAACATTGAGACTTTAAACTTCAAATTAGGGAAACACCAATCATTTGACTCAAAAAGATTGCAATCATTTTTTTCGCAATTTATTTTACAGAAATCAATTGAATGCAATCTTTTGTGAATAAATGCATTCTTTGCATTCATTTACATTCTTGCTTTCATTTGCGTATTTTTTTTTTTTTACAAAACTATATTAGCACGAGTTATATGAACATGAAGAATTTTCGATCAGAGCACATAACGAAGGTAGAAGCAATCAAAGAATGGAAATGCATGCAAATGATTGCAAGGAATGCTAAGAATGCAAATGAGTGCAAAGAATGCAAATGAATGCAACGAATGCAAAGAAGGCATGCATTCCCAAAAGATTGCATTCAATTGATTGCTGTAAAATGAATGGCAAAATAAATGATTGCAATCTTTTCGAGTCAAATGATTGGTGATTGCATAATTTGAAGTATGAAGTCTCAAAGTTAAAAGAAGTTTAATGAATGCAATCTTTTAACTGAAGTCAGTGAATGATTTTTAAATAATGCATTCAAAAAAATTGCATCCTTTTACAAGCCTTTCAGGGGGTCGTAAAAAACAGTGACCCTAAAAATTTTTACATGCTCTATACAAATAAGTATAATCACCACGATAATGGTGAAATTCGAAAAAATGGTCGTTCAGTCTGTGCGTTCGTACATCCACTCTTAATTGAGCAAGAAGGACGATTTATTTCAAATTTGGTACAGCGTATTTGTATATGTCATTCCCTAAAGGAGAAATTCGAATTTTGTTATATGTAGGTCGTTTAGAACATGTAGCTGTCATACAAATATATTTTTTTTTTTTTAATTTTCTCAAAAACGATTTTGATTAAACTGTATTGTTTGCGGATATAATGGGTTGACCGAATTTCTTATCTTTTTGCAATTTGGTATGTATTTGTTGCTTCCGAAAAAGAAAAAATGAAAATAATGAAAACAAAAAAATCAATCAAAAAATTATTTTTTAGTACCTACTTTTGATCTTTTCAGTTTTTTTTCATTAAAAATGTAATTACGATATTGAACCATTAACATAGGTACATCTTTGATAAACAGCTATAATATAAGTTCTTATAACTACAAGAGCAATCTCGTGCGATCCAGTCATGCATATTTGCTTGATAATTTGTATTTATATTTTTTTAAAAAATATTTGTGGTCAAACTCAAAACACCCTGTTAATATGCATGATTGTGCTCTCACTATATTAATTTTTACCTTCGAGCAGATTTCATTGGACAACAGTAAAGAATAATAGTATACCTATGAAAATAAACTTTTCATTAATAATAAAATAGTACCTAATTGAAAACGAAGGGAAATAAAACGCAGAAGTCTACGTTGTAGGATTTAATTTAAATGGTTGATAGTTGCTTAGGAATTAAAGCTGAACCATAAAGTTAAAGAAAACTCTTCTGTTCGATTAGAACTATGCAAAAAATCGGAAGAACAAGAAGCGAAATCAGATTTTGGAATTAGATCTGGATGTACAGCCCATGGCGTAATGGTTAGTGGGTTGGACCAGAGGTTTGGGTTCAATACCAGCCATGCACTTCCACCTTAAGTTTTTTTTTCCGGGCTACTGCCTCTTGCGCGGAAGTGACAAATCCTCCAAGAGTATCTCATGTAACAGAAAAGTACCGCTCATTTTAGCCGTTTGGATTCGGCAATAAACTGTAGGTCCCCTCCATTCCTGCAGACACGCACACAGGAATGGTTGAGAGTTGTAAGTCACTAGGCCCTGGTTCTTCATGAGCCGTTGTGCCACCAAATTTATTTTTTATTTTTTATCTGGATGTACAATTGTTTAACCTTCTTTATAAATTCAGTAACCGTATGTTAAATTTTGAGTTCGGCATTTTTTTCGAATCCATTACTTGCCTTTAAAAATATCGCTTAACGCAACTGAAATTGTTAAAAAAAAAACATTTACTAGTTAACTATATTATATTTATACCTATAAGTTTATTATTAAAAATTCCTAACAATATTGTTGAGTCCTTTATTGTTTCCTATATCCACCATTGTATTATCGTTTTACTCATTGAAGCCGGCAATGCAAACATTCCCTATTATCCATCTCCGTATTGGTAAGTAACTTCAAAGCTGCAAGCAACTTTTTAGCCTTTTATATCCTGAACTAAAAAAAATCCTCATTCCAAAGTTTTGTAGGTGTATGTGCATTGTGCATATCATGTGATTTGTATACGTATGTAAAAAATGCTTAACTATAGGTCTGCACAAAAAGTGTAGTCACACAGCACAGCAGGTATGTAATTGGACACGAGCGACGTTTCGCCGGGTTCCAGCGTTCTTGTTAAACAAAATCGCACACTTTCACTCAAGGATGCAAGCGTGCCTTTAAATTTAATATTACAATATTAATCTAATGGCTTTGTTCCCAGTTTTTGTGTATGTTTTTTTCTATTTTTTTTTGTGAATGAAGTCGACCATCGTGTGTTATTTGAGACGAAAAGAATATTCACAATGGGAATCAACTTGTGCCAGGGCATCACATAGAGACCCAGCCAGAACTAGGACTAGGATATGCATAAAATCATACAAAAAAAAAAATCACAAGGATTTCACCAACCCCTTCACGGCATTCCAATTTCAAGTTAGAGTTTATTTTATGTTTTCTCTCGAAAACAAACGCAGTTTTAGAACTTTTGTTTTAGTTCGCGAAAGCAATTGTGATTTTGCCATGGAGCGCAAGGGAAGGGCTTTATATTTCACTCGTCATAATATCATTCTGTGAATTAAATTTTTTATGCATGTGAATTATTTTCTATTTTGGCGTGATGTTTTTTAGGGCTGTGATGCTTCTGGCTGCCATTGCAAGCGGTCGCTTCAAAGGACTTTGCATTGAAAGTCAGATGGATAAGTTTTTGTTTGTTCGTTGAAAGGGGAAAAAGATTTATGAAGCGGTGCAATGGACGTACCAAAATAATTAAAAAAACAAAATACGAGATGAACAATTAATTTTAAGGTGAGTTTTTTTTTTTTTTTTGTTTTTGTTTTTGTTTTCTTTTTTTTTTTTTTTTTGTGAAGTGA
Source organism: Epistrophella euchroma (assembly GCA_947049315.1). Lineage (NCBI taxonomy): Eukaryota > Metazoa > Arthropoda > Insecta > Diptera > Syrphidae > Epistrophella > Epistrophella euchroma. The sequence continues at coordinate 18,679,179 of OX346247.1, forward strand.
ATTTGTTAACCAGGCTTGCGGAAGTATTCGAAAAGAAAAGAATGTCTAGTAGACCTAGTTAGATATTTTTTTTGTTCAACAGCTAAAAATGAGGTCTTTAGTGGTTTGTCTTACCTAAAGTGGAAGTCCAGAATTGTAGACTAGGAAGCTTTTAATTGGGTGCTGTTTGTTGTTTTTTTTTTTGTGTTGAGCTTTTGTATGGAGGTAAAAATGCTGAAGAAGGTAGGTACCCCATTTATTTATTTTTGTGTTTAAGAACACTTAAAGAAGGTACTTACAAGTCTTTATTTTTTGTTAATGGACATTTCTTTTTTTTTTAAATAAAAACGTAATTCTGCCTATTTTATTTACAAAAAAAAAAAAGAAAAAATAAATGGCGCCCAACAAGAGAAACATATAGCTTAAAAAGGGGTATCTATAGAAATCTAAAGTTTAAGGGGCCAGTTATAGCTATCATTGAAATTCATCATTGACAATTTTTAATATAAGAATGGGGGCACTTAAAAAGCAAAATCAGTAATTATTTTGATGCCAATGTTAAGCTGACGACTCAATTAATATTTATTGCGAAAAAAAAATTCTTTTGAATTCCAACCTTCCACATATATTAACTTTCATTTTTTTCAATGATTGCACTACCTTATCAATGATCATTGAAATATACGTTTAACGGTAGATATTGAGAACCAATATAGGCCGTCGGTTGTCGGGGTTCAAATTTCATCATATTGTTAAGAGAAAAATTTGATTATGGTTTAAATAGAGGTTTTTTTTTATTTTTAGTTTTTGAATTATACCTTTAGTTAAGAACTAAGTGGCTCTTTCAAAAAAAGTATAAAGCCAATGGAGGAGAGTAGTTATACAGGAGTGAATGTCTGTAAAGCCGGATCCACACATGTATCGTGTGGTATGTTGTGGACCGAGTACACTAATCAAGCGTGCTGTCCAGCGTTGCCGAAGTGGCACGATCGTGCTTTTTTGACACAATAATTTTTTCTCGTGGCACGGTGGCACGAAATATTTCAATATGGCATATTTTTTTATTTCCATTATTTTACTTAAAATGAAGAAATTACAACAAAATTTTATGAAAATTGGTTTAAATTCCGTAAAAAGTGAACAGAAACACATAACATTTGACAATGCACGAATAGAGCAAATGATTTGCATTGATTTTTGTCATTGTATTACACCCCGTAATAAAATTGATCACAGGTTTTTTTAAGAAACTAGATGAATTTGTGGTTTTTTCATGTGGCACGAAAATTGGCTAGTTTTTTCAGAAAATATGGCATGTTTATTATATATCGGGTGGCAACGCTGGCTGTCTTATAAACTGATATTTTTTACGGAATCGTAAAAAACTTTGAGTTTCAATATTTGAAAGAAATGACAGTAGACTGTTCTCTGAATATGTTTTATTAAGATTTAATTAAAATGAACGCTTGATGAAAGAGATTTGAAAAGGAGATAATTTTTGTAAACTTGATACCTCTGAATCTTGTTTTTTTTTTATTTTTTATTTTTTAAGTAGGAATGTACCTATACTGTGCAAAATAACTCTTTATTTATATTTATTCAAAGAAGCAACTTGAAGAAAAACCATTTTTATAAATCAGTTCAGTGATTTAAATGACATAAAAAGAGAATAATATGTTAAATACACCTACATATGTACGATTTTACATTTGTATTTAAACTTTTACGGTTTCTACCTGAATAAGTATCATGTTACATCAAGAAAAAGGACACGTGTGTTGAAAGTAAATTGTTACTTGTATAACGTTAAACTCTTCAAACAAACACTTTGTCATCATAAATAATTAATAAAAAGGAGTAAGCTCCCTTAAAGTATAAAGTGTAGACTGTAGGTACTTGGTACATTCCCTGTCGAATATTTTTTACATATATAGTAAGAATGCTAAACCTCAGCTACCACATTCTTAATGGCACTGATAAAAGCCGTTTTCCTCTTTAGGAGCTTCCCACAAAAAAAAAGCCCCGTTACATATAAATTTCATGTGTGTCGGAACCAGAAATATCCCTAAAACATGTTGATATATAAAATTTCAAAAATGCAATCCTTGTTTTGCATTTGAGCCAACAAAAAAAAAAGCAAACATAACTTTCGTATACACAGGTCCTTTCATTTTGATTCTATTTACATAAGGGGAGTGGTTGGATATAGATTTAATTTTTAATAAAATCCTGTTTCCTTTCGCTGGAGGGATGAATTTAAAAAAATACTCAAATAAATCGAATATGCATTCCCTGAAGCATTGAAAGTAATGAATGTGCGTTTTTGCCCGAGAACGACAATATTGGTATATTAAAACAATAAATCTGATTTTTTTTATTCTGCTACAAAAAAAAATAAATTAAAAAAAAATCATATCGATTGAACGAGATTAATTATACCAGATTGAGTGCTCTAAATGAGTTCCATTGGAGACAGGTACCTATAATTTTCACAATACTCCATTCCGTCTAGGTTTATGCAGAAACAAAATAGATATCAATTCATTATGTGGAATTCAATGGATTGAAGAAAATAATTGTTTTTATTTTAGCAGAATTTCATTTCATTGTTTCAAATAAATTAAGAATAAAAAGATGTTGAGATGCAAAAAAATATATATCAGGTGTATAGCTTCGAGGGCGATTAATTAAGGAAATTGCTTTTTATCCTTAAACAAAATGACCGAGCTGTTAAAATTTTATTTTCAATTTTGGTCGTGCCGATTTATTAACCATTATTTGTGTAAACAATGGCAAAAGGCGCAGGTGTAGGTACATGTACAACATACATGGGCGGACTGAGGAGATCGTGTAAAGAAGTTGTTAGTGAAGTTATCCATAGCACCAAAATCTTGTTATACTCGCTATTTTCATCGTATTTAAATTGTTTGTTTGGCTTCGAAAAGGAAGACATTTTTTAAGCCTGTATTGCATATTTCGGCATCAGTAAAGACAATTATGGAGTTGTGCGTTTTTTTTTTTTTTTAATTAAAGACTACCCACAACGTAGTAGCCCGTGGCGTAATGGTTAGTGCGTTGGACTGTCATGCCAGAGGTCTAGGGTTCAATACCAGCCGCTTCCACCTTTAGTTTTTTTTCGGAGCTACTACCTCTAGCGAGGAAGTGACAAATCCTCCAAGAGTATCTCTTGTCATAGAAAAGTGCCGCTCACATTAGCCGTTCGGATTCGGCAATAAACTGTAGTTCCCCCCCATTCCTGCAGACACGCACACAGGAATGGTTGAGAGTTGTAAGTCGCTAGGCCCTGGTTCTTCATGAGCCGTTTGTGCCACCAAATTTATTTTAATTTTGTATGACTACCCAAAAAGGTCCTTGTATTGGTCTCGGGACAAGTGTCTTAAAATTTTCAATTTTCCTAGTGTACTATCTGTTACTATAAAAGCTAATACGGATCCAAGTGGGGCTATTCCTATTTTTTTTTTTAACGGTTATAAGACACAAATTCTTCAACATTATACTAACCAACCGCCCCTTAAATCTTATCGCCGTTGGCAACTTCCTTTGTTAGCTATATAATAGGAATCCGCTCCGGTTAGACGCATGGCTCCTTCAATGAAAACAGAAAAATTCAAGGACATTTCAAACGTTAGTTCATTTCTTGACTTATAGAACCTATTGTATGAACAGCTATCAAGAAAACATTACCTTTTATTGTACAAAATTATGGAAACTAAAATTAGTTCAAGGAGGCTTATTTTATCACTAGTCCATGGGTGGGGATTCGGGATTCTAAGGAATTTAGTCCAGTAGGTGTCGAAAGAATAAAGAAATAATTATGTAATAAAAAATAATGCATTTCATTTGGATGGCTAAGGCTATTTAGTGTTTACACTTGATAACGAAAAACACGTTAATGGAAATTGCAAATTAAATGAATTTCAGGAAATCTTGGAAATTTACCCATCTGGGTAGGTATTATATAGGATTGACTTTAAAAGCGTGACTAGTTTGGGAGAGCTTAATGGTGTGACCTGTAAGGAATATTATTTTATAAGAGGGATTTGTAGATACCTTTACCCCCTGGTGGATCAGGATCAGTAGTCTATACGCTCTGAGTTCGAAAGCAATATGCCAAGCTAGGCAATTTTTTGGCTAGCCCCAGAGACACTCAGCTGGATCATCAGGTAACATGTTAGGTTACGACATTTCAGTGGGCTCTCCTGCATGATAGATGAATGCTAATGAAGGTGGCCATCTGCTCACAAAGCCAGATCTCATCTTTGTATTAAATTTAGCCGATATATTTAATTTCTGATATATAAAATTGTGGTACAAAGTTGTGGCATTGTGTATATTTTAGTACAATTATTATTAACTTTTTATGCAAACTTGATTCTTTATGTAGAAATATTACATTGCATAGGTCTGACGTTTCGGCATGCAAACAAAAATTTAAATCGAAGCAGGTAAACATTTTTTGGATGCGCAGTAAATGCGCACCTGATGAATTTGGGAACTCAGCCTATATCATTGTTCAACTAAACCGTTAACATACATCCTTAGGCGCCAGTTAAGGCTGATTTCCAATGCCGCGTTGGGCGTCGCTTTGACAGATTTTTCTTTCAACGCGAAAGCTGACACATAGCAATTTAAGAAAATTGTTTACAATGACGCGTTGGGTATTATGTTACGATTTGGCACCTATTAGCATGTACACAAACCAACGTAACATGAGCTACCTCAACGTTAAAGTTGAAAAAAATCAACTTCAGCGTGCGTTTTGACAGTTAAATTAATGTTCGAATTCCTTAAAAAAAAAAATTGATTTATTTAAAAGAAAAAATCGGTTTTTCTGGACAAATTCCTTTTATTGAAAGAAAAAAATCGATTTTGTTTTAAAAAAAAATGGAATAGTTTGTTAAAAGGAAGTCAAAATTACAGTTATGTAGGTTCATTTTGATTTTCAGGTTCTCTTCAAGTCGTCTGTCATGTCGACGCGTTCGTTAAGCTTTTAAACGTATACGTAAGCGTCTCTAACGCGACCGCGCCATTGGAAATCAGCCTTTATAGTTTTCATTGAAAACCATCATTGAAAATTTTGTCGCTCCAATTTGAGGCACTTATAAAATATTTGATATGTTTTAAAACTTTTTTTTTTATTTCAAGAATCAAAATAGTTTCCAATGAACTGCTGATTTTCATTTCAGAAAACTGGAACACAATCGTTCCAATGATATCTGTTCGATTTTCTTTCTGTTCTCATCTGTCATTATTTCGTGCAATGATCAACTCTAACCTCAAAAATGTTTTAACCTCAAAAATGTTTTCAATGACAGCCAAGTTTCAATGATTGCTATAACCGACTTGTCAAAAATAAATCCACAGTTTCACTGATTTGTGTTTCAATGATGATGAAAGCTATCACCGGTGCCTTAATGAGGTAGCTATAGGTTAAAATTTTTAACCACAGAGCAAGTTCGTGCGATCCAGTCGTGCGTTTGGTTTTCTGTTTCAATCCACTGTTTTGATGCAAATCAACCTGTATATAGCATGATCCGCGAAGCGAGTTACAGTTTTATCAATGTATACGTAATATTCATATGCATAGATTAAATAAAATGTGTGTAGATACCAATAAATTAAAAATAGTTTTTATTGAAAATAACTTTTAATGGCCGGCCGTTAAATCCGGACATCAAATTTCTATAGACAATTTTGAATAACTTTTAATTTTATTAAAGCCTTATAACTTTTTTACTTTTAATGTGAAAATTTAATAATTTTCATAAAACCTTATAGTCCTAGCTTCTCAATAATCAATAAATGCAGCGTTTACCTGCGTTCAAACTTTCTTTACTATTAAGGTATTTCAGTCTCTCTCTCTTTCTCTACAATAAACGTAAATGCACTTATCATATAAGTCCAGCAATAAACATCACTATCAAGGGCTGGTCCAAATTAACACCAGGGATTTATGTTTTTCTCGGCACATAAACATATCCACCAAATGCATTTACTCCAGCGATTTCGATGATAATGATGATGACGACGACGGCCATGAAGATACGACATACGATGCATGTAAAAAAGGGAAAATCACATCAACCTGAAATACCTATGACCCTAGGGTCCTTTACATGAAGTGAAGTCGAGACTTCGGAACAACTCGTAACTATTGCATCTCTTCCACTACAACGATTTGCCATATATATCGCCCGCTGCCGCCACACACCGCCTTATTCGTATATGAGAACTCGACCCGCAAAGATAAATTATTTATGACTTTGCAGATCAACAAATTGACCAATAATTTCCATGATAAAAATTGGTTTAAGTATACCACAGCTCCAGCCACAACCAGATGCGTTTACAGACAGAGTGACGAGGGATAGGTGAGGCATCGTCGTGACCCATCGTTGTCTTAGTTTTTTTTTTTTTTTATTTTTTTTTCTTCGAACAATATTTTACAAAAATTTCAGCATTCCAATGGGAAATTTCTATAAAATCCAAAATTACGAGCAAAATGACTTTGTGCCGTCGCCATCGTCGACAACATCGACCATGATGAAGATGATGCCCAGTTTGCCCCAATGATGCATATATACGCTACGCATGCGGCATAGCAAGGATCATATACCACGGCCAACTAACACACACAATATGCAAGCAGGCGCTGTCGCAATTCCCTGCGCGCTCCACCAACAATAAATTATAAAGAAAAATTGTTAAATTTATTGCACGATTTTTGTATATAGTATGATAGTTGTTTGATAACCCTCAAAAAAAAAAAAAAATATCCAGCCAAGGAGTTCTTGAGACTCCAAACGATATATAGATGGATTGATGGATGGATTCTTAAAATCGCAAAGGAATAAAAATTCGTAAAATATTTCCACCAAATCCAGCTTAAAACGTTTAAACTTAAAAGTTTTATATAGCCAACGGGCGTTAAGTGCCACTTTAGTGTTGGTTTATTGTTAAATTTATTATGACCGTTATTTAGTTGATGATTTATTGATGAATATAATGCAGCTATATGAGGTGAAAATGTTATTTTAAACGTTGTTGGTTGTTTTCATATCTGGTTAAGGAAAAGGGGGCAATGGGGTAACTATATACTCTCTTAAGTTTTACCTAACCTTATAAGCTTATTGCGCTTCATAAACCGAATTTACACGGAAACTTACATTAGAAAGGCCTTTAAAAATTAATTCAGCTACGATAAGATCAGCAAATGTTTTGACTCCCTGACGTCAAATTATGCCCCAAAGTTGTCGAGTCGTGTGATCGTCAACGAAGTTTACTGTCAATGCGTTAGCGGCGCTGCGTTGACACACACATTTTTTGACTACGCTTTCACGTTGTCAACACATTGGACACATAGAGTGGTTGTTAGAGCATGGACTGTAAAAAAAAGTTCACACAGCAGGATTTTCTGATGTGCCAAAACGTAGCCTGCTTGAATTTTCATTTTAATCTCAATTATGTCTGCCCTTTTTTTATCCATCTAGTGATCTCTCAATTAAACCTGGTGTGTGTTTCAAGGCAGGAATGGAATGGACCTATAATTTTTGCCAAATCCAAACGGCTAAGAAGAGATGCACTTTTTCATGACAAGGGATACACTTAGAAGATTTGTCACTTCTTCGGAAGAGGCAGTAGCCCTAAAAAAAGATATTTTCCACAGGTTGGGAATTTAACACAGACCTCTGACGTGACAGTCCAACATACGAATTGGCTTAAAATTTTTATTAAATTTTATCCGAAGTTAAAATTTGACATTTCTACGTACAGATTCACCACGCTAGTGTCAAAACTTAAGCCTAGTACGCAGATCGGGGAAAATTTTTCTTTTCATAAAAATTTTTTCCCAGGACGCAAAATTGTGACGTTTGTATCCGCTGTAGGGTGAAGTCTCCACTAAATTTTGCCAGGAAAAATAATGTTCGAAGCATTAATTTGCGGGAAAAATTTTGACAGGTCATTAATTTTGCACGATAGACACTTATCAACTTTTATTTATCGATAATTTTACAAAAAGAAAAAAAGAAGAAAAACATTAATTTTGCGCAATTTTTCCAACGTTTTTGTAGAGATTAGAATTGTAGAGATAAAATTTGTCTTTTCTCGACCTGCGTACTAGGCTTTAATCTTCGGAGAAAATTTTGTAAGCGATTTTAACCCAATTCACACACGGCCTTACCATTTAACATTAGTCTACCAGTAATTAGAAATTGTCATTTTTTTTCTACACCCGAGAAGAAGAACCCCCTCTGAGAGTAAAATACTACACACGTGCCTGGTGTGGCTTGAGCTTGCGATATAAACTTGCCCATCGTTCAAACAGCCACCCCGACTTATAGGAGCTCAGGTATACGTGCCGTTTCTAGATCTTGAATCTAGAGTTGCTTATCTAGGTGAGTGGCGCGGCTATTAAATAGGAGTAAATAAAGCCTTGTAGATAATCCTTCGAATTTTCTGTGTGATTTGTTTATTGGAATTTAATTGAGTTCAGACTTTTGAAAAAAAAAAAAAAAATATGCTATAAGTGATTTTTGTGGATGGAATTTATGGAGGGTCGTTATAAATACATAAATACGATTCACCGTTATGTTGATGATGTAATGGATATGGAACAAACATATATTTCCTTTTAAATTGCAACTTGACAAGTAATGCTTATGTTATAATCTTAAGTTTCTTCGTTTTTTTTTTTTTTTGTGTATTTAAACTCATTATGGAATTCAGCGAGGCGCATAAAAAACAAAACGGAAATCACGCAAGCATTTCAAAGTGTGAAGATGCTTGTTCCAAGGTGTCAGTTTCCTGTCTGCGATGATGGAAAGTAGATATGTACTTTTTAAACAAAAGAATAAAATAAAAACAATGCGCTCAGGTGATATAATGGGAATATGAAAATAAATTGATGTCAGACAGAGGATTAAGTTCACTTTTATACAATAGCGACACATAGAATAATGTTGAGTTATTTTAAATAAATTGCTAATAATTTATAATTATAATATTTTTTCCATTAAAAATCTGTTTTAGGGCCAGTTGCACAGAAGTTTTTTTTGACAGCAGTAACTCCTGATTTATAAATAATTAAAGCTATCTAACTGAGTTGAATCAAATCATGTTGCACCAAAATATTTTTTTCTCTATCTCAGTTTAAAAAGTTATCTTCTCCTCGTTCTCTGGATAAATATTTAAACTCTGAATAGCTCTCACGTCAAATTATAGAATTTCTTACGAGAAAGCAAGTCAAAGCGTTAAAGTTTGTTTATTTTCAATGTGTTTTGTGTTTGTTGTGTTGGTGATTCTGAAAAAAAATATTCTTATCCGCTTGTTATTTATTTTCCGTTCGTGCAATTAAAAAACGATAAATTCTTATTTATTTATTTAAACTAGGATAGTTATCCTAAGTTTTATTTATTTATCCGTTCGTTTGGAGCAAGTGGCCCTAAATAGTTTTTTAAATAGAACAGATAATAAATATTAGGTGTTGTCAAATAATAGCCGTGTTTTTTTTAGAGTTTATTCTTTCTTTATTCTTATTTATTCTTTATTCAAAAATATAAACATGGGGAGTACAGAAAGAATTAAATTCTTTTAATTTGTACCTACACATTATAAAATATTAAAAATTTACTAATCTTGAAACAAAATGGTTAGATTTTTATAACAATTTTAAATTATTTTAATAGAGTACATTATGTAGATTTCAATGAAATAAGTTATTCATTGTGTTTTTTTTGGTATTTTATGTAAAGTAAGAAATTTACAACAAAAACCCATCCGCAGTACTTTTTTTTATATTTCACATTTGGTACAGCTGTCAGAAAAAACACAAAAAATACAAAATTTGCTACAAATAAAAAGAAAAAAAATTTAAACCAAAAATTAATTATTATTAATACATAAAATAGACAATTTTTCAGAAGATATGATAAGAAACCATAGAAAAAGTTCTTCTTTCTAAAATAAGTCATGTACCTAATAAAAGGAAGGGAAAGGGTTTCAGAGATAAATCCTAGGAAGAGGGTTCGTTCGTAGATTATGGCCAAAGTAAGTTCGCACGTAGAAACAAGTTTTTAAAGATTTTTTTTTGACGTTGTCTTTTAATTTCCTTAACAATCTCTTGAAAGGTTCACACGAATAATCAAAATCGTAGGAGATTTTCTCTATTTTCCCTTTAAAGTACCTTAGTTGAACGCACACATACGTAGTGTGAAGAAGAATTTCAAAAAAATCTCCTCAAATCGTTGATCGGGGATATTTTGTTCTCATACTTTCCCGTCTACACCCAGACCGGAAGTAACTGGAAACTCAGTTTCCTCGTGTTAAATGGGACTAAGATGTCGTTTATGTATCGTGTAGTACATAGATGACGTCTTTGGCGAAAATTTTGTTAGATAAAAAAACATGATTTGTTAACTGAATTGTATGTGGTTTTCCATTTGGATAAAAGTTGATCAAAATCTAGTTTTAGAGCACAAACACATTTAATTACTCATTTTTTTCTTCAGAATAACAGTTCAGTCACAAAAACGAAACGATAAAAAGAGAGTTTATATGATTAGGTTTTTTTTTCTTTAGTTAGGCTCTTCTGGTCTTTTTGGTTTTTGAATGCAAATAAAAGACATTTCATTTTTGTTCCGACGTTTTGTAAGTATACCTTACTTCTTCAGGGATAATAGCTGCGTTTTATTTTCCACTAAATCTGATCCGTATCAGATCATGATAATAAAAAAAACTGAATCACAAAATTATTTAGTTCACACAGTTGGTTTTATTTGCACAATAAAATTGACAGAAGGAAAATTTTCACAAATCTTGTTTGAAATAATATCTTGTATCTTATGTCGTTTTCCGTTGGTCACTCCTAGCACTCTTTTTTTACTCAATCCACACTCCCAACACTCCAAAAACCTTCCATTTGCTGTTCGGAGTGATGATTTAGGAGTGTTTTTTCACTGCGGATTTCATTAAGGAGTCCTAAGAGTGCAATCTGAAGACACACATACGTTTAAAAGTATGTGTTGGATTAATTGTCAAAATAGTAAATGCTTCTTCTTGGGATGTTGTGAAATTGAAATTATTGAAGAGTTCATTTTATTTTTTACTTCTACATAGATACACATATTACGAAAGAGAGTTTTTCATATTCCATTGGAATCAAAAAGGAGTGAAACACTCTGAAAATCCAATCGAAAACGACATAAGGAAGAACGAATGTTTAAAAATGGAACAATTTTTTGCTTCACTTTAATTTCCGTTTAGTTAATAGTTTTTATGTATTTTGTCCGTGCGTCGTCGGCTCTATTAAGTGAAGAAAAAACTCAAAAACTAAATTTGAATGATGGCGGCATGTGTTTGATTTCAAGAATTTTCAATTTTTTTATTCAATCCCACTGCTATAAAATTAAAACATTGCTAGGGAGGTGTTCAAAAATGGATTTTGAAATCCAAATCCAAAGGCAGACCTGGATCTTGTGTTGTTTTTGTTATACTTGTATTTATGTTTCAAAATCCAATCCGGATCAGATCTGGAGCAAAATAAAATGCAGCTAATATTTATTCAGTTTTTCATCAATTCATACTAATTTATTGTCAACCTTACTCCCACTATTGTATCATTCCGGTGACGGCACTGACACAAAATTGAAAATAAATAAACAAATATAAATATGAACCACACAAAAACCAAGAAAAACTATCAAAATAGACAAAATGACATTTATAGCACAAAAAACCAAAAGAGCCTAACTAAATTAATCCTTATCATATATTATAGGTATCACTCATAAAATAATTGATCGAAAAGAGAGCTTATTGTATTGGAGGAAGTGTAGTGAGATTTCATTCCATTTTGTATTTTTTTTTTGTCAATAGAAAAAGAGAGCAATAAAATGCGTGTGTCTTGGAACTCTTACCTAAGTGCACTAAATTTCATTTGAAATTCCGAACAAAATTTAGTTTTTGTGTGGTGTGAACGATTCAATGAAATTTTGTAACTTGGCGCCGAAAAATGCTCTTGTTCAAAGAAGAACAGAAAAAGATTGATTTTTTTGCCCGATGGAAAAACAAACCATGAAAAACGCACAACTACTCTATGAACACAGCCATGGGGATTCAAATGAAACTATTAATCGCACCAACATCTAAAAACATAACCACCAAATTACATTCGATACTCGAACAAACGTCACAATCCCATCCGCAATAGGATTCAACGTCTCCTTTTATCGGAAGTAATCGTACTGTGGATGTTGTATTTGTTATTCGTGCAAAATCCTACTGTACTATAGATTTTCCAAGTTTTTCGAGTAAGATCCTACTGTACTATGTATAGCTTTCCCAATAAAACACGCTAATATCGATTAGAAACAGAGTGCATGTGAAACTAACGTAACGTGCGTCGTTTGGATTTTGGGATTAGCTCCAGAAATAACGGCATCGGCCATACAAGAACTGTTTTGTAAAAAGTTTATCTCGAAAATGGCTCCAAAGATTTTGATCATAAGTGACCCCCTTGCCATCCCTGGCGGGCGCCTAGCCTACGCTGCATTATAAGAGAAATTTTAAAGAAATGGCAATCAATTTATTTATTTATTTTTTAAAGTGAAATTTAAAAATTTTTTGCAACGAGCTCTAATAAATATTTTAAATTCTTCCAGCAAAGAATCGTATTTTCTTTTTTACTTTAGTCTTTCCACCACATTACTTCTCAGACCTTGACCATAACAAGCACCCAAACAACTCCCACTTGGCCTCGCCCACATAATAATTCATTTTCATACTCTCACCTTTAGCAAAATATCTATTCCTGCTATATTCAACTTTAATGGTACCACTCTACTCCCTCACAATACCATCGACCAATACAACATTAAAGTGGAAGTTTGTTCCCTCCCGAACGTCAGAAGTTCCACAGGTATTATAGATAGATACAAAAAGAAGACTAAGGAAAAACTCCATCATTATCATAAGAGAAGAACCAAACCGATCCAATTTAGCCCCTAAGAGTTGAAAGTCTCTGTGTGCTTATATAAGTTTGTGTGTTAAGACCGTTTGCCATATAATATCCTTTCTTGCTTTTTGCCCGAACATAATATTGTTGGATGGCTTGACATTAGCCATATGTAATAGAGCGTAAATTTATTGCATTATTACGTCGATAGCTTATTACATGAATGAATATCCGCTCTCGTTTGGCCTGGGTTAGATGGTCTTTTGAACCCATAATGGTTGTTATATAGGGTATATAGGTAAAAAATACCATCACTATACGACGACACGCGTCGACCATAGATACTGTAGGTTTAGCTGTAATGTTTGCCTTTCAATTGGAAATCAATGACTTTCGATTCTTTATCGCTTCCTTTTATTTTCGAATTCTATAGCTTTAACTTCTAATCCAACAGGCGAAGCAAAATTATAATGTTATGTACCTATTATTGTTTCTGCCTTTCCTTTTATTTTTTTGCAGGATATTTGTGGGGGATAAGTTATTTACCGCTGCAAGGAGACTATCCATAAAGTTATCTATCTGTTAATGTTGCCCCTGTACGTCTCGAGTTGGTATAGGTATACAATAATTGTGGATTGTTTTGTTCTTAACATTTCGGTAAAGTGTTAATAAATATCTTAAATGGATAAAGTTGGGGTTTGGGGAAAATATTTCACCTACAAACAAACTGATTTTCTCTCTCCAGAAACTAATGGAAAAAAAAAGTAAATAAATGAGATAAAAAGGTAAAATTGATACACAATATGTGATTCAGTTGGTTAGGTTAGAGGAACTTTGTCTTTAATGTGTACCTATTCCAATTTAGATAGGTACTATCGACAATTACAAAAAAATAGGCTTTTATTTTATTTAGGTATGTGTTCAATATAGCCAGATAAAAAAAGGAGCATAATTAATGAAACCCTTCAAAAACTAACAAGTGCGTTTCTAGTACTTTCTTTGTTTTTAGGGAAAACCCGGAGACTCAGTCGAAAAAAAAAAAAAAAAAACGAACTGATAAAAAATGTAAATAATATCAAATGAACTCATGTGCATTATCCTTGCCAGAGCAATTTAATTTTGGGGTCTACTTTTTTTAATTTCCGGTTCACATTAAATGTCTCTTCTACTAATGATAATTTTTTTTTTGGTGGGGAATCCTAAGTGGTGATGCAAAAGATTCAACTAAGCATAGCTATTTAACCACAATTTTATAACACATTAAATTTTTAGAAGTATTAAATTATAGTGTTTACTGTTTTTTTTTTTTTTAGTTTATATTAAAGCTCCTAGAAATAACAGAGTGGAATGCAGAAGTAAATTATTTTAAAAAACCTGTAGCTAGGGGCAAACTTACAATCTCATACCTTTATTCCTTGGCATGCCAATTGCTAACCCTCAAGATATTTAATTACAGAAATTCTATGGCATTGTAAACACACAAGAGGGTGTAGATATTTGTGCGCCTTGCTTCACATGTATATATTTACGAAGTTATATACCTACCCGTTTCCTCTGTTACTTTCTACTTTGCGTATAGCTACAGTGCCTTGTGTTTTAACGTTCGAAGGTTTGTGGACTCTATGAATTTTTCTGAAATTTCCTATACGAAAATTTGTTTCCCATTTATACATAAGTACATATACATAGATTGAAGTTACACACATATATATACACAAGGTAAAGGCTTCAAATTGTAACAGTAACCAAACCCGTACTTGACATTCAACATACAGAGATTTCTGCAATATAAGGGTTTGTTATAATACCCCAGTATCAGAGATACTCTAACCGGTATACCGAACAAACAATGATATTAATTGTGTCGCCTGTCGCCACCCAAACTCCACGCGAATTTGTAAGACAATCTCCAATGTTGACATGAACTGTTGCCAACTTACTGCGTTTTCAACTTAAAAATTTATGTTGTTGCCTTATTTTGCCTACCCACATTTTTACTTGCGATAAATATAAGGACCCTATACTTGTGGTAAGTTGTGGATTTGTTAAAACCCAACTCGAGATTTTATGGTCAAACTTGACATTACGATGAGAGTAAAGACGAAAAAAGTATATCGAGCTCTCTTTTTCTCTTACCTCATGGTGAGTTTTCTTTACTAAAACTATGGTATAATGGAGAGTGAAATCCGAAAAAGATCAAAAGTTCAAATTCAATAAAGAAAAGTGATGAATTTTTACCAAAAGGTTGTATGGCAGGAAGGATTAAAATTCATTAAATTAAATTGTTCGACCTCTTTATTTGTTTCATATATTTTGATCTCCTGTAACTTATACTCATCGTAACGAATTTTAATGCGATTAACACAAATTATTATATCGTTTGAAAGAGGAAGCTCATATCTTTGGAAATAAACATTGGGGGCCAGTTGTATAGACGTGGTTCAATATTTAACCCGTGGATCAGGAAGTTCACCGATGGATGGTTCAAAGCTCAAGTATATTATGATAGCAAACTACATCCTAGAACTATTGTTGAACTTCAATTAATTCGCCGAAATGGGTGATCTAAGATTTCTGAAACACGGATTAATATGCTTTATTAATTAGTAAACGATACGCTTTATTGAAATTGTTTTCGTGTGGACGATAAAATTCGTCTTTTTGTATTTGAGGACGATAAAACTCGTCTTTTGGTATTTAATATTACGATGATTGTTGAGACCATAAAAGTGTTTTTTACCATATTGTTTGGCTAGTCGCGCCGTATGTTGCTCGTCGCATCGTACCATGCATATTGCTTTCATTTGTGCCTGAATTTAGAGTTTTTTAGAAGGGACGGATATGATCAAAATGTATCTACTTTTTTGTTAATTTATTAATTTTGTATTATCATTTCATATTTTTTTATTTTTTGACATTCTCACATTTTGTATTGATGATAGTTGGCAATAATGAAAATGACTTCTCCATTTCCGTGCACCATGACAACATCCTTTTTCACAATGCGGGAAGCAGAAGCGTATAGGTTGTGTACTTCTCATAGATTTTCAGTCCTGGATAAACAATTATCCTGGATACCAGGTAAAATAAAAGTTGAAGTATATTTTTTTGCTTTGTATTTATTTTCCACTCCCAGTACGAGTACCGTTCACTGACTTTTGTTGAAGAAAGGTTCCGTTTAAAGAACCGATTGCTTGAAAGTTCATATGTGGGGAGATCACGAACTGTATCTACATATTTTTGTGGTTGTATATCGGGAACTCTGACATTTGGCACTGTTGCTTATCCTCATTGCTAGACCTCATATTCTTTTTGTACTGATTCAGTGAAGAGAGACTGAGTTACATTGTGTGAAATCTAACGTTCCTAATGATTACACGTAAGTCACTCGTATAGAGTAGGTTGTACTATATACTACACACGTCTACAGCTCTTCGTTAAATTTAACGGTTGCGTAGGTTTCTCTGTGTGGATGGTTGAATCCTGAACCCTTACACATCCTTATCCTTACAGATTTTGTAGAAATAATTACTTTAAAATTCATGTTCAAGCAGCAATGAATTTTTATTTCATTATGTGTTGAGAAAAAATCGGAAAGGGGTTATAAAAAAAGGAGTAAAATAAACAGACCCTACGAATGTATTGTTCTAACAAGGGAATTCGATTAATTTTTTTCTGAAAAAAAAAAAAATTAAAATTATTTTCAACACAGTTGCTACCTAGAACAAGTTGGGGAATGTTCCACTTAAAAAGTTACAAATGTTTCCCTATTTTTTTCGTTTGTTTTTTTTTGTCAGATTTACCGAAATCGGTTACAAAAAAAAAAATCGCTAAAACTATGCAAATACAAGGTGTACCACCTGTAAAGATGTGTCTGCATCGTAGAGATGCCTGGCAACTACATGTTAGTTTAAAAGGAAACTTTAGCAGGCGAAGAACATTGAACTTTTAAGTGCACATAAACAAATAGAGTTCTAAAAAAGTGTGTTAGGATCCTATAGACATGTTGTTATAAGACATATACCGAAAGTGTGGGCTTAGATATATTCGAGTAGAAAGGTTGTTATAAAAGCTTTATTGCAAACACTATGTTTTGTTGAATTTTTGTAAGACTTTTCCTGTCATTGTTTAGCAATTTTTTTAAATTAGAAATTTTTTTTTTAATCCTGAACCCAATTTTCTTACATTCATTGAGATTATAAATGTAAAATTAATACGAGGGTTGCGCCTTAGTAACGGTGTAATTTAATTATTGAATAATTCTTATGTTTACGTATTTTATTTTCAGAATTAACTTTGAAAAATATTGGGACATTTATGTTGGAAAGATTCAGAACAGAGTAAGGGGTCAGTTATAGCTATCATTGAAAACCATAATTGAAAATTTTAATTGTTAATTTTAAGACATTTAGAAAGTCAATTTTTTTCGACTAGAACAATAATTCAAGTCATGGCCTATATTTTGGCATCAAAATATTTACTGATTTGACTTTCTAAATGTCCCAAAACTAACAATAAAAATTTTCAATGATGGTTTTCAATGATAGCTATAACTGGCCCCTAAAGAACCAAAGTTGTTCAATTTTATTTTGAAAGTCAAAAATTCAAATATTCAGACACAAAAATCATATCGCAATTTCTTTCATGTTCGAAATGGGCCCATTGCTCCAACAATTTACCGATTGATCCAACGTTTTCAGCAACAATAAGGGGCCGTCTGTGATCTTCCGCATTATGCTGGAAAACATCGTGCATTTAGAAATGATGTGGACATTGTTCGGGTGCAAGCAAGTATTGAAATTGGTCATAAAAAAAGCAAAAGCTCTGGGATCAGGCCGCAATATTGGAACCCACCATATAAAAATGTGCAGTAAAAAAATTGTATGAGATGCACCTTCTTGGTAACTTTATATTCCTTGGCCATACCTAGGTATATCAAATTGTCTCAAAAAAAAAATTGGAATATAATGTATGGTTAATTATTTAGGATCCATAACGTTGTGGTTGATTTCAGTGCAATATTTAAGTCATAACTAAATTTGATTATTGGTAAAGTCCAATGTGAACATATTTCCAAACCATAAACTATATTTAATAAATGTCAAAGTTAAATAAAAAAAAAGAAGAAAAATGTTATTCATCAAATAAATTACAACTTTATTTATGCGCCACCCTGTACATTGAATTCTGTCATTTTAAATGGGTTCTACATGGAGTGGATTCCATTTGGATGTGTTCATAAGGTTTGATTCACAGTGCACAAATCTAAGGTAATATATAATGGGCTCGTTCGGGCGGCAATCCAAACCTATCCGGATAGGTGTGTGCTGTTGTAATCCCATAGAAAAATTCAGCTAATAAACCAAACAACTGTTGTATACTAAATACTTAACTATCAAACTATCCGGTGCGCAATTTGAGGAACAGCTGATTACAGCTGACTTGGTTTTCGGGTGTCGCTTGAGTTAGTTGTTTGTTTTTATTTTTTGTTGTTTTTTGTTTACTTTTAAACATAAAAATATTAAAAATTGTAGTACGAAAATACAATACACGCGAAATACAATACACGAAATACCCAAGAATCTTTTCCTTTTGTCAGCTGTTTTGATTTTTGATAGGTTACCTATCCGGTTCATTCGAAAACATATCAGATACTTAAGTATCTCAGATAGCTAAATGAGTGCCACCCGAACGCGGCCAATGCGCAGGAAATTAAAACTATCAGAAACTAAAATATGGTTTTTCAAGTGCCCCCAAAAACTTTACAACGCAATATTAAAAACAACAACAAATATCGAAATTGGACAAATAAAGGAGCACTAGATCCACCATTTTACATGAAATTCTGTCATTTTAAATGCGTTCCACTTTGAATGGATTCGATTTGGGTGAGTTCATAAAGTTTTTACGTAATTTCCTTCCGAATTTTGTACAAATTTGGTTGAAATTACCTCATTTGAAAATGTGAATTTGTATGTGAAATGAGATAATTTCTATTCGAATTCGGAAATTTTCAACGAAATTACCTCATTTGCCTCAAAAGCCTTAAAAAATCATTTTGTAAAAGGACAAAGAAACAAACAAAAAAACAATCTGCCAATCAAATTTAGCTACAACCATGACATACATACCTTATCTTTAGTTAAAACAGACACATTATTATACAAATTTCGTACCTTTAGGCTGCTTTCAACAAATGTCCAAGTGTGTCAAAATGTTATTTTAACTAAAATAATGAATTTCTTCAAATTAAGCACCATCCTCAATTTCATGCTCCATTCAATCAAATTCTCTAAAAAGTACATCAAGACCTGTGGACGGACAAAAAAAAAAAAAACCCCAAGGGCCTATACGCAACAGTCGTTTTCTTTTTTACTAAATGACGACGATTTCTTTTGCCAACAACATGCCAATAAAATTTAATACCAAAACCAAAATTTATATTCATTATCCTTTCAAAATCTCAAGACTCTTATATTGACGACGATGGAGTGGTGGTAGAGGTGGACAGTATATATGCATGTTGCCCTCGCCATCGTCGTTGACGTTGACGTCGTCCTCATGATTCTCCTCCTCCTACACCTTAGCCTTTGTAAAAACACCTGCTGCTGCCATTTTATCCAAGGCACAAATTGTTGTATAACTTCAACCATCATCGATTGTATAAGTTTGATTTGACACAGCTTGCAAACACTTAAGGCGGTTACGCCAAATTAACCGAAAACGAAGTTCTTCTTTGCAAGCAAAACAGCCATAGCGCGTCTCGGTTTCTTAAAAAGACCCAACGACCTATGACCGAGTTTTATGATAATTATCTGCGGCAAGGGACGTGCTTTATGGTCGTTGCTGGATCAACAGGGATTTCAGCCGCGGAATGCGTGGCGAAACTAATTAAATATGATACCGAGAAAGATGGTGGAAGAATTTAGTACAAAAAAAATATACCTGGGGCGTTGCCAATACATTACTGATGGGATTTATTTTTGTTGTTGTTAAAGATTCTCGTACAGGATACTGACCATGGTGTCAGAAATGGGTCACTTAGGCCTGGAATGTTCCTTTTTCTATTGAGAGTTCGGTATATAGAACATAAAGTCCCAAGATCTAAGGGAACATAAAACACGTCCATACGTACACCTATATGAACGACGACGACGACGCCTTGCCAATTATGTATGCCAGCTAATAACCGTTCCGAAGACGCCAATCATGACGGAATTCGCTGTAATCCTCAGCGAGTCCTTTATAATCCATCCTTACGAGTTATACCTGCGAGAGAATAGTTTATCCAGCACAATTGAACCAAGTTACAGAGAAGGCATCACATCAAGGTAGTTGGGGAAAAGGAACCACATAACCCATCCATCTATGCATCCATAAGTCGCGGATGGATCTACATCTACACACAGCATCAGAGTCAAGTACGGAAACGCTGCCATTAAGGTGCTCTTTCCCATTTAAGAGGTGGGAATTTAATAGTTTGATCGTGAGATGCGTGACTTTGAACTGCGGTGGTTGTTAAATGAGTTTATACAACACAAATCCTTTGCGCTTTCTTGCTGGTTGGCTTTGGCTGGCTGGGGCTGGCTAAATGGTGGAATGGGATGAAGTGCATTTTGGAAACTTTAAGTTGTGTCTTCGTTAGTGTCTGCAAATTTGATATAGAAGGCATACACACATAGAGAGATGTTATTGTTTTAAATTTAAAATTGTTTCGTTATTTTATTTTTTATTTCTTCGTTTTTTTTTCTTGAATCAAAAGAAACAACATAAGATTTTAAGGTCTAAATTTTCCCACATAGTTTGCGGGATCAGTCTGTTTATATTGCTTGGTCAGGAGTCAGGCAGGACGGACAAAGAAGGTAATCAAACTTTTTTGTTGCTTGATTGGTTAAAATCGTGTGGCTTAATTTTTTAGAAAGAATTTTTCATAATATGAGAAAAAGACTATATGGTAAAAGGCATATAATGAGTATTTTTTGGGACCAATTAGTCTTCAAACTAGGGTTTAAATTTGTATCTTTGTTAAGTGAACAAACAAACTAATATTTCATCACATTTTTTTAGAAAATTGAATTGATCCATTTTTAGTAATAACTTTTAAACAGTAGAGAATTCAATTCTCCAAATAATGTCCTTAAATTTTGTCTGTTAGACTTTATAGTTTTCAAGATATCTCATCGTCTTTTCCAAAATGGCGCCCAGGTAAGGGGCATTCAAAAATAGTAAGAGCACTTTTTTTATATCCGAAAAAAAAAAAATAAAAAGAATTCGAAAACAAAGACTTTAATTTTTTTCAAATCTTGCCTGTAACTTAAGAAATTTTGAACATAAGAGGTCCAAAAATTTAGAATATCGATTAAAAAGATGAAGTATGATTGTTAAGAGCTATTTACTGACCCAGCTGCTCAATAAAGTTGTCACAACTTTAGACCTTCACATTGCTCTATTTTTGACCCTCTACTGCCGCCGGGCGGCGCCGGGCCCATATGCCCAAAATTATTTTTAAACATTTGGAAGAAAATTTAACTTTAATTAAAGCCAATATAAAAATATTTTTTTTATTTTATTATAAAGTTTTGCACCTCTTTAAAAATAAAACATTATAAAACATAATCCGTTTAACAAAAAATAAATATGTTGATTGGAAGATTCAATAATGTTCTAAAACTTAATTTTTGGACAATAATAGCCGAAGGTTGCTTTCTTTGGAGAGAGTTTTCTAATTTTTTTTTTGTGAAATTTGTTACCTCAATACAGTAGCGTATTCAGAATTTTTGGAACCCTTGCCTATTCAAAATCTGTCACCCAGAATGTCATCAGATCTTTGACATAAAAAATTAATAAAGGAAAATAATAAACACGTCAGTTTCACCACCACTGTTCGGATGTTCCGGCTTATTGTATTTGAGGTTGAAGTTACTCAGATTTTGGTTTCCTTTGCTGATTGTCGTATACCTGGAGAGAATTGAATTAATACCATAATAACATCTGCTTGTACCAGCGGCTGTGGACAATTTGCTGCTTTGAAAAAATTTAATTAGTAACTTATCTTGACACGAAAACTTTATAAACTGAATTAGCGTTTGTCCACGAACTCCATACTGCATCCACTTTTTTTAATGAAGAAAAACAACTCATAAAAATAACTTTTTCAATCGACATAAACCAACTCGACGTGGAAAAATAAAAAATGTAGGAAAATTTGTTAAAGATTCAATGAAATAAAAAAAAGTGCGTATACGCCCGAGTGAACCACTATTTAAATTGAATGAATTTTATCTGTTTTTAGGGAGCCTCTCGGTTATTAAATAAATCTTATATTTTTTTAATTAAGAATATTTACATAATGTACCTATGTATGTATGTAATTTTTTATAATCCTTAATGATATTATTTTTTTATTTTAATTTTTTTTAATATGCTGATTGTTACACTTAATTTTTTAATATTAATATGAACTTTATATTATGCACATTGTGTATGTTGTAGTTATTTTTTTTTTTATTTTCAGCACTTAATTCCTGCTTTAAAACAGCTACAAAGCTTCCAAAAATGTCTTACCGCCATATTATTCACTCGATACATCCAGATTTAAATTTAAATCCAGATGAATTTACATTGAATTTGTATGATTATACATCCAGATTTAAGTTTTAATCTAGATGTATTGAGTGAATAATTTGGCTGTTAGCCTTGCGTAAGAATATTATTCCTTCTTATTTGCTCTTATCAACTTGCAGAAGAATAAATTCATTGCAATAAATGAGGCATTAAGTGATAGGAACAATGCTTAAAAACCATAAGAAAATCCTGACGCAGCACTAAAGATAGTGGTGCCGTGTATGGTATGTACTTAATTGTTACCGAAATTTCAAATCCGCGGACCAACCGCACTGTACAGAACTAGTTGACTTTCATATTTTCACCGAACGTATAGGTGGATTTTCGGGCAACACCAAGTACATAACCAATATTTAAGCGTAAAAGTTGTAAAAACAAAAACTAAAATCAATTAGGGACGGGGTGAGCAGAAAACTGGTGCTAAGAAGTTTTTCGAAATTTCAAAAAAATAACTGTTAACGAAAATCGTTATTATTGCGTATGGAAAAGTTATTAAATTTAAAATTCACGTGTTTCCAGTTTGAATAATTGATTATGCGACACCCTGTATAACCTTTGAACAAATCATCTGTTAGCTGTCAAAATTATCTTAATATTTATTATACAGTTCATTTTTATGAGATCACAGTGAATTTGCTACTTCAATTTAACGGAGGAAGTTAAAAGACCTGAAAAAAGTCTACGCTTTTTTTTTGTAAAATCCAGCGAGTCAAAAGAACTGCGTTCAGATTTTTTAGATCTCTGATTTCATATAGAAACCTGAACTGGTTGAATATAAAAACTGAACCTCTTTAAAAACTAAAAAAAAAACACCCTTTCGTTTTCCACTGTCGCGATTTTCAAACTGAAAATTGTTATTTTTAAATGTCTTTGATTTCCTATAAAGTTCTATGTTATGTAATGGGGGCTTGATGCATATTTTCCATCATCTTTATCAAAGGGATTTGAAGAAAAATACAAGTATTGAAACAAAATCATTCAGACTCTATGCATACAATTTTTCATATAAAGTTAAAAAACTTAATTTTTGACTATGACATAAGCTTTCCTTGGGCGGATTGAGTTATATTATTTCAAATTCATCCTGAGGCACTCTTTTGTGGATTTTAACATTCCATAAACAACCGCAAGTTATGTAAATAATTATGCAAATATTTTCCCTATTAAAATCTTCAAAGTCAATAAGTACAATGTACTCGTAGTCGTAGAGATATAATGTACATAGGATATGTTGGTATTATGTTAACAGAATCCTTCAACCATCAAACTACAAGGTTAGCTAGACCAAAATATAAAAAACCTACTTACATAAACATTGAGTGCACCCATTTTCCAACCCTTTCATTACGAAACTCTCTTCCCCTTATACATGTATACATGATGGTGTTTATTTTATTATATCATTATTTTTTTCTTTTCTTTCAAGGTAGCATTCCCACATTAATCTTTATTTAAATTTACCCATCTACAGGCCTGTAAACCAAAGTTTTATCCGTTCCACTGAGTGCTATTTCAACCCTAAATATGGGAGTTAAGTTTAAAAATACAAGAAAAATGAAAACAAAACTGAATTTTCCAGTTGCAAGTTCAATTCATCCCAACAGGCAAACCTCCTCACTTCTCATCTCACATTGAATTTTCATGTTCGTTCGGTGTATGTGGGTAGTATAAAAAATAATTTTAAATTTAATGTATTATTTTTTTCATTTATTTTATGTAAATAAAATTAAACTTAATACGTATAGGTATATAAGGAAAATCTTTAAAAAAGAATAAAAACATATTTCATAAATTTAAGTTGTGCATTTCATACCACTTTTGGGAGTTAACCTCTTTCAACAAACATTATTTTACTGCAAATTTTTCGGAATGGGGTTACCATGCCTAGGTAAATTTTATTTAAAAGTGGACAAAATCTAAATCTTGTCTTTTCTGTTAATGATGTAAATAAATATTAATTTTATTTGAATGAATAAAATCTAAATTAATGATATGGAAAACAAGATTGAAATAATGTGAACGTCTGGGTTACAAGTTATACAGGGTGTCCCGTGGTCGTTATGCAGATGAAAACCATTGGTTTTTGAGGTCATTTTAAGTCGAAAAACCTAAGAGATATACTCACAGGCACAATTATCCGCCCACCTCCATTTTTCGTCACCCTAACTCTTTAAGTTCATTATAATTTATCTGCTGATTTGTTTTTTGTTTAGCGGATATTTTCGCAAGAAACAAAAAATTAAAACCTTTATTTTGCCCGATAAAATTGTCATCGAAGCATTTTTTGCTATTTAAGCGATTTTTAATATTGTTTCAGTTACTTAAACAAATACTGAGAAATCGGTTTAGCATCGCTACTGAAGCTCGTACATGTCTTTTTGAGGTGAGGAATATTAGTGTGAGTGGAACGTGCCATCAGAAAAAGGTTGGTAGAATTAAATTTCAGAGCTTTCCGACCAGCGCGCGCCCCAAAGCACCGTACAGCAAGACTTCATTTTGCGCGAGAATGTGTTAACTGGACTGCAGAGGAAGGAAGGGACGTCTTAACCTCAGACGAAAGCAGAATAGGTCTACGAGGTCCAGATGGACGTCAGCGTGTCTACAGGCGAAAAACGAAAGGTTTGCTCCATGCACGATAACCGAAACAGAACGTTACCAAGGAGGGTCTATAATGGATTGGGGAGGGATCAGTTATGAAGCTCGCACGGACCTTGTTGTGTTCGATAGAGGCATTGTGAACGCTCAGATATACGTGGAAAACGTTTTGCAAGACCTTTCGCACCAATTTTTGATGAACACTTTCGGTTAATGCATGACAACGCACTCTGCCATACCGCAAATTCTGTAACTAACTACCTAAACCGGCTCCACGAAGTAATTAGAGCCTGCGTCGCAAACACCCATTATTAAAAATTAAGTTTTTCAATAATTTTACCACTTTTTTTTAACAACAAAAGATAACATCTTTTTCAGTATTTTGTGTTATTGTTTGTTTTTTTTGTGTTAATTCTTTAATAAATGTGGTTTTTTCTCAGAATTTTTTTTTATTTTTCAAACTTTGCTTTCAACATTACTTACACCCAATGTGGTCTAAACTTGACGGTTTCTTTAAATTTACAGAAATACGAGGTGGGCGGTTAAATTTGCCTTTGAGTGTATTTTTCTTATTTTCGCTTCTTTTTTGATTTATAACGGTTTTTATGATTTTTTATATCATTTATTTTATTAACTTTGCCAAACTATAATTGAATTTTAAAGGGTTTTATACTTAATAAATAGCGGGAAACCTTTACCCGCATAGGAAAAAAGGTAAAGCGGTTAAAAAGCTGTAACTTTGATCTTATATAAATACAAAAAAAAAATCAATAATCGGTTGCTGTAAGGCAAAGTTAAGAAATTATATAAAAAAAAGCAAAGAAAGCAAAAAGGAGAAAATTATCTCTTAAGTTTTTCGACTTGAAATTACCTCAGGAAGCCACGGCTTTCATCTGCATCGCTGATCGCGTGACACCCTGTATAAAAAAAAATACAATTTTTAAAACAATTGAAATTCGTATTTTAGATTTAAGACCGGCTGTAGTAGGACCATGGTGTGCTTTGTTAACTACTTAGTTACTGATTCAAAAATATGCAAAACCAATATAATAAAAGTAAGAAAGAGAAAACTAAAAAAAAAACTGTGTACATTATAGCAGACTGGACGATGAAAGTTTATTGAAAACATGGCGCAAAACTTATGCTTTAAGTAAATTATAACCTTTGAATTTTCAATTTGATAAGTATGATAATTCTATACTATAATAAAGTTTTCTGATTCTTAGAAATAATTTTTAAAATATAAAAACAGTACAAAGGTCACACTACTTTTACCTTAAAGTTTAACTAATTAGAGATGCTATAGTATAGGTAACAAGTAAAAAAAATAATTGAGATATTTGAAGAGCTGGTTGGTTTCAGCTGTTGATGAGGTGGTTTTTCTTTTTGTTTGCACTGGGGAGCAGTTAACTTCAACTTTTAAAACCAAACTCTCTGTTTAGGGAAAAGTTTTTGGGTAGGTTATATTCTGTTATCAAACATAGAATGGTTCCTAAGTATTATTCTCTTCCGGAAAAATAAATTCCAAACCATTATTGACGTGAGTTAACAAAACCTTAAACGTAGGTACATATATCCATGGTTGGAGAATATACAATATATATAGGTACTATACACCCAAAATGAGACACCTTCCTTAAATCAATGAAAACCACAAAAACCTTCTTCATCAGATATATGTATGTATAGGGAAGTCTCCTTTCTGCATCAGTAGTTGGAAACATATTTCTTCCCTTAAAAAAAAAAGGAGAAAAAAAAAAACAAAACCAGAAAAACATTTACTAAGCGGACCTTTCTTCAAGCGAATCAGCCAACGTCGAATAAGATAGAAATACATCCATCTATTCATTCATCCGATAAACCAACGATCCGCAACACTGTGCGAAAAAATAACGATGAAAACAACCGACATACCAGACCACAAACTCTACAACTGTCCAGTCCACTCGTTCGTCTATATTTATCTAGCGAAAATGTTAAGGTTCTCTTCGTGTCCAACTCCATCCCAATTCTCAGCCTAGGTTTTACCCCAACCCAATCCCACCCGTCAACAACGCCTTCTGAGCCGGGAGTGTGTATGTATATAGATAGGTTGTGTCTGTGCAGAACCGTGATTCCTCCATTTGTTTGGTGGTTTTGGCATAACTCGATGATTCTTTTATTTTTTTGTTTTGGCACTCCGGGAAGGTCTGGACTTCTGTAGTATAGGGGTGGATACGTGGATAAATGTGAATATAACTCAATAGGAAAAGAGTTCAAACCTCAGTTTTGTGTTGATGATTATCATTCTTTGGCTATTGAAACGCATCATTAAATAGGAAATATGTACAGTGAGTCAGGAAAAATTCTATTGAAACTAAACACAAATGATTTACATAAATCTCTTCCATTTTAATGTAGGTTTGTGTGTTATCATCAAAAACTTTACAGAGCGCAACTTCTATAACAAAAAACAAAACTCTTTTATGAAGAAAAAAAATATGTACTTAATCAATCTAATTTAAACTGCACTTGCAGAATTCTTTTATTTGAATTAGATACCAAAGTTTCCCTTGTGTATCTTATGTGGAACGTAAGTTAAGTAACTTCAGTTTCGCGCTTTAATACTCCCCTAACCGAGTGTGTTGTTTTGTAAGTTCCTTACCTAATCCAATGAATGGATTTTAGTTGTAGCACTCTACGCAACATCGAACCACACAAATCTCGGATGCTGGAGTATGAAAAGGTTTGATGCTCATAGCAGGTTGTTATATTTCAACAACCTCCATGCAAAGATAGATTTTCGCAAAGCCTTGCCTTGTATCGTTTGTCGTCGTCACGTTTTTGATGTCAGAATCAGCCTCATAGCCTTGTGGGGGATGTGAAGAAAATTCAGTATCAACGAGTATCTGAACGCGGGTGGTTTGTTCTTTGCTACACATCAAAAAAAATAAGCTCCTTGCATCAGGTTGTTGTACCTACCTTGTTTGATTGTCATTCATTTATTCAGTGTCAATCTTAACGGAAAGATAATATTATAATTCATAACACGAGTGATAACACAAAGTGAGATGAAAATTTGTGAATAATAATAAGCCAAATTACTCAATCGATTTTATCGTGAAGTGAGTGCTTACTTATAATTTGAAGTGGTTCAAAGAATTTACTTTGATCTGTGAAATTGATCCAATGGATTACTCAATCTAGAGTTCTAGTTAATTTTCTATCAAGTTTGGTGAATAGAAATATTTGGAGACAGCTCAGTTTCCTATCCATCGTCAGTTTGAAATTACAAAAAAAAAAACGGTATAGATAGACAACATGATTCGTTTTTATGGCGACAACAACAACTACAACTGGCAATGTCAATATCACCGTTGCTAAGTTTATTCATGAAACAAAAAAAAAACTTACCTTGGCTTTAGGGTGAGTATTGTTTTACATTACTAGACACAACACACCTTTCCGCCCGCTTGCCGCTTCACCGCAATTACGGATAGTCTCTATTAGAGTTTTCCGCTTTGAATCTCAATCAATATTTAACGAACTTTGATTGGAAAATGCAATGACGTGAGATAAAAAAAAAAAAAATAATACCTATACCTACATAAAATTTACGGAAATCGTTGTTGTTGTAAAAAAATAAAAATAAAATAACGGTGTGCAGGAGGGGGGAGGGGGTGTTTATTTATTGATGTTGACTAAATCCTTGGTAATTGGGGGATTTTTGTTTGCTGTTCCTTTTTATATGATTTATATACGTGATTAACATATATTATTCTGAGGATCGAAATCGGAATTTCGAACCCCCCAAAATCCAATCCTAGCAGAGACCGGCACCGAGCGAGATGTTGTTGTTGGAACTCATTAAATTTAAATATGTTGCCATATGAATGGTTGATGGTTATTATTATATCCTTATGCAGTTCGAGTGTTTGTTTGAGATTTATGATGAAAACGTCGAAGTAATTAAAAGAAAATGAAGGAGCGTTTAATTAAATTCATCATGGTAGATACCTATTTACGTTGAGTTGAGATTCAGTTTATTTTTGGTTTGTTTTTATTTTTTTTTGTTTCTTTGTTGTTAAGAGTTATTTATTGTAGAGCAGATCTACTTAAGGTAATTGTGATTTAAATATTTTATATTATTTTGGTTGCATATGTGTTTTTACTGCTTGATACCGGGCGCCACTCACAGCTAAGAAAATTCCGCTAGTCCATAAACAATAACAAACCGTTGTTTTCTCTGGACATAATAGCAGCTCTTGAATCTTGAAAATATTAAGTACGCAAAATAAGTAAGAAAGGATAAGGTGAACAAAAATTATAATATTTCAAAAATCAAAAAGAAAATCTAGGGGTCGTCAAAAAAAAAGTTAAAGGGCAATTAACAATTTTCAAACAGACGTATCGTAGAAATTAATCAAATTTGAAAAAAATTGATTTCTTCGGACAGCGATCTATGTATTTCTTCAAAATACGTAGATTATTTCGATAACTGGTGGTTGGCGAAAATTCCCAATAAATTGGTTATCTTTTACAAAAAAATTTAAAAATATAACACAAATTTAAAAATGTATTAAAATATTTTTCTAAAAATAAATGAAATGAACTCTGAAACTTAGTGTAAAAACAGTCTGCTTTTTTAAGTGAAGTTTTTTCTTACTAAAAAGCTTTGTTCCAGACTGTTTTGGGCAGATTTGGGCAATCTGTCAAATCTTGAGTAGTGAGAAAGAAGAAAATTGTGTTTAACTTTAAATAAATTTTTTACTTTATAACATTTTATTCTTTTGATTATAATTTTGATAAAAATTTATTGTTTAGATCCATGGCAACTGTATTCGATTCTTGTATTAGACGTTTAAAAAGTAGTTGATTTTTTTTGCCCAGAAACCGTCCGGCAGTTTACTTCTCTCTGGAAAGAAGTTTATCCTCACTATCTCTCTCATGATCGCTCCCTCTCTTGCCCAAAACTACGCAATTTCTAAATTATGGAATAGGAATTGGCAATAATTAGTGACAGATTGTGACAGTTGGCAGTTTTGGTCATTGTCTCGAACAGACTTAAATTGTTTATTTCGGTGCAAACTAACTGAAATTTTTTGAAACAGATTTCCGCTTAAAGTAGAATTATAATTCTCATGTAAATGAGATTCCCGGGGAAAAAATTTCCAGCACCGCAAGTCGCAATTACGGTCAATTTTTGACATAAATAATTTTAAAAAAAAATAAATTTAAGGATAATGGTCCTTTTGTACGATAATGAAGATTAACTGAGTTTTTATTTATTTTTTTGTTTAATTTTAGTAGGTGTGTCTAAATTAATCACCTAGTATATTGGAGCGGAAATTATGTTATCATATACACTTTTTGTATACATTTTATTTTTAAATATTTTGATTTTCAATATTACTGCAAACTCTTAAAGGAGCTCCTAAAACTCCTAAAATGCTGTTTAAAATTAGTTCTATTCAAAAATTGTTATATTCAAGATACAGATACTGTTGGTAATGGTTTTTGCAAAAATTGTTTCCTTTAAAAAATTTGACTTAACTTACCTACTTAACTTCTTAACGGCTTGTCGAGTCGACACGGGAAGGGGGTCTGTCTCAGCTACGACAAAGCGACGCTTTCGTTTTGTTTTTGGTCACTTGAAACATTTTAAAAAATTTATTTAGTTTTATAACGTAAAAAAAGAAAAAAAATTGGCTAAACAATGTGTGATTTCTAATTTAAGTTAAGTGTATGTTCCAAATTTAGATGATATACACTAGCACCACTTTATGAATAAATTATAAATGCTAAATATTGTCATACGGTTTACATCGGATGTAAACATTTTAAGTAATCCCAAAAACCTTTAATTTTTTTTTCACCGCAAAAACTTTATCAAAAAAGAATTCTAAATTCGATTGAAATCATTAACAATCAAATCGATTAAACTTCCAATTTATTTCAGAATAGGTACCTACCTAGTCCTTCACTCCTTTATGCATGATATTGATCCCATTAGGCAGGGCTGATGTACAAAAACCAGAAACATCAGAACCCAGAAAACACTTATAATTCCAAACAAGTGAATTCATTTGCACACCTAACCATGATCGTTGTGTTCAAAAGAAGTCTCCTCTTAGAACTATGGATGATAAATCCCAAAGCAACACATCATCTTTTTTGTGTTTGTATCTTTCCGCAAGGTATATTGATGAAGATAAACATAGTGAAGGTGGTATCTGCTGTTGTGCTCAATTTTTTCCCTGCACCTGCAATTTACTCAATCCACAGACTTCTATATAAAATATAATGCTTAAAAAAAAACAACGAAAAATAAAATACTAGCTAGTATCCTGAAAAATACCACAAAACGAATGAAAATGAAAATGAAAATGAAAAGGACGATATGGGACCTCCAGCACTAGCAATCCACTTAAGTACCTTCTTCCGTTTTACACGAATTTTCCATAACATGACGCCTGTGTCATCGTTGTTATGGAGTGGAGTGGAGAATAGAACAATTTCATCCATATAATACTCTACTGCTCTACTGTACACTACTTTGCATTTGCACTGCATTGTCTTCATCTCAGATGAGCATATGCATTTAAAGAGTCCTTATTACCATCCAACACATATCCTTCGATACAGCATTGCCATATTAGATATATTTATTTATTTTTTATATATATTTTCTATATAGTTTGTAAAAACCAAGACTATAGTAAGACAGTGAAAATAAAATGCAACACTGGATCGCACGAACTTTCTCTCATATAATTAAATTTGCTTTGAATTCTATGGATTGTTTATTATAAGTACATTTATACAAATAATTAATAAAAATAAAACTTATATATTTATTCATATACATAATATGTAAATAAGAAAATATGGAAAAAAGCGTGAAACGTGTTTTTTTTAAATTGCTAAATCAAGTACTTAAAATTTTTAAATCTCAAAATGAAGAAAGTCATCTACATTCTAGACAAAAAAACATGTGAGTTTAAAAAGAATTCAAAAATCGCTGCAGCGGTTTTCTTAAAAAAATATATTTTTATATATAAAATTCCTTGACATTTAAAAAAAAAATTGGTACGCCATTTTTAAGAATTTTATAATATACACCTTAAAACTATCATTTCCAACAAAAATCATTTAATCAGTTTTCAAAAAAATTTTAAATCCAAAAAATATTTTTTTTAAAAAATCTTTGTATGCAGTCGGTATTACTCAGACTTAAAAGAAAATTCTAAGAAAAAAAAAATTATCAAATCGGTTAAGCCGTTAACGAGAAAGACGAAAATAAAGAAAAAAAAAAGCGAATATACAAAAGAACCAATGCGGCTATTTCAGTGGGCTTCGGTTGAGACGAATCCCAACTTTTTTTTGAATATATTGTTTTTCCTATTATTTTTTAACTAACATAATTCTTCTCCACCAAAGCGGATCTCCGCTCCCAGTACGCATAATTAGGATGCGGGGTGCATTTATGACGTAATCCTATGTTTTCTCCTATAAGTAGGATCCAACAAGAGCCCTCGCAACATTGTCCTTTTTTTTTCTGCATCGCCATAAGCAAGTTTGTTTCCATTCGAAAACACTTTCATATTTGTTATCTACAATTTATGCCCTTTCAATCCACATAAGTAATTTTTTACTTACGCACGCAGGATTTTTTTGGGCGTTCTTCTTTAAGTAAAAAAAAAATGGGGGAGGGGAAGGAACATCATAATAATTTGTACTTGCAGTTTCTTTTTCCTCAAAGTCTAAAGCACAACACGAAAACTTGGACCTATTCTCCCTCACAGCGCTCCCCCGCCCAACAATTTCACCCCTTTTATTTTTTAAATCGATTTATTTCAATTCCTCTTGACCTGGGAAAAAAGATTGCAATTTGAACATTTGTTGTCTTAAGTCCAACCCTCCGCAGTTAGACCCCAAAAATATATTTACGGATTTCAAAACTTTTTAAATCATACAGGGTAATCCTTTTTGAAAAAAATTCATTTCGTCTGGCATTACCGTTACAACCAAACCAACCAACTAGCTCCAATGCTTTTGTATAGCCAATCATTTTAGTTTGCTCAGAGGATCTCGTGGTTTGTTTTATAGTTCCTGATGGATGCTGCAGAAACAGGTAACTGGGCACTGCTGCCGGGGATGCATCTCTTCGCAACATCAATGCGATGAATAAGAAATGTCTATAGAGAGCTTTGTGTGGACAGAAGATGCATTCAATTGAATTCAATGGAACTGAATTTGCGACACCCCTCAACTTGGAATTGGTTTACGTACCTACACGTGTATTCATGAGATCTCATATCATGCACCATCCTGCACCTCTTTCATTCTCTATCTCTCTCTTTCTCTTCTAGTGCATACGAAGTCGTTTGCATAGTTTTTTTTTTAGCATAGTAGAGAGACTTTTAATCTGATGTAGTGACGCGTGTGAATGGTCCTGAGGGTACAACATCATATAGGTACTATAGATTTATCATCACCCAACCATATAGTATCATCATCAGCGTCATCATCTCACCATCTGTGTTTGTTCATTATTCATTCTTTTCGATTAGTCCATTATCCGTTCTGTGAACCATAATGGTTGGGCGTTGTTTATTGAACATTGTGGATCCTTTTGGGAAAAGCCATCAGAATCAGCTCCAGCATCACACGAAGCCATCTTAAGTACCCCAAGCTCCATGAAAGCCTATAAACAAACAACCCAATAAACGACAGAAGGTGAAAGAACTCGCGAATAAAAGATATAACTAACTATTAAAAGCTTTCATCACTATGGATGCTTTGAGAAAGTTCCCTTTATTAAGTAAGTCTGTGATGGGGGATACTAAAGGTTAAGGGAGGCGTGTTTTATTTTTTGTACTGTCTTGTTTTATAAGACATGGAGTAACTTCTCATTATCTTGGCACTAAAGTTTTTTATGAGGAGAGTGAGATTTAGGCCCGAAAGGCAATAGATTATGGAGATGAAAAGAGATTTAACACCGTTTTCAAAGTGGTTGGAAAAAAAAGAACACTAGTTCAATGATGAAGTGCATGACTCTGGAAAAGAAAGAAAGAAATCTTAATATAGTCAGCAAGGCTGGGTGTAGTCATGTGAAGGCCCTGAGGTGATTTTACACTTTGAGGCCCATAATCCTACTTTTTGCTTTGCTGCATCATTTTATCAGCGATTGTAAACTTATTCATAAAACCATTGAATCAGTTTTTTTTTTTTTTTTAACAAACGGCTTTGGCTCTAACGCTAGGTTAATTATCCAATTCTAAGCGACCGACACTAACCTCAATTAACAAGAAATATTTGCTCTCATAAAGCTCAAACGAAGATGTGCACTGTGCAGCCCTATTCTGCTAAATGATTCAATCGAATCTTTCGATTCACGTTAATGTTTCTTTCAATTTGCCTTAAATTATTTTTTAAAATCAACTGTCTTTTGAGTGGCAATCTGAACCGATCTTTATTTTCGAAGTTCTCAAGGAAATCTGATTGTTTAAATTTAATTTTAATCGACATACGAAATTTGGAGCAATCGTTCCCTCCGACGACGGACAGCAGAATACAAACTTTCATGCTGTTGGATGTCACTTGACTAGAAGATTTCGATTTCTAAAATCTCAACCAAAGCAAATCATATAGGATTCTGAAAAACCGGTGCTTAAATTCCCCAGACGGCATATGCTTTTGAAACTCCTTTTACTATGAAATGCAAAGGTTTACAAATTTTCGAAAGTTTATTAAAAACAAATTCATAAAAAAAAACTATAGAAATCACATAAAATAGAAACTTGTGGAATCTATGTGGATTCCATTTGTTTAATAAGCAATTAACAGATATAATTATAGACAAAAAGATAGAACTGAAAAAATGACATTTCCAACATGTTTTAGGCTAAAATATGTTTCTTTTCATCCACTTTATCAATATTTTTCTTCGTGGCTGAACTTAACAATAATTCCATTGCACTATCACGTTCTTTTTTTATTGGATCTGTTCCATTTTGTGATAGCTTTGGTAACAAATTCGAATGATTTACTCCCTCAGTTTCAGTTTGAATTATGATTGTTTCCTGAGGCATGCCTCTGCCAATTAAAGATTCCAGGGGGAAAAAAGGTATGAAATCTTCGAAAAATGGTGGTTCATCGTTTTTAACTTCGATAATTTCTGAATTATTTGTTGCTTGAACATTTTGGGTAATCTTGTTCTTTTCAGTTTCGTTTGTATTTATCCCAATGAATTCATTGACTTTTGGCAAGACACCAGATGCAATTTCGAATAAAATTCCAATTTCAGATTCTACTTCGGACAAAACTGATGTTGTTGAATTTTCGAATTTTTGAGAATTTTTTATTGAGTTCGGTCGGCGAATTGAGAAGCAAGTACAATCTTCTTTGATGATTTGTAAGGGCTTGCTGGCGACATTAACCATTACTGCCTCGGTTGAAGAGTTTGTTTTATTAGCACTTTGAGGTTTTTCATTGGTAGTAGCTTAGAAAAAGATAAGACTTATTTAAGACTGGCTAAAAATTAATTAGCAATAATTATTACCTTCAAAAAGTACATCAGACTTATTAGACTGATGAACTTCAGTGGCTTCAACATAAGGATGAACCAATATTTCAGGGGCTTCCGTTGTAGAAACTAAACTCAAATTTTTATTTGAAGTTACAGCAATTGTTTGTGGCTCTTTTAAAATTTGAACTGGAGATAATGTAGTTGTTGTTGGCACCTCAATATTGGTCCCATTTAGCAAATTTTTTCCAATAATTGATGCTTCATTTGGATTTTCCAACAGCCTTTTATGAATTGTATGCCCATATATTTCACCGATGAAAACTAGGCTAACAAAAACCGTAATTGCAATTGATTTCTGTTGAAAATAAAAGTAAATTTTTAGGTATGTACTACATAATTTGAATAAAATATGAATATTACCATTTTGAGGGAATAAAGTTATTTTTTCTTTTCTTGTGTGTTCTCGAAGAAAAATTCCAATTGATTATGAAAATATTTATTTTAAAATAATAGATTTTATTTATTCAACGCCAGCTACAAATTTAAGGTAAAATTCAACATATTACAGTAATATTGAAGCTACTTTATGGTTCAGTAAATTTGTACTGGCCATATAGGTATGTATGTATGTACGAGCCAACGCAACGTGCTAATATTTTCTATGGGTGACCTTGAAGAAAACTTTAAAAATAGATTAAAAAACATCCCATGGTTGATTAACTACTGACTTGGCTATACACAACACACGATGTTCGTGCTTATGTTCGTGTTTTTATCACGATCATCGAAGGTTAGTATTCAAAGTCGATTCATATTTAATTTTTTTTTGTCATGGTATTAGTGTATACGCGTGTCTGTGGTAATTGTGTTCTCAAACTAAACTGGTAGATCTGATAAATTGGTTGTTTTTTCCGAAAAAAATCAAATTTGTTTGCCCATTGGAAGCCGAAAATAGTCGAAATCGGTGTTTTGACAGATCTGGGTTAAAACAAAATTGATTTTTTTTACCATTACAAAATCCCAATAGCAAAAAGACTGGTAGATCTGCCACAAAATCCAGATCTACCAAATTGATATTTTTTTCGAAAAAATCAATTTTGTCTGCCCATTGGAAAGCGAAAAATGGCAAAATCGGTGTTTTTACAGATCTGGACCAAATAAAATTTGATTTTTTTTTACTGGAAAATTCCATAAGTCACAACTGATTATGCAATTTCTAAATCGGTAGAATTTACGGTGGGTTGCTTGGCTTTAACTATGTATGTGTATTTCCATAGTTTACATGTAGTGAATTCGATTCGAATTGAGTCCGAATTTAGTTCCGAAAACACCGCTGGATTGGATTAAAGATTGAATTTTTCGATCAACTTTGCGAGCTAAGTCTCGATTACCTATAAGAACTGGAAGTTGCTGACAATAATTTATTCATGTGGAAGGGGACTAACAGATGTGTGTTTGTATAACAAATCTTTTGTTTTGTGCAATATGGCTCGAAGCCGCATTCATCATCAAACACAAAAGCTGAATTCCGCACGCAGGCAATAAAAATGGTTCAAGAATAAATTCGATTCAATTTAAATTCAATCTTTCCAATCGATCGGTTTAGCTTTATACTTGGATCGAAATCTCAATTTGTATCTGGTAATAAATCTTCAAATCGCTTACAATTTTAAGCCTTAAAGGTTAAAAATATAAATTAGCTGCATTATACAAATTACAATCGTACAAAAAAAAAAAAAAAAAAAAAAAAAACAACTAAATTCGAAACCAAAATATTTGTATTTTTTTTTTTTTTTATTTAACAAATTTTAAAAAATCACAAAAGAAAAATTATGCAAATAATTTGGAAAGGCAGAATAAATTCATTATTATCATTGCTTTAAAAAAGTACTGTGCACTAAATTCCAACTTCGTAACTCCATTAGACTCAGATTTTGACTTTATTTGAACTTTTTTTATAAGAGTCACATTGGATTTCGGGGATTCTGTTGTTTTAACATCAGCATCAGCAGTTTTTGTTGCAATCGTAGGTGTATTGGATTTCGGGGATTCTGTAGTTTTAACATCAGCAACAGTTTTTGTTGCAACCGTAGGTATATCCTCAGGTAGCCCATCGTTTTCAACTAAACTTGTTGTTGAGCTATTTGTTGAAGAATTGGCTTCGGTTGAAGTGTCTGCAACCAAATTTTCTGGCTCTTTAGTTGTGATAGGAATACGAATCGGAATCGTATTGTTCTTTTCTGGAATTGCCATTTCCGTTGAATTGCCTGAAGTTTGTCGTTTATAAATTGAATGCCCATAAACTGCACTTACAGCAATCATGCAAACAATAAACGAAATTTGAATTGCTTTCTGTTAAAAAATTTTAAATTATATTGTTAAAAATGCATACATGCAGTTTATAAACATAACATGTGTAATTGAAGCTTACCATATTAGCAAACCAAAAATGAATATTCTAAAATTCCACTAAATTCGAAGTAAGTTCCTTTGAAGAAAAATTCTGATTGATTCAAAAATATGATTTTCAAACTTTTGAAATTTGAAATTTCATTTATTGATGATTTTAATTTGGATAAAATTTAATCAAACAAGTTAATATGTTTTTAGAAGCTTGGGCTTAGAGGATTATTATCGAAAATAATATCACGGTTGAAACCTTAATAACCTTTTTTTTTCTTAGTTATTCTCAGTTAGTAAAAGAATTTGAAAAGCTATTAGTTTATAAAAAGAAACGTCCAACATTGTTGTACAGCAGTCAGGGAAGTTCGGTTAATTAGTTATAAATCAAATAGAAACACATTAAGAAAGTCTTTTCATTAAAAGCCCAATCTAGTTACCTTCAATCAAAGTTAACAAAATCACCTTTTAGCTCTACCTATACATTTATGTAATTAATAGTATAGCCTTCTTAGGTTACAGACAAAATAATTTCCATTAATCCTTTGATAACAAAGATTCTTAATTATCTTGCTTCGATGGGTCTGTTACTATACCTTTGAAGGCATATCCACACTCCAAACATTCGAAGTCTTTGTATCTTCAAAGGTGTGTGCAGATCTAACTGACTACTACTTAAGTACCCCATTGATTCACCCATTGATCAGAGAAAACCCCCAACTTATCAACCCATATTGTAATCAGAAAAAAAAAATCCACCCTCTTCCCGAGGCAATACTCTTATAAACTTAAACCAAACTAACTAGCAAATAATGAAAGATTAATTCTAGATAATTGAGTATTTTTCTTTTGCCTCAAAGTATAAGTACGAAAGTTCCTGGTGAGGCATCCTTGAAGAAATATCTTTTCTTCAACTAATTAATCATTACCTATACGTATAAGCGTCGTCACCTCCTTGCCGCCAAAATTCTATTCAATGTGCTTCGAAACTTTGTGGCATATTTGCTCCTCTTCTGTGATGTTCTCGCTTTTAGGTAAAAGGACTAACTTATATTTCAATTTTTTTTTTTTGTGTATCTTAAGCAACTGAAACTTTGTTACTCGCTAAATTAAGTTGTTTAAGTTTAAGCATCCTTAATGCCGTATTAAAAAAAAAAAAAAGGACTTACAAAACTTCTTCGGTTTATTTTTTTTTTCTTCTATGTTTGCGCTTCGTAAAATGTCTCTTTTATTTAAAATTTGTGTTCCCGCCTGTGTGTGTCTTATTTTCCTCCTGTAAGTTGTGGCAAATTAATAAATAGAAATAGAAAACTTTTTTCCACACACAAACAAGAACATAATCTTCTGAGCATGGATATAGAATATGAAGCTCAGTGAACTGTATCGCTGTTATGTAGCCTGAGCCTCCTATAATATCCAAGAATTATACAAAACTTTCTTCATTCCTAAACACTCTAGATCTATACTATAAAAAAGAGGTCATAACTTCTTAGTGTTCGCTTCTAAGGGAAAATCCTTCCGCAATTTTTTTTCCTATGGGTTTATTTTTCTTTCTGGGATTCCTTACTGATTCTTGTCAAACTACATTGAAACTTTGTTGCATCATCGTCATCTTTATTTCTTACTATAATACTATACTACCTGTCGTAGTTGTCTTGTTAAAGTTGTTGTTGTTGTTGTTGTTGTTGATGTCATCATCTTAACTTAACCCACCTTATCCAACAAAACATAACAAGGTAGCCAACTGGTAGACATGATGAGATACATATAGATCTGAAAAAAAAATAACACAAGTGAATTTTGTTGGTGGTCATGGTCTTATTCGATGGCATTTGGTTCCGAATGCCTGTGGGAAATATCAATAAAGCAGTGAGGTGATTCAGTGGAAGATTTGTTAAAAGATCTTCGATTTAGAATGTTGGGAATGGCTGTAAGACTTTTGCTTTGAATCCATTGAATTTACCCAAATCAAAATAAATAAAAAATCTCAATTTTTGAAAAACAAAAATTTAAAACCATTGGAATTGGAGTGGCTTTCTTTTTTTATAAATTTAAAAAGTATGAAATTTCTTAAACATTTGTAAGAAATTGATATGCCATGTTTCAGTTCATATTGTTTATAAATGCGAAGTTAAGAAAACAGTTTTGAAAAGTAACATTAACCAATTTTTGAAATATCGAATTAAAAAAAAAAATATGCAATTTTTTTAAAAATATTAGAGCCGGGGCCAAATTATCGCATCAATGAGCTCTTTAGGTCACTGAATTATTTAAATTGGTACTACTTTTTCCAATGTAGCCAGTAATGCCAATGTAAAATATTTTAGTGACGTATGACCCACTCCCTGCTGCAGACAACCGGAAAACAGCCATCACAAAAAAAATATGGCGACAAAAGTCAAAGCCTAGTCCCACAAAGTTGCTCGGAAATTACCTAGAGGGCGATGGCAAGCAACTTTTGTTGCTATCTGTTGCCGGGAACTCCGAGCAATAAAAAGTTTCGCAACTAAAAGTTGCCTAATGGGCGATGGGCCTAAACCTTTAAAAAAAACAACAAAAAATTGTACGAAAGGTACCGTTAATTTTGGCTATGAGAACAATTTGTCGTGTTCAAAATATACTAGAGAATGTTAAGAAACTGCTTGGTGTTTAATAAAAAAAATAAAAGAAGTCGTTTACGAAATATTGAAATTTATGTATTGAAACTTTTTAAAATTTTCAAAACATTCTTCAATTAAAATCTAGTGAACTAGTTCTATAACAGGTGCGATTTTGCGAATTTTTTTTTTCATAAAAAGGTAGCATATACATATCTAGGTATGTCTACATATATACATAAATTAATAGAATAATTTTTATTAGACAAAATTGTGGAGCCATTTTTGTGTAAAATAGATTTTCTCGAAATGTTTGAAAAAAAAAAATTATGTGGCAGTTATTTTTAGTAAAAAAAAAATGAAAAAAAAAACCTGTCGGGGGAACATCCAAACTCTAGTTACCAAGTTTAAAGATATGTTATTATCTTATCTGTTTAGCCTGTAGCCGAACAGACAGACCGAAAAAAATTTGATACCAACTTTTTTCGTCTACCCTACTATATCGTAATGTTGTATAAAAATCTCAAGTTCGATTTCAGAAAAATACCTCGTTCCTAGTACCTAATGGATTATACGTTTATATTGTAAGGTTAACTGTTTCGAAATTTTTTTGAGGAACTGCGTTTTTAGGCCCTTTCAAATAAATCATCAATCATTTTCGTGGCACTTTTATATTCGGAGCAATGGCGCGCAAAAGAATTTAAGTGCTGCCAAAGTAAGCTGACATTTTCTTCCACACGAAGAAACAAGTTGCTGGAGATTTCTTTTAATCTCTTTAACATTCTCTTTTATACCTTTTACACGTAGAAACATATTCGGAGGAGACTTGCTGTATTTTCCTTGTAAACTACCTTGGTTGTACGCACACAAAAGTAGCGTGAAAAGGAACGTCAAAAAAATCTTTAGAACTCGTTGACCGGGGAGATTTTTTCTACCCCTCTTTCTACCTGCCCTTCTCGCCTATGAACTGATTGTTCTCAAACTCAGTTGCTTCGTGTAAAAGGGGACTTACCAGTCAACATTAACACCCGAAACAATGAGTCGA
The DNA here is from genome assembly GCA_947049315.1 of Epistrophella euchroma. NCBI lineage: Eukaryota > Metazoa > Arthropoda > Insecta > Diptera > Syrphidae > Epistrophella > Epistrophella euchroma. The sequence continues at coordinate 18,720,902 of OX346247.1, forward strand.
ATTTCATAAAATAGCAAGTGACTTTAGACATTCTAATTTATAACAGTTTTGCTTATGCCAATTTATAACAGTCATAACAGTTTGTTGACACTAAAGGTATTGGTACCTATGCATAAACGCGCTTCAAAATTAAAAAAAAAAACCTTAGAAAAAACTCTCGGTATCCGAAGTATTCCCACCGGGGCCGCATAATCATTATGCAAAAAACTGTTATAACTGTTATAAATTGGCATTTTTCTAGTTTCGTACGTATGTGTGGGATCTAGCGTGTGAAAGGTGAGGGTGGTACATGTCTCCTTGACGTCGAGATTTACTCGGCATTAGATATTAGAGAAATACAAATTTATAACAGTTATTCAGCCCTATCATAGTATCCGATCGGAACGGAAATTTCTCTGACTCATACAAAATGTTTTTTTTTTATTTTTCATTTTAATGATACAAATTTCTCATAAATCGGTTACACCTCCGGAAAATTATTTCAACGTGAGGTTGAAAAGAAAAAATTAAAGTGATATTTCTTATATATCTAATATTTCTTAAAATTCGGAGAAAATTCCGTTCCGATCGGATACTATGATAGGGCTGATTATAACAGTTTGTCGTTTTTTTGAAGTTAGTGCGTAATAACGCGCTTCGCACGTGTATGTCCGAAGCATGCATTAGCAGTAGGTACCTACTTGTACCAGACTCATAAATTTTATGAAATAATTAGCCCTCTCAACGCAGAATTAAAAATACTTATAAAATTATTTTTGAAATAAAGGAAGAAATAAAAATTGCTTGGAGGCGGGGGGTTAAGAAAAATCCCAAAAGAATTCCAAGGCATCACTGGCAATTCTAGAAAATTTTTTGTATTTATATTTAAGCTAAACGAATAATTCGACCAGGTGGAAAAAGTCTTAGCTTATTTTTTTTTTCTTTTTCTTTTGTACTCATTTTTAAGGACAACACAAACATATGTATACAAATATATTCATATTACTATGGATCGTCGTTGTAGTCATTGGTATCTATCCTCTGCCCTGCCTTATTTTGTTCGTATTCTCTTTTTTTTTTTTATTAGATATAGTGCGGCCTGAACTCTTTGGGAGCATCCTATTCTTGAGTTCCGATGTCATGTCGGCTTGTATGAACAAACTTTATTTGGTTTCGTAAAAGATTATATCAACTTGGAACCTTCTTCAGCTTTTGTTTGATACAGGTCTCTCTTTCTACATGGAGCCAACATTTTGTCGACTTTTTGCTATTTTATACTTTTGCCCTTTAGGTGTTGTTTTTTTTTTTTGTGCGTAAATTTGTTGTGGTAATACATAAAATTACTTTAATCAAGATGTTTCCTTATGGCTTTTGGGGGGGAGGTAAAGAGACAAATGAAGAAGCAAGAAACGGTTCACAATTTATATTTGCAATTTGGGGTTAGCTCCTTAGTGGGGAAACCCTTGCACAACAATGTTTCTATTCTAATTGAGTGAACCATAATACTTCCCATATTAGGGATAAAAAGATGTGTAAACTTTTATAGAGATCTTATTAAATTTTTATTTATTTTTAATCAAACAATAATTGAATAACAAGTTTTGAAGAACTTTTAAGGGATAAGTTGAAATTAAGCATTTAAGTTTCTATAGATGATTCTTATTGAGTTATAATTATGATGGAAGAGGATGAGCGAATTCAAACTAGTACTGATTTGGGAGTGCAAATTCAATTTTCGGAGCACTGTAGTTGTAACCATGATGTGCTGCTGCTTCAACTGGAGCCTTATTTAGTTCAGAAAGAATTGGAACCGAGGGTTGAACAAGAACCTGCTGATGGACTGGAAAAGAAGGTTGTAGCAACACCTGTTGAGCTGGGACCACATTTTGAAGGTAAACTTGTTGTTGTTCTTGATGAAGTGCAGGTTGAACCAAGACCTGCTGAGCTGGAAGAGAAGGTTGAACTAAAATTTGTTGAGCTGGTTGAATGTGGCTAGCTTGTGAAATATCAAGGATATGCGAACTGATATATCCAGGAGCGATGTGGGCCGTTGACAATGGTTGGTTAGCTAGAGTCAGTGCTTGGTTAATTTGATCCGGCTTGATGACATCTACAACCGGAGCGTGGGATGCTACTGAAAGTTGCTCGTTTTCAATAAATGCTGGAACGGGCTTCTCATATGTGTAACCAGTTGTGGATTGCTCAATTATTTGTACTGAAGCGGGAGTAACAGGAGCTTCGGGAAGAGCTGGAGTCTCGGTAACTTTTGGCACGATTGGAGCTTCTGGCAAAGACGGGAGTCCAGGTTGAAGAAAAGGAAGTTCTGGTTTTGGTGGTAAGTTGATGTTGGATAATTCAGCTTGAGGTTCTATCGGTTGCTCAGTTGCGATAGCGAGGGGTACTTTTGGAGCTTCTGGTAAGGATGGAAATCCAGGTTGGAGAAGAGGAAGTTCTGGTTTCGGTTTTAATTGATCAGCTTGAGATTCAATGGGTTGTTCAATGGCGATTGTGAGTGGGGCTATTGGAGCTTCTGGCAAAGACGGGAGTCCAGGTTGAAGAAGAGGAAGTTCTGATGGTTTCGGTGGTAAGTATGCATTAGAAAGTTGCTGAGAAATTTGAATTGGTTGAGAAATAGATAGAGGAGCTAATGTAGCAGCTGGTTGGACATGTGACTGTACTAATGATTGAGGAAATTGGAAGCATGGTAAGCTCGGTAACGGAATGTTTGGAAATGGAATAAATGGTAATGTTGGAAGAGTAGGACACAATGACGGGAGAATGTTCGAAGGAATGGCGTTAGTCAACTCGGAATTGCTTTGATTAGGTTCCTCAATCTTAATAGGCTGCTCAATACTAAGTGGCACAATAGCAGTTGCTGGTAGACTTGGAAGTCCAGGTTGAAGAAGTGGAAGTTCCAATTTCGGCGGCAAGTAATTATTAGAAAGTTCCTGGTTTAATTTTATAGGTTGTTCAACAGTAAAACCAGTCAATGGCTGTTCGATATTCAATGGAACAATCGGTGCAGCTGGTAAAGATGGCAGTCCTGGTTGAAGTAGAGACAATTCTGGTTTTTGTATTACACTTGTTACTGATGGCTTTCCTGCTGAAGGAGATCCAAAGTTCACAACACTATCAACAAAAGGTAGATGGTCGATAAATGGTTTGGAAGTTGTTGGTTCTTCTTGTTTGACTAATTCATTGTGATGGATAGTAGGTTGTTTATCATCAATTTCTGGTTTGATTTCTTCAGTCTGAATTTCAGAACTGAGCAACGGAACACCATATTGCTGATGAGGAACTATGACGGAAAATCCACGAAGACTACCTCCTTGAATTTGCCCAATTAGTGCAATGCACATGAATAATGCGGCAGTGAGGAATTTCTATAAATTGAGAAGAAACAAAAAAAAAATGATAAATTAAAAAAAAAAAACAAGGAATATTGTTTCTTTTTGTATGACTTACCATCTTGGAGTTTGCGTTCTGTTTGATACTTTTTCGAATGCGTCTTAACCTATTTATACAAAAAAAATTCGAATACGATTTGTAGGTCAGTTGGCTACCTAGGGTAATAATAGGTGTAAGGGAAGTTATTCAGGTTTGCATTCTTGTCAATGCTAATTGCTTCAGTTGTTAATTGAAGAATACTCTCTTAATGACATTCCTATTGCTATTTAATGGAATGTCTGCAATATGAATGTTATCTGTGTACAGGTATCTCTTTCTATTTCCTTTTCAATTAGAGTTAGTTAAGTGCAAGATAAGTAGTTACTCACTGATGCCCTTATGACATCTCTTTATTTTAAATTTTTGGCACCGGAAATTCATACCTAGTTTCAAATATTTTGTTAATTTTTAAATTCGACCTCAGAATCACACAAATTATTTGAAAGTCCTAACTTTAGAATGGAAACGTTTAAAAAAAAAAAAACAAAATATTTTTATTTTAGCACACAACTTTGATGAGATAAGAGAACATTCTGACACTACTGTTGGGAAATTACAAATTTCCATTTTGAAAATCACATTAAAAAATATAAATTACTTAAAACAGAATTTTCCTACCCAAAGTTGTCGAATGGGGCAGTTCATTTTTTAGAAGTCGCCTTCCTTCCTTCGTTGTGCAGTGCATGCCTTCCTTGACTTGACATTAGTTGATAATTTTCACAATTCAATTAATAGGACCATGGTTGAATGGAACAAGTTCAAGCATCCAACATAAAGGGGACCATCTTCTACGCAGGGAGATGTGATGAGACCAAAGTCATCAGCATTCAACTCACGTAGCTCCCTTCATAACCCACTTAAGAGATGCCAGGTTACGTATACAATTTTTTTATAACCCAAAAGAAGTCCTTCGAGATCGTTACGTATACAAAAAGTGACAATAAAATTAAAAAAAATATATACTCCATGTTCTGTGTGTGTGTCTGTGTGTGAGTTTCCGTTGACTTGATTCCAGCAAAGAAAATCGCTTCACTAATAGATCTTTAATGGTACGTGCCATTGAATGCCCATATAGCACTTGCTGTGGACATAGTGTTTCACGAACGAGATTCATGTCCATGTCCTTGTCCCTGTCGGATGACCAGACCAAGACCATTCTAGGAAAGTCACCATCATATTTGCGTTCGTGGAAAACTTTTTTTTTTTTGTAGAAGTTGCTCTTGTAAGTTAACAATTTAATTGGAAGCAAGTCTCCTTCAGTTTTTTCTCTCGTTAATGTCCGGCCACATCTCAATTTGACGCAATTGGTGATTGAATCGTTGACCTGAACCGCCATATCGCCATCTGGGGGACGATAACGATGGAATCTATATCTTAATAAAATCATAAAAATAAAAAGCACGTAATTGCCATGAAGCATGTTTGCACGAAGGAATTCCCTTAGGACCATTTGGATAAAGGAAATTATGGACTTGATTTTTTTTTTTTGCGGCACCAAAAGCAGATCTAAAAGGTGCCATTTATGATTTCTATTTCAGTTTTCTAAGCAATATGTGAAAGGATTTTGTTTTCTGTCTAATATTTCCCCTTCCCCTTCTGTCAAGCCTCTGGCCGGATGTCTCAAATCATATCCATGGTTCGGCATTGGACATCATATGGACTGATAAATTATCATGTCTTGATGTTCATCAAGATCATATCGCATCATCATTTCATAAACCATCATAAGGCGTCAGGTAATGCAAACAAAAAGCTGATATCTTGAGTGAATCAAAGTCTGATGATGGAAATCTGGACGAATAATGAAGAGGATAAATAAGGAATGATTTTGAGTTGGGAATTATGGCCATCGTATGGATGTGTGTGGAGTTGTGATGGAGAGTGCGGTTGTATTGTACCCATCATCAGCATCAGAATCATCATCATCGTGGTCTATGATGCGTATATTTAAGGCTTGTATGACAGACGAACGCATGCTTGTGGTTGAATCATGGCTTATCTGAGGAATTCGATATGTTGTGATGATGTTCATGATAATTATGAAAGATTCAGAGCTGGGGATAGTATACACAAGCTCTATATTTACGATAATACGTTTATTTTGATCTGAAATGAATTTGACGGATGCACATCCAATATGCAAACAGGAATTCGAATCTTCAATCTGATTTCTGATGATGATGATGATGGCTGATATGGTTGTGGATGTAGGAATGGTATAGATGTGCTTTGGCTGGCAATTACAGAGGCCTTAAGAGAGAATTTGTTTGCGATTGATTGAAAATACATACACAAAGCAAAATGTGTACATAAGAACTCTCGACTAGAGAAATGATAGTATAGGAAATTTAATATAGAAAAAAAGGTATTAGCTTTGACCAAATACAACTATTATATGATTTGCACTGAATTGATTGCATCGACTTTGGATTTCGAGTTATAGGTACCGTTAATATAAGCTGATTTAAATCTGACCACTTTTCTTCTTATGCATACCTATGGAAAAAAGATTTTAAGATTTCAACAAAGTATAATATTTATATTTGAATAGAATATATATACCTACATACAAAATATTAATAAGGGTAGTTAAAAAAAGTTGCTTGGAATCAGGATCCAAAGATTTGGTAGGAAAAAGATGTTTGTCAAAATTTGAGTTAAGTAAGTAAGAATTCATTTATTATGTTTTGTTGTTTTTCGATACAATGTTTATAATTTTTTATGAATTTTATAGCTACGGCATTGCCGCTCGGTTAGCAAAAATAAGTAAATACATAAATTATTGGTATAAATAAATTTTTTTCTTTTGAATGAACTATTTATTCAAATTCGGTTAGAAGTAACATCCTATATTCATAAATAATTTTAAAAAAAGAATAGAGGGTTTTCCAGTCGGAATCGTTTAGCACTGATATACAGCCCTATTCTGCTAAACATTCACGTAAAAGTTTGTATTCTGCTATAATTGCTCCAAATTTTGTATAAATTTAGATAAAAACAGGATTTTAAAAAATAGGTTCTTTTAAGAATTTCAAAATTAAATATCAGTTAAGATTTGCACTCTAAAGATTGAAGATTTAAAAAAATAATTTGAGGCAAATTGGATGAAAACTTCACGTGAATCGAAAGTTTCGATCGGATCGAATAGCAGAACAGAGCTGATAGTTTCCTGCAGCGTCAAAGTTTTCTTTCCAAGAAATGTTTTTTTGTTGTCAGCGAAAATGGGGCATATATACTAATGAAATGAAAACAGTCTTCTTTGGCTTTCAAATTACATAACGTGCAAAATCGGTCGAAACTGTTGCTGTAAGGAGATCCATTTAGCGCAAGGACTTCACATCTTGTTTTAAATATTAGTGATATTTCTCTATAATTAAGTGAATCATTAAAGTAGTTTGATTGCATAAGGTTCAGTTCCAGCTCTGAGTAAAGTAATCTGCTATCTGATTTTTGAGCATCTATATTATAAACCCATCGCGTTCAGAATTTTCGTGCGCTTATATTATTTTGTACAGCTGTTCTTTTACATGATCCAAATTTAGTGAATTCAACGACACCACTTCACCGTAAGCGTTTCCCAGATCTTTCCGTTTTGACACCCACCAGTCCTTGTTTCTGACATTCGTTTGGTTAGTTGGTCATCGCGATGAGACAACACCTTGACAATGTAGTCTGCCTGTGCTTTCAGAGTGCTGGTAAGAATTTTAGATAGTCCTGTTTCCAGATAAAGGGCATAGTTCGGTGTTTTTAAGGGTAAATTAGTGAGTTTTCTTGTAATAAAAAAGTGCCGCTCACCTTAGCGGCAATAAACTATAGGTCTCCTTCAATCCTGCAGACACGAACACAGATATGATTGAGACTTGTAAGTCACTAGGCCTTAGTTATTCTCTGCAAAAGTTTTAGCGCCACAAAACCTGTGAATGAACGTTTCTTGAAGCTTTTAGATCTATCGACTGCACTCATATTTTGACTGTAAAGATTTAAGAACATCTGATGAATACATTAATCAAAAAGGCCTCTACGTTCCATTCACAAAATTCACAAATGTGGAGGCCCGTAAGTGTGGCCAGAGTTAGTTCACGACTCACGTGGTCGTCTATCATTGTTTCAAAAATAAACAAAAATGCTAGCACACAAATCTGAAAAAATCTTGTAGCACTACCTAAAAGGTAAATTCAGGGCCCGTATTATGAATTATGATTATCATTCAAAATCCTTCGTAATCGTTAAATTGCGATTACACTTTACGATAGTCGTTTTTTTAAAACGATTCTCGTTTTCCTTTACGACTGCTTATGGCGGTCGTATTTTATAGTTTTTACACTTCTGACTAAGGTTTATTATGTATCGGTCGCATATTTATTTAAAAAATAGATTTTTTTAATAAATATGTTCGATTTCCCAGCCTCTGCCACCTTAAAAAAAATGTTTTTCAGGGCTACTGCCTCTTGCGAAGAATTGACAAATCCTCCAAGAGTATCTCTTGTCATAGAAAAGTGCCGCTCACCTTAGCTGTTCGGATTCGGCAATAAACTGTAGGTGCCCTCCATTCCTGCAGACACCCACGCAGAAATGGTTGAGAGTTGTAAGTCGAAAATGTAAGGTCTTAGTATAAATATTAAGAGCTCAAAATTAGTTACAATGGACAAAAACCTTAAACAACAAACAGACGGAATCAGAAATCACCCGGATAATTTTCTTTTCAAACAGCCAAAGGTTTTCACCTTTAACAAGGTTAATTTCTATGCACCACATAGAAGGAAATAGATGAACACTTGAGTAACTTTTTATGCAATGTTTTTCAGTAGTTTAATTTCAAAAACATCAAAAAACTTAAAGATTATACTTTCATCGTTATAATTTATCCTTAAATGTCGTTTATTTTCTAATCCTTTTTTTTCTGGCACATTTAACAAACTAAATTCAATGATTATCCTCGAAATTCTCATAACAACATTAAGCCCTCGTTTTAGAGCGAAATACAAATTATTACAATTTATCACTATGCACACTACCTATACAGGTAACAGCAGAAATTAATTATATCATTAGGAAGCTTAAAATGCTTTCAGTTACAAATGGGGCAAACATTATTCCAATTAAATTCTTGTGTAGTGGTATTCTTGTTCCAGTAAATTCATTCAAGTACCTTATCATGAAAATGTTGGTATATTCAAGGAGTTAAAGGCTTTTTTAACTCACTATAAACACATACTCTAATCCAAAGTGAGTGCGCCTCGTACAGAATTCCTCTTGTCACTTTAAACTTTTTTTTTTTAATTTATATTCGCGTTGATAAGCCTTCCGTAATATCTCAATGACTTCGCACCACATTCTATTAAGTCAACATTAACATTCCATTTACGCATCCTATAAGCTAAAAGTTTTTCCAATTAAAAGAAATTTCTTAATTACGCGCTTACGTAAGACTTCCCCCTTTTGGAACTTTTCTCACCATGCTTTATACTATGATATGGCTACTCCCGTATCCCGAGGACATTCCCGGAAGCCATTTCTATACTACGGTTAATATTATTCGCACCCCAAAGATGAAAAAAAAAAAAAAAAAAAAAGCAACAACATGAACCCTGCCAGGGGGAGGGGGGGTTCGGGCGGCGTGTTCGTGTGTATAGTTCGAAAGCAAGTGAATATTTATGTTCTAAGGTCTACAAATTCTTTAAAGAGAATCCTTGTCGAACATCGACACCGAGATCCCAGAGGCAGAAAAATTGTAATTACTGTTTAACTGGTGCCCTTAATGTTGTTTCTTTCCCACAACCAAGATGAACACGATGCGATGCAAGGAGACAGAAGTTACATCTAATTAAAATACCATCAAGACAAGGTATAGCTTAACTAACCGACGACCCCGCAAGATGAAAAGACCGGCAAAAGGATAGAAGCCATATTCACCTGGTGGAGAGTGACACACGAATACGTGAGCCGGAATCATGTGTGTCATGTTCAACTTGTTAATTTGTCCGGATATGTCTGTGATCCGTCTCTATAGGTGAATATTGATTTTATATATACATTCTAAGCTCTTGGACTTGACTCCTCCAAAGGTTCGATGACTGTCCTAATTTTTACATTGCCATAGGTACACTTGCAGTGTTATTTTGAGGAACTATTATGTCTTCTACACTTGCGAGCAAAAAAATGGAATCACTCGGTTTTGCCGTTTAAAAGCAACAATATCTATGGATACAATATTTATGCTTAAATGTTTATGGTCACATTTTAAAGCTTGAACTTTAAATAGAGATCTCTACCAAATTGTCAATTTCAAATGACAGCAAAAACTTGGCACAAATGACAGCTGAAATTGGAAAGAAAAAAAAGGCGGGCTAGTTTTAATTTCAAAAATCTAGCTATTTTGTGCAATAAAAAGATTAAAATATCTTATATAAAGTTTAAAAACATTTTTACTTGCAGGTTTTCTATAAAAAAAGGAAAAAAACAATTCCGAATATTTATTTGCCTCCAAAAACAAACAAATGGCTGTCGCTTAAATGTCATTTGTGCCAAGAATTTCAGTTTGACATTTAAAAATGAACGAGACAGAGATATATTGCTGTTTGTTAAGGAGTTCTATTGGAGGTAAAATTATAAAAATCCATTGGAAGCACGAGTAGGAAATATTGATATGCAATATAAGCGCCCATTATTGGTTTTTGTTTATCGGTGTGCTGTTAAAAGTGAACTGTTACATATAATTTCGATTTAACAGGACTTCTAATCTTGAAAATAAATGGATACCACACCTGCAGATGTAACTCAACGAGTTGTGGCCCGTCAACTCCATCTAAGCAAATGTTGTGTATCAAAGATCTACAAAACGTTCAGGCCACCTGGATAGTTTTTGTGCGAATTTCAAAATCTGGACGTCGCGTCGCCGGTAAACCATTTAGAGATATGAAATATTCGTCGCAATGACTTCTCTCCGAAATCGTCATTTAAATGGCCATATGCCGAAAACAGATGTGCAGCTTTTTTCAATGCAGCGAAAATAAATTTACACAGGTTCTTATGAGAGCTGACATATTCCAGGCTCTGCATGCAGCCTTCGCTGCACGATATCTCTATTTCTAATTTCGCTGCATCGGGAAAAGCTGCACATTTGTTTTTCGGCTTTAAACGTCCAACAACAGCTCAAACAGGTACGAGAAAGAATTGCTAGTGAATGGACATGTAAAAAACGACTTAAAGAAGCAGTCCTTACCCCGAAATGACCTGTCAGGGGATCGAAATTGACTACAAACCACTGACAAAATTGACTACGATTTTCTCTAATGCACTACGATTGCGAAGTTGAGCAATGGAGGCGAGTTATGTTCTGGGATGAGTGCAAAATGAGTCTGCATGGAAGTGATCGTAGGGGCAGAATAGACAGACGACCTGGCGAGCGATTTTAACAAAGCTGTTTTGTCGAAACCGTGACTTAGGTAGGTAGGTAGAAATGGCGGTCAACGAACAACCAGCTCGCTGACCCAATTAGCGCAGAAAAACGCCGTTTTGATACCATAAAACTCGTTGGAACCTATTTATGGAAGAGTTTAGTAGAATCTGGCGGGAGGTCATCCACAAAAACGCTCAGAGTCAGACATTTTAGTGTCAAAACTAGTCACTACGTCCTACAAACTTAAGGTTACCCTGCCCGTGTCCCCTCAAGACTCGAAGTCTGCAAATTAGCAGTCTAGCGGATCAGAAGGGGGTCGATGCAAAGGCTACCGTCTCGTCGTCTTGCGTTAAGAAAAGAGATCAAGTCTTTGATCTTTATTTCGGAAAGTTCGTTAAGGTCGTCATAAAAGGCATGTCCAAAGGATTTTACTCTATACCGGGCTAGAGCAGGGCATTTACAGAGGAAGTGAACTATTGTTTCCTTTTCCTGCTGATTCGCACAACTTCGACAGTGAATATTGTAAGGTATGCCCAGTTTTGCCGCATGTTCTCCTATTGGCCAGTGCCCAGTGCAGGTTGCAACGATCCTGTCAATGTCGTGCCTTGATCTGCAGATTAGATCTTTTGTTCGGGATTTACTATAAGTGGGCCACATCTTTCTAGATATAATACAGTTGCTCAGACTGCCCCACCTTTGATTGGATTCTGTTAGGAAATTTGAGAATAAATTGCCCCTCATAACTCCTAGGGGAATATTAACTCGTTCCGCAAGTGAGTTATGAAGGGCTGATCCTTGCCTGGCCAGTTCGTCCGCCCGCTCATTACCCTCAATGCCACAATGACCCGGAACCCAGACGATGGTGACACTAAGGTTAACATTTGAGCTTGCGAGCTCGTCACGGCATTGCTGGACCAGTTTTGATGAAGCCGAAGTCGCAGCTATTGCTTGCACAGCCGCCTGACTATCTGTCAGAATGGAAACATTTTGGTTTTGGTTTGGGACTATTTTGAGTATCTTGCATGCCTCCCTTATTGCCAGTATTTCCGCTTGCAAAGTTAGGAAGCCGAAAAGATTTAGCGATATTTAAAGACTCGGAGAAGATTCCTGAACCAAAACCACACTCCATCCTTGAACCATCAGTATAAATAGTAGTGTCGAAATCTCTCGTCACGACGTCATCTTTCCACTCCTCTCTGGATGGAAATTTGACTTTAAAATCTTTACTAAGTCTCAGAATAGGGGTGCAGTAGTCAGTTGGAGTCGAAAAAATTTCGATGGGAATCAGCTTTGTGATATTGCTGTGACCGTAGGGTCTGGCAAACCAGCAGTTTGTTTCGTTTAGTCTTATTGCGCTGCAAGATACTATGTATTTAATGTAACCGTGACTTACGGGGGAGGATTTTGTTGGATACAGGCAAGCATTTGAATTGAAGGAAAAGTGAGCTGGTTTTTGTGACTGGTGGCGGTCGAGGGGAGGTTTAACTTCGGATAGACTGGCTGGCGCTAAGCTTAGACTTAAGCCCTGTCGAGCATTTGTAAGACGAGCTTAAACGAAGGGTTAGAGCCAGAAATCCAGCTCCCGAGACCATTAAAAACTGAAAGCGGCACTGTTAGACGAATGGGAAAGAATGCCGCAAGAGACAGCCAAGAAACCCATCAGGTCAATGAAAAATCATTTAGAAGCTGTAATTAAAGCTTTGGCGGGGTAATACAAGATACTGAAACAATAAATTTCGCTAAATTTTGTCGTAAATGTATAATTTTCGAGCTACTTCTTGTTTTGATTTTACTTCATTTTTTCTTACATTCTTCAACTATGGCGATTATCTCTTGAAATGCCGAAATCAGGGGATCGAAATTGACTACAAACCACTGACAAAATTGACTACGATTTTCTCTAATGCACTACGATTGCGAAGTTGAGCAATGGAGGCGAGTTATGTTCTGGGATGAGTGCAAAATGAGTCTGCATGGAAGTGATCGTAGGGGCAGAATAGACAGACGACCTGGCGAGCGATTTTAACAAAGCTGTTTTGTCGAAACCGTGACTTAGGTAGGTAGGTAGAAATGGCGGTCAACGAACAACCAGCTCGCTGACCCAATTAGCGCAGAAAAACGCCGTTTTGATACCATAAAACTCGTTGGAACCTATTTATGGAAGAGTTTAGTAGAATCTGGCGGGAGGTCATCCACAAAAACGCTCAGAGTCAGACATTTTAGTGTCAAAACTAGTCACTACGTCCTACAAACTTAAGGTTACCCTGCCCGTGTCCCCTCAAGACTCGAAGTCTGCAAATTAGCAGTCTAGCGGATCAGAAGGGGGTCGATGCAAAGGCTACCGTCTCGTCGTCTTGCGTTAAGAAAAGAGATCAAGTCTTTGATCTTTATTTCGGAAAGTTCGTTAAGGTCGTCATAAAAGGCATGTCCAAAGGATTTTACTCTATACCGGGCTAGAGCAGGGCATTTACAGAGGAAGTGAACTATTGTTTCCTTTTCCTGCTGATTCGCACAACTTCGACAGTGAATATTGTAAGGTATGCCCAGTTTTGCCGCATGTTCTCCTATTGGCCAGTGCCCAGTGCAGGTTGCAACGATCCTGTCAATGTCGTGCCTTGATCTGCAGATTAGATCTTTTGTTCGGGATTTACTATAAGTGGGCCACATCTTTCTAGATATAATACAGTTGCTCAGACTGCCCCACCTTTGATTGGATTCTGTTAGGAAATTTGAGAATAAATTGCCCCTCATAACTCCTAGGGGAATATTAACTCGTTCCGCAAGTGAGTTATGAAGGGCTGATCCTTGCCTGGCCAGTTCGTCCGCCCGCTCATTACCCTCAATGCCACAATGACCCGGAACCCAGACGATGGTGACACTAAGGTTAACATTTGAGCTTGCGAGCTCGTCACGGCATTGCTGGACCAGTTTTGATGAAGCCGAAGTCGCAGCTATTGCTTGCACAGCCGCCTGACTATCTGTCAGAATGGAAACATTTTGGTTTTGGTTTGGGACTATTTTGAGTATCTTGCATGCCTCCCTTATTGCCAGTATTTCCGCTTGCAAAGTTAGGAAGCCGAAAAGATTTAGCGATATTTAAAGACTCGGAGAAGATTCCTGAACCAAAACCACACTCCATCCTTGAACCATCAGTATAAATAGTAGTGTCGAAATCTCTCGTCACGACGTCATCTTTCCACTCCTCTCTGGATGGAAATTTGACTTTAAAATCTTTACTAAGTCTCAGAATAGGGGTGCAGTAGTCAGTTGGAGTCGAAAAAATTTCGATGGGAATCAGCTTTGTGATATTGCTGTGACCGTAGGGTCTGGCAAACCAGCAGTTTGTTTCGTTTAGTCTTATTGCGCTGCAAGATACTATGTATTTAATGTAACCGTGACTTACGGGGGAGGATTTTGTTGGATACAGGCAAGCATTTGAATTGAAGGAAAAGTGAGCTGGTTTTTGTGACTGGTGGCGGTCGAGGGGAGGTTTAACTTCGGATAGACTGGCTGGCGCTAAGCTTAGACTTAAGCCCTGTCGAGCATTTGTAAGACGAGCTTAAACGAAGGGTTAGAGCCAGAAATCCAGCTCCCGAGACCATTAAAAACTGAAAGCGGCACTGTTAGACGAATGGGAAAGAATGCCGCAAGAGACAGCCAAGAAACCCATCAGGTCAATGAAAAATCATTTAGAAGCTGTAATTAAAGCTTTGGCGGGGTAATACAAGATACTGAAACAATAAATTTCGCTAAATTTTGTCGTAAATGTATAATTTTCGAGCTACTTCTTGTTTTGATTTTACTTCATTTTTTCTTACATTCTTCAACTATGGCGATTATCTCTTGAAATGCCGAAATTATTGTTATGTTTTTAACCTTTATTTAAAGCTTATGGTTCGAGCGTTTTAACGATACCATAAACATTCATGCATGTTAATTACATTGAGAGCAATTATTGTTTTTACGTAAAGCAAAAGAAGGTGATTCCATTTTTTTGCTCGCAAGTGTAGTAACCTTTGTTGGCATTTTTTCCTGGGGTTGGTTGGATAAACCGGAACTCGATTTTCGTTCATCCCAAATCCATCACAGGAAATTATTGTTCAAAGAACATGTCGCCGACGACGCACGTCAGTCTCCCATTTACAAATACAAATTAATACAATCTTGATGCCAGACTTTGTTGTTGATTGTTTACACTCCTGTCTACTTATCCATTCCATTCTGTCTGAAGAAGCCTTCACTTCTGCCTGACGCCGCCGCACAATGGGATAGCAGCGGTCATCAATTGGTCATTTGGCTGACAGTGATTCGCGTTAGTAAAATATAAAACCTTTTTTCATCAAGAATACGGGTTAAAAATGTTTTTCCACTCAATAAAAGAGTAATTTGTTGACAACAATGTTGCTTCCAATGTAATTCTACACCAAGAATCTGTTTATATATATTATTTTTGTCGTCTCTCAGACGTTAATTTGCGATTTTTTATTTTTCCTTTGAGTTCGTTTTCCCTCCTTTAACAACAACTTTGTAGCTCGAAAGAATGACACACTATAAAGGTGTCCGATGGTATGGGGAATGATGGTATCTTTATAGGAAGTCATATGTAGCAGCTGTGATGTGATATGACATTATTGCCAATGGATAAAACGTAAAGGGTTTTCTACTAACGCCTAAAAGGAGGACAAATTGCGATTCTTTGATGGCTTTGGGTTTATTTTTGAAAAACGTCACGTGTAAAAGGCAGCGGAATTTTATGTGTGTTTCAAGGTAATTTATGGGAAACATAAGTCGAAAATTCTCAATGTGGTGAAGTTGTATAGAGTATAGAACAAAATTACGGTTTGATATCTTTTTTATTTCAGACCAATTTTTACTTTTTGAAGTGTGTATATATGCATGTACACATATATACGGATTTTATTGATTTAAACGTGACAAACGTTAACAGCCTTATTTATTAACTCGTTTTAGCGGCGGAGTAAGGTTACTCCGATTTTACAACGCCTCTAATCCTGAAAAACTTATTTATAAAACAAAAAAACACGCGGAATAGAGGCGGAGTACGCGGAATAGAGGCGGAGTAAGCTAAAACTGGTACATAGGATGAATAAAGCCGGAGTAAAGCCGTTTTAGTGTCTAAGTGTCATTTTCACACGACATCGGCATCGTGTGAAATTTACAAGAAGCAGTAAGATTGCAACGCTAGGTTTAGTACAACGCAAAAATGTTCTCCCCAACTAAACGTCCATATTGATTTTAGTTAACAAATTTAAAGTCTTTAACCGCCATATTATTCACTCGTTACATCCAGATTTAAATTTAAATCCAGATGAATTTGCATTGAATTTGTATGATTTACATCCGGATTTAAATTTTTAATCTAGATGTATCGAGTGAATAATATGGCGGTAAAAGTTCAAAATTTTTAATTTAAACAAAAATACTGATAAAATTTTAAGAGGGGAAAAAAATACACTAAAATTTAAAAATTTGAAAATAAATATTTACATATTTTTTTTTTTTATTATTATTTCTTCAAATATCGTTTTGTTTTTTTTTTTTTTTTTCAAAATTTTAAAATATTATTATTACTAATGCAAAACTGTGAAAAAAGTGGCCCATGATTATTAGTCGAATATTTCACCATTTCTGCACATTTCGTAGTTTCTGGAATTGGAATCTGTTGTTTTAAGAGAGATGTCTGTGTACGTTTGTTAATGTATGCTAAAGCCTAGTACATACATACTTATGAACAGCGTTGCCAACCACTTTGGCCAAAATAATGCCTCACTTGAGAAAAAAAGACGCCTTTTTCAATAAAAAAAAAGCCTCACCGAAAAAACAAAATCTTTTAAATTACAAAACAAATCTTTTATTAAAAAAAAAAAATAAATAAATCACAATAAACATCTTATTAAGGAATATTAGTTAGTTCATGGCCGATTTCATAAAGCCCTTTTAAGCATTTAACAGGCTTTTCAATTTTTAAACGACGTTTGTTCCATACAAAATACGTCATTCAAAAATTTAAAAGTCTTTTAAATCTTTATGAAATCGACGATCAGTCATTTAAATTAAAATTAAAACATGAGGAAAATGCAGTGTAAGAGGTATTATCGACTGCTTCTTCATGAGTTCTGAAGGCTCTAAAATCGCCATTTCCTTCAGCATCAACAGTGACTCATTCAAAGCGAAATTGCAATAAAATTTGTCTTGCACTTTCGATGAACAAATTTAGGCAATTTTCGCAAAATAACTTTTAATCGCATGCATTTAACGTTGAAGAGTTAACAGCAATGTATGCAGCCACTTTTCCTCCCAAGTATTATCTTCTAACGGCAAAAAATTTTATTTACTTTCATTGAAAAATTGTGAATAGTTTGAAGGTGGATACGCATTCTTTTAGAAAATAATAATTATAGATACTTAAAAATTATTTTTTGGCCAAGATTTTTTTGGAATGTTTTAAACAATAAATAAATAAAATATAAGAATAAAGAACAAATAAATAAAAAAAAAAGTAATTTGTATGAAATTAAAAAAATAAGCCTTTTTGAAAAAATAAGCCCCAAAGCCTCAGGCAGTGAAATAATGCCTAAAGGCTCTCTCAAACCAACGCGATTAATCGCCGCGACAATAGAAAACAATAACAACAACGTGTTGTTTTGTTTGACAACCACGTGTTTTTATTGTTGTTTTCTTTTGTCGCGGCAAATGATCGCGTTGGTTTGGGAGAGCATTAAAAGGCATAAAAAAGCCTCACTTTGGCATCGCTGCTTGTGAACCATGTCGTGAACCCATACAAATTTGCATTTTTGTTAACCTCGTGAAGCCGTGTGAAGAAAAAAGTGGAGAGTTTTCGTTCACGAGCGGTGAACCAATTCCCGTGCAAAATGTACGGGAACGCTTCCGTTTGGTCTAAAACGTCAAACGTTCACAACGAATTCACGAGCCTGTACCAGCGATAAATGTCAAATATTTACTTTTTCCACTGTCAAATTGTTCACTTCACGAGCATTGATGCATGTAGGTACTAGGCTAAAATGCGAAAATCTGAAGTTTATTGTATTATATCTGCTTAATTTTTTTTTCTGTATAGTTACAGATCCAAGAGTTTAAACATCCCTCTTGGTATTCTTTCACTACCTTATCTATCACCGCAGATGTCGAAGGTAGGTAGGTATTAGTGGCATTTGAATGACAAAAATAATACTGAAATTAACATTCTAAATGTCAAAAATCTATACTTGATAGGTATAAGGTTTTCGACGAAAAATAAGATCGTGTATCGAATTTCAAGGGCACCGATTGGAAGTTATACCAGTGTGGCCCAGTCTCTTTATTAGTTTTGATTACAACCTCGATATAATTTTTTTGCTGACACGAAACTAATATTTTCCCTTATTTAAAATTCTTCCAAACTCCATCTATTGACAGTTTGTAAAACGACAGCACTGTCTATCACCGTATCTTCATAATGCGCCAGTATATATGTATATCAACACTTTTTCTTCTTTATTGTAATGTTTTTTTTTTTAATTTCCCTCGTGGATTCCATAGATTAGTTCTTACCATAATTGGTGCAGAAGAATTATTGTTAAATAATTATGAGTTCAATAGATAAAACACAGACACAATAATTCCGCATCTAGTTCACGCCACGATTCTGTCAGTCAGCCGTATAGAATCCATGCACTGATGATGATCGGTTCTGCGCATTACAACTTATTCTTGATGGCATCTTGCCTCCGCATTGAAACACATCATCAATCTCGGCACGTATGGGCATAAGGGAATGTGCACGGATTCTGTAAGAAATATACCCACAGAGACTCTCTTCTCACAACTGCGTTTGGCCTTCTTTTTTTTTGCTAAAATCAGATTGTTTCTAGCTTCTCTGTGGTATTCCCCATTGTTGGTCTAGATTGTGGACCGGAATGTGCGCTCTGTAATAACGTGCGCGTGCGTTTGCCGGTTCATTGCAAGTCTGTTTGTGAGTAGAGTGAGGCTGGATGGAGATCGAATGAATCTAGCTGACTATTATCCAGCTATTACCAATAAATGAACGCGCGTTGTGGTTTTCGCCTTCGGACAGGTACGTAAACAAGGAAATACCTCTCAATACCTGAACCACAAAATGCGATGGAAGGGAGGTGCAACAGACGGACCACGGACAAGCTCATAAGATGATCCAACAGGGGCTTCCTTTGTTGTTGTGTGTTTTTTGTTGTTGTTATTGGTTGCTGCCTCTATATAAAGGGAGCTGTTGCTTTCTTGAGATTTCCATTTAGACCATGTCTGCTTTTGTGGCTTTAAGTGTGAAATTGGTTTTATTTTTTTTCGATTGAATTGCTTGCACTTTTAAATTCAAATAAAAAAAAAATATAATGGTCAGTTAAAGATTCACAAATAAAAACTATTTATATGTGATATGTGATGATAGAGAAATCATTTTAAGGAGAGGGTTCCTAAAACTGGCTAAGTTTTCATTTTAGCTAAACAAAACGATAACTAGAAAAAAATAAATTTTTGCAAGAATTCATTTGAATGGAGAGAGTCGAAAAGAGTGCAGATTTTTTTTAAGGCGTAGTTCAGCATTTTGAATCGAAATTGTTTTTTAAAAGTTGTTTTTTTTTTTTTTTTTAAATAGTATTTGGTCAGAATTCAAGATTCTTAATATTAAATACATTATCCAAAGCCCAGATCACGCTTAAGACTAAAATGATCGGTCGACTTAACGATCATCGTTTTGAAAATTAAATCTTTCCTTAAAAATGTGATAGAGACAGCTTTCGTCAAAACACTGATCGTTCGATTGACCGATCGTTTTCGGTAGTATGTAGTTTTGAGTGATCTGAGCTTAGTTTTAAAAGCAAGAACGTACGACGCAATAATGCACTTTATTTAATTTGCTGTTACTATCTATTTTTTTTTTTTGTGGTTAAATAAGATATTTCAGCAGGTCTAACGTCTGATCAAAGTGATTAAACACTAATAGGCAGACGTAATTGAGGCGCATATAACTCAGACACAAGCAACTAATGACAGTGTAAAGGTTTGCTTGTAGACATTTGGTGACAGTGTCTTAACAAGTTTAAAATGTTAAATAAAACATAAAAATAAGCAAAATAATGTGATAACGATAGCTTTGCTGAAAAACTGAGGTAATGTTAACATCACGTTGTTGGTGATAATTTAAAAGACAAGACACCATAACTCAGCCTGGGGAGTAGAGAATGGATCCACTGAGATCCGAGTGAGATGATACAGCTTTTCTTCAAACCTAATTTAACCTATTCCAACATTTTGCTTAAATCATGAAGATAAAATTATGGCTATTAAGTTTTAATAACTGTTACACATCTGCGTCCAGTCCTTCAATAATTTTTATGTGATTATTTGATCAATGTTTGATTAATTTATAAATGTTTTTGCAATCATTCAGTTAGTGTGAATACCAAAAAAATGCAGTAGATTAACTGCAATCGTAGTAAAGTGACAACCCTGACCAGCAAAACTGAGGAATTTTTGTGAGGAATTGTGTTTATATTTCTGAGAATACGGAGCCATCTGATATCTCAGAAATGTAAACTGCGGGCAATTGAAATGATTTGTTCCATTTTGTGCAAAATGACAATCAGCTGTCAAGTAAAAGGAGTACGCATCAGAAAATAATTAAATATATCTATACACATACATATATAAATTTATTTTTGTTCGTACGCGTATTACTCGACTTAACATAATCCGATTCGGTAGCGGATTTTTGTTGAAATTTTATTAAAACAGATTAACACACAAAGGAGCCGAAAATTGAAAAATTCGAACAAAAATTAGAAAATTCGATCAAAAAAAGTCAGAAAGTCGTGAAAATATCTTGGAATTTCAAACTTTATGAATTAGTTATTTTTTTTCGTAAGCGCATAACTCCGCTGAGCATCGTCCAAATTGGATGGGAATTTTTTTGTTCGAATTGTATTGAACCAGGTAAACACACTACGGAGATACAAAATCGGAAAGTTTTGAAAACAATTGCAGCTTGCTCGACTTTCGAAAGGAACATTAATAATTTAATCAATTATTGGTGAAACGAAGTTCACCGGGTGAGCTAGTTTTAAATAAAAAATTATTGTTCGATTGTACATAATTTCTTTTCCAAAAAAAATTATTGACTTATTTTCCATCGATTTGTGTTACAAATCGTGTTACAATGTATTTGTGTTGCAAATCGAATGATAACGTCACCATTTCCCATAACGAATTTTAGTCCGAAGTTCCGTCAAAGTTTATAAAAAGAATTTTATTAAAATGATCGATACTGTTTCAAGTTTGAATTAAATTCGTCAATTTGAAAATGCAGCTCAGAAAAAGAAACAATTTTTTTACATTTTCAAACCAATTAAATTATCTTTTTTCGAACTCTATCTCTGTTTGGTAAGGTGAAATTTTCACCAAGTTTCCCACACTTGGGAATTTTTAGCTATGGGTTTTGACAGTAAAATGTGAAAATTTGCAAGAAATTTCACGTTACCAAACAGACTGAGAAAGATGAGTTTAACCTTCAAAGTCTAGTTCATAGATCGAAGTGAAGTGAAATTTTCATACAAAAAAATGGCTTTTTCACAGGCGCAAAAAATACAACAAAATTAAATGCTATTAAAGCAACAAGGAGGACGATTTTTTTTTTTTTTTGAAGTTAATATAATAAAACAGACTGTTCTAAACCAAATATAAAACCTTTATACCTTTCGACGCGAGATTTATTGATATTTCATTTCGATTTATATTTCACTTCGCATTGTTGTATAAACTAGGCCTAAGAAACAATTTTTTTGAGCAGTAAAAACAAAACCAAAATCTTTAATGCGCTACAAATTGGATGATTGATACCTACTTCAATTCCAGATTCCAGATAAGCAAAATCCTTACCCAAAGTGGGCACGTTTAAAAAAAAAACGGTGGTAATTTGACTACAATGTATTCTTAATTCTTTTCCACGCGAAAACATGTCTAACCTATTTGAAAGTCTGTAAAGCCACAGCTTGGCAATGCTGAAACGGCTATATCTAATAATTCCATTGATGATGAACCTCCGACAAGTTCAAAGCTGTTTACACCTTTAACAGCAGCACATCAGTTCAGTCATCGTGGTCAACGTTTCTGCAACATTGTAACAAAATTCACAAACACCCCAGTCAACTCGAAACACTGGATTATAGAGACTTTGAATACTTCACGTTGAGAGTAATTTATACTCGCTCTATGGGCACGATTTTCCAATCACAATTTACCCAACGATTTCTTCTGAGAAATATATCCTCATTCAATTGATTTTAATGCGGAATCCTCTTTATGCTTATGAAGGACGATGCGACGCGACGATAATCTGACTTGGGCATCTATTGATAGGCCTTTGATTTGTATACATAATATTTTGAAAAAAAAAAAAAAATCATATCGTGCAATAATATGGGGGAACGTTAATAATACCAATAAATTCCAACAGCTTAATTGAATAAGGAATATTTTTCAGCTTACCAAAATGCATCTTCTTCGTCGTTATCTTTGTTTTTCTTGAGGGTTTTTCTTTTTGTGTTTAAGATTTGGATCTTGGCTTCTATATACGCGGTTGCAGGAATATATTTCAATATAATGCGATTCTCTTCGCAGTAGCTTTAATTTTTCTAGCTTCCTGTTTGGGTGGTCTTTAAGAGTGTTTAGTTTTAAACTTGTTGTTCGGGTCGGGCAAAGCCATTAAATTCGGTTTAGATATGAGATGGATATTAAAGGTAGCAAAATGAGTATCTCTAGTCTGTAGAAGAACATATATATCCAACCTTGCATAAAGTATGGGAGTTACCAAGATGCAGCGTCTTTGATTTGCCAAGGCGGACCAAGCAATATTCCATGAGGCAAAGAAGTAAGTTCAAATTTTTTACCATTTTTATTGTTGGCTCAAGGCTATGTTATCATCCAATGTGGTAGCAATCGGTCATATAGAAGTGTTTTTTAGTAATATGCATTTTGTATCTTTAAAATGAAAAAAAATTGAATTTTCATAATTTTTTATAAGTTTAACTAGCTGACCCGACAGACGTTGTCCTGTCTTAGTTGTGAATACATTCAAATCGAAATGGAATAGATAATAGATGAGGATTTACTATCAAATGAAGAAGGAAAAAACCAAACGTTATGTAGTCAAAAGTGTTACAAACTGATAAATTTTTATATTTCCATTTTTCTTGGGACCTTTGTAATCTATTACAAGCGAATATAAGAAGACGTAAAGGTGAAAAAATCCTTTTTATAAATCTTTGTCTGTTTTTAGTACTTATGTATAACTTTACAGAGCCTTTAAATTAAATAATAATAAATAAACATTAGTGGATAGTCACTGTGGCGTATACGTACTTTTTTATCAGCATATATTAGTTAGATTTGAAAATCTGTACGTCAAAACTTAACAGTCCGTCGCGTCAAAATTGAAAAAAACGATAATAATTTGCGAATTTTCTAATTTCCTTTCAAATTTTGGCTACTTTGTGTGTTAATCTAGTTCAATACAAATCCAAAAAAAAATCTCCATGCAAATCGAATGATTTTCAGCCGAGTTGTGCGCATACGAACACAATTTCATTTCACAAATTTTGAAATTTCAAGGCGTTTTCACGATTTTCCTACTTTTTCGGTCGATTTTTTTTTTTAATTTTCGGTCAAATTTTCCAATTTTCGACCCAGTTTTGTGTTAATCTCGTTCAATACAAATCTAACAAAAGAAACTCCAACCAAATCGGATAATGTTACGCCGAGTTATACGCGTACGAACACAAAAAGGGATTAATTTATTTATATACAGGGTGATCAGTATTAGATGCACCAAACAGCTGGAGCGAGTAGGTTGGGTTAAGAAAAAAAAAATCGTATGGGAGGGGGGGGTCTATTATTCTGTTTTAAGTCAATTTTTTAGAAAATTGCCCCTCCTGCCTAAACGGGGGGAAATAGACTCCCCCTCCCATACAATTATTTTTTTGTCTTAACCAAACCTACTCGCTCCAGCAGTTTGGTGCATCTAATAACGATCACCCTGTATAGAAGATATTAAACGTGGATCACCATCAGTTCTAACTAAGCACAATTAATCATTTGCCAGCTGTCAAATTTACTATTAATATAGAAACAGTTACATATATACCAATTTGAGGATATGTTTTTAATAAAATTTTGTTTTTTACATAAAGTTTTGTTAAAAACCAAAACTCTATAAAAAAAAGAAACAAAGTCCAGAAAAAAGTCTAATTAGACTTAAATCCAATGTATTCACACGCCATTAAAACTTAGTTTTACTAAAAATATTTTTAATGAAATTAAGAACATTATCCACTAAGAAAAAAGAGGCTGGGTTTGACCCGCACTGATAACTTCCCATTGGTTCCCTTTGAAACTCGACACCCGATGTTATTTTTCATAAATTTCCAATTAAAAATCTTCGAAAAACTTATCAGTTGACAGTTGTGCAATCAAGGGAAGGATGTTTGCTCTTAATCGGCCCTATCGAGGTAACCGTCGGAGCGGAATTCTCTCCGATTTCCTACGAATCGGAGACATTTTGCTTCGAGGTAGTTCTCCGACAAGCAAAATGTCTCCGATTCGTAAGAAATCGGAGAGAGTTCCGGTCCGACGGTTACCTCAATAGGGCCGAATATATGCGACACGAAAAATTTCCACAGTTACTAGCAGTTTCTTTTGCAGTTTTGTTTTGGCCTAGAAAAAAACCGTCAATTGAATTTTTCTACACACCTTATCAATTACTAATTATGGCATTGTGTGTGGACTAAATTTATCCGGGAGTTGAAATCATTGGTTGTTCTCGGGACATTCGAGCCAAAAAACATTTTTTAACAATTTTTAGCAGTTTTTTTTTGCAGTTTTTCTTTGACTGTTGGTTTATTTTTTAGTATACCAATTTTTTACTACGTCATTATGCATAAAATGAAACCAGGCCGAAGTCAATAGCATTTTTTTTCCTAGAGATTTTCGAGAAACAAGCCATTTTACAACTATTTTTTTTAACTACTGTAATAAAAAAACCGCCAATTGAATTTTTCTGAAAATCCTTTCTACCCGTTATGGCCTTATTATCTGTAAAATAAAATTTATTTTAAGTCGATATCTCTATGCGTTCTTGAGGACGAACGTACGAACGTACGTAAACAGACATCTATCTAATGTAATCCGACTCCATGAGACCTTGAAACGTCGAGAAATATCAAAACTTCCAATTTCACTAATCGGACCGATTACAATAACTTCCAATGGGAAGTTAAAAACTCCAAATTATAAAAAGATATTTTTATCTATTCGGAATAAAACAATCAGTACAAATTTGAAATAATCAAGTAGAAAAATAGGAACGATATAAGATTGTCAAAATAACAATAGCAGAAGATTTTTTTATGCCAGAATATTCAACTCGACTTTGATCATTCTAAGTTGATTTCTAATAGAAATCATTTTTTTTTTTTTTGAAATTGAATATTCCAAAAAAACTCAGATACAACAAATAATTCATCCAAAATGTACTTTCACAAATTTAATTCATGCATTTTTCCAAATGTATTCCTGGGAAATAATTTCTATTGCTATGAGCAGTAAGAAAGTTCATTTAATGCTCAGGCAGGAAGGAATTGAAACACGCACTGTTACCCTTGCATCTAAAAAGGTATATTCTTTTTAATAAAATAAGAAACACCTTTTCTTACAAAACCTATTCCACTCAATTCCTCCCCCTAGACTCCTAACAATCCTTAAAGGAAATATTTAAATTATTCAAAAACCATCTTCGTTTCTTTATTTAGACAAAAAAAAAAATCCCCAACTCAAAAAGTCCGAAGTCAATAAGCTTTGTAAATAAACAAATCCATTCCTTTCCATTCTAGAGGGTACCTTTACTTTTTATAAATTAAACATGAAATTGAGTACAATCAAACTTACATACACACATACGAGTTACCAGTACGAGTATTTGAAAAGGCTCAGAGAGCACTCTTGTTATATTCCTGAATAAATGATGTTCTATTCAAATAAGCAATGTAATATTACAAATCCTTTTAAATGCCCCTCATTTCCTTTACATAATTAATCGCAAAGCCATCATCATCTCGTTTTTACCTACATTGAAATATAATATTAAAAAATACAAAAAAAAAACGAAACGAAATACATATTTTTCTTAATCTTTTAGGCTTCATCATTTTCTTATGAAGGCAATTATAAGTAGGTAACATCCTTTTTTTTTGACACACAAAGAGTATATGGCTGTGTATAACACATCAAAGGAAAGTGAATGTTTTCGACATCTCTTATTGTATCTGAAAATTAAATATGTAAGTAAAAGGACTGAACAGGCAAATTACCCTACTCGTGCAACAGAACAAAAAAAAACGACTTAAGTCTCACATGAAATTAAAAAAAAAAAAAAAAATAGAAGTCTATATCTACACAAACCTAATATAAGAATTCCTTGAATACAAAAATGTCCCTTTGGGGCATTGTTTTATTACAAAAGCTATATAGAATGTAAGAAACCCCTAATACAATCGCGTCTTCAATGACAGTCGGCGACGTCGTCGTCGCCGACGCGACAGTTGAGGCTGGTCTGGTGGTATGGTGTACTGGAACGCATAGCACATAAGTGGCATCAGATGTAGGGGCCATATTCGCTTACACTCCAATTCAAGTAAAGGCATGCTAATACTTACTTACAAGAAAGTCCTTTGAACACTGTCGTATTTCAGTCTTTTTAGGACTTTTTTATGAGATTCCTAGGTTAAGGAGATTTTATTCTTTTTTTTTTTTCATTCCACCATCATCGCCATTCGTTTAAGTTGAGACAAAGCCATATTTACGCAGAAAAAGCAATAAAAAGACAAGTGCCTTACAATTTACACAAAAATATAAAAAAAAATCTAATTTAAGAAAGAGCATCTTTTACGTCATTTTGAAGTAAGAGGTATACCGTACCGGCCAGGCCTTTATTTTTCGGGGTATCTTACATCAGATATCAGATAGGGGGAAAAATTAATTTTTTTACGCGTTTTTTTTTTTTACAAAATTCTGTTTTGCCAAACGTCCAAATGTCAATCAAGTAATTTAGAACCTTATGGGATTTTGTTTACGATCGGCTGTGTTCATCAAACATCTGTTCAAAGAACGAAATAAAGTGGATTTTGAAGAGATAAGTTTGTTGATTGCCTGTTTAGAAATAGTTAAATGCGGAAATGGAAATTTATAGAAGGATATTTCCCATGAGGATTAGGATGATGAATGTTGTGGTAGTAAAACGATTTGAATAGCTAATATCCATTTAAGAAAAAGCCTTTATGTCCTTTATTTTTTGACGACAAACCTAAGTTGAGTTAATAATACATATTGAGGGCTTTTACATAAACATAAATAACTGCTTGTTTTGGTTTGGTTTTAACACTGAAGGCATCATTGCATATCGGTTGAAAAATGAGGTCGAAACTCCCTTATCAGACTTTGCCATCATCCAGATTATTTCTGAGAAAAAGTCATTACAATGATCAGTAACTACCAACCTGTCATACATTATACACTGCACAGTGCACATAAAGCCATGCGTGTAAAACGTGTGTCGGTTTTACACTCTGGTTCGATTGATTAGGCGTTTTGGTTTTGAAATAAATATCTAAAGACAAGACCTAAGTTGATGGCCTAGTCGATCGAACCGGAGTGTAAGACCGACGGTCATAGTTTTTTCTTTAACCAAAATGTTTTTTCTTGTTGTTAGATCTTGATCTGTAATCAAAGCGTTTATACAAGAATTGGTCAAAATCTATAAAACTATACTGGCGTATTAATGCAAAAGACATCAACTATTATATTCTTTATCGACCAAAATATTACAATTGGTCAGTTTATATTGTAGAGCGCTCAGTAATTTTCCTCTGTCACTTTGAAAGAGTAAGAGCATAAACAAGATTCTTCAAAAATACCTTTCTTTTTCTTTCTTTCTTATTTGATTTACTGCCACAGAAAAGTGCCAATCAAAATTACTAATTACAAGCAGTTCAGGTCTTAGGAACCAATATATTTATGGACCATTGCATAAAATCGTTTAATTAAACGATCATCGTTTTGACTCTTGTTTTCCCTATTTTTCCTAATAGATGGCATAAAGTGACTATGATCGTTCAATCAACCGATGGCTTAAGTCTTACAAATAATATTTTTTGTTGGGCTTAAACCAACCTAAACATTTTTATCCGTTGTTAAAATAAAATATAATCACAAATTAAAGTTAAAGTTGCTCTAAAGATCATATTTCTAATCAGTATGGAAATAGTGAAGTAGATTTTTTCTGAAAAACAGAACAGAACTGAATAATGAAAAAAAAAAACAAAAATAATTAATCACGTTAAATTAAAAAAAAGAAATCAATTTCAACATTTTTTCATTTTTAATTTTTTTTTTTTCAAAATTTTGAATTCAAAAACTAATTTTTCAAAGTTTGTCGATTAAAAAAACTAAATTTAAAAGAAAATGGAAGAACTTATTTCTGGCTTTAAAAAAAAACTATAGGTGGGGGTGGCCCCGGCGCAGTGGAAGTAGTGCTTGACTGCTAAACTGGATGTGTGGGTTCGAGCCCCAGTCTAGGCAGCGTTCTTTTCTATATTCCCTCAACTGAACGCCACCCCTGGGATTTAATGAGATAATCGACCTTATTTCTCAGTCCATTGTGCCAACAAAAATCTATCCTATCGTTCTATTCTTTCTAACATTGCCTAATTTATAAGACCCTAGGTCTTACTGGCAAATATATGTTAGTGTTGTTGTTTTTTTTTTTTTTTTTTTTTTTTTATTTGTATTGTAAGTGTTACCGTTCTTTTTAATAAGTTTTGTTTATATTTCAATTTAATTTTTGAAATATTTCCCTTGCTCCCACCTTAGTGGGGAGAAATATACACCCCCTCCCATACGATTTTCTGTTTGTCTCGACCTAACCTACATACTATAGCTTTTTGCCGGGTCTTGTGCAAATAACCCGGTATATTAAAAAAAACATAACGTATACGCCATAGTGTCCTGAAACATATATTTGCTGGAAAAAACAGCAACAACCTAATATAAGATTTTAAAACCTTCAAAAAGTTAATTTTGAATCCGTTAATATACGTATTTTACACGCGTGGGGATATTATTATGGCTTCAAATCTCACGATTTAAGTACAGCACGCTAAGCGAGATTTAAAATTTTTTTTTTAAATTACTCTAGTTGTTCTTTTACATTTTACATTTTGTAAGACAAGCGATTGACCGATTCACCGCCAAGCAAGGAATATGGAACACTCCCAAAATCCAATTGAATAAATGACATCATTTTTGTGAAACCGCAATTATGTATTTGGTACACCAGGCGAGAAGTTTATTTTGAAAATTAGGTACTTCTTTGACAAAAAAATGGAGTAGGTTTTTTCTTTAGGTATAAACCTGTAAAAAATAAATAAAAGTTCCCCTTTTATTATGTGCATTGCTAATTGCATAAATAATAAACAGATACGAACATATGTATGCATGTGTATTGTACATGTAAGTTTATCAAGAATAATGTACTCATTGTCATTGCCTATTTCAAGAAAATTCCTTCCCTCAAAGTCCAATCAAATTTTCTCATCAACTAATGTGGACTTCACTCCCAGCAAACCGAATCACATCAGCGCAATAAAATGCTTCGCAACTATCCAAGACCTCGCCTCCATGTCTGACTGTGGATATACCGCGTCCTAATAGCTTCCACAAATAACTATATACTAACTCAAATTAGCAATAAAACTGCTCTTTGCTAATCAAATTATCTCTGAACCACATTGACCACGATCAAGGCGTAATTGAATTGAGAATGCTTTGACTTTGAGTGAGAGCAACTTAAGTGCTGGCACGCTAATCCTTTATCATTGGCCATATTGAGTATGGTGGGCAATGGGCATACATATATAGAACCAACCAACTCATAGGACACGCTTCTGCTCTTCGGGTGATGCTAATAAAAATTCAAAAATTATGTTGCCTATAAATTCGCTAACTTAAGTGGAAGACACTGCTGTGATCCTGCGGTCCGACTGGTGCGTTGGTGTCAACGGAGCTCCAAATCCAAGATTGTTCTTGGTTTTACGACCATGTTCGCAACGATTTCTCAAAACCTTTATTGATTCGGATGAGGAAAGCCATATGTGTGGTCTTGATGATGGGGTGCCTATGCTTCGGTCCTATAAGGTGATTGCGGATTCGGATTCAAAATCGGAATCATTATTGTTAGTTAATAGCGAGCTTAATGGCAATTTACTATCGTTTTAAGTGCTCTTCCTGCAGGCTGATGATGATGATTTTCAACTTGGGTTGGGAGTGGTTCTTTGATTTTAACTGCCGAAGCTCTTTATAACTGATTCAGCTGCTGCTTATTTTCTCGGTTGGTGTGAATTTATATATATTTGTCCACCTAGCACAGGATCACATATTATGGTTGCGTATATATAGAGGGTTTTATGGATGAGCGCACGCACACAGTCAAGAGACTGAGAAGTGGATTATTAAAATTGTGGTTTATTGGATATGGCAGTTGTATTTAGAGCTAAAAAGGGCCACGCCACACCATCAGGCACATATGGAATTGTATGGGCTTGCAAGGCTTGCAAGTGTCGGTATATATTGTAAATTCATTCAAATCTTGACAGTTGTTGTCATAAGGTTCATAGTTTATTGATAAAAAAAAGTTTAAGAGCACAAACTCTGTGATTAATGGAATTTATTGCTTTTGACTTTAACGATGAAAGTCAGGCAGGAATTTCACATTTACATTACGTACATACATACGTACATAAAATATATGTAGACTATAAATGAGCACATATAACACATTTTTGGGAGTGACAAAAAAAAAAAAAACAAAACAATAAATATTAACGGATATAGGTATTTCTTCATTTAGCTCAAAATCTTAATTCTTAGTATTATATGGAAGGGGGGTTGTAAACAGGATTTTCAATTTTTTTGTTTTGATTTAATACATTTTATTTCTTAAATGAAAAATTTATTGCCACGATGGTTTTCAAATGCCTCAAACTTTTCCCAAAAAGGTTAAAATATAAACAGGGTATCCTCTAATTCGTGCACGATGTTTTAGATGATGATTACCGAGATCATTATAAAAAAAATTGTTTGGGGAGGAAATTGTACCTCCCTCTGAGACGGCGGGGCCAAATTCTGAAAAATTTACTCAAAATAGAAAACAAATTCTTAGTAAAAATCAACGAAAGAATGCACAATAATGTGATATAGCTTTTTTGAAGGACGATTATTTTTGTTTTTATTTTTTCTTAAATTAAGTTTTTTTATGTGAATAGTTTTTGAGAAATCAAATTTCAAATAAAAAGTTTTTGAAAAAAAAATGTTAATTTTTTTAAGTTGATTTTTTTCCAATTTTAATGTAATTAAGTGCAACTGTTTTCTCTTATATTGAAGGCTTTTATTAATTCTTAGTCAAATACTGCAAAGCAGATGCAAAAATTTGTCTTAGTTTTTGAAAAATTTAGAACAAAAACAAAGTTATTTTTTCCCAAAAACATAAATGTTAAAAAAGACCAACTTTTATGTAACAAGTCAGCCGTGAAAAGTAATGAGATCTAAAAGTACGCCAAGTTCTAAGTTTATGAAGGGTTTATTATCAAAAATTTTAAGTAGAGTAATATCGTAAAAACTCCAAATTATAAGAGAAATTTCTTATTTAATGAGAACTGACTAAAATTTGGTATGTTTACTTGGCAAGATGGAAAAAAAGAAAACTTGCCAAGAAAACATACCAAATTTTAGTCAGTTATCATTAAATAAGAAATTTCTCTTATAATTTGGAGTTATTCGATTTTCTTCTCTGTTTATAGCACAAGGCCTGCCGTTGTGCAAAATTACAAGATTCTATGGTGTCGGGAAGTGCTCCATGCAATTGATAACTATTTTCAGAAAAGTGGGCGGATACCACGCCCCCTGTATGGAAAATTCCAAAATTTGGAGTTTTTCTTTTGTATACACCACAAGGCCTACCGATGTGCGAAATGAGCGAAATTACAAGATTCTACGGTGTCTAGAAGTGCTCCATAATTTTGATGATCTGTCAGTCAGTGAGTACGTGAGTCAGTGAGTCAGTCAGTATTCTATACAATTTACATTACATACATATGTAATTCCCACTAATGCTAGGGAGTTGAAATTTGGTGAGGCGCCTGTGCTCGCCTAGCTTAGCAAATATAACGAGTTTGAAGTTTCTGACATTATTGGTTCCGAAGTTAGAGGGGGGTCGAAAAGCGCTTGAGTTTGTTCCTTTAAAAAGGTAGTAGTGCCGAGAACTTGGCTGGGCATTACCGTGCCCTTTGATATTGCTTGAATCCAATGCCAACCGCAATAAAAAAAAGTACTCGACAACTATTAGCATTTTTGAAGATATGTATGTCAAATAGGTTATCAAATTTTTTACAAAAAAGACTCTTCGTATGACTTTTGTAAAAGTGAATATAATTGGAGACAAACGACCCCAAATTGGAAAAACTGAACTAAATTAATACAAACAACATTGTAATGTTTTCGAACTTGTCGAAAAAGTAAGAATATTGCTCTCAGAAAAAAGTATCAGAAATTTTTTTTGCAAAATTTCAAAGGCTGCAATTTTTGCCTCAAAATTTCCATAATATTTATAAAAAAAAACCCCACAAAATCTAAAGCTAAGCTTTAAAAAAAAGGTTTTTTTTTTGAGGAGGTGCTCAAGACTCGAAAAAAAACTCTCTATACCAATTTTAAACAGTTACATTGATGTATGAAATCCGGGATGATCTTGTGGTAAACGCTACGTCTGACGCAAAATACTCATAATTGTTCATCATTTCGTCGGTTCGGAAGAAAATCTTTGAGCGTCATCACTTGGTTAATGTTTTTACTTATATATTAAACGTACATGAGATTTAACTTGGTTCACAGCTTGGACCTAAATAGGCTGGATTCGTAAGAGAGATTAAATTCTTTCGAATCTAGCCTATTTCACCTCAGTCTATATTCTGAAGAAGTGATAAATCATACAAAAATTTATCTTGTTATGGTAAAGTGGATTTCATATTAGCCATTGCGAATTTGGTAGAAAATTGTATAGGTTTCTTCTATTCCCGCCGACAAAACCCAATTTTCCACGAGCCTTGTCGCCCCCTAATTTGTTTCTTTATATTTAATAATAATAATTATAAAACTTATTCGACCATGATATTTATTCATCTTTATATTTGCTTTAAAAACCACCAACACATTTCATTAACCCTTTGAAATCCCAGCACTTACATTTTTTATTCCTTCACACACACATGATGGCATATAAATGTATTTAAATTTAAAAATTTATTAATAACTAACATTAAAACTTTCAAAGTAAATTACTTATCAATTTTTAAAGGCATATAAACAATCCATTAAATAAGAAGTTTTTTTTTTTTTATAAACAGGCATCATGAACTGAAATCACTGCCTAAAAGCAATAAAAATAAAATTTTAAAGTATGGCAATAAAAAAAGAAAATCCTTTTTACAGGCTCATAATAACCTATGTACGTAGGATGTGGTTATATATTTTTGTATTGATTGTTTTTTATTTATTGAATATTTTTTTTATTACATTATCTATAAAATGTTAATCAATTATGGACGAATAAAAAATTAATATACTTTAAATAAATTTAAAAGTTTTTAAAGTATTTATTTATATGCTCGTAATCATACTAGGGACATATACAACAGGGTGACTCTAGTAGTAAAATCATTTGGATATTTGAAAGCAAAAGATTTTACAAAAACTTAAAGAACGATAGGCCCTCTTCTTAAAAAAAAAAATAGAACTAGGGCATATAGTGACTTACAACTCTCAATTATTCCTGTGTGCGTATCTGCAAGAATGGAGGGGACCTACAGTTTATTGTCGAATTCGAACGGCTAATGTGAGCGGCACTTTTTTATGACAAGAGATACTCTTCGAGGTTTTGTCAGTTTCTCGCAAGAGGTAGTAGCGGTTTTTTTTATTATTAGCTCCTCTTCTTAAAAATGTTTTTATTTTTTTTCTTTGAGGATTCAAAATATTTAAGAAAAATAATATTTTTAATACAATTTACCACGATTTTAAAAGTGTCTAAGAAATATTATATAGGTGTATTTTATGGGAACATAATTAAGCTAGATTTACGGGAGTAAGTAAGTAAGTTTACCTGGGTTTAATATTTCACTGAAAAATTGCCTTAGTCTTTCATTTTTTTGAAAAATATTATGAGCGAAAACTTATCCTCTTTATTTTCCTTAAAAGAAGGCACACTTCCAAAAAGTAGCCGAAATGTTTCTTTATTTTTCTTTTTGTTCTTTTGTTGGATGCAGCGTCTTCCTTTTGAAAATAGTTGAAAGATCTTGATTTTGTGGAGCAATTCAAAATGGCACGTTTTCTTTATTTAAGACGGATTTATAGATCTAAGTCTAAGCGAAGCCAAATTTTCATACAAAAAAATATCGCAGGAGGCGTTTAAAATAGAATTAAATGAAATGCAATTATTTTAAAGACAAAATTTGGAAAAAAATTGTTTCGAAACAAATATAAATCAACGGACTTATCTAAACCAAACATAGAACATTTTTATTTGTAAACCCTACGACTCGAAATTTATTTATTTATTGAGTGCTGGCTACTTTCTTAAACACTTACTTTAAACAACTTAAGGTGCGTGTTATTGTCAATTTTATAGCACAGCGCAGTAAAATTTCCCTTGGTTAATGAATAACAAAACCAAAAGTGCCAATAAATTAGCCAGCAAATTAGTGAATATAAAAGTGGACAAATAGTGTGGATTCGAATCTTAAATGTCGGTAACGTAGTTTTCTTTTTCACTCAAAAAAGAGTGTGAACACATCCAGAGAATAAAAGGTGTACATAAAAGTTGATATAGCGTTTTATTGAATTTTTATTGCTGCGCTAGCTATGAATTACCAATAAAACGCACGTTTAAAAGTTTTATTTGAAATTTGTCTATTTTTAAAATATTAATTTCCCCAAATTTTCAATCCATTTGAGTAGCTTAATTTTGGATTTTAAAATTTTTTCAAGTGAAACAGAGATCACCCTGTATTTGAATTCTTTTAAAAAATTCGACAATCTATTGAAATGTGTTTTTAAAGGATACGAACACTGAATTCAGTCTTCCACGTATAACTTTGTCTCGGCTTCAACGGTTTTATACATATGTGGGTAGGAGTATATCCGTCAATTATAAAAGAAACACAATAAAGCCACAAAGATAAAGAATAAAAACGTTCATCGTCTACCAATCTAGCTAATCTGAGGACAATGTGAAAATTAAACCCTAATCCAAACCGTCCACCCATAAGAGATACTTAATTTCAATTCGTTCGAGATTCTTCTAACCTGTCGGAGACTGGGGAGGGGGGGCGGTGGTTTTGAGGAAACAGGAATTGGGGATGAAATTAGTCAGATTATGTGAAAGGTGCTTTTATGTTATAGAAAAGAAACCCATCAAAGGAGGGAAGGATTTCGTACATCAGGGCAGTCAGTCTTTTGTTTTTATCTTCCATAGATGTGTTGAAGGAAGAACATCTGCTAAATTTCTATCCTTTAGATTTTTTTTTTTTTTTAATTTGGTAAGATAAATCCAGCGGGCTTTATCATCATGGTCGTCTTCATCCTTTATCATCATCGTCATTATTTTGTCTTAGAATGCGCTTTCAGAGTTATTTTTTCATTTTTTGGTTTGAGGAATTTTTTGGTCTTAGAACATAAAAATAAATATAAATATCGTCTGGGTGGGAGATATGAATTTGGATGACCTAATCTTAATTGCGATCTGTTTGGCTTGATGCACGGCTGAATCTTTTATGAGCGTACATTTTATAATTCGCGTTCCAAAGATTAGGTATTCTCTGGCTCTGTTATATCGTACACCACAGCAGCCGGTCCACAGCTATTCCCATATCCATAGATCGAGATCAAATGAAAAGAGCGCTCTAAGCGTTGTGCTGCTCATGATTAGTAATTGGTTTTGGCTCCGGTGGTGGTGTGCTTCTCTGTTTAATTGACCTAAATTGGAAATCGGTGCATGTGGGCACACACCTCTGTAAATGTTTAAAAAAAAAAAAAACATAAAAAAATATTTTTATACACGGGCTCGATAAAAATAAAATATTTTCTTTGCAAAAAAAAAATGGAATTTTGCTCGATCTTGGAATAAACATAAAAGTTTAGGATATATTTAGCCACCCACCCACAAAGAACTTGCTCTCGATGTATCACGAAATAATATAACTCTATACCTGATGGACAGTAGAGGTGAAACGTATCTTTTATTTTTTGGATAATTTCTTTTTATTAATTTTTTTTTATACAGCGATCAAATTTTGTAGATGGATGTAGGTCAAAGAACTCTTGAAGTATTATTTTCTGTATCATTATTTTCTGATCAAAAAGTGGTCAGATAGATAATTTGCCTTTAGACTAATAATATGTCGTTAGGTTGTATTAATATTTTCGAATTTGTCACATAGTGTTTTGTATTATTTTTGCTACTTTGTTTAGTTGAAATGTTTAATTGCATAATAATTTGGCCATTAATATAGTTGTAACAATTTTAATTTGTTCGTTAAATGTTTTTTATAAAAAAAACATAGAAAACATAGAAAAAAATTGCACGAAAAAAAAAAATAATTAATTAACTTTCTCCAACTTAATATAAGGTACGTAAACTTTTCCTTCCCACTGTCTAAAACACTTTTTAGACCCCCACCTCCAATATATATTGAACCTATAATCTCAATCCCACCTTCATATAGCAGCCCCAACCGACATGCATGAAGAAAACGTGACGGTATTTCAAATTCGTTAGCCGTCATTTCAGTTTGATCGAACCCATCAGGTAGACAGCCAGATGCCAGAATAAGACCCGACCAACTCCTGCCACCAATAATCATTTCGTCTGTCTGTCTCTTAGTTCGTTTTATTCTTTTTTGGTGGATTAACTTTTGACGACTGAGTTGTGTGCTATATGCTGTTGTGGGTTGTGTCTCAGCTATATGACACAAACATTTAAGCTTGGGTGCTCGTCTATTCTCTTATATTCTGGAAAAATCCAAAGCGAAGCAATAGCCTTGGTGCAGGCGTGTTTAGGAGAACAATTATTTAGTGATCCCTCACGTATTACATAAGTGCATACGTCATGTAACGCGATGTGATCTTACTTCTTACATGATGATCACCTAATCGCATATGGGTAAGCTGTATTCCTCAAAAGGTTCTTAGTTTGGTCCTTTTAACTATGTATGTACCTTACCTACCTACAAGCCTCAATTGTTAGATGGTGGTTCTTGCCAAAAGGTACAGAGTTCGATATAGAGAGTTTTACGTTTTTTGTTAGACGTGAGTGAAACCTCTTCCACATTGCAGACTTAAGACGCTGTCATTTTTAAGTAAAGAATAAGCATCAGAAGGAGGCAATGAAAATGTTTCGCTTTGCTTTTAACAATTTAATGGAATTTACGTGAGGAGTAGACTATAATAATTGCTGAGGATACGTAATGTTCAGAAGAAATGACAAGAAAAGGTTGCTAACCTTGGTGGGTGGGTTTGGTTTGGTTTGAAAAAAAAAAAAAAAAAAAAAAATTGATTTATGTCGAATTCCTTTTAACAAAAAATTTGATTTGTTTAGAGGAAAAATCGAAATTTCGGAAAAAATTCCTTGTATCGAAAAAAAATCGATTCTTTTTAGAACAATAATTGAATTTTTTTGTTAAAGGGAATTCGACATTAAGTTATTTTTTCATAATTAAGATTTCGGCTCTGGAATCTTAGCGCACCTCACATGTATGTGGGATATTCGCAAAAAAAGACTATGCCATCTAAGAGATCGCAGTTATTAATCAAACGAAAATCAACTATTTGCAGATATTGCTAAGCCACAGAAAATTTTGAATCAATAGTTAAATTTTTTTCAATGTCACTAGATATTTTTACCAATCGAAAGGCATACGAAAATTATTAAATTTAGCTGAACTTTTATGGGGATTAACTGATCTTGTAGATCGTATTTATTTTTTCGAATATTCCAGTTAACAATTTAAAAAAAAAAAACTTTAATGACTTTTCTCTACGAATATCCCACAAATGAGGTGCTAGAAATCTCTAATGCGACCTTGTTAAGCTTTATCCATTGATTTCTATGGCTGAGAAATTTGCGGAAAATGCGGTTGTCATTTTTTATCAATTATTAAACTGTTAGGTGACATCCTTTTTTTTTCGAATATCCCACATATGAGGCTCATCGATCCCAGAGCTCAAGAAATTTTGTACCATAAATCAAATCGTATATACCTACCAAAAAAATAAACTTCGCTATTTGCACTTTTGTACCTCAACCTGCAGCCTAACACACCTACACTTAAACGGTTTTCTTTAAATTTGGTACTAAATGTTTTCATAAAGAAAAAAATGAATTTAATCTAGCCGTAAAATTATTTGACTGATGACGAAGTTGGTGGAGGCGGGTTAATCAGATAGACTAAACTTACGTCTCGAATTCTGTTTTCCAGATCATTGTAGCGTTTTCTAGGCGGAACTTTTAGCGATCAAAGAAGTTTTGTGTTTGGCTTAAAGAAAACGTTATATTAACAACTGATATACGCATATCCTCTGACAGCCAAGCCTCACTGAAATCCCTGGACTCGGTCTTTGCTAACTCTAAAACAGTCCTAAACTGTCGATCATCTCTTATGGAGATGACGCAGCAGTTCAATATTAGCCTCTGTTGGTTGCCGGGCCACAGGGACATTCCATGGAACTGCAAGGCCTATGAACTCGCTAAAAGTGGAACAACAATACCTCTCCATACAGAGAGGAAAGATATTTGTATACCCATCGCTACATGCAAACCTATTATAAATCAAGAAGCTATAAGGTGCACTAACCTTAGGTGGAGCAACAGCATCACTTGTGTTGTATGGCAACTAAACAAATCTGGCCAAAGCTGGATCTGAAACGCACTAAGTGTCTGATTTCTTTAAGCACATCGCGTACAAGCTCCGTTATAGGCGTTTTAACTGGAAACTGTCTCATAGGTAGACAGGGTTACCGCTCAAAATTTTCGAAAGGTCGCAAATAAAGTCGCACTCAAGAAAATAAGGTCGCAAAGCAAAATAATTTTAAAAAAGTCGCATTTTTGTTCAAAAAGTCGCAATTTCAAAATAAAAAGTCGCACAACCTTATGAAAAGTATTTGTTCAATAAAAACATTTAAAACTATCTTGTTTTACCTTTTTTTAATAAAAAATAGGTACCTCCTTTGACAATTAAAAAAATCGCAGCCTTAAGGCTTAACTACATTGAAGACTTTTTGCAAAAAGTACAAAGGTGGAAAACTTAAACAACCGCTAGAAATACCTGTGTGTAAAAAAGCCTGCGAAAATAGTGTTTGATATGTCATTTCAGGTTGATACCACAGACAAATCACAATATTTTCGCACACAGGCATCTCTAAGCATATTTTTGCGCATCACATTTTCACTTTCTGCCCTACTTTTTGCAAAAAGTCTTGAATGCAGTTAAGCCTTTAATTAGCTAAACTAAAGTTAATCATTTGTACCGAATAAATAAATCACATTTTGAAAATAAAAATTCCATTCTACATTCAGAATAAAATTGATAAGGGTTCATTTACATTTCGAAAATATTTTTTCTAAAAAAATTCAGTAAAAATTAACGAAAAATCTATAAACTTCACATAAACAGATCTACATGGATGTATCTGAAATATGTACACAAGAAGATACCTATACACAAAATAATAAGAAATAACAC
Organism: Epistrophella euchroma; assembly: GCA_947049315.1. Taxonomy (NCBI): domain Eukaryota; kingdom Metazoa; phylum Arthropoda; class Insecta; order Diptera; family Syrphidae; genus Epistrophella; species Epistrophella euchroma. The sequence goes on from OX346247.1 coordinate 18,760,667, forward strand.
TTTCCCAGTAAAAGTATAGTAAACATTTTTTATAATTACGTGTACCTACTATTATTTTTAACACGCATAAAAAGGTCGTCGCTTATACCTTATCCAAATAAAAAAGGCAGTGTAGGCAAGATAGGACGTTTGCCTCTCATTCTGGCTATAGTGGATTGCATAAATCTGTCCTTTATTAAAGCTCTCACAGGGTTGTCGTATTGTTTATTTTGAATGAACCCAAATATGAAAGAATGTTATGCAGGGTTACCGCCTTTTTTTTTTGATAGAAATGTTCATTTAATTGTTTTATTGATACAAATTAAAACACATTTATCTTTTTCCACACCACCATGAGGTAAGATAATATACGACTTAAAAATACAAATTGCACAAAAATCTAAAAAAATACACCTCTTCAAAAATACACGAGTGAAAATACAAATTGCACAAGTTAAAGGACGATGAAGAAAAGAAGTCTGGTACTGACGAAGGCCCAAAAGAAACAGTCGACACTTGAAATATTCTTAAATTTATTTTTAATATACACTTTGGTTAAATGTTTATTCTTTTATTTAACCTCTGTAAATATTACTTGAATTATAATTTATTGCACACACATTTTCAAAAAACTTTACAAACGATTCTTAAAAAACTACCCGTCTTAAAAACATAAATTGCACAAAACTTAAAAAAAAATACACTTTTTAAAAAATAAATTACATAAAAATACTTTTCTTCACATTAATTGACCGCTACGAAAATCTACGCAAATAATACTCTTTCAAAGAAAACAGCTTAAAAATTTGTAACTGCATTTTAACGTATTTTCCACACATTAAACGAAATGCACAAAATAAAAACACTCTACGGTAACCTTCATCATTAAAAACTTTTTTTAAAGCTCTAAAACCAAAAGCACCTCAACAGAAACCCAAGGAAAAAAATCTGAACGAGTTGCCAAATAGACATGGGTAACCCTGAATGCACATCAGTATTTTATGGGGGTTGAAGTTGAATAGCAGCAGCAGCCATAGGCCACAGCAATTCAGTGCGCAGTCAGATGTGCGCTCGATAGGACGTTGGATCTGCGTCAGATGCTATCAGAAATTTACGGGCGGGCAAACACTTTTTATGAAGGAGTTCTTTCAATTTAGTATGGTGCTAAAATATGGTGCGCTACTGATTTTGAAAAAGCTCTCCCATAAGACGTGTACTGCCAATTTATGTTGAATAGACCTTAGTCGCACAGACTCAAAAAAAGTTGCAAAGTGCGACTAAGGTCGCCCAGCGGTAACCCTGGGTAGACTACTGTAGAAGTTGCATGGATGAGGAGGAAGAGGAAACAGTTCCTCACCTTCTCTGTTCATGTCCTGCTCTACCCCAAAGACGTAGAATTCATTTGGGAGACTTCTACTATAATGATCCAAGTGATCTGACTGAAATTAGTAACCTTGTACGCTCCATAAGGAGCTCCAAATGGTTCAACGAGTAGGGGAAATCTCTCCTAGATTCATGTGGTATTACAACGGGCCACTGGTTCGCCTATGTGGGTTGGTTTCCGACAGCCACTTCTCACTAGCCTAACATGGAAGGACCTTTAATAAATTGTTCGCTTTGAACAGTTTACTTTTGGAACTTCACCACAAAGAAACCAAGGAACATACATATTCGACTCAATTTAAATTATTTTCTCATTACTTTTCATAACCGCACTTCCAATCAAAGAATCAAAGTAGTTTTTAAGAAATCCTCAAGTAATTCCTATTACCAAACCACTTATCTTTAACGCTGGATGCCTGAACATAGAATTTTCACTCTCGAATTCCATTTCGGTTAATTGGAATAGAAACACTTTGAATCGTTTGATATTTTGTTTTGTATTTCCTACTTCCCATTGATTGCTCCAATTTGCGAGAAAAATACCTTTCCAACTGAAAAAAAAGAAGAACGAAATAAGCGTAGGTAGGTGGTACTCTTTTATGCATTTTCTTTGTGTTAAGTGAACCAAAGAATATCACCCAGAAAGGAAAAACTATAAAAACCAAAGAAACTCTCTCTCTCTCTCTCTTCAGCACCAACTTCTTCAACAAGTCGTGCAAGTTATGTCGTTGGGACTTTATTTTTGAAAAATGGTAGCATAATCTATCTTTTTTCGAAATGACTGGAATTGACATGTTTTTTTTTTTTACTTGCAATAAGTTTTGGATTCGTAAAAAAAAATTGAACTCGAGATTTTGATCAAACTTGAGATAACGATGGTAGGGAAGACGAAAAAAGTGGGTCTCACAATTCCGCCCGTCTGTCTGTCCGTCTGTATACTCGCCTACAGCCTAAACGTGTTTTTTTGGGCAATTTTTTTTTTTTTTTTTTTTTAGGACCGAAAATAACGGTAATTTTTTTTTTTAGCATTTTTGGAAAATCCTATTTTTCTCAAATAAATTGTTTAAGTATGGGCCACCTTTTAGTGTAAATAAAGTTTCCAAAATAGGTTTAGAATGGCACCACCATTTTTTTATTTTGGATTTTCTCGAAAAAGAATAAGCTGATTTTTATAAATTTTTTAATTTTAATTTTTTTTAATTTTTTAATTTTAAAAATTAAAATAGTATTGTATACCAAAATTTTCAAAAAAATATTTTTTGGATTTTTAAAAAAGTTTCAAGATATTTTCTTGAAAACAAAATATTTCGAAAACGACTGGGATGATTTTTTCGAAACTTGGCACTGAGCGGTTTTTCAACATTATCTGGAATATTTTGAACAAAAATTCTTCTTATAAGTAGTCAAAATTTACGGCCACTTTAGAACCATTTCTTTTATTTTAGATAATCTCCTTATCTGTATAACCGATTTTAATTAAGATTTTTATACAAAAGCTTCTAAAAAGTTTAAATCATACTTTATATCAAAATTTTCAAAAAAAAAAAATAAATTTTGGATTTTTCAAAAATATTGAATTTTGAAAATTCGATATTTCAAATGCAGGTTGATGATTTTTTTAAAATTTAATTTTTAATTCAACATTAATAAATACTAAAAAATGGTGCACCAATTTTTTTTTTAATCTTTACAAAATTTCATATATAAAAAATTAATTTAAAAAAAACGCTCCTACTATTTTGAATTTTTGTTCTCAAAAACTAATATTAGTCAAAGAAATCAGATGATTTACTTTTTTTTAGCTCTCAAAACAAATTAAGAAGATATGTTGTATTTCAATAATTTTTCAATTTAAGCTCTAAGTTACATGTATAATAATAGTTTAGTACACTCAATCTTTAAAATTCGATGAAACTTTTACTACAAGAGCAAGTTTGTGCGATCTAGTGGTGCGTTTTATTTTTTATTGTTGCAGCTCACTCAGGCTCACGTAGTGTAACTTTTGCGGCACGTTTTATTATTTGTACGCATCTTTGATAAAAATGAAGAAAAGTCCTAGTGTTTCCTATTTTTTTTTTTTGTTTTTATTTTTTTTTAATGGGAATCCTGGCAGCAATTTAAAGTTGTCCCTTGATTTATTTTTATTTTATTTGTCTAACATCAGGTTTCTGGAGGGTTGTACAACAACGCGATCCTGGTGTCAAGTGCAGCTTTTACGAAAAGGGTTTCCTGTTCAACAGCAGAACAGTTGGTTGGGTTCTTGTTTTATTTTATTTTTTTGCAATTCAGCGAAAGGTGAAAATATTTTATTTCGTGGTAAAATATTTTTATGACTTTTAAGGATTCTTGCTGGGAGTTTGAAATTTAAGTGTATCTTTGGATAAAATGTGAAATAGGAAAGCATGCAAAATTGCCAAGTGGAAGATAGAAAATGTTGAAAAAGTTCTTAAATTCAAAGTTAAGTTGGGTAGATATTTCATAGTGAAATTTTTTTTTATAAAGGGTTGTATTTTAGCAGGCATATTTTTTTACTTTAATCTAATGAACAACTGGGAAAGGTTATACAATTATAGAATAGTATAAAAAAAATAACGGTGGGTGTGATGTTATTCGGTTTTTCCATGGTTCATATTTGAGTCTGATGCATCTTCAATAATAACTAATTCAAATTGAAAATAATACAAAAAAACAATGTTTTGTACAAAATGTGTAAGTGCAATTACTTTACTCAATGAATGTAGTTGGCTGGAAATGATAGGTCTTCGAGATGATTTGAAAAAAAAAATCAACTCTTTCATAAATAAAAGGTCCCACTGCGGGTGCAAGTAAGGGAAATAGGGGAAACGTAGCGCTAGGTGGCCAAGTCACTTATTTGTTGAGTATTACAATCAGTGGGGGTTCAAGTGAAAGTTCTGTTGCCGTGCAGTTTCTTCGAATGCGGAGAAATAAAAATTCATACGAATTTGTTTTTTTTTTTTTCTAAATTACAAAATATTTTAAACATATAAAAAATCAAAAAAATAAAAATAAGAAAATTTTAAAATATGTAGATGTTTGACATTAAACACACCATTAATGAGTGTGTTTAATGAAATTAATTGTTTATTGTTGAAGAACAAAAAAAAAAAAATTATTTCAGAATTTTTGATCGGATTTCTTGATATCTTGTTTTGCCCAATTCTAGGTGATTTTGCACGTTCAACCTCTTAAGGAATGGATCTGTATATATGTTTGTGTAGAATTAAAAAACATCCAACGAAAGCTTAACTAATAAAACTTTAAGGGCCAATTGTACAATCGTGGTTAAAATATTGATCCGTGGTTCATCAGGAATTTTCATTCACCAATTTCAGCGGATTTACGGAGGTTCAACGATGATTCAAGGATGTAATAGGCTTTTTTCATATACTTAAATCTTAAACCAACGTAGAACCTTAGTTAATCCACTGAAATCAGTAAGTTAAAATTGCTGAACCACGGGTTAAATATTGAAACACGTGTGTACAACTGGCCCTAACTGAAAAATTCTCAACGGATCTTTATAAGATTAAGGTCATTAACACATAAGACGGATCTTTAGAATTGGGGCTATTAAGGACCAGTTGTACAATCGTGGTTCAAATATTTATCCTTAGTTCAGAAATTTTAATTCACCGATTTCGTACTTACTTACTTAGCTAGAACTTCATTTAATCCGCTGAAATCGATGAATTAAATTTCCTCAACCACGGGTTAAATATTGAACCAGGTTAGTATAACTTGCCCAAACACATAAGACCGAAAAAAAGGGAATAACGATCGAGTTTGGTGTTACTACAAAAAATAGAAGCACAGTTAACAGTGCGATTTTTAAAAATAATCTGATGACCTGGAAGTTAACTTAAAATAAACAACGTTCATATTTTTTGGCAATTTCCAGTTGTTTAGTCAACTAATAGTCGACTTTTAACCAAAGTTAATTTTGACACTACGTCATTTGACTGAAGTCTTTTAAATTTAATAAGTCAATCTTTCATGTTAATGTCTGTCCTCTTAATGTTAATGATAAATTTATTCTTTATATTTAGTATTTCGATAACACTTATGTTAACTCTAGTGACGCCCCCTTCCTACATTAAATATTAATCAATAAGAAAATTATAGCATAAGTAACAGTTTTACCTTCACTGTACTTCTAACATCCCTAGTAGACATGAATGGGAAGACACCCAACCTCATAACCAAACGCTAGCAGTATTTACCGATGGGTCTAAAATGGAATGTGGAGTTGGAGCGGGATTCTATTCGGAAACCCTAAACTTAGCCAGCTCCTTTAGACTCCCTGACAACAGCAGCGAGAATTTTTAAATTGAATTATCATTTGCCCGCAAGCTTCGTACCACGCCGTATGATGTACATACAATACATACATATGTATGTATTTATTTTTAATAATCTTTTGATGGCTGCAGCCTTCTAGGAGTTCCTTTGATATTACTTTGTATTTTTTTATTTAAAGCTTTTATTTCATTTATTTTTGACCATGAAACACGAATTCACGCCTCAGAATCATAAGTTAAGTACGTACCAATTACGTTCTTAAGAACGCAATTACCGGAGGTTTCTTATTATAAATCCATCATTTTTCATGACTTCTAAGTACATAATTGAAACAATTTGTAATAGAATACACGTTTTCCCAACCATAATGAAAGGTTTAAAACCCACATCATCATTAACTCATTAAATTTTCCATCCTGCTTTGCCAAATTCCCCCCCCTCCCCTCCTAAAAAAAAACGGGTGTTAAATTGTCAACAAAGAGAAATTATTTCCTTCTTCTAGCAAGTAAACCTTTTCCTATTTAACCCTCATAACGGTGACTAATTAGGCAATCAGCTCTTTATATACTTATATGTACTTAGGTATTTGGAATGAATTTTTCAAACCTTTAATACTTTTTTTTGTTTTAGGAACAATTGTCTTCTAATTGGTAACAAACTGAAAATGATCTGTTTTTTTTGCACCACCCTTATACAAAGACTTTGTTGATTGAATCCTTAAAGGAAGTCATTATAATTTATTCCAATTAAAAAAAAATCCTAATTTCGAAAGATTTTAACGGAACAAAAGACAATTAAAATGTTTTACTTGACTAATTTTTTTTTTTTTTTTGTTTCCTTTGCCTATTTTCAGCACGAAACTGTTCTCGCCAACCATCAAATCCTTTAGAAATCACAAGACGTCCACTTGCCGAAGAGTCCCTTTCGGTCAACTTTAGTACAGTACCACCATTTAGGGACTATAACCCATTTCCATCAACACCTCCACCATCATACACTCCAAGAAAGCCCGACCATCAGAACTTTAACCGAGCACACGAAGTTCACAGTAATGGATATAATTCCAGGACATTGCCACCTAGACCAGAAGTAAGGCGGACAGCGGCACAACTAGCTGCAGCTGGAGGCAACAATCGATGTAGAAGACATAATGAATCCGAAAGTAGTGACACCAGTAGGAGTAGTAGAAGTAGTAGTAGCAGCAGTAGTGGCACAACCAACAACAACAATAATAACAACAGTAGCGATGAGGACGATGACAATAACAATGGACTCTCAAGGAGGAATGCTGCTCTTCGAGTAAATGGTAAGGACAAATAAAGAGATTCAGAGTAGCATTATTATTTGTTTTTGTGGTGGTAGGGGGGGGGGGGGGGGGGGGGGGTAAGCTTTAGATAAAGATGATGATACTTAGAATGCAAATTGTAGGAATCTACTTTTGGACAATTTTATTTTATTGTTCTTCGGAAACGAAGCTTTTGTCGTAAGGAAAAAGAAATCTTTATATGTATACCCCTAGCTACAAGTGTTGAACCTGGCTACTTGACACAATTTTGTGAGGAGCTTCTTCTGGGGTTTCCTCAATTATTTTTGACAGAAGAGTCTTCGAAATGATTAATAGGACAGGACATTGTCTGATGTTAGAAAGTCTTTGAAAAGGCAGACAAAGAATTTGTTTTATTGTTGTCGCTGCAAAGTTGTATGATCTTCTTTTAGAAGTGCAGTTTCAAGAGCCTTTTGTTTCGTTTAATTTTGTTATACTTAAGTTATTTTTTAATGGCAATTTCTTATTCGCATTAAAATGTTAAGTTACATTGTGTGGATGAAAGAAAAAACAAGAAAATCCTACGGTTTGGTCGCATTTGAGGTGTTTTCTGATTCCACTGCCTTAAGTTAAAAAATAATTAAAACTTTTAATTTTCTGGGACATACTCTTGTTTGAACTAAAATTTTTTGAAGAATCGATTTGTTTGTATTAAGTCGTTTCACAAATAATCAGATCATACAATTTGATATTTTACTCCAAAAATTATCTCTTGAACTGAAAAAGTGCATTCCATCGATCGTATCCGTTCGGCTTCAACTGAAAAGGTATTCCTTTAGTTACGTGGAGAGTAAGATAACTCAGGCGCCGCAAAATAATAACGGATTTTTATAGAGAGGTTTAATGCAATCATTTTTTACTATGGGAGGGGGGGGCTATCTCACCCCGTTTTGGGGGGATAGGGGAAATGTTAGAAAAAAAATATTAGAAAATAACGGCAACACTTACTATACCGCGTTTGAAAGCCAGAAATCTGTTCTCAAATCCTATATTTAAATTAAATTATTTAAAGCAATACTTTTTAAAAAATTCGCTGCAAATTCAAAATTTTGATAAAAAAATAAAAGAAAAAAAAAGTTTATAATATTTTTTTAAAATTGTGAAATAAAGTGCTAAATTGGCTTTTTTTAATTATTTTTTTTCCGTTTTTCAGGTGCTTATTGTCCAGATCTTTTATACGCTTGTTCATTGATACTGCCTTCTCAAGAGAGTAGTGATTCATCGCCTGATCGCCAAAGTACAAATCGAAGAAGAAATCAATTCAAACGTCAAATTCCATTTCAACGCCCTTCGTCGTCAGTAGCGGCAGCTTACTCATCTTCAGATTACGCAGAAATTGATGAAATTTCCAATACTGTCAAATGCAGAAGTAATGCTCTTACACCGGCAAAAAGTACTCCCGCACTATATCACCAAAGAAGATCGATCAACGAAGGATGTGTAACGGATTCAAATACAGCACAACAGCTGAATCAAATGGGTCAGAATTTAAGCCTACGTAGGCCACGTATATCATTGACTTGGGTTCTCAGAGAGCAACAGAATCAACATCAATCGCAACCAGATCAACAACAAACTAACGACCACGATGCCGAATATCAGAATAATAATAATCCATCGACCAGGCTCGATGGTAAACCAAATTTATCGACAGGTCTGGAGTTCAAAAAGAAACTCAAAGCAAAGCAAAATAATAAGGAACATGATAAACTTTTCAACGAGAAGTATGTTAGTAATCACAACCTGCAGCAGCAATTGCAGGAGAAACGAGAGCCTTCAAAGGATCTCATGTTTGTGTGTACCCCATCGAGGCAGCCTATTTCCACCAAGTCCGGCGATACCACGACCGCACCGGACTCGACCTTACGGCGGCGGTTTGTTATTGGCGAAACAAAGAAAGTTCTCGAGAAGAAATGCTTTAAAGCCAGTGACGGAAATGTTCTAGAGAAATGTGAGAAAGAAGAAGGCAAGTCCCTTAAGGGCACCTACTCCGAGCCTAGTCTAATAGCTGCCAGTGAAGGCCACCACCGTCGACATAGACACCGAAAACGTCGTGATCGAAATCGCGTTCAGAAATTTGGATATGAAATTCGAAATGTAGATGAGTTCCTTTCTAAGTGTTCGCTGGCGTCTCCAGGAAATATTCCTGTGGTGTTGTCCTCTTCTAGCACGCTCTACCAAACCCGTCCGGGAGGTTATCAGATAGAGATCCCTCTGCCACTGGGCATGGTTGTAAATGCTGTTTTCAAGAATCAGAACTGGTTATATGTGCAAACTCCTCATGCTGAAGAGGGTTATGTGGGTTATAATTCTTGCTTGCCACTTGGCATTTTACCTCCAGCAGCGCGAGGGAATTCCACTTCAAAGCCGACTCCGTGTTGGGATACCAATGGTGATGTATTTCCACGGCCCTGTGGAAATATGACAGACAGCGAAAAGGAGATACGACTTCGCGGTGGCACAAGATCAGATGGAGCTCGAACCCCACGCCTCAAACGGATTCCACCGAGTGGCACTCTGGAGCACCACGTGGACAAGTTGTATCTTCGAGCCGCAAGTCAACCAAAGCTCACTGAAAAAGCTTACGCCCAATTAAAGTCAACGAATTTGTACAAGAAACAGGCTGCCGCTGCCGCCGCCGCTGGTAAAGTGGTAGGCACCGCCCAAACCCCCACTGTCTCGCCAGCAATAGTCAATTCTTCTAATGCCCCTGTCCGGGCCTCCAACAACGAGTACCTACAACAACATAAGACAAAGTTGCTTCAAAAGCAACATTGTTTGATGAGTCAAAAAGCTGCTTCGACAGCTTCATCTGAAAATAGAAGCCTCCGGCAAACCCTCGTAGCTATCATGATGGACTATGCCACGCAAAGTATTACACTACAAAAAGGTGAGATTGTCACGCTTTGTGAATGCCGCGAGTCAAAGGATCGTCGTCAGTGGTTCTATGTAAGAACTCGAGATGGCCGTGAAGGATATATTCCTGCTGAAGTGGCCGGACATGGATTTTTATAAAATATACAAAGTTTAAGAAACAATCACATGAAACTAATTACATTCATACATATAAATATACAAATGTATAGCTATAAGCTTTTAACCGGCTTTTCTTCTCTATAAGTATTGTAATTTTGTAAGGATGTTATATTTTATTATTATGGCTCTTCATCTAAAACCTACCAAATGTTCGTAATTTAAACTGTAACAGATAAGGACAAGGAAAATACAAAAAATGTTTTCAGTTATCCGGTATATTTGATAAGAAAATGTGTAATTATTATAATTATTGTATAAATAGTAAACAAAAGAATAAAAATACAAATTAATAATAACTCTAATTTATTAAACATATAAATATTGATAACTGTGTTTTGATTTTGACGATGTTTTCAGGAAAAAAGGGTATGCTAAATTTATTGGAAAATTAATACTCGGCCCTATCGAGGTAACCGTCGGAGCAGAATTCTCTTCGATTTCCTACGAATCGGAGACATATTTCTGTTCGGAGAATTACCTCGAAGCGAAAATTTGTAGGAAATCGGAGAGAATTCCGCTCCGACGGTTACCTCGATAGGGTCGACTACCTAGGTAATTAATGAATCAAAAACATTTTGATGAAAAAAAAAAAAACACGAAAATTTGTCCAAAATATTCAACGTAGATTTTGTGTCTGATTCTAAAAATTAAAAAGGTTAAATCGGACTTTAATGTCGATATCATTTATTTCTTGATTCTATGAAACTTTTAAACTTGTAAGCAGGTCCGGCAGAACAACCTCAGGCTCAGCCTGAGTGGGTAGTGAATATAAAATATAAAACCAAAATTTCGGGTCCACAACAAAAAAATTTAAAAAAAAGTTGTATGTTCATCTTTTATTCATTCTATTTTTTAATTATTTAAATTAATATTGCTAGTCTAGTTTTTCAAAGCAAAACTCCACTTCGCTTTGAATTGTTTAGTGAAGGCCAGTTCAAGTTGCTGAGATCTCAAAAATTCTACTACAACCGAAGGAGGGGAAAAACCAAAGTGGAATTTCTAAGAAAAAAAAGCAAAAGACCCATCACTTGTTTGTAAATTTGATTTTTTGTAATTTAAAATAATTGTAAAAGTGAATTTAAAATATTTTAGTTGCAATTTTGTAAAAAATTTTGCATTTCATTATGTTATACAGTTATACAAAAAAATAGGCAACTCAACATTATAACAATTCTCAAATGGCATCAACTTTCTTGTATGGATGCGCTATCCAGTGTATTATAGAGATCAGTGGCTTATAGGTGCAGAAACGTAACATTACTGTCCAACGCGTCATTGTAAACGCCCAACGCGCTATTGGAAATCAGCCTTAAGTTTTCGGACGAACCTGTATCGAGCCATTTGAAATTTAGCACTGACGCGGAATCTGAAGTTCTTCAATTGTATGTAATGCTTTTTTCCATTTTTTTTTTTTTTTCAAATTTTGAATCACGAGAGGCGTCCGTGGGATTCCATGACACAGAAATCAGACCTTTGAAGTTCTTTGTTTAATATTTCAATGTAATTGATATGCATTCAAGCGACTCCATAAATTCATCATAAATATTTATCAAACCCCGACGCCTTGGCTGATACCACACTCTCGATTTCCTTGTCCACAGAATGATCTTAGGCGCCAGTTATAGCTATCATTGAAATTCATCATTAAACATTTTAAATTTAAGTTTTAAGGTATTGAAAAGGCAAAATCAGTGATTATTTTGATGCCAATATGAAGCTGAAGTCTCAATTAATATTTATTGACAAAAAAAAAATTCATTTGGGCCCAAACTTCCACAGAAATCGACTTTCATTATTGCAATGATTGCACTACCTTATCAATGTTCACTGAAATAATAAAAGTCATTTTTTGAGAAAGGTTGGGCCGAACTGACTTTTTTTTTTGGTCATATATATAAATTAAGCCATAAGCTTTACGTTGACATCAAAATAGTTACAGATTTTGCTTTCTAAACTTCTTAAAATAAATCATTAAAATTTTCAATGATAACTATAACTGGCGCCTTAGAAAAATTGTATCAGTTGAGCGTAATTCGCGCTTACAGTCTTCAAAGTTACAAATATTGTTTTATGTAATAATTATGATTTATGACGAAATTGGCGATTTAATATTTTTTTAATTTTTCTTGAACTTACTGAAAAAATAATTTGTTGATCTCGAGTGGCTAGTATATACTACCGCACTACCTTACCCATATTATCTGCCGCCGCTTTAAAAATTTCACTAGAAATTTGCCTAGCTTCCTAGTCACCTATGTCTTCTGAACGTGCCCACTACTGTCAATATGTAGTTGACCATTAGCGGATCTGATAAATTCTGGTGACTTCCAATCTCTTCTTTTTCAAGTGAGATAAGTACTGAGGACCTATTTTTGGCCATTTCATTTCACCTATTTTGAAAAGTGGAATGAATTTGTTGCAGGAGTAATATCAACTTGCTTCCGCAGGTTTTGCCAGTTTTAACTTTGTTAAGTGGGACCCTTGAGGGAATTGGCTTCTTTGCATATATCTAGGGTTCCCAACTTTTTTTTTCGATGGATTTTACTTTATAAGATAAGGTATACAAAAATTTAGTACACTCCAAAAAAATATTGTATTTTATGAAAATGGTAAATAAAGGCCAAAAATATATTTGCGTCTTATTTATTTTAGTAAAAACTATATTTTTTTCATTTCTCGCAATCTTTTAACAATTTTTATTCGCAATAAATATGTCAGATGCTTTATTAAATTCACTTTTCAAATTTATATAACTAGATCAATAGTAAATTTTTTTTTTATTTATCTATCTTCTCGCCATTTCAAGTTCATGATTGAAAATATTAGGTTTGTTTGTTTACTTTCTGCACTAAAATTGTAATGTCTGTCAAATTTTGAAGAGTGGATATAAAATTCTCTCAAAGAGATTAAAATCGTCCAAAAGTAAAAGAACGCTTTTTGAACAAAAAATTGTTTTGAAAGTCAAAAAACGTAAACAGATCATACATAGCAAAAATAGCTTCGCTCGTGTACTTTTTGCACTAAAATTCACAGTCTATCAAATATTGAGGAGTGGGGATGAAATTTTCTCAGAGAGAAGTAAAACTGCGAAATAGTACACGAACGCTTTGAACAAATAATTTTTTTTTTATTACGAGTAGGTATTTTGTTTATATTTAACTATTTTTTTTTCCGGTGACTAATGAGCAACGAACACGATTAAAATACCTGTTGGCAGATACCACAGAGTGCACATGGTTATTTGGAGATGTTCTGGCAAATGCCGAAGTGACTTTTGACGGAACTCATATCTTTGCCCGAAGAATTTCTTTGGGCTGAAATAATCAGAAAGGGAAAATAATTTACTTTCTCGGGAGCGCTCTCTACTGCGAAAACTACACAATTTTTGCGTACACGAACACAATTTGAGTTAAATTTGTAGAAATTCGTAAAAATTCGTAGATTTGGGGAGTACGCGAACGAACCTAATGTAAACAAAGCAATAACCTTAAAGTTTTTATTGTATATATAAATTAAGCCATAAGCTTTACGTTGACATCAAAATAGTTACAGATTTTGCTTTCTAAACTTCTTAAAATAAATCATTAAAATTTTCAATGATAACTATAACTGGCGCCTTAGAAAAATTGTATCAGTTGAGCGTAATTCGCGCTTACAGTCTTCAAAGTTACAAATATTGTTTTATGTAATAATTATGATTTATGACGAAATTGGCGATTTAATATTTTTTTAATTTTTCTTGAACTTACTGAAAAAATAATTTGTTGATCTCGAGTGGCTAGTATATACTACCGCACTACCTTACCCATATTATCTGCCGCCGCTTTAAAAATTTCAAAATTTTATGATTTTTATTTTATCATTTTCCCCGACTAAGTGCTCGTTACTTGACTCTCAACTCCAATTTCAAAGTGAAAATTTCCATAAATATTTCCATTGCCCTTTGCCCATGACATCAGGACAAAAATTTGCATTTTAAAAAAAATGTTATTTTTTTATGTAAATATGTTTTTATTTAAAAATATGATGGTAAATATGAACGTTTAATCAATTCAATACAATCAATTTTGGTTTGATTAATTACATTTAAAAATATAATTTAATTTTGAAAATAATTTTTTTTGTTTTAAAAATAATTTTTGCACAACTTCATTAAGTACCCTAAGGGTTTTTATTTTTAATTTTGTTTTTGTATATCAAATATATAAATATTTTTGCAGTTTTTTTTTTTAATAATATATTTCTAAAACTTCTAAGATTTTGAACGTTTTTTTTTTTTTTTTTTTTTTAATTTTATCCCTTATGAACTATGATTACCATGGAGTTTGATTTTAATTCAATTTTCTCATTATTATTGCTATATGTGTGTAGATATTATGATATGGCTTATAATGTCATATGAAAATAAATTGAATATTAATGTTTCTAAGCTATATGAATCTAGAAATACTTCAATTATTGTTTCAAATTCATGTATTTAAAAATTTTGAAAATATTATTTTTTTTTTGTATTGTTTAGTGCTAATAAATCCTACAAAATTGACTTGTTTTTTAAATAAAAAAAAATAACAAAATTCAAACAAAAGCAATATTTACAAACGAACTTAAATATTATTTTTATTTTTTTTTTTTATAAACAACGGAAAGTTAAAATTGAACAAGAATCAATCTTTCAGTCATATAGTTTACATTCATTTTAACTTGAGCAAAGCTAATCACTTATTTAAACACAATTTTGGCCTCTTTATTTTTCTTCATAATGCGGATTCAGCAGACAAAAAATTAAAAAAAAAACTTACATTTATTTAATTTATTTGTTTTTCTTCTTTTTGTTTTAACAAACTACGCAATAACAAGTATGTAATAACTTATTAATAAAATTACTATCGTATTTTAATGAAGTTTTTACTTGAACGCCGAATTTTAGTTTTGTATGATCTAATCTAAAACACTGAAGCTGATTAAATGTCAAGTTTACTGCCAACTGGCTGGCTATTTCTTATTTTCAAACCTAGGGAATAGAAAAAGTATTGACATAAACCAGAATCAACTATTAAAGTGTCTCCGATGAAAAGGCTAGACCAAACCAAATTGAATTTCATACACAACTAAGAAAATTTATAAGATTTCCGAAATTAATGAATTCAAGGAACAAAAAATATCGTAGAAAGTAATATGATAAAAAAGGAGCATTGTTTTATTAAAATTATATTATACGTTCATGATGCAGCTAACGACTCAACAATGTACCCGCCGCTGCCTTATTTTAAAAATTGAAATAAACCGTAGAATTCTTGTCTCTTAATAATGAATTAACAATGTATGTATAACATTCACTAATATATAATACAACATAACTGTATTATTATTGTTGTTTCTTGCATTTATAAAAAAGTCTACATTTATTTTAAAACAAATCTAAAAAAAAAGTTCTCTACTTCATTTTTAAAGATAATTTTTTGAATGCAACTATTTTTTAAGTCAAAGCTAAAAGTTGGCACTCATCGTCCTTTTTTTTGTAAACGTGGAATTGAACTATTTATGCAAACTAATTTCACATAAACACTTGATGATTAAGCATACATTTTCCGAAAAAATCGGAAGCGAGTATAAAAACCTCGAAAAATAATCACTTTGTTCTACTGTTCATATTGACCGTTAAAAAATTTAAATATATTTTAGATCTATAAAAAGAAGTTTGTATAGTAGGTTCTTGACATGAAAGCCAGCTATAAAAACTTTGATTTGCATAATGGTGGATTTTTTACATGTATCTTCATCTGGAATTATCAATAAAAGTGCCAAAAAATCGAATGTGTAAAATAATACCATTATGAAGATGAAAATGTTTGTCTTCGCTATAATCTTCATTTGCGTTCCTATAATCTGCATTTATTTAAATTTAAATTTATATTTCACCACCCCTTCTAGCTAGCAGAACTCACATGAAGATACATATAAATCGTATTTAAACAAAAATAATGCAATATACGTGCATAAAATGTAAAAAATATATAGAACTTTACTTTAAGAAATGTAAAACATACTTGAAAAAATAAGACATACGATTACAATACATTAATATAAATTTAAATAATTTAAAAATTTATAATACAATTATTTTACTTGTTTTCTTTACCAATAAATCAATGAATAAATTAAAACTCTTCGCTCTTCTCTTTCCGTTAACCTTTTACCTCTAGTATGAATAAAATATAAAAAATATTTAAACATACATTATTTTTAGTTTTAAACATATTAGCGCGTATACACTAATATCTACAATGCTATACAAACAAAAATATATGTTGCTTTCACTCTTTTTTCCAATTTTTAAAAATGGATATGCATTCTCAAATCGTTGCTTTAGAATTTCGCTAAGTTTACTTTTTTGGAGAAATATTTGAACTTGCTGACGCGGTTGATACATCCATGTTATCACAAATGCTCTCATCACAAGCAGCTTCTTCACTATCGGTATCGGTTGGTTTCTCCAAGAGAACCGACATAGCTTTCAAATTACTTGGTTTCTCCTCATCACTATTGATATTTAAAATGGTGCTGTCGTTCATGCGATGATAATGTGGTTTGAATGAAGTACTGGGCCGTGAGTAGTCCAAGTGATCGTATTCATCTAAAGGTAAAATATCAATGCCTGAGCTTTAGAAATATCACAATCAAATCAAGATGAAAAACAATATAGATAAATAGTTAAAAATTACGTCTTACCGTCAGGGAATAGTTTCTTTCGATATTCCTTAACTAAAGTCGCATTAAATAAAAGGAGGAAATTGGAATATAGGTTAACATAAATGTTCATGCAGAAAAATATACACACAAAAACGAGATTTAAACAAATAGAAGGACTTTCATTAACGAATTTACATATAAAAAATTACAAAACCTTGAAATGCACAACATAGTACTAAAAAAAACAAGAGCAGGAGATTACAGAAGTGAACATAAAGCTAAATAGGGAATTCAGCTTTAAGAGCTAATAAGCTTGGGAAAATCGCCTGTGGCTCGTAACAAAAAAAAAAAAAACGAACTCGAGATTTTAATCATAACATAACCAAAAAATAATATGGTGAAGAAAGTACTTTTAATAATATTTTATCTGAGAATCACTTCACACAAGTCAGAAATCAGTTAGGAATTTTTTTTAATATTATTTGTAAACTTTTCTCGCTAATGAAACATTTTTTAAATTGAATCTTCTCCGTAATATTTAATAAATAACTTCTTCACTAAAACTGTTACGATAAACGTGAAAAAAACTTAAGTCATGGAAAAATAAAGCTCAGCTTGCTGTTTAATTACAAAATATAATCAGCTGATATTCTGACACAAATGCACTTGACTTGAAGTGTAGGGAGATATTTCTCACCTAGCTTTGCAGCCATTTTCCAATAAAATTTGCCTAGATTGGAATGCTTATTTTTGACAGTTGAGCAATCAGAAACTAGAAACTTGCCTAGCTTTCTAGTCATCTATGTCTTCTGAACGTGCCCACTAGAAATTTGCCTAGCTTCCTAGTCACCTATGTCTTCTGAACGTGCCCACTACTGTCAATATGTAGTTGACCATTAGCGGATCTGATAAATTCTGGTGACTTCCAATCTCTTCTTTTTCAAGTGAGATAAGTACTGAGGACCTATTTTTGGCCATTTCATTTCACCTATTTTGAAAAGTGGAATGAATTTGTTGCAGGAGTAATATCAACTTGCTTCCGCAGGTTTTGCCAGTTTTAACTTTGTTAAGTGGGACCCTTGAGGGAATTGGCTTCTTTGCATATATCTAGGGTTCCCAACTTTTTTTTTCGATGGATTTTACTTTATAAGATAAGGTATACAAAAATTTAGTACACTCCAAAAAAATATTGTATTTTATGAAAATGGTAAATAAAGGCCAAAAATATATTTGCGTCTTATTTATTTTAGTAAAAACTATATTTTTTTCATTTCTCGCAATCTTTTAACAATTTTTATTCGCAATAAATATGTCAGATGCTTTATTAAATTCACTTTTCAAATTTATATAACTAGATCAATAGTAAATTTTTTTTTTATTTATCTATCTTCTCGCCATTTCAAGTTCATGATTGAAAATATTAGGTTTGTTTGTTTACTTTCTGCACTAAAATTGTAATGTCTGTCAAATTTTGAAGAGTGGATATAAAATTCTCTCAAAGAGATTAAAATCGTCCAAAAGTAACCCCTAGTTTAGACAGGCGAGTAGAACTAGTAGCCTTTATGTGTGTTAGTGTATCTGTATACGAGATACCCGACTAGTAGCTTAAATAGCATAATATTTTTACTTGCGAGTTGGTTGCTAGTTAGCCTGCTAGTGATTTGACGTTTGTGTATTATTTTCCCTTTTACACTTGTGCAATATTTGTTTTCTGTTTCAATCGTAGGAATGTCTTCGTTTGAAATATATTTTTGGCAGATTTACGGTTTTAATTTGTCGTTTCGAAATTAATACATTCAATAAACAAAATGGTGAAAAAATTCAACCGCCAAGAGACTCTAAAAATTATAAATTTATGTCGCGAAAACGAGTGTTTGTGGAATATAACATCGCCTATTTATAAAAGGTTGGACTTAAAAAAAAGTGCATATGAAAAGATCGGAAATGAATTCGGAATCCCTGCAGAAGAGGCCAAATCAAAAATTAAATATAAATATCGTACTAGTTGATCGAACGCGCAATGAACTACTAGTTACACATACATTTACACAACTAACACTACGATACAAATCCTACTAGTTCTACTCGCTTGTCTAAACTGGGGGTAAAAGAACGCTTTTTGAACAAAAAATTGTTTTGAAAGTCAAAAAACGTAAACAGATCATACATAGCAAAAATAGCTTCGCTCGTGTACTTTTTGCACTAAAATTCACAGTCTATCAAATATTGAGGAGTGGGGATGAAATTTTCTCAGAGAGAAGTAAAACTGCGAAATAGTACACGAACGCTTTGAACAAATAATTTTTTTTTTATTACGAGTAGGTATTTTGTTTATATTTAACTATTTTTTTTTCCGGTGACTAATGAGCAACGAACACGATTAAAATACCTGTTGGCAGATACCACAGAGTGCACATGGTTATTTGGAGATGTTCTGGCAAATGCCGAAGTGACTTTTGACGGAACTCATATCTTTGCCCGAAGAATTTCTTTGGGCTGAAATAATCAGAAAGGGAAAATAATTTACTTTCTCGGGAGCGCTCTCTACTGCGAAAACTACACAATTTTTGCGTACACGAACACAATTTGAGTTAAATTTGTAGAAATTCGTAAAAATTCGTAGATTTGGGGAGTACGCGAACGAACCTAATGTAAACAAAGCAATAACCTTAAAGTTTTTATTGTATTATTAAATTTCACTATCGAAAATTTTAAAAATTACAGAAAAATTTTATTAGAAAGCATCATTAATAAATAACATGAAAAAATAACAAAACAAATTTTAAATCCACCGGACTAAAAATAAAACAAGAACTAAACAACAGCCGTTTTGTATTTTTCTTTGTTGTTTACTCCTTTTGACAGATCTCACATTTCTGCCCGAAGAAATTTCTTGGGCAGACATTTACAGGATGGGGAAATGTTTAACACTCTCGTGAGCCCAAAACTACATAATTTTTGCGTAAAAGAACAGGATTTAGCTAAATTTGTCTAAAATTTCTAAAAATTGACAGCCTTGGGGAGTAAAAGAACGCAGAAGTAGCAGGAATAGAGAGCAGGAATGAAATTATCTTATTTGGTAAGCCATTTTGGGTATTTTTTTTAAATATACATACTGCCATTTTCGGTATGTCGCTTAATTCAGTACGATCTTTTACTTTAGCAAAGATTTCATTTAGTATTAAAATTTTGAAGTAAAGGTCGTCCATGTTGATACTTATTTTTTCTTTTAAATTAAGAACATGTAATAATGATCGAATTCATCAAATGAAGCTTCATTTCTATTAATTTCTATGATTGATAAATCCAAGTGAAATATAGTACTTTTGCGTACTATATATTTCTCCAACAGTATACAGTACGCAGACCCGAAAAATAGTACAATACTATATATTATAGTACGGTTGGGAACTCTACCTATATCTGAGAAGACATAAATATTTCTATGAACTACTTCACATTAAGCAAGATCTTTTGCATCTTCACTCACTGATCTTCCATTGTGAATAAAACCTTTTAAATAGATTGAGGGTTTGGAACGTTTTGAGTGGTATATATCCCCCTGTATGAATTAAAACAATTTGAAAACTGTGAAAGTTTAAATAATTCTAAAGCCCATCGAGCAAGAATTTTGAAAAATTTTATATTTTTCACGTAAATAAAGAACAAAAATTAAAAATAAGTTTTGCATAGAACTCTGAGATGTTTTTTTAATAAAAAAAAATAGGCTTAGAAAAAAACAAAATTGAGTTTGAAATTATTAAAGTATAGGAGCTAGCATTGAAAAAAAATTATTACCCTTTCATGTTGGTTCAAACTACAGACTTAGCTTAACAACACAAAATCATAAATGACTTTATGTCTTCTTACCAGGGTCTTTATATCCCTCTTTTTGTTTAATCTCATCATAAACATGCTCCTCTTTGAGTGGATCTTCAATGCTATTGTAAACATTTGGATTTGTGAGATCAGCATTAAGATTTTTCTGCAACATATCACTGTTGTAGTTGACCGAATATGTTCCAGCTACAAAAAAAATAATTATCAAGAATAAAATTAAAAAAATTAATTAAAAAATTACCTCTGCTACTAGCATTGGAATCATCTCCATATTCCGAATTGGTGCGACCTAAATTATTCATTTTAGGACGTAAGTTATTAAGCAATCTTGTGTCCGGACCTTGGAATCCATAAACGGGATTATCGAAGTTATGACGATCTGGATATGTTCCATGAGGATCGGTTATATATTGAACATGTTGGATTTCAGTTTTAAGATTTGAAACACGACGACGGTAATAGAAAACAATTGCAACAACAATTCCGACAAACAAAATTGCCAATACAAGACCCCAAGCCAGACCGGCACGACTAGCTGTTAAGAGGAAAAAAAGTATTTAAAAACAAAATTCTTCTGAAAAATATTCTACAATGAAGACTTACATTCAATAACAACTTCTTGAACTCTCTGTTCAGCTGCTGGAATATCACAGTTTTCACCCTTATATCCACGACGACAAACACATCCTTGTGTGATGTGACACTGGAAGTTTTGACTGGGACAATCACATACGTGCTTGCAATGTTCTCCATAGAATCCTTCAGGACACACTGAAATTTATAGTAGATAATAATAAATTAGACAAAATTTTGTCTTCAAGGCTTAATAATACAAACCTTCATCACATCTCGTTCCTGTGTAACCTGGAAGGCAAATGCAATAGCCGTCATTTTTCCTACACTTTTCTGCAAAGCTGCATTGACACCGATGAGCACAATTCAAACCATAGAAGCCTTCAGGGCACGATTCATTGCAATTGGCTCCAGTCCAACCGGGCAAACATTGACAATGTCCATTAATGTGATTACATTCGCTACCATACTTGCAATTACATTTTAGCCCACACCCTGGTCCAAATAAGCCTATTGGACAGGGATGCTCACAAGTCATTCCAACATAGCCCGGTCGGCATACGTATTCTCCAGTAATGTGATCACAACTTTTGTTACCTTTGAAGAAAATATTCATTAGAAATTGAAAATTGAAATAAGACGTTTTCTGAAGCAATCTCACCATGAATAATTTCCGGACATTTTTCCTTGCAACCAGCTCCATAGAAACCCTTTTCACATGGCTTCGAACAATCATCACCAGTCCAACCCTTGGAGCAAATACATTTTCCAGTTTGGGCATCACACGACGAATTGTTCATGCATCTGCAAGCTTGTTCACAATTTTCGCCATAAAAACCAGGTGGGCATTGTGTTTCACAATGGACTCCTACACAACGTCCGTGTTTGTACGCGGTTGTTAAGGGTACCCCACCAACATTGACAAGGCCAACAAAACATTAACAAACAAATTAACAAAAAAAAAAAAAAAAAAAAAAAAACAGAAAACAATGCAAATAAAAACATAAAATTAATATTCAATTATTTAATTAAATTATTTTTTGAATTTTGTGATAAAATGAAAGCATATTGTATGTGGTAAGTGTTTGTGAGTTAAGTCATGATCATGCATGTGTTTTAGGTTTATAAAATATAAAGCTAATTCCTTAAGTCATGCGTGTTGGTAGTAAAAATATAAGGCGCACCTTTTAAAATCAAGGTTAACCATTTTAACAGGCTTAAGTTCATAAAACAATAATTCTTGAAAGAACTCTACAAATATTTAACATGCTTATCATATGAAAATTTAATTCGCCCTAGGTGAAGTATAAGCAATATATTTTAAGCTTAAATTGAAAATCTCAAGCATTAAATCATATGCATATAAAACGTGAATTCTACATTTCAACTCAGCTTTATTACCGATACTATCTTATCTACCTTTCCCCCCGTTAAAAATCCATGTTTAGAACCTAAAGATTGCGTTGATAATACGAAAATTAATAAACTTAACAGCGAAGGATATATCGTCTTACGATTTTTGTATTTATTTATTTAAATGGTGCATCCTATTATGAATAGCTTTAATATCTATGCAATCTATGGTCCAGCAGTTAAGCATGAAGTAATGAATACATCGTGGTTGACTAAGGAAAATTAAATAGATAGAGCTTTGAGTTGTTCTCTATTGTCAAAAATGTGCCCTAAGCTACAAAGCACAGTTAAACGATATATTAGAAGTACATATGAGGGTAGATAAATTTAATAGAACATCATAGAATAAAAAGCAAGAGTGGGCTACATATGTACGTAAGTTAGATTAAATTTAAAAATTCATATGATTGCCCTTAGGAAAGTCGACTATTTCAATCTAAATTCTCTTTTCTACCAAGACAGGAGACAATTTAGAAAATGTACATAGGTGATTGTCTCTAGAAATAAGGCAAACTCGATTCTCACCTGGCCTATTCACCACTTTATTCTGATACTAATAGGCAAACCATCAAAAATTCTTGCTTATACACTCACAGGCACAATTATCCGACCACCTGCATATTTCGTCACCCTGACTCTTAAAATTCACTAAAATTTTTTGTTTAACGGATATTTTCGCAAAAAACAAAACACTAATACCTTTATTTCGTTCCATAAAATTGTGTCATCGAAGCGATTTTTCCAATTTAAGAGTTTTTTTTTAAATATTGTTTCAGTTACTTGAACTTAAAATTTCTTGTTCTTTTGTACCAAAGAAGTAAATATCGGTAAATTTAGGTTTATACTGGTAATTTATTATTTGTGACTCTAGAAAAATGCCACTCGATGTAGATGGTGTAGCTAGAGCAGTGGTTTTAATTGACGCTGGGTATAGCCAACGTCACATTGCTCGAACGTTGGGTGTACCTAAAACTAAGATTGGGAATGCCATCAGACGATTTCGGGAGACTGGCTCATACACGAAGAGGCCAGGTCAAGGTCGTCATCGATGCACTTCAGCTCGGGATGAACGCTTTGTCATCGGTATTGTACCGCTACTAAAGCTCGTCTCCTACACGTTTTTTTGATGTGAGGAATGTTAGTGTGAGTGAGCGCACCATCAAAAGAAGGTTGGCAGAATTGAATATCAGAGCTTTCCGACCAGCAACGCGCGCCCCGTACAGCAAGACTTCGTTTTGCGCAAGAATATGTTAACTGGACTGCAGAGGAATGGAGGGACGTCCTATTCTCAGACGAAAGCAAAATAGGTGTTTACGTCTGCGAGCTCCAGATGAGGTCGGGTTTCCAGTTTGTCTATAGCCATCACGCAGTCCAGATCTCAACCCTATCAAGCATATTTGGGACAACCTCAAAAGACATGTCCGAGCGAGAACACATGTCCCTAACACTCTAAGAGAGCTTAAGGCAGCTGCAGTAGAAGATTGAACACAATATCCCTCAGTAGGATATGCAGAACATCATTGACGGATTGTCAAACCGGCTCGATGAAGTAATTAGAGCCCGCGGCGCAAACACCGGTTATTAAAAATTTAGTTTTTCAATAATTTTACCACATTTTTAACAACAAAAGTTAACACCTTTTTCACTATTTTTTTCAAAAACTTGTTTTTTTGTGTTAATTTTTTAATAAACGTGGTTTTTTTCTCAGATTTTTTTTTCTTTTTGTTTTCTCAAAGTTTGATTTCAACAATACACCCAATGTGGTCTAAACTTGACGGTTTCTTTAAAATTATAGAAATACGAAGTGGTCGGGTAATTGTGCCTATGAGTGTATCTATTTCTCAAATTTATATTGCATTTAAAACCATAGATTATAGAATCACATAGTTAAAAACATTAAAAAAAAAAAAAAAAGAAATGCGGAAGCAAAAGGTAAGCTTTCATCTAAAATTTTTCATTCAGAATGAAAACTGTTAATTATGTACAAATCAATTTTGCGTTCATCATTTCTCTTTTTCAAAAAAAAAAATCACCAACAGTGTCTAATCAAAGTGTTATGTGTGTTCTAATTGTAAATGAGCTTATGAATGTAAATGACAAAGCTACTACATATGCTGTGTTAAGTGTATAATATGATTGTAGTTTTATGATCGAATGATTTATGTCTTTTCTCGTATGCAATTCACGTACCTCCCCATTCAGATTTACAAATACATCGCCCATCGACGGCATCACATGCAATTGTATTATTGAAATCACAATCGCACTCTTGTTCACAGCCATGCCCAAAGGTTCCAAAGTCACATTTACGTTCACATTTTTCGCCAGTGAAGCCAGCCGCACAGGTACACGCTCCTTTATCATGAATAATTGTTGTTTTGTTTAACATAAATTCCATTACTTTCTAACAAAAAGAAATATATATATACCATTTTCTGGATTACAAGATGCATTATTTTTGCAGTTGCACACTCCGCGGCAATCTTTTCCGTAGTGATTCTCTTCGCAGGGTCTATCACATTTGATGTTTTTCCAGCCAGGAGTGCAGAAGCATTGGCCAGTTTCAGGAGAGCATTTGGCGCCGTTCTGGCAATCACAGGTTTGAGAGCAGTCTTGTCCGTACTTGCCTTCCTCACAGGTCTCTTCGCATTTCGGTCCACGATAACCAGCCGAACATAAACATGTTCCATTTATTGGGGAGCACTTGGCGTTATTTTTGCACTCACATGCTAACTCACAGTTTTTGCCATACTTAAGATAAGTACAAGGACGGTTACATTCGTAACTACTCCATCCAACGGCGCAGTCACATTTTCCAGTCCACGGATGGCACATTTCGGTGTGTTCCATCTCACAATCACATGTGGCATTGCAATTAAGGCCATATTTGTCGTCGGGACAGGTTCGATTGCTGCAGTCTAAGCCAGTCCAACCCGGTTGGCAGGCACATGCCCCAGTCGCTGGGTTGCAAGTAGCTTCATTCTGACAAACACAATCTTCGGTGCAATTTAGACCGAATTTATTGTTTGGACATTGATCGAAACACTTTTCACCCATATATCCAGGTGGGCATTCACATTCGCCGGTTATATGATGACATGATGCATCACCGAAGCACTCACAATTCAACTCACAGTTTTGACCATAAAATCCTTTGGGACATCTATTGGCACACACCGAGCCAGTCCAGCCCGGAGTACATTGACATTCTCCACTATGTGGATCACATTTGCCATCATTCTGGCAGCGACAGTCTTGTTTACATTGAGCACCATGTTTGCCATCTGGACACTGTTCTTGACATCTTTATAAAAGAACGTTGAAGTTTCCAAGAAACAAAGTAAACAAAAAAAAAAAAAAAACCAAAATACTCAACAAACTTACAATGGTCCAGAGTAGCCGGGTGCACAGGTGCACTCACCAGATACATGGTGACAGCTGCCACCATTTTCACAACGACAAACTTCTAAGCAATTAGCACCATATCGATCAGGCGGACAGAATTCTTCACATTTGCTACCTATATAACCCTTGGCGCATTCACATGCACCCGTGTATGCTTCGCAGGTGCCTTTGTTCATGCATTCACATTCATTTTCGCAGTTTTGACCCCAACGACCAGGAGGACAGTCTAAAAATTTGATTTGGAAATGGGAGTTGATTTTTTTTTTTTTTTGTTATAGTTCAAAGGTCGTATCAATTTGAAAACAAACGAAAAATCAGAATGTTAGGTAACAAAACTACCCAAAACCGAGATTATCACAAGTGAAGTTTTTTGTTTTGTTAATTGGGATTAGTGAAAACATCAAAGGAGACACACACAGTGAATGGTTAGTTTGGAGGAGGGGCAAATAATTAGTGTAAGCCACGCTAATAATAAAAAATGATAATCTTACACCGCTATTTATAACTGTTGAATACCTTACAAATATGTGGTATGACAACCACATCATTATGGGGTTTACTATTGCTAAAATTCAATGGAACGGAATAATCATAAAAAATCGGCTTTTTGACAGATACAAAGAAAAATAATAAATAAATATACAAATTTATTTTATTAATAGAAAACCTTATTACTTAGTAGGCCTGGCGCTCACTGAAGTGGTGGCGAAGTGGAGTGGTAGTGGCGTGGTGACTAAGTAGCAGGTGGAATTGGTAAGACCTATGTAAATAAATGAAGACGCGCTCATCAAAGTGAAGTGGCGATGGCATGATATTTTGCAGGTGATGTGGTTCCAGTCTGCTGCCATATATCTCGAACATGTTTTATTTTCAAGTGGCAAGTGAGTGGTGACGAAGTGGATTTTTGTACTGTATACGAGTATGTTTGTTATTATTGATTTACAAACCGAGAGCTGGTGAATGTATTTTTCCACCGCGTTAAACCACTTTCATATCACTTTGCCGCCATTTCATTGCCAATCCACTTGTTCACCACTCGACTGCCACTCGCTACTCCTTTACCACTCCACTTCGTCAACCCTTTAGTGAACGCCTTGCTTTAGATAGTAGAAGGTTATAAATAGTGTTTTACAAGGTTCAATTCTATATAGACCTATTGACTCCGTTAAGGTTCTTGATTTCCGCTCCGGAAACATAAAAGTGGAATGCTAACAGTGTACACTATGTTGTATATTGATTCCAGTAAATTTGATTTATGAAATAAAATGTGTTCCAGATAATTATGTTAAAAATTGTTAATAGACACCTTCCGGTTTTGAAAACCTGTCTTTAAACATGGATCGTACCAGAAAAAAGAAATTTTAATAGGTGGATCAAATAACTGATGGCTTTTTAATTTATAATTCGCCAATTACAAATTTCTCAGCAAGAAGTACAATATTGTAATATCCTGTGAGGAAACATAATTACAAATATCGAGAAATGTTTATTAGCATACTTTTGTGGGCTGAACTCGAATCCGTCAAGTGTTATCCGCCGTCAGCTCAGGAGACATTCCGTTAAAACAAAAAAAAAAGTGTTTCCGCTTTTTTTTTGAAGTTATGTAATAATGCGAGATTGTTTTTTTTTATTTTATTTTCGAGAATGCGAAGATTCTGAGAAGTCAGAAAACTGAACAGGATTCACATTTGAAAAAGTCAAAATGATAAAAAAAAAGGTGAAATCAGGAAACAGCATTTGTTTCAGTACATAAATGTCATGTTATGAAATGTACATATGTTATGATGTTTTTATTACAGGAAAAGAGATTGAAAATCATTCATCTAATTTAAATGATACTGAATCCTGAAAGTATGCAACTATTTTGCTTCGAAGCTAAATGTTCTTGAGAATAAAAATTGGTATTTCATAGAACTTTAAAAGCATACTGGGATTTAAATTTACGATGAGATAAATGGGTTTGACTTGGATGGTTGTAGGTAACTAAATTAGAATCTATTGTTACTGAGAAAAAGCACTCAACGCAAAATGAATATCATGTAAATTTGTATCTTTTGAATGATGAATGTGCAAAATACTTGACATTTCTAAAAAGCTGTGTGTATAACATAAAAACAAAGCATAAAACAATACTCAAATAATTAAAAAGCAACGAAAACAAATCTTAAACATGTTAAACAAAGCCCACACATATTAATTACTTTGAAGTTTTTTTTTTTTTTTTTAAGAAATCCCATGTGTACAATACACGAACATTGGGCTGGAGAAAACTATTAACTATGTTTGTTAGATACTTACTTATATCACATGAGGGTCCACCAAATCCATGTTCACATTTGCACTTATTTGGGGCAATGCATGAACCATGTTCACATTTTGATTTGCATACAGGTATGCAACTATTTCCTTCTGGATTTATTGTGTAGCCATCTATTAAAAGAAAAACAAATTAATCAAAATTGTATTCAAGATAAAAAAAAAGTTATATAAAAATCAAATTCTAACCACAACAGTCCTTAACAATTCGAGATTTCGATAAGATTTGAGTTTTGTTGACTTTTTTTGTTTTAAGCTTGTAGGTTGAACAACGGGGTGGCACATTCCAACACCAAATTGATACACGTTCCTGGAAGCTTTGCATTTCTGTTGTCGTAACTTCAACATTGTAACTGAAAGAAATTCGTTTTTTTTAAATAAAATATTACAAATTAAAATAAAATCACTTACTTTTCTGTTTTTTTGCAAACATGCGGTCCTTCCAATTCAACATCTTCAGAATCCAGTTCTTCTTCAGCATTTACATTTAATATCGCAGTGCACACACCTAGTGCCAGCACTAGGTAAATAAATTTAATCATATTTGCATTCATGATTCCATTAAATGTTTCTATAACTTGGAATTAATGATTATTTTAATCCACTGAATAGATTGTTTGAGGTTAGTGGAGGGATATCTCAAATGCAAGTAAAATTTCGACTGAAATTCGAATTTTGCAGCAGGGGCAGTGTTGAATGTTTACTTTAAATATTATTCGTTTAACATTCTTGCCTTAAAAAATGAGCAGTCTTAAAGCTGCATATGCGTATCTGAAAGGAAAAGATTGTATTTTTTTTTTATAAATTAGAGAATTTAATATTTTATTTAATTCTTATATTTAAAATAGTTTTAGTTAAAAATAAAATAAGATAAAATGTAAAAATAAAATTGTTTGTTCTTAAAATTTCTTCAGCCGAACTGACAGAAAGTTTTTTAATGTAAAGCCTAGTTTATAGATCGAAGCGAAGTGAAATTTTTATACAAAAAAAAATAGCTTTTTTTCAGGCGTGAAGTATATATTTTAAAATTAAATGCAATTATTTAAGCGACAGGGAGGAAGAAATTTGTTTCAAAGTAAATATAATTCAACGACTAATCTAAGCCAAAAATAAAACAATAATTATTTTGTTTTGTAAACATTTTTCTTTAAAAGAAAAACGGCTACTGCCTCTTGCGAGGAATTGACAAATCCTCCAAGAGTATCTCCTGTCACAGAAAAGTGCCGCTCGTTAGCCGTTCGGATTCGGCAATAAACTGTAGGTCCCCTCCATTCCTGCAGACACGCATACAGGAATGGTTGAGAGTTGTAAGTCACTAGGCCCTAGTTCTTCATGAGCTGTTGTGCCATCAAATTTATTTTTTATTTTTAAACATTTCGTAGCGAGATTTACAGCCTTATTCTGCTATTCGATCCGATCGAAACTTTTGATTCACGTGAAAGTTTCGTTCAATTTTCCTTAAATTACTTTTTTAAATCTACAATCTTTAAGAGTGCAAATCTTAACTGATTTATTTAGTTTTGAGATTCTTCAAAGAATCTACTGGTCGTATTAATTAGATTTTTTACTGTTTAAACTATGCCTTAGTATTTCGAAACAGTCGGAAATATGCTTCATTTAATCAAAAAAATATTACGTTTGTGAAGGTTTGGACAATCGATTACGTTGTCTAAAGTAAGATGAAAAGTTAGATCACTTTAGCAAAAATTAGAAAGGTTTTTTTTTAAAACTTGGACGGCTGTCTAAAGTTAGACAGTGTTTTTTAATACGACCATAATTATTTAAATTCTGTTTTTATCGATATTTATACAAACATTGAAGCAAATATTTCCTTCCGATGGATACAAACTTCCACGTGAATGTTTAGCTTACTAATGTTTAATTTCGATTTGGATTTCACTTCCCATTGATGTATAAACTAGGCTTAAACAGTTAAAAACTGAAAATTAAAAAGTGGGTTGAATAAATTTATACATTTTTCGTTAATTTTTGTTTGATAATTTTTTTCTTCAACGCAGAAATCCATCCATACAAAATGGGTGGCACAAGAATGTTCTTTTTGAACTTCTGTTAGGATGATTCAATGAAAAGCTTTAACAAGGACTTGAAATCCAAATGAATTGTTTTACTGCATTCAAAATTACAACTTGTTAACCCATAATTTCTAGACACAGAACCGTAAAATCAACTCAACCATACACAATTTAGACTAATACACTTAAAAAACATATTATAACGCAGCAGCTGCTTTTTCGTTCCCTCTAAAGACTGCGTCTGTATTTACTTTCAAGGTCCAAAAGTCACTCAAACCAAACACAAAAATAACAACAATTTCAAGGTTGCAAGAGATAATTGCTTTTGTGATTATTTTTATTTTATGTACAAAGAAAAACAAAAAACGTCATAAAATTAACTCATTAAATTAATAATTTCATAAGAACTCCGAAAGCAAATATAATAACAATATCCAAATATAAAAGCTACAACTAAAGAACCAGAAATTGGAGCTAAATTACGTAAAATATAATCGAACCACCAATACAGAATATATCTGTTTCGTACTAAAAAGCTAGTCACTCTTCTCATTATATCCAACGAAGACAGAATTGTTAAAGCAGTAAGAAAAATTATAATTGTGGTTATTTGAATTAATTTCTGATAGAAACAATTTTTTAAAATAACATTTGATAATTTTGGCGATAGTTCATAGAGAAATAGTCGATTTCTTAATGTCTCCATGGTATTTGCAGTTTCATCGAAATAAGTTAGGTGGTTGTATTCTTCATCGGAATCAGAACGATTATGGATTGAGGAAATACGTCTTTTTCTTGGTGATGTAGCTTGAAACATTGTCAAATCGCCTTCATAGTTCCCAAAATAATTTGATGGTGCAGTAAATGTACTAAAAAAAAACATAATTTTCAATCACTTTGGGACATTTTTTTTTTAATTAGAAGAAATTAACTTGTTTAAGAATCCTCTAGGAAGTCTTCGTGGGTAAGAGAATGTCGAGTTGTCATTTGTGCGCATATTGGTTGAAAACTATTTCTTCTTTTTTCAAATATATTCAAGAGAATAAAAGTGTTGCCGATACTTTTTGTTTTTTTTATTTTTTATTTTTTTTTTACAGAAAATGATAAAACAACTTTAATTTTTGACAACAAGTTATTTGATAATAAAAATTACCACGGTAACTTATTTTTTTGAATTATAAAGTAGAGTCATATAAAATTGATAAAAAGGTTATTAAGGGCAAGTTCTGCATTTAAGAAAAAAAAAACACAAAGAGGTCTGACATTTGTGTTCAGCAGTGCTAGAAAAATACAACCCTTGAGAAAATCATGAATCAATACCTCCTTGGTTAATTTATATTTCGCCTTCGCGGGGGGTGTACAGTGGTCCCTTTATTGATTTTTGGTGCCAAATACATTTCCAATTCCAATGGCTTTAAAATTAAGGTCAGAATTTCAAGGTTCAATATCATTTCTGAATTCTGGAAATTAGTTAAATGTCTTAAAATACATACATATATCTATGTGCTTGAATATATGTTTATGTGAAAGTGATACCAATGCAGATATTATGTAAGTACATATGTAAGTAAATGTACCAAATTTAGAAAAGCGAGTCCAATATGTTGCGGAATGTTCCCGAAGGGTTTGAATTAATTTTTTTTGCAATTGATTTTGATATTTATTTATTAAAATTTTAACCTAAAATCAATTTAGCAGTTATAAAATAACCCAAATCAAATATGCAGGAACCCAATTCTAATTTTCGTCAGGAGTTTCCCTGGGAAATGATTTTTGCCGCCAAAGTTTATTGTGGACTACCCCGAGTACGTAAAAGTAAAAATGCCTAAACGCACTGTTAAAATTAATTGCAAAAATAAAGGTAGGTAGTAGTTATGAACATTTTGGGTTAAATTTGAAATGTTGAGAGCAAACATCAACGCTTCAAAACAGTGACCACAATTTAAAACCGACTGCATTTGTCTTGCAGAAATGGTACTTTCATGTGGCAGTGTTGCGAAAGTTTTACTTTTACGAACTTTCCGCGTCAAGCAGATGTTATCTGTGAGTGGGTATAATTATCCGACTGGCAACATTCTCCCCCCCCCCCCCCCCCATCCCCCAACACACACTGTGCCGGCAAATATGCTTCGGTAAATATTTTATTTGTTTGTATTTTTTTTTTCTGAAAGATAAGGAAAAGTTTTTGTTATATTAAGAAATTTTTTTATTTTAAGGCAGTAGTCACTAAAAATTAAAGTAGTCCTTTGGCATCTAATTCTTAAATTGATTTTTTGGGAAGTTAAATAAAAAAAATATTAATCTAACCGATTTATTAAAAATATAACGAAGGAAATGTGGCATAAAACTAATTTTAATAATGTCACTTTCCGATAAAGATACTTACATATGTACATATGTAGATATTATGTAAATGCGTATAGATATTCGTTTTAAAAATTATTTATATTTATTTATAAGAATGCGGAAATTGGTCACGGATAAGATACAAAATAATATTTGGTTTTCTTTTTGATAAAGATTTTTTAATCTAAAAATTAAAAAAAAAAAATAACAGTGAAAAATAAACAAACGAAGAACATTCAAATATCAAAAAAGAAAAAATCAAGAATTGGCAACTTTTGTGTAAAATGAAACCCGCATTAGATTAAGAGTTCTTTATCGTATATCAAACACACGCAGTCGTCAAACAGCTGAGACCCGCATAGTTTTAACTATGGCTACAAATAGTATTCACAAAAAAAAAGAGATTATGGCAATAGACTATATTTGTATATTTTTATGTGAATGAATTAAATCGAAGTTATATTTAATTTTGAAAAGTGCTCGGAGTTTGGCTTCTCTTTTCTTTATCTGGCATCTTAGTTTTTCTTCTTTTTCATTTTAAATGAGAACAAGTCGACCTTAATCTCGTAAACATACAAGTAACATAATATTTAAGATAATGCTTAGGTAGGTACGTCGTAAACTAGTATATAGTTACCTACTGCCATCATAAATTGCATTCTATCATAAGTCAATCAATCAACAACCATTTAAAGTGAACAATTTATACCCCCCACCCATCACGGTCAATATGGCAGAAGGCATACATATATTTGGGTTGTGAACTTTGTCTTCTTTGCTTTAGGAAGTTCTCATTGACTTGTCTTACAAGTGGTCAATTAGTGCCCCTGTACAATTGCATTAGTCTGTTCCGTTCCGTTCGCACATTCCCAAGAATCCATTTAGTGACATGATAAAATTTTATGTGCATATTCAGATTTAAAGAACCAATAAACACGATTGCCGCTTTGGTTAAATTCTAGGTAGGTTTTTTATATTTGGTAGATTGGTAAGTTTTAATTCGATTTGGTAGGTTTTTATCTGACAACTCTTCAAAATTTTGTAATGTAGCAAAAATTTATTAATAATTTAACTTGTGACTTTATGTAATAAAAATTTTTGATAAATTATGTAAAAAAAATAGTATATGCGAAATTCAATTTAAAGTTTTAAAAAATAAGGCCCAAATTCACAGTTGAAGAGAATGGGAGAAAAAATTTCACCTAATATCTCAGTGCATACCTACTGACCCGAATGAGTGTTGGTTACTTAAATGCCACTTAAGGCTATTTCCTGAAGCGCAACTTAAATATTTAAGTTCAACATAAGAGCTTATGTGACAGTTTACGCTGAAGAAAAATTAAAACTTAACAGCCTTATTTATTAACTCGTTTTAGAGGCGGAGTAAGGTTACTCCGACTTTACGACACGTCTAATCCTGAAAAAGTTATTTATAAAAAAATACACGCGGAATAGAGGCGGAGTAAGCTAAAACTGGTACATAGCAGGAATAAAGCCGGAGTAAAGCCGTTTTAGTATCTATGTCATTTTGACATGAAATCGGCATCGTGTGACATTTGAAAAAAGGTGTGCAAGCGAAATCCCAGTTTTACAGACCGTTTTCTTTTATTTTGCTTATCCATTCATTTGATAGATAGACATTTAGATAAAATAAAACCAATAATAATTACTTAAAATGAATAATTGTGGAAGTTAGCTGGGGTTTGTTTACGTTTATAATAACCAGAGTTTTAGATTGGTCATTTTTTTGATAAAATAGTTTATAAATAAGATTTGCTTTGACGTGGCGTAAAGAGGGAGTAAGTGCTTCGACTCGGTTTAGCTACTCCGAGGTTAAAACGAGTATTAGTGAAATCTTATAAATAAGGCTGTAAGCGTTTAAATTGAACATAAATATTTAAGTTTCGTTTCAGCAAATGGGCCGATTAAACTGAGCCTAACCTAAAGTCTTAATATGGAGAGCTTAAGTGCTACTTATTTCGGTATATGCACTGTGAAACTGGCCCTAAGGATTAATAATCTATGATTTTTGTTAATAAAACATTTATTTATGCTTGGTTAAACCAATGATGTGAACACAGTTAAAGATTTGCGTTGATTAAAAAAACAAACAAAAATTTGCTTTGAAAAGTTTTTCTTTGGTTTTGTATTATTTTGAAAAGTTGGGTAGGATTTTTTTTGTTTTTTTTTTGGAGTGGCAACCGTGCCCATAGACTTGTTCAGTTGTATACACTAACTGTTCACTCTCTCTATCACGCGCTGCACTGAGTACTGACCTGATTTCCTGTGACGACTAAGTACAAAGAATAATGACAGAAAGATGCATGTAAAAAGAATGGTTTTCACTTAAAATCTTCACATATCGTTTTAGTTGTACCTAATATTGTATCGTGTCGTCGTCACTCGTCTCTTGAGTGTTGTTGGATGGGAACAATAAATGTCAAGACTTGAAATGGAACTTATAAATTATAAAATGAATGTGGTTTCTCCCTTCAAGCCATGCGACTAAAACAAGAGCAAAAAAACAAAGAAGATTATAACGATACTTTTTATAATATGAGAGGTAAAATATTTTATTTGTAGATCGAGGGCGTCTTCAGATGTATGTCAATAGCTTCTTCAAAAAGATACACTTCATCTTCTCTTTTTGGTGACGTTCAAGAAATTTGTTCATACATAAATCGATTTTCTTTTTTGACATTTAAAGCAGACTTAGATTAAAAGAAACCTGATCTAAACACTTGAGGATAAGGATCATCAAAAAATGTATCCTATTACATTTATTTTCATCATTTCATTTGGCAAAATAACAAATTCAACTGTTTGTTTATATTTTTTTCTGTTTAACTGATTAACAGTTCAAAAGAAACAATAAAAAAAAAAACCTGTTTATAACCGCAAAGATTTAGCATTATCAGCAATTTAAAAATAAATAAATGCAGACCTATAACAAAGCATTACTCACTTTACTGCATGGGGGGTGTAACTATAACACAGACAAACAGTACCGTGCCGTACCGCCGACCGATGATATCAATGACATTTGCAGTGACAGTTAAGCAAAATATGTACCGCTTCTGTTCTGCTTTGTTTATTTTATGATGTGAATGAATGCGAACGCGGGACGCTATAATGCGTGACTTACGAATACGGCTGTGTGAATATGATGTGCGGAAGTTAGCAATAAAAATTGATAATAATAACGTTTCTCACTACCTACTTCTTTCGCCTCAAAAGATTGAAACAAACACTGCTTTGTGTGTGAATTGTTTGAAGGGTGGTGAAGACCATTTATACAAAAAAAAAAAAAAGAAGATCAAAACGAACTTTGATTTGCCTGAAACTGAAATTCATACTTCATATTGAGACAGGTTGTTTATTTTAATTTATCAGTGTATCAGACAGCTGACAGTTTTCTTTCTGATACATATATATATGATACATATAAATTCCTTAGTGCCCTATTACACGTTGACTCTAGAGTTATGACTCTTTTCAAAATTCAATAAGTGCGAAGGTGAAATCCGATCTTTTTTCTCCTTCGCACTCATTCAATTTCGAAAAGAGTCATGACTCTAGAGTCAACGTGTAATAGGGCACTTAGGGTGTTAATATGACAGAAAAGGGATTTACTTGTGTTTAAGGCCAGTCCTCTGCTCGTTTACTTTCCAAAACTTCTAATTTCTGCCAATTTTAGTCCAAAGTTTTATCAAAGTTTATATAAAAAAAATTAAAATTGTATTCAAATTAATAGAAATTCGGAGTTTTGAGAAGTTAGCAAACATACCTGAAGTATGATGCTCTTCTATACAGGTAGTTTGAAGTAGATTTTCATAGTTTACAACATGGTATGAGCACAATATCTTTGCTCAGTAAAGCTGTTCGGGACTGTTCGGAACAGAAAAGTAATTTTGTTTCGTTCCATGAGAAATTTTCTGTTCTAATTGATGTTCAATGAGTCTGTGTTGAACATTTTGTAACAGTATTTGCTGTCGAAATAGTACCTAAAAAAGCTTATTTCGACAGTTTACACAAACTTAATTGCTTCGATGTTTTTCACGAATTTGTGCTCTTCATATTTGACTTTGTTGTCACTGAACGAAACAAATATTGGCTGTGTTCAATCCATTACATTTTACATCTGAAATTACAGATTTCTGAATTTTTGGAGCTTTTAATTGGCCAGCTGTCATAAAAAGTTAGATAACTTTTAGTGACTTTATACGAAGATTTTTTTTTTAATAATACAAATTCTATATACTACTGAAACAATTTAGCCAGCACCCAAGTGACTTTTAGTAACGTTTCTTTTGAAATTTCAGACAAGAAAATCTCATCTGAAAATTCAGATCAAAATTGGTTTTGATGGGGGGAAATGTCAAAAGAGCTGGAGTACTACACATAAAAGTTGAACTTTATGATTTTCGCTCTGGTTAGTGGTTGATTTGTGTTCATAAGTTTTTATAATGAAATTTTAATACCTATTTATTGAATTAATTAACTTCTTGTTAATTGCTTAGTGACTATTTAAATCAAAGAAATGATTTGTCTTTCAAAAGTATACATCGGATCATTGTGGACAAAATTTTCATTATTGTTAGATAATTTTTTTATATTTTTTATGGTATAAATAATAAATATTGATAAAAACATTTAAAAAGTAGGCAACAAATTTTAATGCTAATTTTGTTACATAATATTGACAATGAATTTTGACAACACCAATACAAATTTTAAATTTTCAGATTCTGAAAGTTCTAATTTTGTATTGAACACCGCGACCATTTACACGATGCAACTAAGACAAGATGTAACGCCATTTGCACTAGTCAGTTTTTACATTATAAACAGACTAGTTAATTTAGAACTATGTACCTCCATGATGTATTCAAAAAAATCCCATTTGAAATAAAATCAACACATTAAGCTGACCCTTAGATTTCTTACGTCTTTTTCAGAATTCATTTAGTTGCGCTGTTATTTTGTATTCATTTCTAGTTTTGTCTATTAAATACAGTAGTTTCTAAAATCACTTCATTTAGATACGCATCACTTAGATAATCTACTATTCGTGTCTGTTTCTTTTTTGTTTGAAAAAAAAAAAAAAAACATGCTGGTTTTATTATGTGTACCTAACTATCTACACTACATATTATGTTTGTACATACGTATCTAAGTATCTACATTATATTTCAATAATTTCCAAATACCCGCATTTTTATCAAACGAGTAAGTTAACTGCCAAATATTTGAAAGTAATTAAGATACAAAGCAATTTGAATTATTTTTGCTAAGAATTCCGTAGTAATTCTGTAGATATGGGTAGACCTTTTTCAGTAGGTATAGGTAAATGCGAAATGAAGTATAATTATTCACACATGGTGGATTTTCTAACTATACGAAATATTAAACGAATTTAAAAAAAAAAATTCTTAATGAGGATGGGACAATTTGTTCTGCCAAATAATTTTTTGTCTTTTGAGTTTTGGTTCGTTTGGAATTTGTCAATGGTTTGATAGCCATTAAGCTCGTCATAGCTCTTGGATTTATTTTACAGTCTGTTCTTCCAGCTTTGAACCATCCGCATTATCGTGTACAGTAGGTAAGCTCAATCTTAAATTATTCCTCGAAAAATATTTCTTTGTTTATACAATTCGATTTGTCTTTTCAATAATTTTAATATCGATACCTGCTGCTTTTTTACTAGAGTAACAAACCTCTAACAAGAAAAATGGACTCACTTAGACTGAAATCACACCGAATTAAACAAAACGTTTTTTGCCGTCTCATGTAACAACATAATACATTGATTTTTGTGTGTCGTCAACATACACCAAATATGCTAAATTAAACACATGTTTTCTTGTCCCTTAGGCTATAGGCACGCACTTGCGATTTAGATCGCGCTACTAATAGAAAACATAAGTTTCAATGTGAGTGACCGCATTTGCGACCGAGAAATCACAACTGAAATTTGTTCCATTTTTCGAGCGACGCGATTGTCGCAAAATAAAAGTCGTTGCCACTGAAAAGTCGCTCTAAGCCCGTTAATTTTTTTCAGCGCCGCGATTTTTCAATCGCATGTGCGTGCACTTACATTTAAAACCATGTGTTTCATTTCTTGCGACTGAAAAATCGCGCGACTGACGATCGCAAGTTCGTGCATGTTTATTTTGAATGTAAAAGTATAAACACTTAGTCGAAATTATTTTATAATGTTTGATAATATCCTATCGACTTGGTTATCAATTGTTTTTTATAATAAATTATTATTCTATTTACTATTCTTTATTGAAACGGACGTGTTTCTCTTTAAGGGTTTTCTGGAAACTTACAGATTTCAATAATTTCTTCCCGCCAATACGATTTTTAAATCACAGAAATTTAAATTTTCAAGTGCGGTCACAAACATGTAATTGCATTTGCTTCCTTTCATTTTGCAACAATCATGTCGCTCGAAAAATGGAACAAATTTCAGTCGCGATTTCTCGGTCGCAAGTGCGGTCACTCACACTCATTTGCTCTATTTCTTGCAACTAAATAGTCGCGCGATCCAAATCGCAAGTGCGTGCTTAGCATTAGTCCCCTTTCACACGAAGCAACTGAGTTTCCAGCAACAATCAGTTCATAGGCGAGAAAGGCAGGAAGAAAGAGGGGTAAACAAAATCTCCCCGGTCAACAAATTCAGGAGATTTTTTTGACGTTCCTCTTCACACTACGTTTGTGTGCGTTCAACCAAGGTAGTTTAAGAGGAAAATAGCACATCTCTTCGGCTTTTTG
The DNA here is from genome assembly GCA_947049315.1 of Epistrophella euchroma. Taxonomy (NCBI): domain Eukaryota; kingdom Metazoa; phylum Arthropoda; class Insecta; order Diptera; family Syrphidae; genus Epistrophella; species Epistrophella euchroma. The sequence continues at coordinate 18,800,105 of OX346247.1, forward strand.
CTGTTGGCGTGTGAAAAATACAAGAGATTTTTTAAGGAGATTTAAAGGAAATGTCAAAAAATCTCCAGCAACTAGTATCTTCGTGTGAAAGGGGACTTATGAAACAAAAACGTGTTGTTTGATTCATGTATTTTTGCTCTAAGGAATCATCTGCCAGAATTTGTATAGAATTTCTTTGTCGCTAAAATACAATCTCGTGTTGAATTTTGTCCGAAAAGAAAACCTTTTGCACAGTAAATCTTATTTCACACTTGTTCGGGTTCATTTGGTAGGAATACGGTTCGTTTTTGGTCTACGTCTAGATCTCCTCGAATCACATATTAGGTTCATATCAGTTTTGTATTCAGGGATCCGAAACCAGTCACCTACTAATTCATTAATTTTTAATTTAAATGAAAAAAAAAAAAAAAACTGTAATTCACAAGTCAATAAAGTCAAGAATTGAATCATAAAGTATCTTGTCGTGAATATTTGAACACTTTACGTATAATTTGTGTGCCCTAGACCCGAATACGTGCCTTTTTAAAGCTGAATTCGGTCGTGGTGCTATTCGGTGTTGGTCTTGGTATCATGGTATAAAAGAACACCAGAAGTCACGGAGAAAAAAGGAATATTTGAATTTTCTTCACTTTCTCGTATCACATATATCAGCTTTAATGTGAAGTACGCTGCAAGTACACAACGAAATTTTGTTGTGGTCTCTAAAAAGGTAAAACAAAATTTGCTTGTTTTCAACCAATTGCAAAAAAAAATACAACAAATCACCGAAATGCATGATGTATCTAATCAAAAGGAATAATTAAAACAAACACGAATAAATCTCAAATGTCATTGTTCACCACACAAACAAATGGGCCGGATAATTCATTTATTCGAAAATAGAGTTAAGAATTTTATAAATAATTTGCTAAAAATTGTCAAGTTCGCTCATCGAAATGCGTACTGTAGAACAAAAAATATATCGAAATTTTTCGGTTACGATTTCGTCCTTCTATTTTTGAAGATTGGCTAAATGAGAGTGTGAACTGTAATGTCGACTTGTTAAATGAAATCGTATAGTGGTAAATAAATTTACTCATTTGACTTTGTAGTTTGTTATGATGGCAATTTATTGACGTGTATAAAAGAACTTGCTCAAATTTCATTTCAGAGGCCATTTGCCTTGGACATATTGCTTTTTCAACTTTTCTGTGGTTATATTTCCCAATCTTTTTACATGTTTACAAATACATACACAATAACGCATTCATTTGCACATGCATAATAACGATAACTGTTTTGGAAAGAAGATACTCTTACTCACGTACGAATTTAAAAAGGGTAGATTGTAATGAGGGAACTTTTCTGAGACAACATTTCTTGGCCTTAACAATAAATATTTTACAATATATCTAGATAGCTTATTTTTCTCAGAAGTATAGTTTTTTAGCCAACCCTTTTTTTTCTCTTTTACGAACCATAATTTATTGGGGTTAATCTAAGCCTGCAATGGAAATTTTTGTAATCGATCATGCACCCAGACATTTACCGGCTATATAAGCATAAGAAATGTATATTTGTGCAAAAAAGGTCATGAAATCGATTTTTGTTATTTGTTGTCAAAACATAGCCTTGTTGAATAAGTTGCATGTTGCTATTTAATTTTCTATATACTCGTAGGCATTTACTTATACCATACTAATGCATAATATAAATAACGTATGTAGAACAACTATAACCAATACCGTTTGTACTTAAGGTATTATTTATGACAAATTGAATACCTATTCGGCTTTAATCATGAATTAATAAAATGGTTTTGTAACAGATGTTAAATTTTATAAAACCTTCACAAGCTGAATTAAGAATTACTTTACACTAGAGTGGTTAGTGGTCCGATAATAAAGAGAAAATTAGAGAGCCAACCTCGCACCTACCCCAGATCCTATAGTGGGCCAAGCCCCCATAGATACCTCACTGTTTATACGCCGAACTTTTGTTATTGCTTTGGGGACTTATTTCTTTTTTTGTTTGGGGACTTGTTTTATGCACTTTTGGGGATTTATTTTATCTTTGAATTTGGGGACTTAAAACAAAAACATTTTTGGATTGGGGGGGTTAAATAACTCATGGGGTGAAATAACTCCCCAATGAAATAACCCCCCATCCAAAAATGAAATAACTCCCCAAAATGTTTTTTTTTAAGTCCCCAAAAGATGAAATAAATCCCCAAAAGCGCAAAACAAAAAATGAAATAAGTCCCCAAAGGAATAACAAAACTATGGCGTATAAATAGTGAAGAATGTAAGGGGGGGCATGTTTGCATACACCTAAACTCGCACCTACCCCAAATCCTATAGTGGCCCAAGCAGAGGGGTCGCAGGGGGGCAGCATGACCCCCCTTCCTACATACTTCACTGTTTATACGCCGTAATTTTGTAATTTCTTCAAAGAAATAAGTACCCAAATTTAGGGACTTACATATTTCATAGCTGAATTTGGGGATTTATTTCATTATAAAATTACCCCCCCCCCCCCCAATTTAAAAAATAAAATAAGTCCCCAAAAATCGATGAAATAAATCCCCAATTTTGGGGAGTTTTTTTATATGAAAAAACCTTCGATTTTTACATACATTTTGGGGATTTATTTCATTTTTTATTGGGAGTTATTTCATTGGGGAGATATTTCACGGAGCCGCCATAAATAACCTTTCTAATAGCGGTTGTATGGCAGATACCGTTATTTTTGGAGCTACACACAAATTTCAATTTCGCCTTTAGGGAATTGTCTTAATATTTTAAACTTTCAACTCTGAAGAGAATCGCTTCAGTGGTTAAGACTGTAGGTCGAGGTAAAAACACACAGACATACAGACGGAGAGACGGAATGGGGGGACCCACTTTTTTTCATTTTTTCTACCATTGAAGTGTCAGGTTTTTTTGAAGTCTCTAGTTCGTTTTTTTTTTACGAGTCCAATACTTGCCCTGTAAGACCACCGCTTTACGCGCTAGAATCGAGGAATAAAGATTCTCGAATTCGATTTTTTTACAAATGCATAAGTTGCCCTTGGAAAAATGGAGCACAAAATAAACTCTCTTAAATATCATGATGGTTCTCATGTTAATTTTTCATCCAAACGGATCCATTGCATTCAAGATATCATTTACAATTTTCAAGTCTGAAATATGGTACCAACCTATATAATATAATTTCACACTCCACCTCGGATGTGTTCTACTTTTTTTTTTGCTAAATGACTGACAACTGTCAGTGTTTAACTTTAATATTTTTATTTTTTGTTTTGCAATGGTCTCATTTAAATTATGTTACTGTTTTGTGTTTTTGTTTAAGGTGACATTCATGCTTATTTCTACTCTACCAAAGCAACTGTGACAACTGACAACCAGATACCAGAAACACCATATTCATGCACGTCAATGTGTATTGTATTGTTCGTTTTTATGCACATGGCCTCGAATCGTATTTATTTTCATTGGATAGACTAACTTAAATCAATTGACATAATTCGTTTATTATACTTATGCACTCAATAAGAGATACAATTTATAAAATATAGGTCTGTCAAATCGGTGATGATATTTTTCTCTTTTGAATTTAAAAACATCAAAATGACGTGTGGGTGGTATGGAAACGTAGAAGGTCAATGACAGCTCTGGCTAGAACATTTTGAAGTTTACCATTTATTTTTGTAAATAAACAACAAAATATTTTCATTCTTTTACTATATCTATAGCCTTGATGATTACAACGGAATTGAATACATTTCTATGTAGAAATGTGATAAGCAATATGGTTAACTTTAAATATTGATAAAACAGAACTACAATTTCCGGCGGGTTGGGTTCGGCTTGGTTTAAAATGTTAAATATGATTTGAAATTCTTTAAACATATTGAGTAAATAGATACCTAATAGAACACCTTTTTGGATCAAATATTTACCGCTTGAGCAAATTCAACAGTGACTAATTGACATTTATTCGCATTTACTTTGAATCATTTTTGAACATACTGAAAAAATAAAGAGTCGTTGGATTGTGTAGCTCTGTATAATATTCAAAAACCAACTCTGTAGAGGCGAATGTGTTTTTATTTAAAATTTCACAAACAAAAATTATGCGCCTTGTTGTTTCAAAACGGAAATTCCTCTCAATCAACGTTAAGTAATAATGCGTTGTTGGATTTGCTTCTATATGGGCAAAAAACATGTGTCGATTGATAGAAGTGTTAAATATTCACTCTCTCTCTTTATCTAGATTCAAAAGACAAGGGTGCAGCTTGGTTTCCCATAATCGATTTGATTTAATGGATATAAATTGAGTGCACTTCGTTTGGTGACCAAGGAACTGGAAATCATAATAATTTTGCGATATACAAAAATAAATCAACAAAATGATACAGGAACACTCCTATTTATTGGAAAAATAATGTACCTTCATATGTGTTTGCTGATTCGGAAACAACAGAGTCGAAACGAATGCACCGCAGAGAAAATTGTTTCGGAGAGTGAATTATGGAATATTTTTATCGATTTTTCTTTTGATGATAAACACACACGATATGGTATATCAACAGGAGAGGCCATTTCTATTATAAAACCAAAAACGAAAAAAATATTCCAATATTTCTTGAGTGGATTTATTGTTTTTCTTTTTGCAATCCACTTGGTGTAGGTCAAAAACCTATTAAGAAGATTTTGAAAAGAACTGACTCATACAAAATTTGTGTTCAAGAAGAACACGTTTTTGTTTAATAATAATTTACTATTCATCTTAAGCAATTCAATAATATTCTTGGCAATTTATTTATTGTTTTTTTTAGAAGAAGGCAAATATTTAATGTTAAATTGATTTTATTGTATTTAACAATGATTATTTGCAAACAAAAAGTGTTCAAAATATTATAGCTCACAATACCTACTCTTAAGACTTATTTTAATGTTAATATCTCGAAAGCGGTCGAATCTACTTTACAACTTCAGGGTTAATTTCTTAGTTTTAATTTTAATTAAAAAATATGCTGACGTAGATCGCTGAAAACAGATATGCAATTAATGCTGCAGATTATCTATAGCTCATTGCTCAACGTAGGCCAACGAACTAATCGAGTACAAAAAATATTGCAATTTCTTCGCAATTATCACCTGGAAAAACAATCTAGTTTTTAATCAGGCCCAAGAAAGTTTTACATACAGACAGATACTAACAAACGGCTTGCAAGGGTTACTACAAACATTAGCTAGGCCTTAAATTTACTAGAAAAGATAGAATTGAGTTTTAGAAGCAAACAGGTCTACTAGATTGATGATGTCAAAAGTCGAGACCAAACAGAATAATACCTTAAAAAAGAATCTAGTTTTCAATAAGGCCCTGGCAAGTTTTTCATTGTTACTAACAAGGGTCTAGTAAGGGTTACTGTAGGCATTCGCTAGGCCCTCACCAGTTGCACCTTTTTGCCTCGTCAGTTAAGTTCTGCCTTAGCCCTGACTAGTAAAAACTAGATTTGTTCCAAATATTTCAGTCAGTGTCTGGTACTTACAGTTGCTTGTAGTCTGTATTGTTGTCGGGAGACAATAGACACTTCCTTGACGACGCACGGCCAGCAGGATGATATACAGTTGGAAATAAACTTTTGCTATTTTTATCAAGAAAAAACATGTTTTGTATACCTCCCAATCTCTCAATATGCGAGAGAAAGTGCACCCCTGCAGAAGCACATTTCGATGGGTTTTGCCGTAACTTCCTCTCTGATTCTGTCCTTAAGTTCTTCCAAAGTATGTGGACGAAGTTTAAAAACTTTTTCCTTTATGTACCCCCAAAGAAAAAAATCACAAATGGTCAAATCTGGCGAGCGCGCAGGCCACTCCACGTCAACCCCTCAATGAGACGAGGCACTGGGGGAACTCTTGCCTCAATCTCGCCATTAAAATCCTAGCAGTGTGGGATGTAGCCCCGTCCTGTTGGAACCAGATGTCTCAAGATTATTTGCTTCACTCAATGCTTCCAGCTCGGTTTCAAAAAACTCTTTTAACATTGTCACATAGCGCTCAGCGGTGACAGTGACGGTTCGCCCATTATCTTCGAAAAAGTAAGGACCAATAATCCCAAATTGGGATACTGCACACCATACAGTCACTTTAGGGGAGTGAAGTGGCCTCTGGTAATTTTCCCTTGGGTTTTCATTAGCCCAATATCGAAACAGCGATATTGAAGTGTTGTCGTAAGGCTCTCTGTGTGGCGATAACAGAACGGCCATTTTCAAAAAAAGTCCTAACAGCAAACCCACGATGTTCTCCCGTTCAAACCATGGTTGCTACTGAAAACTAGACTCTCTCACTGCCACAACGAGACCCCTCCCCTTTTTTTCAAACTCAATATTTTGAAAAAAAAGAAGATTTTTTTATAATTTAAGTACCTACATATATTAAATTTTTTGTTATAAAAAAATCAAATAATTTTATATTCTTGAGTTTTCGAGAAAACTGAAAATTATGAGGTAACATTTTTATTTTTTTAGAAAAATTGTCACTCCCGCCTCAACTAGGTGAAGTAGAATTCTTCCATACGTTTATTTTCTTGTCTAGTCCAAATCTAAAAGCCCTTTTTATCACATCTTAGGCTATAATTATCCTATTCCTATATGAAGGGCTCACAGCTGTACCGGGTCAAGCCAGAAAAAGTGAAATTTTAAGATACCTACTAATTATGATGTTCAGGAAATAAACTGGTATTAATTACTAAAAATAATATTTTACTTTTACAAAAATAAGAAATAAATGAATTTTGACTACCGGTAACAAAAAAAACTAAACGACCACCTTAATGTGCGTACCTACATACGTAAATAGGTACATTTCTTGAAACTGAAACCGATTTATAAAAAAAACAAATCCAGCTCCTAGTCCTGAATTTCAGTAATAATTTGTGATTCAACAAGAATTCCTCCAACAACGCTATAAGTAATTTAATCAGTTTAGCATTTTTTAATTGCTTTTTTTTTTATTATAAATGTTAATGTAAATACAGTTGATAAATCCTTATTCTCAGAAACAACGAGATACCTACTCCATAAACAACAAAAATTAACTTTTCATTCATAAGTCATAACACGTGTACTCGTACTTTGTCTGAACAATCATCTCTCGGTTCCTAGAATTCTACAACCGGCCTCGTTCAAGGTGACTTCAGATTTTTCTCAATGAATGTAAACCAAATATTACAAACAAATAAAAAACAAAAAAACATATACCTATACCATAATTGACAGTGGTGATTATAGAAAATCGTTATTTAGTTTTCAATTTTTATATACGAATTTTAAAAGAAAAACTCATGACTAATCATCGTGTTTATTAGCACGTTCCGACCGACGACGCAGCACATTACAAACACACATGCGGACATTGAACAGACGGATAGTTTGTTATTGTTTCATTTAATCTGTTCCTATCTGAAATATTTTTATAACACATTTATGTATACAACTAAATTGTTAATACATGACAGAGTTGTTCAAGTTTTGGTATTTATATAGAATAACATTTCATTACACAGGATGGCTCTCTAATTAGAAGTGAAACATTTTCAATTTCTGAAAAGTCAGATTAACGTTGGGCCTGTTTTTGACATTTAAGTGATTTTTTGTTAGACTATACAATTTTGCTTAAAGGCTCTCGCAAACTAACGCGAATATTCGGCGTGACAAACGAAAACAATAATAACAACGTGTTGTTTTGTTTGATAACCACGTGTTGTTATTGTTGTTTTCGTTCGTCGCGCCCAATATTCGCGTTGGTTTGGAGAGCCTTAAAACTACAATTTTGTCGAACAAAATTTCAAAAAGTTCATGAATCTCAATAAATCATTAGGTTCTTTAATTTTTTTAGGTAATTAATATATAATAACAAACTATTCATGTTTTTATATTAAGGACCGAATGGATTTAAAACACTCTCAAAATAAGTTTAAATATATTTACCTATGTTTCTTGTTTTCCCCAACTTTCAATTTTAGAAGTTTCTCGCTTAAAACAACAAAAACACCCTGTGCATTTTTTTTTGTATAAAGACTCGTTTTCTTTTATATTTTGTTTTCCTTTGATAAAAGTGGATGGAAAATATATCTATGTACCTATATCATTGGGGTTGAATTCCTGGAAACTTTTATGAGTATAACGAGAAGTTAATTCGATATAATTGGCAGATTTGTTATAGTCTGGCAAATTAGTTGTCATTATTTTTTTTTATTTATTTTTTAAGAACCTACTCACTCATCCAAGACAAAAAAAAATCAATTTTGATATGTTTGTTGCGGAGAGATGTGCTTTAAAACTTTTAATTGCTTCATGTAAAATTTGACTGCTTGAAGAGCAACATATATAATTATTACACTAGGGAGATCGTTATATGTACATATGTACATATCAGCTTTTTGGTGTTTCGTGTTTGGGTGGGTCATAAAGCTTCAGCTTCAAATAGAGAAACAAAATTCTCTATTTCTTTAAGATTTTTATCTTTAATAGGGGGTGAAGATAAAAATCTTCGCTTAACTGTTAACTCAAAAATCTATTTCTGATTTTATAGCAGGGTCTTGTTTTGCATAAGATGCGATATAAAGCTAAGACGTGTAGGTTAGGTCGAGACAAGAAAAAAATCGTGTGGAAGGAAGGTTTATTTCCCACTGTTAAGAGGGGAGGGGCTATTTAAAAAAAAAATCTTGAAATGAAAAAGAAAATTATTAAAAAAGAGCATGACATTGTTGTCACCTTCCAATGTCATTTAAGTGTCACCTTACAATGTCATACGTCTATAAAGCTAGCATATACACATTGGCCACGTTCATCACCACGTTTTTGACAGATCTAAAAATTCAGTTCTGAAAAACGTAACACTGAACGCACAAAAAAGTCTGAAATTATTTATTCTGTTTTTAATATTTTTTGCACTTTAAAATCAAAATCCGAAAAGCGATACGAGACCCAGACGATCAGACCACACGCCAAAAAAAAAACTGGATCAAGAACTGTTTTTTTGTTGCTTTTAGCTATCATCGGAATTTTCAGATAGAATTTTTCATCTGAAAATTCAGAAAAAAACGTAACTAAATGTCAATCGACGTCAACTGAATTTTTATGACTGCTGGCCAATCAGAAGCTCTTAAAATGACAGTTCAGAACTGTCAAATGTGCTGTTGAACGCGGCCATTAGAATAATAAATTAAAACCATAACTAGAATTTTGTGCTCTTTTTGTCCTATTTCCACTTAAAAATGTAGAAAAACCAATAATGGGATTGATTGTCGTAAAAAGAAAAAAATTGTCGCGCCTGTTTTTTTAAAATTACCCGTTGGTTATCCTAATTTGACAGTCAAGTTAGTATTACCCCCCCCCCCCCTAAAAAAAATTAATTAAAAAAAAAAAATTTGAGTACGTCATTAAATGTCGTGAATTTGTCGTAAACGAAAAAAAAAAAATATCGGACTTGTTTTTTTTAAATTACCATCTGGTAAATCTTATTACCAGGGGGTAATTTTTAAAAAAACAGGCGCGACCATTTTTTTTTTTTTTCACGACAAATTTACGACATTTAATCTCATTATTGGATTTTCAAAATTTTCAAGTTGGTTTTTCAATATTGACGGAAAAATTCAATTTTTGGGTATTTTGTCAGATTTAATGGATTTTTTTTTAGAAAAAAAAGGCGCGACAAATGACCTAAAGCCCACTAACTAGTTACAAATTGTTGATATCACAAAGGTCACATAAATTATTATATATTCATAATTCCTATGTACACATGAATATTTGAATTCCTCAGTTCATATCGGAAAAATTATTATACATATGTAACTGAAGGTGTAATAAAAGTGAGAACAAACTGTACTAGAAATCTTATTTTCTATTATAAGAAACCGTTGGTATTTACTTTACATTATAACCCTTAGTAAGAGCTAACGTTTTATGCATATAATTTCGATTGTAATTGTAATATAATCTTGAAATCAATTAAATAATTAATTAACTGACGGCGGCGGCAACCTTGTAAAAAAAAACTAAATAATCAAATTCGGATACTGCATGAACTCAAGTAGACTTCATTATCAATTTTATTCGCCCCACAAAAAAATGAAAAGTCAAATCATACGATACCAGGGACAGTGTGACGTCTTTCATAATTATTTTCAAGAAATTTCTTTATAGCTTTAACCGCAACTCTTGCTTAAATTAGCCCATATTTGCTACAGAAATTTAACAAAAAAAAAAAAAAAAAAACAGCGGTGAAAATATAAAACAAAATAAAAAAAAAATGGACGAAAGAAACACATTAAAACAAAACCAAAAAAAAAAAAAAGTGTCCATATGACAGAAATTCCCATAATTATACCATGGAACCAAACACAACAGGATATTTGATAATAAAAGCTGGCCAAAAGTTTGTAGAAATTAAAGAAACAATAATTGTATTGGTGAGTGAAAAAATAGGACCAGCGTAAAATTATAAATTTTAAGAAAAACTACTTTTTAGACAATTCAGATTTTTAAATTTAAATTTTCTTAAAGAAACTGCAGCTAAACATGCCTAAGGCCTATCATCACAATTCTAGCATCATACTGGTTTCGACTGCAACTTTGTGCCATTATTATTTATATTAGTACTTCATTTTTCAACAATTTCAGTTGTTTTTTTTGTGCAACTACCCCAATGTGGGAAGTAAAATACGTCGTGGGCAATTTCTGTGCCAATCGAAGTGGCACACTTTCTACATTTTCTTATTGAATTTACTGGAAAACAAATATTTTGCAACCATTTACAATTATTATGAACGGTTTGTTGAACTGCTTTTACCTACCATGGCTTTGCATAGTGACCATCACTCACAAGTCTATGTACATAGATACAATTTAACTTGCGCTTAAATAATTAACTTTTGACATTTTCATGCTATCCAGATGATAGTAAACAAACACCCAATGGATGCCTGATTTTTATAAATACATATCTAGCAATAAATAAATGTTAAGATTAAGTTATTTGATGAAACAAATTACATTTCAAAAGATACACTCTCATAACTTTTAATTCGAATGAATACCTAAAAGCTATATTAGAGTATCCAAATTAAGTATTTAAAGCAATTGAAAACATACACTAAAAATCTTCCTAGCACTATATTTAGAAATTGAAACATTTCCATTTCGAATTCTTGGAGCATTAACAACAACATCGAAACGGAAATAATACATGCAGAGATGTTAAGTAAAATTCAGTTTAGATTTGCTTTAGGGAAAACACACAACAGGAATTTACTTCGGTCTTAACATTGGATTTGGAAATGCTGATGAAAAAACTATGATGTTGGAAGATAAAAGTTTATTTTCCCTTTGGGGGAAGAGAATCTATATACGTTTTGTTTTTGGAAACGAGGCAATTTGCAATAACAATGACATTTATTGCATGCAAAGCAATTGAATTTCTTTTTATAAATAAAAAATGGAGAGCATTTTTTTGTTTGGCTTATACCAAATTAAAACAGTTTTTTGTATAGGTACCTCACTAAAAACTTGATTGAATTTTCGAGAATATACACATACACACCCTTAAGCTTGGTAGGTACGCTGCTGTTGATATAATATGAAATTAAATTTTTCTGTGGTCTACAACTCGATAGCGAAATTCTTAAGGAAACCACAGCGAAAAAAAACAAAAAACAAAACCCAAAACGCAAACAAAAATCACAAAGAAACTAAAACCGGCTTTTTGGTTTCGGTTAAACGGTTTTTTTCTGTGATTTTTTTTTTTATCTCAGTTAAAGCCAGCCGCCTGGAAAAATGGCAAGTTTTTGGCTCGTTTAGACAAGGTCCTGGCCCGGTAAGGGAAACCTAGGCGAGGAAAACATGACAGGCCCCCTATGAGTATCTCGCTGAGAACATTTAATTAATAAAATACTGATGAGCCTCTTGATAGTTACTAACTATGTAAGTAATAGTGAAGACATTTTATGAAAATTAAAAAAAGCGGGATCTTATTATATCGTTATAAAAATGTGTGTGGTGTGTTGTTAATTAACTGTGCAAATTTCAAATTTCAAAAATTGAATCGGTGTGTCAAATAGTAAGATCTTAGCTGCAAGCAATTATGAAAATCGTCTTTTGTGAAAAGGCAAAGAAACATTTAATTTAATAGTCTTGTTAAATATTCTCTTTTAAATTTACTAATTATCATATAAAAATATTAATAAACGAATAACGAGTTTAATACGAAATATGTATGTGTACATATTTTTTGGGGGTCACGTTGATCTTTTTTTCAGATTTCACTTTCCATTCAACCAAAAATGTTGTCACTTGCTCACTAAACAGCAAGTCAGAACAGTTTAAAACAGAACTTGTTCTTTTTTGTTCTAAATTGTTCCAAACTGTTCCGAACAGCCTTACTGAACATACCTAAAGTGCTTCACACATACTTGCATACACACCAAAGTAAATGAACATTTAATTTTGCATGCACAAGAACTTTTTAGTGGTCCGTGTTATGTAATAAAATAAAAATAAAAAAAATTAAACTAAATGGATTCGCGGTTAAGTATTGAATATAGTGAAATTTTGCAATTTTTATAAAGAAAAAAAAGTGTTTTGAATACCTCCCAATAAGCAAAAAAAAAGTGCACCCCTGCAGGAGCACAAACGATAATACTACCGGGCGCTGCATGCGTTTATACTGACGTAACGTAAATGCAAACAAACGGCACAAATATTGGGACTATGAGAACTTTGTAGTGGACATGACCAACCATCAGTTTATCGGCAAGCTGGAACGTGGTAAGTACACTAAAGTTTTCGAAGAAATCAACATAACAAACAACGAGAAGTGCCTGTTGAAATTAAAACCATGGAGAATTTTCGTGGAGGCACCAACTATATCATCCTGTTGGCCGTCGGTCGCCGTGGGTCGCCAAGGAAATGTCTTCCGTCAACAATGCATACTGAAAGCAACTGTAGGTATCAGACACTAGTTGAAATATGTGGAATAAATCTGGTTTTTCTTGTCATGGCTTAGGCAGAATTAAACTGACAAGGCAAAAAGGTACTTAACTGGCGAGGGCCTAGCGAATGCCTATAGTAGCCCTTGCTAAAACTTTGTTAGTAACTATGAAAAACTTGCCAGGGCCTTATTGAAAACTAGATTCTTTTTCCAGGCGGGCAGTGGCGCAAAATTTTAGACGTATTAGTATGATGTTAAAGCATTTTTAATATGATGCTATGTTAAAAACAGGCTTTTCCAAATTTTAAACGAGTTAGCATTGTATTATCTTTTTAACATTTTACTAAAGTAAAAATCGCTAAATGCCTATTTTATCTTTTTAGTATCATACTAAGTCTTAATGTCACTTTGACAATGACGAATGTGAAAATGGTAAGAACTGTCACTGTTTTAGACGTGTTCAGCTTGAATTTTTTAAGAAAATAGAGATATAGAATGATACAAGTTAAAAAATGTTTAAAATTAAAAACATGTTACTAATAGAAACTCTCAAACTCACTGTACCATTTTTTATTCGCTGCAAGTAAACTCGTTCGCCTTCACTTTTTCATACATGCATGCTTTAGCTAACGTCTTCCAACAGTCTACCCATATTTATACTACATATATGGAAAGTATTGCATTCCATCTATATAGCAGTTGCACTCACCACCAGTAAGTTCTTATGCTTACGTAGTCAAGACGGCCGGCAAGACTACTTACTAGACTAGGCGGTATAAGATAAGATGCATAAAGCTCTTGAAGAATTGTAATATCTTATAAATTCAAGTAATACAACGCGGTTCAATTGGTTAGACACACTTTGTAGTTTGATTCATTTTTTTGTATTTAATCATATTGAGTCAATGTTGGTGTTATTGCTAAGATTTATTATTTATGTAATATTTATTACAAAAAAAAAAAGGAGGTAGGCCATACAAATTAAAAAGAAAACTCATAAACTATTAGGGTTCTCATTTTTAGCCTTTGTGTTCGTCAGAAAATTTGCTTATTCTAATAAACATTAACTCGAAAGATGTCCAAGACTAGTTTTCTACGAATCCGATAGGTTCGATGCGTTGCTGAATGCAGCACCAACCCTTGAAAGAATTGAGAGGGTTGTCGCGAATAGAACTTTTCTGGGAATGTTTCCAGCATTCGGCAATTGAGAACGCGAATGCCTTCTTGAAAAAAAAACCGAAAGTTTTTGACAAGTTTAGTAAGGAAAATCTAGACGATAAAAACTTGTCCAATACTCGTAAGGCCCTCTAGTAAAAATCAGTTTAACAAGTTTTGCTATCTCATCAGAGAAAAAATTTTGGTTTTAAAACGGATTAGGCTCAAAACTTTCCATAAGTATTTACTGCTGTCAGGAAGGAAATACATTTTTTGGGAGAATTAAGCTGTCGCTTTATAGTATTTTGTTCCCGGGGGAGATTTACGATCGCAGAAAAATTTTGGGAGAATTCCTCTTGAGATTTTCAATAGGGTCAACTATAAATCTTTTTAAAGTTTTTTGATTGCCGAATTTTATTATAATTATAATGGTAAAAGTAAATTAAAGTTAAAGTAGGTGAATAACATAGTGAACCGCAGTGTAGCAGGAAAACAGAACAAACTTTGGAAGTGTTAGTAGAACTTGATTTTCTGGATTGTTGATATTTATTGTAACAAGTAGGTATACAGCGACACCCTTGCATACTGATACTGTATTCATGTGATCTTTATTGAGTGGTCGTTCAATACGATAACAATATGAAGAAAAATTTATGTATGTTTTTTAATATAATTTATTTATCATTTTTTTTTTACAATTATTCGCCTTTGGAATATTACATTGCACACAAATTTATGAGGTTTAATTGAAATTGATATTTTATTTTTCTTCATTTAACTAACTCTCATCTTCTATTTATCACTTGTAATGTATTTGTGTAGCCATAAAAAAAAAAAGAAAAACAAACAGAAAATAAATCTCTAACGCGGTAGAGCCTTTGTTATTGTTGCATAAAAAACGCGCATTAAGTTATCCACCATTTTCTTTTTTAATTTTTTTTTTTCTTTCTGTTCTAAAACAAGAGTATTAATTACCAACAAGTTTCTTCTTTTCTATTTTTCGTTCGTTTAAAATCCTTTCTCAACAAAAATTAATGCTGACTGAAACAATGGATGTCCTCTTCGTTGACAGTTTAGCAGCAAGTTGGCTTTGTTGTTTAAAAAAGTATACCTTTCTAGGATATATGGCAAAAAAAAAAAAGGATTTTTTTTCTCATTTCTCTTTTGCCTGACAACTGCAATGAATGATATTTAATTTTTTCATGCGGAATTAATTAAAGTGGAAGCCATTGAAACGAGTACGAGTCTATGTTTGTAAAAATTCCGATGTGCTGGTATAGGTATATGTACTTTGGAAGCTGGCACTGATGGTAATCATGATAATGACGATAAAAAAAGGATCTTGACTTGATGTGTTAGAAAAACGCTTCATGAGGGGAGGTTCTTGTAGTCCTCGAGTCACAATGAGAAAGCTAGGGACAGTGTTGACATTGTCGTTATGGTGTTTTATTGATTTTTTTTTAAAAGCGCAGGTACATATGTACATATGTAGGTATTACCTATTCACACCATATTATGAAAACATGCAATTTAGAAGGGCGATAGAATGCAGAATAATGGGTTGATTTTAAACTCAGTTTTAATTACACAAAATAGGTAATATTTTTTTTATAAAAAAGAATATAATTTGTATAATGACGCTCCCACCATAGCGTTTCGTGTTCAATTGTTACTTTTCCTGTTTCATTGTTTGCCAATCAATTTTACAATATATCTACATATTTTTTCCATGCCGACAATCCTGCATTTGAACATGCAAGTTGAAATTAAGTGACTATGTAACAAATAAAGTTACATCATTTTACACAAAAAAAAGTGTGAAGGCAGCTTTATATGGGAGAATTTCGTGTATTATGTAGTTATGAGAAAATTCATTCCCTTTGATTTTAATATGTACAAAAAATGGTAGCATTATGAATTCAGTGGGCGGCTTTAACACATTTAATACCGAAGTCATTTAAAACTTAAAAAACAAACTTTTGGCAACAAAACTTTATTAAATATGATCATAGCAATACAAAAAAAAAAATACGTGTACCCAAGCAGGTACAGTGGTAAGATATGGGTTCTAATGTTTTCTTATGAAATTTTTTAAAGCATACTTTTCCAACGCAGAGAGCTATGCCACAAAACTCACAAAACCATCTAACTGGCATGTGACATTCTTTGAATCTAAGGGGCATCAATACCTTCGTTCAAGAACATACCCGAGACGCTGTCAACCTACCCAAAAATTTTCAGATACGTCGAGTTTTTGTTTCACCATGTGTTTTTTCAACACGGGATTACAACTACACAATCACTTTAAATACAATCCTGAACAAAGTCAATTCTTTTGAGAGGATGGGGTCAATCAGCAAAGGGAATGCTTGCTGAAAAAGGAACGCATAGAGTTTGAAAGTTGAATAGGGTATCTTCTTAGATAGTGGCGAGCAACATTTCTGTGAAGTGCAAGTAAACCATCTTGGGAATCCTCTAATGCGACATCCACCCAGTTCTTGTAGCTAAATCCAACAGATTTTCTCCTCATAAACTGGTTCGATAACCAAAATTTTTGATCATGGCTTCATCAATTGATAAAATTTCATGCATAAAAGCCTACCGCTGATATTTTTTGGCATAAAAGGTTCATAAGAGGTTTTAGTTTAGCCGTTTTATCTAGAGCGTTATATGACTATTTTCGGCCAAGAGAATATACTTCTATCTAACAATTAGATTCTCTGTATCCTCGTCCATTTGCCGATACCTGGAGTCTAGGCATTGAGTGATAACCACTGTAAAAGAACATTCCTAAGAAAAATTTTACATGTTCTTTCGTAAAATCAAAGTTATCGTGCAGCATAGAGACGAGTTTGATAGAAAATTAGTATTCATCTAGCTCACTTCAAAGATATTTCTAAAAGCGCTTAAAACTTAGCATCACTTGGACTAAACTTCCAATGAAGTCACATTAAATGTCAAATTAAATATAAATTTTTTTAACATTGTATTTTACATTTTTAAACAAAACTTTCATGTAAATCAAGTCCGCCTTATAGAGGGTGATTCACCTAAGGTGTGACAAAAAGCTAGAGCGTGTAGGTTGGATCAATATAAGAAAATAAAATCGTATGGGAGGGGGGTCTATTTCCCCCCGTTCAGCCGGAAGGGGCAATTTTCTAAAAAATTGACTTAAAACAAAAACAAATTAGTAAAAAAAAAAAAAAACCGTTACACCTACAATGCCATGGTACTTATGCCTTTTTGTAAAACCAGAAATCTCTTCTTTTATTTTATGTTTAAATAAATCTGTTTTTGGGAATAGTTTTTGAACTATTAATTTTCAAACCTAAATTTTTGAAAAAAAAAAAACAATAAAAACGCTGTGTTTAAACTAATTTTGTTCAAAATTTTACGTTATTAAGGGCCACTTGCACAAAAGTTTTCTGATAGCAGTAACCTCTGGTTTATAAATATTTAATAGCTATCTGAATAATTTGATTCAAATCACGTTGTAGCAAAACATTTTTTTCTCTATTTACGTTTAAAAAGTTATCTTCTCCTCGTTCTTTGGATAAATATCTAAACTATGAATAGCTCTCACGTCAAATATTAAAATTTCTTACGAGAAAGAAAGCGAGTAGAGTTTGTTTATTTTTCAATGTGTTTTGTGTTTGTTGTGTTGGTGATTATGAAAAAATATTTTTATCCGGTTGTTAAACATTTTCTGTTCGTGCAATCAAAAAACGAGAATAGTTTATTTATTTATCTAAACTTGGATAGTTATCCTCAGTTTTGCGTATTTTTCCGTTTGTTTTGTGCAAGTGGCCCTAAGTAATATTTTTGTTTTTAATAATCTTATCAACTTATATATGTATGTAGTTGAAGCGCAATAAAGTTGTTGTTATTTTATTAAAACTTTCAATAGGTATACAATATTGTACAAAAAAGCCTTGCAGTATGTTATCATACATTTTTACATTTACAAGTAAACTTTTTAAATTTCACAAAAGTAGGAAAGCAACTTGTCCATAAGTATAGATAGGTAACTGCATACACGTGTCAACCCACCATAAGATTAAATAAGCCTGATATGGCTCTTTAAAGAAAACCTTTTTCTTAGAAACCCCTAATAATATAATCGATACTTGAGATTCCTTATCAGCCTTCGCACTATCAATTAAAAATTGTAAGCATATAAAACGCTTAAACAAAATTACACTATAATTATTTTTGTTTTCAAACTGTCACGTTGCATTATGGTTGCATCATTTACAACTCCAAAAACGGCAACTTATTATTATCGACCTTGCAACTCCGTTAATTTATTATTATTTTTATTGAATATTCTTATTGATGTAGAAATTTTCTATTTCAATGCCATTTTTATTCTCACAATAAATTCGTATCTACAAAGATACACTGCGCACATGTGAGTTATGTACATACTCAAACTCATTCATGTGTGTACAGGTAAACAAATTTGTCCATTTAAACATTTAAGTGTGAATTCTGTTATTTTACCTTTTTAGATAAATAAATAAATATTATATTCTTTTGTGATTCGACAAAAAGTCACGTATACTGAACGTCAAAAATTCTCGAAACAAAAAATATTGAATTGCAATTCGTAGATATCATCTCTCATTTGTTTTTTTTTTTTTTTTACTAAACAGCTATGAAAATAATTTTTTGCTGTTTCTTTATATGCATGTCTATCAGTGGCGTGGCGTCCATATAAGACGATTCCTATCGAGTTACCTTTTGAAATACTTCCTTTTAACAAAGTTTATCAAATAACAAGAAACATGAATCCTAAAGAATAAACAAAATCTCAAATACTCTGTCTACCGCTTCGTTACTCTACGCACACACACACATATTATTGCCTGTCTATCTATTCCCAACTCCACATACCCACCCCAAAAAGTGACAAAGCGATAGCAGAGCAAAGTAAGCCAAAATATGTCGAGTTATAAAATTTCTGGCTGGATGTAACAAGTTAGTTTTCTTTTCTTCCGTTATCATTCATTCACATACAAAATTCACCAAATAACCCGAAAAAATGCGTGTTATTTTTGTTTTGCAAAAGAAGGCGTGTTTTGAACAGAGAGCGTGACACCTGTCTGCTCAATACACGCTTTCTTATGCCAAAAATAACACGCATTTCTTCGGGTTATTAAGTGAATTTTGTATGTATCTTGCAGATCTGCAGACATTCCAAATTTAGTTGCCTATGTTTTCGGATGACTAATTTTTCTTCGACTTACCATTTGAAATCATCCACGCCACGCCACTGATGTCTATATAGCTTTCATTTTTCACTAGGAAACGACACCTAATGAGCGAAAATCCGCTAAAATATGATTGATCTTTTCTTGATATTGGAGTAGGAATCTAATTACCTAAGCCTTATTTAATATTTATGCAATTCACGGACAGAAGCACCTGGATAAAAAGTAACTAATTATAAATAATATTGAGTGTTGTGTACGAAGTACAGGGGTAATGTGACAGTAAATCATTCGAAGACACAAAGGCTGCCGTAAAAAGCTTTGTTAGGCTTTTTTATCGAATACGTTTTTTATAACTGATCTTAAGTATACATGGCATGGATGCCGATGCATATGCACAATGCTTTCACATTATTCAGTGACAAGTGCAGGCTGTGTCATTAAACTGAATGTCGTCATTATTAATTCAATTGGTGTCGAAATAAAGTAGTCTACATAGGTATGTACATTTTGTAGTATTATTGCGCATTATTAAAAAAAAAAAAAACAAAACAGTGGTTGTTGTCAGCCTTTTGGAAGTTTTCGCTTTGCATTTGGAATACTGAGAACCATACCTAGCAGTCATGGTACAACTAAACAAGATAGTACACTGCGCATCATCGAAACACAAATTATTTTTTTTTTCTAAATTCATAAAACAAATATTTTTCGACTAAAGACTATACATCGATGCGAAGAGAAATTGAAATTCTTGTGAAATGTCAAAAACTTCGCATCGAAAATATTAAACGTAAAATTACTGTGGAACCTATTTATTTTTCTTTAATCAGAGTTAGGTATTCGGTTTGTTTTTTGTTTGCGAAGTGAAGTTAAGTTCAAAATTAAATTAATTTTTTGTAAAAAAATGATTCATATAAATCATTCATTGATTATTGGAACAGTTTCAATTGCAGCAGCCAGTGTTGCGGCAGTATCAATTATTTCACAAATTCAAAGACGTAAGCGAAAATCAAGAACCATGAGAGGTAACCTATATTTAGCAGACCGAGGTGAAAAAGAATTTTTTTAAGTGCAGTAAGTTCTTTATAAAGCATAGGTTTTTGTGCTAATATTTCCAATCAGTTTCAGGATTTGTCATTTTATACACCTAGTTTTAAAGAAAACTTCCACATGACTTCAATTTCATATTTTAGAAAATTAAAAACTGTCTCAAGCATAAAAAAAAATATACAAGGCCAGATGATGGTGTCCAGCAAAAATAAAAATTTGCAATGGTCTTAGAGTAGGTAAAATTTATGAAGAATCTTATTTTATTTATTTTAAGACTAATTTTATTAGGTATCTTCCGTCTGGTTCTTTTTAACGTCACATCGCATCGAATTACCGAGTAAGGTAACTATTGGATATTTTATAAGTGAGGTGAGGTTTATGAAGCTATGTACCTATATGTTCGAAACTGGGCCCGGAATGTTTCTCTATAATAACTATTTCCGAATTCCGAACGAATAAAAGCAGCAAACATGTATGTATAATGAAAAATTGAATTTTCCAAACTGCTTGGGGGCTATTGAGGGCAAGCACGTTACTATTCGCTGCCCTCCAAATGCGGGAAGCCTTTTTTTTATTATAAAGTGGGTACCTACCACCTATTCCAACATTACAATGGGTGCTTTGCTTATGCAAAATGCCACTCAATATGTTTTTAATTTAAAATTATTAATACTTCATTATAATAATTTATTTGCAATCTTGTCAGTGAATGATTTTTAAAGAATGCATTCACAAAAGATTGCATTCTTTTACAAGCCTGATACATATATGTACATACCTAGACATTCGCATACCTACGTATGTACATATGTAAGTTCCAGCAAAATAATTGGTGGGATAAACGCTTACAAAAATTAATTTAAATCGCTTAAAACGATATCGAGATAATCCAAAATAAAAAAAAAAAGGTTTCATGAGAGTTGCTGTTCAAAATGAATTTTAGTGTAAAAAGTATTTCTGTTAGTTATTGGATCATATCATTGTATATATATTCTATAGTTCTCTCATGGAGAGGAACGAACGAGGCGACGTCTAGGCGAGCACACGCAGAACTTTTAGCAATTGCACTCGTGGAGTGGTTGGAGAGTTGCAAATGTCAGTTATTAAAAAGACAAAGGAATAAATATTAGGATAAAAGAAATGATAAAAGAACGAGAAGAAAGTATACAAAATTTAAGAGAGCTGAAGGGAGACGAGAAAAAAAACCATTTTGCACATTTTCTTTTATTATTTTCTATACAAATAGGTGGGAGAATATATATACAATGATCATACTAATATAGCTCACACAAAAATTTTGAACTTAATCGCATGTGTCGTTTTTGATACCGTATGTTAATTTTTTGCTATTACGAATTTTTTTTTTTTTTAAATTTGCGACAATATTACGAAAATGACGTATTTCGTAATATTGTTGCAAAATTTTGAACAGTCATATGTTAGGTAATTATGGTATCATGCTAAATCTATTTTCTCAATAAAATCCAGGAGCCTAAAACCTTGTCTTTTAAATTTTAAGTACAAGTACAATTCCATGGTAATTCTTTTTAAAATTTTCAAGTACCAGTACCGGTACTTGTACTTTTACTTGTAATTATAATTCCACAAAAAAAATTAAAGATTTTGTACTCATTACTCACTTTGTACTTAAATACTCTTCAAATACTTTAAATTCTTTTTTAATTCCTTCATATTTGTATTTTAGAAGGTAAAAACATTTAAGGAAGTTATTAAGGATTAAAAAAAAATTAAAAGTATTTGAAGAGTATTTAAGTACAACAATTTTAAGTAAGAATTTTCAATTCTTTTGTGGAATTTAATAATTACAAGTACAAGTACCGGTACTGGTACTTGGAAATTTTATGTACAATTAGCATACTTACTTGTAGGTTGTACTTAAAATTTGAAAATTCATGTTAATTGTACTTAAGTCACAATGTTATATTTAATTATTTTACAGCTCTGTTTGAAACTAACAATAATGTTAAGTATACCTGTCGCAATTTAAAAAAAAAAAATATATAAAACGTAAAAAGTGCAAAAATCTTATTTAAAAATTATATTATGTTTTTATTTAGGGGGAGTCCAATTAAAATATGAAGATCAAAAAAAATATATAAAACGTAAAAAGTGCAAAAATCTTATTTAAAAATTATTTTATGTTTTTATTTAGGGGGAGTCCAATTAAAATATGAAATTATGTTTGGGACATAACTGACAGCATATTTTAAATTATTTTATAAAAATCAAAAAACTTCCAGCGAAACATAGGTACCTATCATTTTTATTGTTACAACATTTTGTTATTTGTTTTCTTTAATTTATTCCACCGTTAGGAATCAATACTAAGTAAGTAAGATTCCTGAAAATAAAGAATTTAATTGAAAAATGACCATTTTGTTGACAAACAACCAACAGCAAAAGTTCAAAGATCAAAGTTCAAACGAATTGTGGTGATGTAGGTACCTATATAAAACAAAAACAATGCTTTAATATATTTTATTTTAAATTCTTTTATTGACTTCGAGTCAATTAGTTTAAATTTATTTAAATTTTATATATTTATGTGCATGTACATATGTATAAATATGTCGACACATACACATAGGTACCTACCTACATTGATTTATTTTCTTTGGTGATGTGCAAATTAAAAATTATATGTTTTACAAAATCACAATGAAATTCAATTTTAAGTTACATATTTTGTGTTGTGAGTATTTTGTAAGTACTTAATTTAGCTTGATCAACAAATTAATCATGCCGATTATGGAATCTGCAAAACTGCATCCGCAGTGAATCGCAGTGTAGTGCTCTCTTTTCTCTTCATCGATTTTTCGTGGAAAGAAAAGAGAACAATGTACAGCGAATCACTGCGGATCCACTGTTGCGGATTTCATAATCGACATGAATATTTTCATTCTTATTAGGAAATGATTCAATTAAAAATTTTATCTAGCCAAAAAGCATTCAAATTAAAAAAAAAAAAAAATACCTATATGGTTTCGTGTTTAAACAATAAGACTTTACTTGCACGAGTTTTTATATCATTAAACACACGTTTATGTAGGTATCTAAATTAAATTATTTCTTTCTATAATCCGACAATTAAGATATCAACTTAAATGACAAGTAGCTATGTATGTATGTATGTGCGAAATTATTAAATGTTGTTGCGATAAGCAAAACCAAATAAATATCTATGTAGGTTTTTACATACGTCATACGTGTTAATGAAACCTCAAACATTCTTTTGTTTTTCAAATCAAAACATTTCCATTAAGTTCAAACATTCTGTTAAGTGAAAGTTTGCTACTGGCAAAAGCTTGCATTCTTTTGACTAATTTATTATACCTACTTATTAATGTGAGTGCAAATTTCTTTACATTTTTGGAGAGCACAAGTTGTAGTGCATATCTGACCCATAACAAAATAGGTATGACTACCTACTTTCTATAATTTTCAAACGAAACAAAGAATTTTATTTTCGACTTTTGATAGGTGATGTACCTAGGTATCTGGTAAGCTATCGATCATAGTCTATGCGAATATTATTTTGATAAAATTGATCACAAAAAAAGAAAATTCTCTGAGATAAAATTTATTTTTAGTTACCGAAACGTGGCACATTAGCTGACATGTGTGATGATCTATATTAAGGAATGAGCAGTGAATATTAAAATTGTGTGCTCTGCCGGCTAAAACTTACAAGAACATGTAGGAAGGTAACTTCACCAAATTGTACAGGTACCTTATTCACAGTCAGAAATTTTAAATATCCAGATGTTTAAATATGTAGATATACAGGGTGTTTCAGCTTAAGTTTCCGAAATGGAAAACAAAAAACACACACACACATTTAATGTGTGTGCCTAGTAACTTACAACTCTCAACCATTCCTGTGTGCGTGCCTGCAGTGCGGGGATGGAGAGGCCTACTGTTTACTGCCGAATCCGAACGGCTAAGGTGAGCGGCACTTTTTTATGACAAGAGATACTCTTGGAGGATTTGTCTTGTCACTTCCTCGCAAGAGGCAGTAGGTAGCTCTGAAAAAAAAACACAGAATATCACACAGTTTTAAATTAAAGGAACTGATATGAAACTTAAATATTTAAGTTATAAGTACCTAAGTGAAATCTTGTGTTATATGTACCTACTTCCTCTGCATTTTATTATTGGATGACAATTATTATGGATACTATGGAGTGTGGAGACAGTACGTAATATTTTACACGACTTTTCCTCACAGACTTCTGCAGATCGATTGTTGAAATTTGATAAAACCAGGATTAATATGATGCCGAAACTTTCAAGGTTTTTCTAGTTAGTTAACCATACTGTGGCTTACCTACTACCCCTGCTGTCATGCGGAGTTTTTATTATATATGTATGTTTTAAAAGGGCAGAGTACTTTGGCACCTTCAACAGGTATGACAGAAAGTGCTTATATTTTTAGTCTGAAAGTTACAACGGTATCACTAAGAATTAGATTTCCTTCATCAAATATTTGATTCACTATTCCTACGTACTGCACCAAGTTGGTATTCCCTTATCTATCTGTACGTACAACACTGCTGCGCTGTTTGTTTGAGGTTTCGAGGCTTAACCACTTGAGAATTTGATAAACGAAAACAAGTCATAAGAAGACGAAAACCAATTATTGCTGTCTATGTCGAAAACAATATGAATTTTCATTTTAACTTTTTTATTTAATTTTTTAAATTACTGTTTTGTTTGTATTCATTGCGACTTTTGAGTAAAATTTTTAACAACGAACACAAAACCCAACAAAATAGCTGCGTAGGTAGGTACCTAGTTGGGATAGAGACACGAATTCTTAATTCAAATTAGAATGAGAATTTGTATGAGAAAAGAAAAATCCAATTCCAAACTTACGCCCAAGAAGAAACGCTTTTAATCCAAAAATAAGAAGCACAAATCCTGCTTAGTGCCGATGGTGGCGGTCATCAAAGACCAAAGTGGTTACAGCATCCGAGTTCGAACAAAATAAGATTAAGATGTAATTTCATTCGCCAGCACTGCAGGTTTCTTTGTTTTTTTTTTTTTTTTTTTTTTTTACAATTTTTCGATTTTTTGATAAAAATAAAACGGTAAGACAATAAATATTCACAACACTCTCAACACATCGATTTATTTGAGCTTTTAATTATTTATATACATGTAGCTATATATTTGTCGATTGAATAATTCGATTTCATTTTTTTTTATTTATTTAATTACAGAAAAATAACCACTTAACATGCTTCTTTAATTTTGTTGTTTGATTGGCTTGGCACTAAAAATTTATTGTAAACCACTTGTGGTAGGGGAGAGTAGTTTTTTTTTTTTAAATAAAATATGTAGATAGGTACTGGAATTTTATGGTGAAAAACATACAACTGTTTAAAGTTGTAAAATAATTTAAGAACTATGCACAAATATTAGGAAAATTGCCCAACGCCCACTACTAATTTAAAATACTCTTTTTTCCGAGAGCAGCGTTGCCTACTTAACAAGACCGAATTCTTTTCGAGAATGAAGGAAAATGGAATGGAGAAAGCGAGTGTTTTTTTTCTGTGACGTTTAATGTTTCAAAATTCATTTTGTTCCGGCTTTCCCCGAATATGGCTGAAATATTAACAGGGTTGTTATACAAATAATGAGTTATGGAATTCTGTATATGTAATTTTTGATATCGAATTCCTTTCAACTAAAAAATTCCATTTGTTTAGAAGAAAAAAAATCGATTTTTCTGGATAAATTCCTTCTAGGTATTGAAAGAAAAAAATTGGATTGTTTAGAAAAAAAAAATCGAGTTTTTTGTTGAAAGGAATTCGTAGTTGCCCCTCCTTTACTGGCCGTGGATGATGTCTTAATTATGAACATGAGGTTTCTAAAAAAACATTAAGCACAAAAATTTATAAAATGATTGTATATTGGATTGTAGTTGTGATACTCATACTGAACACCGTTCATGCCCTGTGGAGGCACTAAAGCAGAATGTCGAATGACGCCATATATGTATGTACTATACAATTATACGCCTACTTTGATAAGATCCGTAATGATGGACTTACTTGTCGGTATCTTCTACTGTAAACATCAAGAAAAGTAAACCGAATCTATAATCAACATTTATGAAGAGAACTCTGCATTTTGTTTTTCTCTCTCTTTCCAACAAACATAAATTTATTATTTTGTACATCCTTTTTTTTGCAGAACTCGCATGAAGATACGTATATGTTAATCATCATAGATCTGAATGGTTTCCCAAAATTATCAACTTGGAATTTTTCTCGTTTTCGTTTCCTTTTCGACTTAATTATTACTTTATGATTTATTTTTGGTCTCGTTTCTTTACCTGCCTCTAACTTTATCAAACTGCAATCGCTTCTTAAATTTTGCTTAAATATTAAATTTTGTTTTGTATTTAAACACAAGTATTAAGGATTTTTACTATGTTTTTTTTACTTTTTTCGGTAGGTAACGGTTTTCCCTCAATTTATTATAATTTTTAGCTTGTTCTTTTTTTTACTTTAGTATGTAGTGAACGTAATTTCCTTATTTATTTGGAAAGTCCAATTAGTTCTTTAATTAAAAATTGACATTTTTTAAAATAATATTGGGCATTTTTTTTAACAAACTTCTTACAAAATAAAAACAAACAAAAATTTTAAAAAGTTTTAATGGAGCAGAAAAAAGATTAAAAATAACATGAATTATGACCAAATAAAAAAGTCTTTGTATTTATCGTTTTTTAAAAAAGATCCAATAAATCGTTGCCCCTGAAGAAGTTGACAAAAATCAACGAAACGTAGGGAGAAAATATGGAATTGTTTTAATTCGCATACAAAAGGAAAGATCAATAAAGCCCATTTAAAAAACAAGATATTAAAAAAGTCTTTGTACATTATTTTTTTCTTATTTAAATCAGCGCGCTAATTTATTCACTGTCTTTCAAATTTTAAATCGCCATTAACAATGAGAAATTACAAAATTCTATCAAATTTCAAAAATTTCCATTTTTAAAACAACTTGCAGCGCCGCCGTCACAAAATGTAAAATCTTCTTCACCCAAAGTGTTTAACATTTTCATATTTATTAAAATTCTGGGTTATTATCAGAACAAACGAGTATTTCAGATAAATCTTGGATACGAATTTAATTAAAATTGAAATGTCTCTTTGTAATTTCGAAATAACCGCCTTTTCTAGAAGGTTTATGTAGGTATGTACGTGGTTGTTTGAACACTATCCGAATCCAAAGAGTAAAGATCCATTTTCAATGTTTGTCTGTTCTGTCTTTCTATACTTGCTTTTTAAGGCTGATCTTTGAATCTAAATTCGACTTTGAAGCTAATTTACGGACGTTTTTAAACAGAGTTCTTAACAGAGTTGTTCAACATTAGTTTTTATTATTACATATTTGTTACCTATTACTTTTCACTTACCTTACCTATCAATGAAACAAAATTTTTGTATACAGATTTTTGAATATTTAAAAGTTTAACTATGTTCTTTGAAACGATACTTTCGTTTGATTTCGTTCGTTCAATTGTACAAAATTGTGAGTCAGACGAAAGCATAGCCACCGTTTCATTTTTAGACTCCACGTCTTCATATGAGGCTAGATTACTTCTTACTAAATTGGGATCTTTGAGTAAGAAATCGTCGGTCATTTGATTTAGACTTCGGGATTTATGGTTTTGGTGAACATGATCTTTTTCGTCACTACGTTCAATGATTTCGTGTACTGAAAAAGCTTTATTCTGCATGGCCAAAAGAGGTAGGGTATCATAACTTAGTTTATTTGGTGACATTAATGCTGAAGAATCATTTGATCCACTGTCATCTATTAAACTGTTGAATGAATGACGTCTTTTTAGCTCATCATGGCTGCCATGTAGATCGATATCTTCTATTGAATTTTGACCAAAACGCATTCTGTTGTAGTCTGCACGAACTGATTTTTTATTTAATTCGTTGCCATCGTTCGCTGTGGGTTTGTAATATACAGATATTAATAAAGTAATAAAGTATAGTTAGTAATATTGCAGCGATTGCCAACCTTTTTTTATTTGAAAGCTGTCAGGTCTGTAATCGGCAGATAGGATATTAATTTTTTCGAATTTTACCAAATCTGTCTTCGTTTCACCTCGCATAAATCTAAACAAAAAGAAATATACTATACACATAAACATACAAATTACCTTAACAAGAATAGAATTAGAGCTTTTCAACAAGAATATATGTACGAGTACTTAAATAAAAGTTGTAAAATCCAATTTTGCTTTGAGTTAAGCTAAAGTTCCAAATGTAAATTGTTGCTGTTTCAGTAGGTATATCAGTTAATCCCAAGTTAAACCCATACCAAGTTGAGATTTTTACTATATGCATTTTAATTCCGAAACTCAGCTTAAAGTCACTTACCTTTCAAGTTTATCTATGCAAGCGTCCTGATAGTCATGTATCCAAGTAATTCCATTGAAATAACGAATGCTGCGCATATCTTCTGGAAGCCTATCATTCTCCGGCCAACTGAAATTGTCTATGATTGGTATTATGTTGCACTTGGAGTTAAGAGCAGTAACGATTTCCTTTAAAAAAAATAAAAATTGATTTTCCAGTTCATGTCTTCATCATCAACTATACATCATACTTACTCTGTGGACCCAGTCCTTACCATCGTAGTCACCAAAGCACCTCTCTAATGAATTTGAAGTTAAAACTAAAATGAAATGTTTAGCTTGTTTGATACTGTTCAACAAATTGTTATCGAATTTTCCGGCTTCAAGTCGTTCAACATCTATAAACACTGAAAACCCCCGTAATTGTAAGTGAACCTGCATAAAAAATATGATTATCATTTATCGATTCCGTTGTCTAAAGTAAGATAAAAAGTTGGATTACTTAAGCAATAATTAAAAAAGTTTATTTAGGCCAGGCGCGCACATGCAACTAAACAGTTTGGTTTCGATTTTGAGTACTAAAGGATTATATGAGAGTCCGCGCACTCCCATATAAGCCCATTGTGCTCAAAATCGAAACTAAACTGTTTAGTTGCTTGTGCGCGCCTGGCCTTATAGCATGGAAAGCTGTTTAAAGTTAGACAACGTTTATAAATACGAGTTATTGTCTCCGAAATGTAATTTTTGATGCATTTCTTTATGAACACGAAGTGCAAGTGACATATCAATTCATTCAGAAATGCATCCGTTTGGCATAATGATTATGACATAAACATAAAATACGTCTAAACGAGAACAGAAATAGAGAAATCGAAAAAAAATTTATTTAATGTGGAATTCCTTTAAAAAAAATCGATTTGTTTAGAAGAAAAAATCGATTGTTCTTGACAAATTCCTTGTATTGACAAAAAAAAATCGATTCTATTAAAAAAAAAATCGAATTTTTTGTCAAAACGAAAAGTAAAATCTTTTTGGTAACTATAATTAGAACGAGAAAAGTTTTGTAATTGCCTTCTTATTTTGATATATGTATGTATTGAGTCTACAAAAATACCGTTAGCTGATAAACAACTATCATTTTTCTGACATTTCTTGGCAGCAAAAAAGTTTTAGAAATAAATCACCGATAAATGTCAGCCTTGGAAGAAAATATCTAAAGGGCCCTACACACGATCAATATTCATTGACAATGATTTTTGAAGATATTTTATGTCAATAAATATTGATGAAAGATTTAGCCAGTTCACGTTTCTAAGATCTCACTGAGATCTCACTGAGCAAGCTCCGTCAGCTCCACTGAGCAGAAGGAGAAACCTGAACAAAATTTCTCCGCTAGAAGTCAAAACCAATTTCCATCTCTTTTTTATTAATTAATCAACTGCGACAAAAAATAATTCAGCAAGCGAATCCAAAAAATATCAGTCTCAGTTTTTTGACAGCAAAAGTAAGGAATCTCACTGAGGAATTACGTTCAGATTTCTGAGATTGCTGAGATCTCTGAGATCTCAGTGAGCTTGAGAATCCTGAACTGGCTAATTGCCACTACACCTATTAATGATTATTGACAATAATTCAACAAATTCTTTCACAATTCAGGAGAATTAAGACGTAAATTAAACATTTAACTCTTATTAACTTTTATTTATTATTAAATATTGTTTTGCCTTCAAGTACACAACACAACGTCAACATTGACAAAAATAAACTTTGGTACTGCTCTAAAACATCTAAGTATTGACAATTACATTGATGAAAACTAAATTTATTTTGGTTTTTGGTCAATGTTCATTGACAACATTGAAGAGCATACGAACGATCAATATTCAGTGAAAAATGACTT
The DNA here is from genome assembly GCA_947049315.1 of Epistrophella euchroma. Lineage (NCBI taxonomy): Eukaryota > Metazoa > Arthropoda > Insecta > Diptera > Syrphidae > Epistrophella > Epistrophella euchroma. The sequence goes on from OX346247.1 coordinate 18,830,810, forward strand.
GTTCAATGAATATTGACAATAAACATTGATCGTGTATTTTTGAAACTTACTGCATATACAACGGTTTGTATATATGCATTTTTTTTAAATTTTGTAGCAGACATTTATTAGAGCTATCAGGATTGGAGATGAAATGAGGTAAATTGGCAATTTACAAAAAAGTGTTCACATTTCCAATTTCCTCATTTTGTTTGACGGCCCACATTGTCAATCGCTTGTTTTTGTTGTTTTGAATATTCTTTCGTTTTAAATGGGTTCCACTTTGAATGGATGCCATTTGGGTGTGTTCGTAAAAGTCTTACGTAATTTCCTACCGAATTTCGTGCAAATTTGGTTGAAACCTCATTTGAAAATTTAAATTGGTATGGGAAATGAGATGATTTTGAATTGAATTTTGAAATTTTGAACGAAATTACCTCATTTGCTCTAATCAAAACGCAGTATAAGATACTTAAGGAATAAGATACTGAATGTGAGTGAACAGATTATTATTATGTACACGTATAAGGATACAAAATTTATTAATTTAAAATTAAAAACTAAAACTTACTTTCAGAAGGCTTGCCAATTGTGAGCCATTCGATCGTCGATAGCTCACAAATACATCCAAAGGTTTGTCTTCAATTATCTCCGATTCACTAGCCATGCTATTCTTTAGCGATGCGGCTGCATCTAAAATCGTGTTTCTATGGATTGAGTTGTGAATACCACATTCAGTGATGAGCAAATTGTCAGCTAGTAGTCGCAGTGGAAATTTACTCATTCCGGCATTAAACATATCATAGGTGTAAACACAATAATCAGGCCCAATTTTATTTAAAAATTTATATATTTTCGCACAGTCTTTCGATGAATAGTCAGCCATCTTCTTTAGATTTTGAAGTTCGCGTGAAAAACGCATTCTAAGAATACCATTTGAGATACCAATATCATCTTTGAGATTTTGTTCATTCAACTTAAGCAACATATCACCATCTACCTGTGATTCAAGGAACTGACGCTCAAAGGCTCCGAAGCCAACTTGTTTTACCCACTCTTGAACGTCTTCCACTGACCACAGTGGA